>JBBGZY010001025.1:0-1200000 GCA_037952925.1 Lithobates clamitans | reverse complement strand
CTCAAATTAATTAATTAAACTTTTCAAAATCCAACGCCCTGAATATCTCCCTACCCCCAGAAATTTGTCAACAATGCCAACTTAACTTCCCGTTCACCTGGAATAAACATGCACTTTCGTACTTAGGCATTCAGGTACCGACCTCTCTAACAAGTCTATACGCCCTGAACCATGCCACACTCCTCCAAAAAATACAAGTCGATTTGAAGAAATGGTCCTCAGGTTACTTCTCCTGGTTCGGCAGGGCAGCTATCATCAAAATGAATATACTACCCAGAGTTCTATACCTCCTACAAACTATCCCGATCAAAATACCACCCAAATTCTTCACTACCTACCAAAAAGCCTGCACAACATTTATATGGGGCAAAACGCGCCCAAGACTGAGCTTCTTAAGACTGACCGAACCCAAACTCTTAGGAGGCATAGGTATCCCAGACATACGCAAATACGAACAAGCATGCCACCTGGCTAGAATCATTGATTGGAACGTACATTCTGAACACAAAGAATGGGTTCACTTAGAACAATCATTCTCTTTTATAATCAAAAATTTTTATTGTTTATTTCATTTATATATATACCATTTATACAACATTCTATACCCCTTTGTTCAAACAATAGAAACATACTACACATTACATCCTACATCACCTACCCCCGTTTTCCCCCCTGTCCCAGCGGCCGACATTTACATATGCGAGGGGGAAAAAAATAAAATAAAATGGTACCCACCCCACCGTGTTTATCGTGCTTATGTTTATAAAGTGTTAAAAAAAATAAAATTATAAATACTTCCCCCCTTATTCTAATTGGTGTCTTTGGTCCCCTTAATTCCTTGTTATATATTGTGTGAAGAGAAAAAATAAAAAATAAAAAATAAAAAGATAAATAAGTAAATAAATGGTATCCACCCCACCGTGCTTATCGTGCTTATATTTATAAAGTGTTTAAAAATAAAATTATAAATAAGTTCCCCCTAATTCTTATTAGTGTCCTTAATCACTTCAATTCATAATTATATATTGTGTGAAGAGAAAAAAAAAAAAAAGGATAAATAAATAAATAAATAGTACCCACCCCACTGTGTTTATCGTGCTTATATTTATAAAGTGTTTAAAAATAAAATTATAAATAAGTTTCCCCTTATTCTTATTAGTGTCATTAATCACTTCAATTAAAAAAAAAAAAAAATTCCCTTCCGTGTATATTCTTGTTTGTATTTATATAATTTATAAAGTGTTTTTAAAGATAAATTTATAAGTACATTCCCCCGTTATTCTAATTCGTGTCATTAATTACTTCAGTTCATTATTAAATACAACCCCTTTATTCTAGTTCGTGTCACTAACCACTAAAATTCATAATTATGAAGATGTGTTAAAATAAAAAAAAAAAAAAAAAAAAAAAAAGATAAATAAATAAATAAGTGGTACCCACCCCACCTTGTTTATCGTGCTTATATTTATAAAGTGTTTAAAAATAAAATTATAAATAAGTTCCCCCTAATTCTTATTAGTGTCCTTAATCACTTCAATTCATAATTATATATTGTGTGAAGAGAAAAAAAAAAAAAGGGGGAATTTCCCTATAATTCATATTTGTTATTAATCGTGTGCCTATCTCCTTCCCCCCTCCACCTCCAATGTTTGTCAAAACTGGGACAAGAGGGGAATAGTAAAAAAAAAAAAAAAAAACTAAACTACAAAATAAACAAAGACCACATATACATTTACCCATACATTATCTTACCCCCCTCCCTCTTTGATTAGCATTAGAGAAGTTATATGACTATTTACATCTACCCTTCAGGGCCATTCTTCTTATGTCTCTATTCTAAATGACTATACCATTCCTTCCTCCTACCCATCTGTATTTCCCTCTTCTATTATCTCCTCAGCGCATTGTTCCCAGTTTGCCCATGTCGTTTCAAATTTCTTTCTTTGGTTTTTAACCACATGAACCCATCTCTCTGCTTCCTTTATTGTATTAACCTCGTTTCTCCACTCTATGACTGACGGGATCCGGTCCTGTTTCCAGTACTTCGGAATTAGTTTTTCGCTGCATTTAACAAATGTGGGGTTATACTTTCTCTATATTTTTTGATAGGTCCAGTCATTCCATGAAATAAATATTGTATGGGCCCAAACTCTATGTGCTCCGTCGTCATTTTCTTAATCCAAGGGGCTACTAATTCCCAAAAACGCTTAATTATTGGGCACGTCCACCATAGATGAAGAAAAGTTCCCCTCTGTCCACAGCCCCTTCAGCATTTATCATTAGCTTCTGAGGAGATTTGTGCCATTCCTGGAAGTGGATGCTGGAACGCAAGGTGGAACGCACGCTTACAGCTTGCGTTTGGTCCCATCCTTGCATACAGCGGTTCCGTTTTAACTCTCTGTTCAGACTTGCTATAATCTACCATCATTATTGGACTGGATTAAGGTTTATTTAATAAAACTTTTTTGACATACTTCACGAAGGTAGCCTCTTTGTTTCTCTCTTGGCTCCGGTATCCCGGAGAGGTTTACAGCTAAGGAGGTATGGAGTGATTATGTCATGCTGAAGCACATAGCTCAACCAGGATTACTTATAAAGGATCGCATTGAATAAAGCAACAGCAATTCAAGAGGAGAGACCACCAACTACCCCAAGAGCACCCACTTTATCGCTCGGTACCCCTGTAGGGGTGATCAACTCTGGTGAGTGGGGGAGCACTGGGGGGTTGAGCACCTCAAGTCACCACTTTGAACTACAAGCACAGAAGTCACGGATATTAATTCCCAAGGAGTGAAAAAATATATAATATTGAACTTATTCAGTTCTGTTTTTGATTGAAATATTTTTATTGTTTACACAGAGTTTATGTATATAATCACTTATTCGCTAGAAATTAATTACCACCAGTTTTGATTTCTATAATATCTGTTTTTATATTTTGTGAATGAGAAATCCGGGATTGTTATTTATTATGTTTGGTACGCATGGAGAGTATGTAGCATAAGATACACAACAAGTAGCTTCTCACTCTGAACTCACCATAGGCGCTCAATGTCACAATATTTTTGAAATTTTGAGGATATTTTTCACCGTATTTCATTTATTTTTTATCATTTAGTATTTGTGGGAGCTTCACCAATATAGCACTGATAATATTGTTCACATATTAAAAATCTCATCACGGGAGGCGCCATTTTGTCCCAATATTTTTGCACTATTGGTGTATTTTTTCAAATAATTTTTTTTCTTTTTTCAAATAATTTTTCTTCCCTGTTTTCACATATCGATTCTACATTCCCGGTACTACGCTATATACAGAAGCACCACACCTGCATTACAGTTCCAATTTATAATATCTTAATTGCCTTGATATACAGATTGTCTATTTTGTAAATTATTATCAGTGATACAATTCCTATATATCCTGGCCCCACTTAGGCCTTAGTTTATTATTTCATCTATTTAGAGGGCAGCGCCATTTTTATCTCCCTAATTACCTACTGATCCCTTAATTAGACCCTTAGGGGCACTAATTTGAGATAGGCAGCAGCCCTTTGCCTGTCCTAAGCGCGGATTTTTATACATATACATTGCCAGGATAATGTATGCCCATCTTCTGATGTCTGTGCACACTTCCTCTCAAATGCGGTAAGTGTATTTATGGATCTTAACGGTTTTATTTTCTTAAGGAAGCTCGTCATTTGACGGTATTTCCATTCTGCCATTCTTGTCTCCCCAAATTTCAAGATCATCTCTGTCAGTGGTATTAAAACTCCACTTGGGGCAAACTTACCGCATCTAATATTCCCATCTTGTCCCCACGCCCCCAGACTTCCCGTCTTCTCCCCCGGGAGGAACCACAGAAATCCCTCCAGAGGAGTCAGAGGGGAGGTCTGTGGGGCATACCTACCCTCTTTATTCATTCTATCCCATACTTCTAATGCAGTGTTTCTCAACTCCAGTCCTCAAGGCACCCCAACAGGTCATGTTTTCAGGATTTCCATTATTTTGCGCAGGTGATTTGATTAGCTTCACTGCCTTAGTAATTACCACACCCGTTTCCTCTAAGGGAAATCCTGAAAACCTGACCTGTTAGGGCGCCTTGAGGACTGGAGTTGAGAAACACTGTTCTAATGTATTCAGGGTTATTAATGATGTCCATTGTGACAGCCCTCTCAGTGACCCTTGGATCCATGGTGCTCCTGCCAGGTTTCTCCCCACCATCATCATTTCTGCCTGTACCCATGGTTTTCTATCTAGGTCATGGCACCAGTCTATTATTCTAACTAGCGCCATGGCCTTATAATAGGATGTTATATCCGGGAGTCCTAGGCCACTCTCCGCTCTACTCCTTCTTAAAATGTCGTACGCTAATCTAGGCCTTTTATCGTTCCATACAAAGGCTATTAATAGCCGACGCATTTGTTTAAGGAGACTCGCCGGCAACCTGATTGGCACTGTACGCAGCACATAAACTATTCTGGGCAGTATACTCATTTTTATGGCACTGATTCTTCCAAACCAGGTCAAGTATTTCCCCTTCCATTTCTTTAATTCTTCTGTTATTTCTTTCACTAATGAGCCATAATTATGCTCCAACAACAGTTCATAGTCTGCGCTTATCTGTACCCCCAGGTATGTCAGCGACTCCCTGTTCCATATAAATGGGTATTTCTCCTTCAGTTTTCTCTCCATCTCCGCTGGGACATGACTGGGAAGGATGACTGATTTCTCGAAATTAATCTTAAAGCCAGATACCCTTCCAAATTTCTGTACTTCTACCATCAATGCGGCTATAGATGTCTGGGGAGTGGACATAAAAAATAATAAATCGTCCGCATATGCTGCTACTTTATGTTCCGTATGGCCTATGTGCGTCCCCACTATCTCCTTATTCTTTCTGATTCTACGCAAAAAGGGTTCCATTACTATTGCAAATATCAGTGGGGACAGTGGGCACCCCTGCCTGGTACCGTTTTGTATGTTAAAGCATTCAGATACTGTCCCATTTACCTTAATTCTTGCTCTTGGTTTTGTGTATAGTGCCATAATCCATCCCAGCATTCTCTCCCCCAGTCCTATCCTCCCCAGTACTTCTCTTATAAAGCCCCAGTTCACTCTGTCGAAGGCTTTCTCCGCATCCATCGACAGAGTGATTCCTGGGGCTTCGCCTGCATCCAATGCAGTATATGGAGTGCGCGGGTGGTATTATCTCTTGTTTCTCGCCCCTTTACAAACTATGCTTGATCTGGGTGCACTAAATCTCCTACATCTTCCTGTAGTCTCAGGGCCAGAATTTTTGCCAGTATCTTGGTGTCTGAGTTCAGCAGAGAGATTGGCCTGTAATTGGCACATACCTGGGGATCTTTTCCCTCTTTTGGCAAAACCGTTATGTACGCCAGTGATGCTTCTGAGTGGATTTCCAGCACCCATAGAGTTGAAATAATCACAAAGTGGCCTTACCAAAATTGGGAGAAATTTCTTGTAATATATGTTTGTCAGCCCATCCGGGCCCGGGCTTTTCCCTGGGGGTAGGGCTGCTATCACTCTGCTCAACTCTTCCACCATGATTGGGCGTTCCATAATCTCAGAGGTTTCTCTATTTAGTATGGGCATGTCTGCGTTCTCAATGTACTCCTTGATCTTATCTCTCCTTTGTTCCTCGCTTTCCCCTTCTTCAGATGGTTCTGTTTTGGAGATGTTATATAGTGCCTCATAAAATTTACTAAATTCTTTTGCTATCACCTTTGTGTCTATTATTTTCCTACCCTGAACTAGTAAGCTGTGCACGTGTCTGGAGTCCTGTTGTTTTTTAAGTTGTTTTGCCAGTAGCTTACCGCATTTATTTCCTTGTTCATATGCTCTATTTGCGAAAAACCTAATTTTGTTCTTCGCTTTATATTCTAAATATTGCGCAAGCTCTGCCCGTACACTCTCCAGACGTCTACCATCCACTGGATCGAGATTTTCCTTATGCTTTATCTCTAGGGTTCTGATCTTCTCTAGTAATTCGTCCATTTCCCTTTTGCTTTCCTTTTTCATATATGTGCCGATGGCAATTAAGTCCCCCCTTACAACTGCTTTGTGTGCTTCCCACACCACTTGATCTGACATTCCTTCCGTTTTATTTATTTCAAAATACTCCTTTATCCTAACCCTTAATTTCTCCACTATGTCTTCTTTATCCAACAATGACTCGTTCAGACGCCAAGTTCGTTCCGCCCGAGTCATTTGAGTTGGTTGAAGGGTCAAAATCATTGGGGCATGGTCAGACATAGTTATTGGTTCAATTGTACTTGTGCTGACATTCCCCAAGTAGAATTGATCTACCAAAAAGAGGTCTAGCCGTGAATACATATCGTGTATTTTAGAGTAATAGCTATAATCCCTGATACCTGGATGTAAAGCTCTCCAAGTATCCACTAGGTGTTGAGAGCGTAAGATTTGTTTAACCCGCTTTATGGCTTTAAAAGACACAGCAGTTCTACCCGTAGAGGTATCTATACTCGGCTCTAACACCATATTAAAATCTCCTCCTACCACTACACACCCTTCCTTAAATTCTTCCAGTTTTCTAAATACTTTAACCAGAAAGTTAGCTGTCCCAACATTGGGCGAATATATTGAAGCAAAGGTATATCGTCTCCCCTGTAGCGTACCCTTTACAAACAAGTACCGACCTTCTGGGTCACTTTGCAGGGTCTCCGTAGTCCATGGGCACGATTTTTTGAACGCAATTGTGACCCCTCTTGCCCTCGCTATTGGGGATACTGCATGATACCATTGATTCAGTATATTCTGGGGTAAGCTTGGAATTGAGCTGCTCTTAAAATGGGTCTCCTGCAGGAAAACAACATCAGCTCCCCAATGTTGCAGCTCAACCCATAAGCTCCCTCTTTTAATTAGTGAATTCAAACCCCTCACATTATATGACAAAATTTTCAAAATGGCTGTCATTTTATTTCATTTTTAGAGCACTCAGCCCCTTGCCCTTGTTCTCTATCTTCTCCTCTGCCAATCCCACCCCCCCTTCTACCCCCCCCTCCCCGTCATTCATTACTTCCAGACAAAACCCCCCCCCCAAAAAAAATATACCACTTGTATATCATAAATATATACCTTACATACTTACATCCTGTCCTCCCATACCACAAACCTTCCATTAGGGGTATTTATAAAAGTCGGGTATTTAGCTTGCGCAAACCTACACCTCCTGTGCGCCTGCCACCACCCTTCCCTGCCTTCCGCAGGATTATTCTCCCCTTCCATTGGGGCTGACCTATTGACCTACCTAAGGTACACATTCCCCACTACACCTTCCCTTCCAATCCCCCCCCTCTCCCGGCATTACTCTATTAAACCCCTCCTGAGTGGGAAGGACAAAAAAAAATGTCCTTTAAGTCCTTCTCTGGGCTATTCCCCTATTAACCTTTGCTGGTACTTCTTGCCATTTCTCTGCTCGTTGTAGGGGGGGCCCTAGACAACTTATTCTCCAGTCCACAAAGTCCACCATCGGGAGATCTAATTTTTCCACAAATACTTTTAGATCGTCCTTCGTTCGCAATGTTGTGGTTCTTCCATTCCTGGAAGCTGTTAGACTGAAAGGGAACCCCCACCTATACTTGATCTCCGCCTTCCGTAAAATTTCCAGCAATGGGCAAACCGCCCCACGTTTAAAGAGAGTCCTTTTCGATATATCTGGATACAGAGCTATGTTTGAACCTTCAAATGTAATCCTAGGGTTATCACGTGCCATCTTCATTATACTCTCCTTCACTGCATATTTGTGCACTTTACATATTACATCTCTGGGTACGTCAGTTTTTGTGCTCTTGGAGTGGGCCCGGTGTATCCGGTCTATTTCTATAACATTAGGGGCTTGATCTCCTAAAATCTGTCCAAACATTTTTTGTGCCACTGGGGCTAGTTCTGTCGCTGTGATTGACTCTTTCAGTCCCTTTATACATATATTTTGGCGTTTATCCCTATTCTCATATTCATCCAGCTGGTCCCTGTATGCATTTAAAGTTCCTTCATATTTTTTCATGGATTCTTGAGTTTCCGTCACAGCTTGTATAATGACTTCTTGTTCTTTTTCCATCCCCTCTACTCTGTATCCCAGGTCCCTGATGTCCTCTTTTACGTTTGCTACTGCTTGCATACAAGATTGTTCAACTGCATTTATTAATTGCTGAATATCACTTTTAGTGGGGAGGGCCTTCAACAGGCCCCAGATATCCCTTTCTGGGTCTACACTTTGTCCCGTCCATCCTTGTGGGTTCCCACCACCGTTTTGGAGGCTCTCCTGGTCACAGTCCATCACATGTCTCTGCGGTGACCCACATCTTCCCTCTCCCCCACATTTTATACTTGGGTATTCCTGACTATTACTTCGGTCCATGTTGGGGGTTGGGTCCTCTCCTTCTCTTGCTCTCATCCTCTCCATATCTATGGTCTCAGACTCTTCTTGAGTCTGTCTATTATCCTCCCCCTGTGTCACTGTACCCCGGCTTCCCGTTGATGTACTTTGTATAGCCGTTTCTAAATGTCCATTACCAGGAACTATATTTTTAGCCCCTTTTACCTGGGGGCACCCACCACCACTACCGGGAGGGCTCTGCTCCGGGGTCCTCCTCCCTCTTCCCGCTGTAGGAGGTCTCTTACCGTTCACGATGATACTGTCCCCTTTCGGCTGTACATCCGCCCGCTTTATCCCGGACTCACACTCTGTTTTCTCCACACCGTCAGTTATGGTGGCTCCGCTCCGTTTTTTAATATCCAGCCGTCTAGTTGGCTCAGGTGTGCGGGGGGACATGAAAGCCTTAATGCCGTCCATTGATTTCCTTCCTCTCCCTGCTGTTGGCTGCGCGGATACTTGTCTGCGAGTTGTACAATAACACAGTGGAAGCTGTGGTGTAATAAAGCGGTGGCCCGACTGGCCAGTAACACAGCAGTGGAATGTGTAATTAAATAGAAGGGATTTTGTACAGTGGCACCGTGGGAACTGTGATGTAATGAAGCAGTGATCCAGCCAGCCAATAACACAGCGGTGGAATGGTGTAGTTAAATTAAAAATAATTTCATACACTGACACAGTGGGGACTGTGATGTAATGTGGCAGTGACCCAGCCAGCCAGTAACACAGCGGTGAGATGGTATGGTTAATGGTATAGTTAAAGTTGCGTGCAGTGACACAGTGGGAGCTGTGGTATAATGAGGCAGTGATCCAGCCTGCCAGTAACACAGCGGTGGAATAGTGAAGTTAATAATATGGTTTAATTTGATATAATTTCGTACTCTGACACAGTAGGAGCTGTGTTGTAATGAGGCAGTGATCCAGCCAACCAGTAACACAGCGGTGGAGTAATATAATTAGATTGAAGGGGTTTAATACAGTGACACAATGGGAGCTGTGATGTGTAGAAACAGTGACCCAGCTGGCCAGTAACACAGCGATGGAGTGATATTTGTAAATGGTATGTGTAGATAGAAGGGATGTTCATGAAGGGATCAGAAGGAGCCGCCAATCACCTCTCACCTCACTCTCCTTTCACTTTCGGTTTTGGCCACCCGTCCATTTCTCCTGAGAGCTCCGGTGTGCGTTTGCCTGCCGTACGGTATGTAACAGGATTGAAGCCAAGCAGCTAGACAGGCATGCCCAGGCAGACAAGAGAGCTCTGGTGTGTATCCTCCCAGCGTTCAGCTTGACTGAAGCCAAGTATTTCAGCAGATATGCAGACAGACAGGCTCTCTCTCTCTCTCACTCTATGTCTCAGCGTCTCTCAGCGTCTCTGTATTCCATCTGACAGCCGGATGATTTCTCGTGCTCTTAGCCCGGGAACATGAGAGGGGGGGAGGAGCACTTCACTCACTCACACACTGACGCCCATCCTCCTGCCAAGTGGATCTTGCTTTTTCATCATTCTCAACAGTGCCCATTCAAAACCTCCCATGGATTACTTCCCCCTCTACGCCCCCTGAATTCTCTCAACTCCCACTTATCAACCCTACACTGATCTCATTAAGGAACACCTGTAGTAAACACAAAATCTCATCAGTCAACGGACCGATGACACCTATACGACAAAACCCTGATTTCCCCCCGGCAATGCATGCTTCCTTTCTAACAGACATATGGCCCCACCAGACGGTCAGAGCCAAACACTTCTTTAAGGGAGACCACCTCACAAATCTCTTTAGAATCAAAATTAAAAATAGACTCCTTTCCTTTTTGGACATACGCCCAAATACGCAACTTCTTCAACAAACCAAAACCCAACCCGAATTGGTCCAGAACCACGACCCCATTTGAAAATTTATGTCTAAGCAACAGCATCCAAACGCACCTGATCTCGCATATATACACCCTCCTATTCAATGAACACAACCTGACAACACACTGGACTAATAGACAGTGCGAACGAGATCTCTCAATACAACTGATTGATCAAGAATGGGCTAACATCTATACTTTAATCCACAAAGGTTCGATGAACGTGCAAGTCCAAGAAACTGCATACAAACTATTCTCCAGATGGTATAGAACCCCACTCCTATTACATCACTTCAATCCAAGAATACCCCAAACATGCTGGAGATGTACAGCAGACACAGGTTCACTACTACATGTTTGGTGGTCTTGCTCCAAAATCCAACCTTTCTGGAAAGAAGTCCACACCCTAATCACACGAATCACCACTTATGCCCTAGACTTCAGTCCCGCAATGTTCCTACTACACCATTCCTCTTTTCATATACCAGCATACCAATGTTCTCTGGCCATGCATTTGGTGAACGCAGCAAGAATGTGCATACCACCCAAATGGCGCTCCCCTGAACCACCTACCATAAAAGAGTGGTTCCATCGTATACATCAAACACAAGTAATGGAAGACCTCATCCACCAATCCACTGACACTCAAGCAAAGTTCACCAAAACATGGACATCTTGGATACACTTCACCACTACAAATGTATACAAACAATACATAACATGACTACCCTCACTGGGCTGTGGCAGGACCAAGGTACCTCCCTGTTTCCTCATCCCACTACATACCACGACCCCCCCCCCCTTCATGCTTCCACCTCCCCTCTCAATACATTTTTCTTTTTTTTTCTCCTTTTACTCCCCCACCCCAATAAAACTCACTAATCACCCATAACCATGAACTAAGCTACTAACTTCTACTATCACGATAACCTACCATATCAGACTCCCCCCCCCCCCTACATACCTCTCTAGCTTCTTATATAAAACATCCCATTTCTATCCGTTACCCCTTGCACCGGACGCCGTATCTGCATAAACTATTGACGGTACTGAAAACATCCTACTCTATCCTCAATCCGATATCCACAGAGATATAAAGATTTACTTATATTTTTACCCATACACAGTTATGCATCGGTCGAATATAAGAACACACATGGACATCCCCATCTTAATTGTAGCAAATGTTGTACCTTTTTTATACTCCTCAAAGCGTAAACATTTATGTAACATTACTGTTTAATCTTATTACCAAAGCGGCTGCGTCCGCACTACTACATTTATAAGCAATTTCTTATTGTTCTTCTGTACATGTTAATTTTTGTTCGAAAATACCAATAAAAACTTGATTAATAAAAAAAAAAAAAAAACACTACAAAAAATATTACCAGAAAAACCACAGTTTGTTTACAGGAAGGCACCCACGCTAAGAGATAAAATTGCAAAAAATGTTATGGACCCACCAAAACCACAAGAATTACCTTTTTTCCAAAGGAAAGGCTTTTATCCTTGCAAGCGATGCTATGCATGCAAAAATACGAAATTAAATGGACAAAAGTGTACTAATTTCAAATCGACAAGTAACAACACGGAATATCAGATCAATGATTTTATGACATGCAAAATTGAGGGGTGGTGTATGTTTTACAATGCCTGTGCTCACTTTAGCATGTGGGAAGAACTAAAAGGCTGATGTGGAAGCGCATCAGGGAACACATACAAAACATTGTTAAAGGCTACCCAAAGCACAGTGTGTCACAGCATTTTTCATTATGCCATGATAAAAATCCAACGCTATTGAAATTTTGGGCCATAGACAAATACAAACCCCATTGGTGAGGCAGTAATAAAGTAAGGGAACTGTGTAAGCAAGAATCCAAATGGATATACAATATGGGAGTACTTACTCCAATAGGGTTAAATATTGAGTTTGATCTTAACTGCTGTATAGCTGACTCCTGATATTTTAAAGTGTTTTTAATTTAATTTTAATTTTTTTATCTTCATTTTAATAGTTGGTCATAACGTATATAGATTTCATATCTAATTTTAAAAAACTTTTAAAACTTTTTAGGATGTTCGTGAGTTTATTGTCGCAATTTCTTGCATAATATAGTGATCATAACATGAAATTCCTATAAGTAATGTTCCTATCACTTTTAATCTGTAATAAATTCCAAAATGTAAGTGAAGATGCATCTAATGATGCGCAATCGGTAATATATTATTTTTTTTATGACAAAGTGAAGGGGAGTAACTCATGTTTTAATAATGTTTATTAAATGTTGAAAAGATTAATTAAATATAAGGTAATTAGAATGTTTTTTATATATATGTTCGTGTTTACCCAGCTTGATAGAATTTTAAGTATTTTACAATAGTGTATTAAAGTCATTTAGAAACAATTTGTTATGGAAATAAATGATATGCTATGTTGTTTAACAATGTATCTCTGAGATCGCACAATGGTATGATGATACATTGACTCCCAGGGTTGCTGTGGCAACCAGCACACAAACTATAAGTAACGATCAGAGCTGACACACTAGCACCCTTGAAAAAGTCACGTGCCTAGTGACGATACGCGTGGGGAGGAGGAGCCTGTGACGCTCTCAGTAGTGTGTACTCTGGAGGTGAATGAACAGGCAGCAGCACGGAGCTGACTGTAGCTGACCATTTGTTCTAATGCGATCGGTATAAAAGGGATCATGTGAGTGAGATTACCTGGTTCGTTTTTTTATGTACCTTGGCTTATCTCTGTGCAATTGAGTTTTGTTTCCCAATCTTGTGTTTCATACTGGGGAGGACCGCTAAAAGCGAAAGGATCAACCGATATATGCCAGCGGGTGAACGGAATCATTTACATCCACCGCTAATCCATCCAAGCATGACTTACAAAGCCCTGGTTTGAAGTGAAGAGGAGGTATTCCTGTGTCTCTAATCAGTGGACTAATCACATTTATATTTTATAGTTTATATTTTAATCACATATTTTACAAGAGCACGGATTTGTGATATTAATTATTGTAAGGAGGTCCCGTTTGTTCATAATTGAGGGAACCTTTGTATGTGAGTTTGGAATACATTATTTATTTTCTAAGGTTTTATGTAGAGATTTATATACATAATTTATTCACATATTTGTAAAATATTTTGCACATATAACACACAGTGTGATATTAATTGGTTAATATTAGCGCATCACTTAATTTATCTTTTATGTTGAACAATGCTATACCTGACTCACAGATCATACGTACGACTCACGCGTGTTATGCCTTATATACACTGCACATGCATGACACTCCGCCCACCCCTGACCTTCTTTCTAGTATATTCCTTGTCTTTTGGCGAAGTGGGAGAGCACATGGTGGAGAGACAACAAGTGCATGAAGACAGCAGCAATGACGAAAGCCCGAAGCCACAAACGTCCTAATCCCAGAGGAGATTTAAGGCCTCTAATATGTCCTTTAGAAATGGTGGAGATGGTGGGCATCTTGAAGAGGGCCGACTATGATGGGAAGCATGGACCTTACCCAAACCCAAATGTGAGAAAGGCCAAGATCATGACTAAAGTTGTGAAAAGTGTGCAGAAGAATTTTGGGGTACGGTGATTCAAGGATCAACTGAGGAAACGCTGAACAGACCTCAAATTGAGGGAGCACGATCAGTACAGAAGAATCAAGAGAGTTCTGCAAGCAAGTAAGTGTTTGTCGTGTGTTCCTATTATTCCTATTACATTCGTGCTGCTCCATGTGCTTTTCTTTACTGTTGTACAGTTTAAAATGGTAAGTTTCAGGTTCGTGGGCACAGTAATCGTTCGTAGTAAACATTGTTTGTTTGCCCACTAATACAATGTTTTTGGCAGCTGCAGGTTAACTGCATTTGTTGAGGCCTATTTCTATTAAAGGAAGTTTAGTACATTGTTGTCTAGATGGGTTTGTAACAAGAATGAAATGCAAACTTGATTCAGTGTAAGTAGAGGACACTCAGCAGCTCTCTACACATCTGGACGCAGGAGCACTAGTGTGGGACACCAGAACAAACTTTTCAGGGTGTCTCACACAGGTGCTCCAGTGGATATAAGGGGTCTTTAACCACTTCAATACCAGGCACTTACTGTACAGTAGACACCTTCCCGCCCAGACCAATTTTCAGCTTTCAACACTGTCTCAATTTGAATAACAATTGCGTGGTCATGCTACACTGTACTTAAAGAATTTTTTCATCATTTTGTTCCCACAAATAGAGCTTTCTTTTGGTGGTATTTGATCACCTCTGCATTTTTTATTTTTTGCGCAACAAATAAAAAAAGACTGACAATTTTGAAAAAAAAACAAGTTTTTCTTTGTTTCTGTTAAAATTTTTTGTAAATAAGTACATTTTCTTCTTCAATGATGGGCACTGATATGGCTGCACTGACGGGCACTGATACGGCGGCACTGATGGGCACCGATGAGGTGGCACCAATTAGGTGGCACTGATGATGGGCACTGATAGGCGGCACTGATGGGCACTGATAGGTGGCACTGGTATACAGCACTGATGGGCACTCATAGGTGGCACCAATGGGCACTCATAGGCGGCACTGATGGGCACTCGTAGGTGGCATTGAAAGGTACTTATGGGTGGCACTGATGGGTAGTTATGGGTGGCACTGATAGGTGGCATGGATGGGCACTGATGGGCACGAATGGGCACTGACAGGTGGCACCAATGGACACTGATGGGTAGCACTGATGACACTGATTGGTGGCACTGAGGCTCCTAAGGGTGGCATTGCTGGGCTTCACTGCAATATACTGGTGCCAACCAGTGCCCATTTGTGGGCACTGATTGGCACAGATTGGGCACTGACTTGGCACATTGGGCACATGTGGATGGCCATGGGGTACATACCTGGTCATCCACATGTTGCCCCTCTCCCTGGTGGTCCTAGTGGCGATCCCTAATAGTCCAGTGTGGTCATCCGAGGGGGGGCTGCGCTGATAAACAATCAGCACAGACCCCCCTGTCAGGAGAGCCGTCGATCGGCTTTCTTCTACTCGCGTCTGGCTAAATGTGTGATACTTTACTCAAAAAGGTAAGTATTCAGCTTGAAGAAAGGGAAAAAATCATGTCTTCAGCTTGGAACTAGAGAAGCAAAATGATACCCCAGCTCCACTGCCAATATGATGATCTATGAACTGTGAACCGGTGCTCTAGCCAGGACGTTCAGGCCCTAAAATGCAGTACTTGAATCAGAAAATATAAAGAGGAGAATACCATCCAAATAGGTCATAAGAGTTGCCACCATCCCTGATATCAAGAGAAGAAAAACTAACCCCTGGACGTGGATCCGCATGGTGGATATGGGGCTCTGCGTCCACGATGTGGCGGTTATTATTATTAGTTTTTTTTATGTGTAGATGTATACCAGCCCACTGGGATTTTTTTCTTTTTTTCTCTTTGTTTCAGACACTCCCCTTTTGGTGCTTTTTTAGTGGGATTCTTCTGGGATAGTACTGCCCCGACTGAGTTCGCTCCTTTGGGGCCACACGGGGGGACTAGTGTGGATAAGGCGGGGCCAGACATACGCTCAATTCCTCCTGGACTCTCGTGGCGCTCTGTCCGTACTCTCCTCCGAGGCCTTGACAGTGAGCTTCCTGTACTGAATATACCTGGGTATGTGTGTTATCTCTCTTGTATATATTTTTTTGATGTTACAGATTGGTCTATGATGCAGACAATGTGTTTAATACATATGATCTCTAATTATTTCTAATTTATATCTCATTATGTAGTGTAATTCCTCCTACAAACTGCCCCTGATGAAGGGACTCTATAGGCAGTCCCGAAACGCGTAGGCCCAGGTGGAAGACTACACGAATATACATTCGAATTTTACATCAGTATATTCACTCCTTATATTATTTTATTGTTTTTTGAATGAACTGTATTAGACTTTTTCTATTTGTATTTTTGTATATTTGTATGAATAAAATCATTTTTTACTACCTCGTTGCCTTTAAAGTCCCACCTATTCTTTGAGGGGTTAGTTTTTCTTCTCTTGATATCAGGGATGGTGGCAACTCTTATGACCTATTTGGATGGTATTCTCCTCTTTATATTGTAGATTCAGGGTAGCAAATACCCATACCCCTCTTCTCCATCCAACTACGTCATAATCTTCTTCTAATATATTTTCTTTTGTAATTCTTATGTGTATTTTCTATTGTTTCTGTATTTTTGAACCAGTTTCTGGCTTGTCAATTTATTTTCTATCATACCCCGGTGAGACTTGATCAGTATGTTTCAAGGAGAAAATTGGGTGGCCTTGATGGCAGACTATTCAAAAAACCATAAGGAAGGTGAGGCGGTTCAATCTGAGCTGTCTTCCCTCTGTAACCAATTAAGCAAACAAGTGGAAAAAAAAAGCGGCCCTTTTTTTGCACATAGAAAATTTTGAACGGTACATCAGAGAGGACATTAATCCTTATGGATTGCGCATTCAAATCTTTCCTCTGATTGACCACATCAGCCCCAAGTTCAAGAAGCAGTGGGAGGATAATTTGCAGGCTTGCACTAGAAGCATGATGAGGTTGCTCATAGAGAAATACAGGACCCGATGTGTAGCTCTAAATAAAGAGATTGACATAATATATTCAAAGTTACAAACCTTTAAAACTCTTCCCTCTTTAAAGGAACATGAGGAAAGAATTAAAACTCATCTAGACCACATTACCACTGAAACTCTTAGAAAGAAAGATAAAAAATTCTGGCGTGACAAGCTGTCATTTCAGGAAGGGAAAGCGTATAAGTGGACCCAAAATAATTATACTTCCAACTTAAAAAGAAAAGGCCTTACTAAATCCACTATGGACAGGGGTTCAGACTCGTCAATTAATTCATCTGTTTCTGCTTCTTCCTCCTCTCGCCAGCGTAACAGAAACAGACAAAACAAACCCAAACACTCCCTGTCCGGAGAAGACGGTAATGCACACAAGAAACACATCACTGAGCATCCTGCTCCCGCTGTTCTATCAACCTCAGGCACGTTGGGTAACTATGGTGCACGTGGTGGGAGCTCTCTTCCCCCTCTGGGTACCTCTGGTGGCAACTCTGCTTCTGCTTCACATGTGGGTGTTCAGCTCTCTCCACCTAACGTGAATTCATCGTCTAAGGTGGAGGTAAGCCAAAGCCGATTTTTTCCACAGGACAATACTCCCAATCCAAAAACTTAAAACATGCACAGCTAGGTGCTGCTAATGTTGATGACAGAAATGTCATCAACTTATCTAGCTACGCTTTGTTAGATGAAGAGAAATCCCTTATATCCAGGGGTCTGAGTTTCTGTCCGAACTCCAACCTCGACATTTTTGAGACCATTAAAGACTTAAATCTGTTTGCCCGAAAGTTATTATTGAAAAGTATGTATTCCAAAACTAAAATTAAAACTGAAACCGCTGATGCACAACATGACAAAGATCTTGATGTTCTGTTGTCCTTATTGGAGGAACAGGACTCACCTGACCTCATTGACTCCATCGACTTAGACTCACTCCTCTATGAGAAACCCACAGAGCCAGCCACATCACCCTGCATCCCAAAAAAAATGAAGAATAAATCAGATACATTTCCCTCCCTCAGCTCTAACTCCAACTTGATTTCCTTCATGACCACTGTCACATCGGAAATCAATAAATTGAAAATTCATAAAAAGACTGGGAATCTATCTCCTTCTGAATTGGTTGCTCTAAATAATTTGAAGAAATGCCAGTCCCTTGTCATTAAGCCTTCTGACAAGGGCGGGAATATTGTAATCATGTCAAATGAGCAATATAAAATCATGTGCCATAAAGTATTGGCCAATCGGGACTGGTATAGACCCATTTCCAAGGCCAATATTGCTAAATTTGAGATTCAATTTTATGCGCTGATTGACGGCGCATTCTCACAAGGGATTATTGACCAGGATGTCTGGGAATTTTTACGTATAAAGTTTCCCAGAATCCCAACCTTCTATTGTCTACCCAAAGTCCATAAAAACTGTCAGACACCCCCAGGGAGACCCATAGTGTCTGGGAACGGGGCCATCACCGAACATCTTAGTCTCTTTGTAGACTCCCATCTTAAACCGTTTGTTCAAAATCTGCCTTCATACGTGCACGACACTATCCACCTGCTACAATCTTTAGAGGGCCTACACATCTCACCTCGGTCCCTATTGGTGGTGATTGACGTGGAGGCGCTGTATAGCTCTATCCCCCACCACTTGGGATTGGCCGTGATCAGACATGTCATCGCTCAAACCCACAGAGATGATAAAAAATTATGCAAATTTATTATTATGGCCCTAGAATTCATTCTTTACCACAACATCTTTTCCTTTGATGGCTCCCATTTCCTCCAGGTACAGGGCGTCGCGATGGGGACCTCCTGTGCCCCGTCCTACGCTAACCTGTACCTGGGGGAATGGGAGCAGTCATTTCTCTCTGACGAGTCTTTCAAATCCCACACCCAATATATAGCGGTGTGGTACCGCTATATAGACGACATTTTGGTGTTGTGGGAGGGCTCTGAAAAGGAATTGAACAAATGCATCACTTTGATGCAACGCAATACCTTCAATTTAAAGTTTACTGTCACTCATAGTCAAAACAATATTACTTTCCTGGACACCACCATTAGTAAGAACCCAGACGGGTGGCCTTTTTCGGAAACCCACCGCGGGCAACACCATCTTACATGCCTCTAGCGCTCACCCCCAACCATTACTCCGCGCAATCCCTTACAGCCAATATTTGAGGCTGAGGCGGAATTGCTCTGATCAAAATACATACTTAATTGAAGCGGCCGCACTCAGAGATAGGCTTCTTGCGAGGGGCTATTCCTGTTCTCTCCTAAAAAAAGCATACAAACGTGCAAACAAAAGAACTCGACGGGAATTGCTATTTAGCCATCAAAAGAAAACAGAAACGGATCCTCCCACTAGGATGATTATGAGGTTTAGCAACCAACATGAGTCTGATAAATCAATTCTCAATAAACACTGGCATACACTATACTCCGACCCCACTTTACGCCCACATTTATCCGCATTACCTGCAATCACCTACCGACGCACAGGTTCCCTGCGTGACCAGTTGGTACACAGCGAATTTGTCAGCGAATCACATGGTGATCCGTGCAAGAGATTTGGGACGTTCACCTGTGGGGGATGTTCCATCTGCAGATTTATGAATACTAGTCAGAATGTTGTTCTTCCAAATGGGCGCCCATATAGACCATGTCATTTCTCGAACTGTAAGACTGAGGGTGTGGTATACCTTTTAGTCTGCCAATGCCGACAATTTTATGTAGGCAAGACTAAATTAAAATTTTCTTTGCGAGCCTCACGTCATATTACAGCTATGAGAAAAGCTAATCCTGACCTTCCTTTAGGGAGGCATGTGGCTAATGAACATCATGGTAATTTTTCCAATATCTATTTTCTCATCCTGGATAGAGTCCACCCCAGCCCGAGGGGTGGGGATTGGAACAATGCCCTTCTACAGCGGGAAGCCCGCTGGATTATGGACCTTGCCGCCACCTCACCCCCCGGGCTAAATGATCATTTTAGTTACAGACCCTTTCTAGAGGGTTTCTCCTCTGGGGTGTGTGAGAAGGATTTATAAACTCTCCACCTTGAAATTCCATTGTTATTGTGGTTGTCCCGTTACTTTATTTCATGATTTATTCCCATGGTGGTGCCTTGATGTTCTGTGTCTGGCTGATTATGGTTATCATGTCATGTTAGGCCACCCCTGTCTAGGCATATATTTGTTCTTTTATGTATCCTTGTAATTGTAGGTATACTGTCAGTTATTGAGGCTCCCTGTCGGTCTCCTTTGGTGAGTATTTTAGATCACAGTTTACTGGCCCCTCTTTGTCCCGCCCGGCGCACGGGGGCCTCCCGGGATTTCTATCCCTTGGGGGGCCTGTTGTTGGCGCCCGTATATTGCCCCCATTGGATGGGCAGTGGCTTTACCGCTGTTCCCCATATGTGGGCACGGTCGCCTTTTTTGCGTCGGTGGACGGTGGTTGCATGACCCCCCTCACAGCTTCGCTGTGGGGGGTGCCATGCAGCGATGGCTCAGGGTCCCCCCCCTGTCCCTTTGGTATCTTTAAGTTATTTATTGTAATTGTAATGAGCATGAGGCTTGGACCATACACGTTGACCCTGGGGGGTTTAATGACCCCTCTTGTCACTCTCGTGTCAAAAATCTTTTATTTTCCCTGCCTCTTACTTTATTTTGTTATTTCTGTCTTCCACCTTCATGATGGCTGCGATGCTGAGGCTGGCCATATGCCTTCCATCACACTGGCGAGTGAGGAGTTTATATAGGCTTCTCTCCCTCTCTCCTAAACTCCTATCTAGAATTGACAGGAGGATGTCATCATTTAGACGCTCCTCCGTGGATTGCCTGGACTTCTATCCCCTCCCTCCTCTAGACAGAGCGGCGTCGTGACGTTGCCATGGCTCCTGTTCCTTCCTTTCATTGGATGGAGCGGCATCACAACGTCCGCACGTCAATCAGCACTCCAGCTGCCTAATCATCCTCTACCCCATATTAAGCCGCCTAACGCCGAGTTAGTGACACTGTCCTGCTTGGCGGCGGCTACGGATTTGACGAGCGGAACTCCATGGTGCACTGTGACACAGCCCATTGATTAACAAGGTAATGCAGCCCCTTACTTTCTCTGTCTTAGCGTTACTGCAATCTGCCATAGGCTTTCTGTGCCGCTTGGTTTTGATTGAGTCTTGATGCAATATATACTATATATTGCAATACTTTAAAGAGCATTTCTGCTTCTGTTTTGATGATTAAGTCTTTTTGTCTTGTACCTTAGATCTTGCCCTCATGGGAAATCTGTATTTTCTGTGACCTCTTGGAGCTGCTGTGCATTGAGGGGTCTCCGCTCCTACTCAGGAAACTGGGGATTTTCTGCCCACTCTCCCTAAACGGTTTTCCGTATGAACCAGTGCTAGGGTAAGCTGGGTGCATCAGAGGTTTTTTCTTTACCCCCACGCCCCGCCTGAACGTGGATCCGCATGGTGGATATGGGGCTCTGCGTCCACGATGTGGCGGTTATTATTATTAGGTTTTTTTATGTGTAGATGTATACCAGCCCACTGGGATTTTTTTCTTTTTTCTCTTTGTTTCAGACAATCCCCTTTTGGTGCTTTTTTAGTGGGATTCTTCTGGGATAGTACTGCCCCGACTGAGTTCGCTCCTTTGAGGGCCACACGGGGGGACTAGTGTGGATAAGGCGGGGCCAGACATACGCCCGATTCCTCCTGGACTCTCGTGGCGCTCTGTCCGTACTCTCCTCCGAGGCCTTGACAGTGAGCTTCCTGTACTGAATATACCTGGGTATGTGTGTTATCTCTCTTGTATATATTTTTTTGATGTTACAGATTGGTCTGTGATGCAGACAATGTGTTTAATACATATAATCTCTAATTATTTCTAATTTATATCTCATTATGTAGTGTAATTCCTCCTACAAACTTCCCCTGATGAAGGGACTCTATAGGCAGTCCCGAAACGCGTAGGCCCAGGTGGAAGACTACATGAATATACATTCAAATTTTACATCAGTATATTCACTCCTTATATTATTTTATTGTTTTTTGAATGAACTGTATTAGACTTTTTCTATTTGTATTTTTGTATATTTGTATGAATAAAATCGTTTTTTACTACCTCGTTGCCTTTAAAGTCCCACCTATTCTTTGAGGGGTTAGTTTTTCTTCTCTTGAATCAGGGGCTGGCAACTCGGATGCTCTTGAATAAAAGTCCTTTATTTGGTTACATGGGTACACGGGTACAGACTACGCTGGCGAGTTTTGGCTAAGAAGCCTTCATCAAAGCATACATGTTTGATTTAAAAACAGATATTTATAACAGAGTAAGCACTCCAAATGGGGCGGGTGCATCCTAATCAGAGCAATCAAAATAATAAAAACACAAGGAGAAAAGGAAGAGAGAAGCACAGCAGTCATATGAAGGACATATCATGAACAAATAAAGCATATTCAAAACGGTGCAATAAATGTATCAAACAATGCAACTATGTTAAAAAATGTGATTATGTTAAAACAAAAAGATTTATGTCCATCCTGTCATTCAAACCATACTGTTTTCTAGTATTGAGGGTATGTATCCACCACACTTCACGTTGAAGCAAAATACGATGAATGTCACCTCCTCTTGGAGGTTTTTTAACCTGTTCAGCACCAAAAAAGGAAAAAGTCAAGATTATCATGATGGAATTCCCTGAAATGTTTTGACACATTTTAGATATCATTAGCATTAATATTTGTGGTGTCATTTACATGTTCCGAGATTCTAACTCTCAACTTGCGTATAGTGCAGCCAACGTATTGCAGACTGCAGGCACTACACTGAATAACATATACCACCGATTTAGAGTTGCAGTTTATGTACTGTTTGATGGTATATGTTTTCTTGTTAGAAAAAGAAAAAAATGAGGTGCTTTTTTTATGTCTATGACACTGCCTACAGGTGTTGTGGCCACACATGTAGGAACCTACAGTGGAAAGCCAGGTCTGTGATTTGTTTGACTTCTGAGAGAAAACAAGCTGGGTGACAACATCCTTCCCAGACTGGGGGCCCTTCTACTGGAAAATTGGCAACCGCCCTGGATAACAGAGTACAGATCCTTGTCAGCATACAAAATGGGGACATGTGCTTTAAGAATCGCAACGATTTTGTTGTATTCTAAAGAAAATGTAGTGAAAAAATTAACTTTATTTCTATTGTAATCTCTACACTGTTTGTGTTTATTTGTGCCACTATTCTGAATTATCTTCACCCGATCTCTATGAAATGCTGTATAGCTATTGATCGTGTATTATAGCCCCTTTCTTTAAGTCGCTTTTGAATCGCTGTGCATTCTTGCAAGAAATCCTTATCTGTAGAGCAGTTTCTCCTGGCACTGATGAATTCACCAGTGGGCAAAGACTTGATGGTGTGACTGGGGTGACAGCTATTGGCCAATAAAAGGGAATTCCCTGCATAGGGCTTTCTAAAAGTTCTCGAAGTCACTGTGTTGCTATCTGGATGCCCCACCAAGGTCAAATCCAAATAGTCTATTTGGGTCAGGTGATGCTCACAGGTGAACTCCAGGTATATTTCATAAAGTCGCCTATGTCACCACTCGATCCATGCCATACTACAATCAGGTCATCAATGAAACAACCATACCAGGCGATGTTGGTTTTAAATGGGTTACCATGGGCAAATAAAGTAGATTCTTCCCACCAGCCCATGTAAAGATTCACCAAAGAGGGGGAAATTTTTGCCCTAATGGATGCACCTTGGCTCTGAATGTAGTATCCTTCATCAAACATGAAGAAATTGTGTGTCAGGAGGAACTCTACTGCTCTAAAAATAAACTCACGTACATTAGGACTGTAACCACTGTAGTATGAAAGATGATGTTAAATGGCTAACAGTGCTAGAGAGTGAGGAATGCAGGAATACAGAGATCTAACATCTATGGTGATCCAAATGCATTCTGTGGACCAAAAAATTTCCTGCATGTGAGCTAACAAATGTCCAGTGTCCTTTATAAACCCAGGTAGACGGACAACAAGCGGTTGAAGAAATTGATCAACCCATTCTCCTAATCTCTCCAATAGCGATCCTATGCCAGAAACTATAGGGCGACCTTTCACTGGATTATCTTGTTTGTGCACTTTGGGGAGATGGTGAAAAACCGGAGTAATGGCATGTGTGACCATGAGATAATCTACAGGTTTTTTTAATCTAAAACACCCATCTCCTTACCTTCATCAAATAAGTGTAACAATGTTTGTTGTATAGTTGCTGTGGGATCAGAACTGAGGGGGCGATGTGTGATGTGATCTTCCAGCTGCCTGAGTGCTGCCTGTTTGTAACTAGCAGTATCTAGGATCACTACAGTACCCCCCTTGTCTGCCTGGCGAATCACTATGTCAGATCTCATTTTCAAGGCTTTTAAGGCTGTGGTTTCGTGCTTGGTCAAATTAATTTTATTTCTATTATTGTCTTGTTGACACAATTCCTGCAATTTAACCAATTCTGATTCCACAATATTCTGAAATGATTCCACAATGTCATTTCTGTTTTGAACAGGGTAAAAATAATTATCCCCTATGTTAATGTTTGATTCCTGTATACCAAAAGATCCTCCCTCTGATTCTGCTTGCAGACTCTCCAATGCAGACCTTGCTACTAAATAATCAAATCTGAAAGAGGTGGTCTCATTTTGAACATTGTGACACACTGTGGATTCGCTGTCAGAAGGCATATCCTTGAAATGTTTCTAAAGCATTAGATTTCTTACAAAGCGATTGATATCCAGTATGGTGGAAAAAAGACAAAAATGTGTACTAGGCACAAAAGACAAGCCCTTAGACAAAACAGAAAGCTCATGCTGGGATAATACAATGCCTGACAGATTCAATACATTATTAGATAAGGCTGTACCTAGTTCTGTGTCTTCTTGGCTTTCATTCTGTAGCCTGTGTTGTTTGTATGATGACCCCCACCTCGTCCTCTTTTTCCTCTTTGATCTGGTGGCTGTGTTGATATTAAGGATTTATTGCAGGCTGCTGTAATGGCTCCTCTCTGGAAAAAAAACAAGCTGACTGAACCTCTTGAGGAGACAGGAGACTGCTGTTCAGCTGTGTCAGAAAATTCTGACTGTGTATCCTCCGGTGAGCTGAAGTTAACCCTTCTGTCGCCTCCTGATCCCGGTCTCTTTTTAAGAATAGAGTGAGGGAATCTTTTATTTTTTGTACATATGTAAACAGTCCCATCCTCATAATCTTTTAAGTCCCATAGATATTTGGATCTCTTGGTCTCCATTAGGGATGAGCTTCGAGTTCGAGTCGAACTCATGTTCGACTCGAACATTGGCTGTTCGCAAGTTCGCCGAACAGCGAACAATTTGGGGTGTTCGCGGCAAATTCGAATTCCGCAGAACACCCTTTAAAAGTCTATGGGAGAAATCAAAAGTGCTAATTTTAAAGGCTTATATGCAAGTTATTGTCATAAAAAGTGTTTGGGGACCCGGGTCCTGCCCCAGGGGACATGGATCAATGCAAAAAAAAGTTTTAAAAACGGACATTTTTTCAGGAACAGTGATTTTATTAATGCTTAAAGTCAAACAATAAAAGTGTAATATCCCTTTAAATTTCGTACCTGGGGGGTGTCTATAGTATGCCTGTAAAGGGGCGCATGTTTCCTGTGTTTAGAACAGTCTGACAGCAAAATGACATTTGGAAGGAAAAAACTAATTTAAAACTACCCGCGGCTATTGCATTGCCGACAATACACATAGAAGTTCATTGATAAAAACGGCATGGGAATTCCCCACAGGGCAACCCCAAACCAAAAAAAAAAAAAAAAAAAATGATGTGGGGGTCCCCCTAAATTCCATACAAGGCCCTTCAGGTCTGGTATGGATATTAAGGGGAACCCCAGCCAAAATTAAAAAAAAAAATTGACGTGGGGTTCCCCCTAAATTCCATACCAGACCCTTCAGGTCTGGTATGGATTTTAAGGAGAACCCCGCGCCAAAAAAAAAAAAAAAAACGGCGTGGGGTCCCCCTAAGAATCCATACCAGACCCTTATCCAAGCACGCAACCTGGCAGGCCGCAGGAAAAGAGGGGGGGATGAGAGTGCGGCCCTCCCCCCCTCCTGAACCGTACCAGGCCACATGCCCTCAACATTGGGAGGGTGCTTTGGGGTAGCCCCCCAAAACACCTTGTCCCCATGTTGATGAAGACAAGGGCCTCATCCCCACAACCCTGGCCGGTGGTTGTGGGGGTCTGCGGGCGGGGGGCTTATCGGAATCTGGAAGCCCCCTTTAACAAGGGGACCCCCAGATCCCGGCCCCCCCCTGTGTGAAATGGTAAGGGGGTACTTACCCCTACCATTTCACTAAAAAACTGTCAAAAATGTTAATAATGACAAGAGACAGTTTTTGACAATTCCTTTATTTAAATGCTTCTTCTTTCTCCTTCATCTTCTTCTGGTTCTTCTGGCTCTTTTGGTTCTTCCTCCGGCGTTCTCGTCCAGCATCTCCTCCGCGGCGTCTTCTATCTTCTTCTCCTCGGGCCGCTCCACACCCATGGCATGGGGGGGAGGCTCCCGCTCTTCTCTTCATCTTCATCTTCTTCTTCATCTTCTTCTTCTTCTTCTTCTCTTCTTCCTTCTTCTCTTCTTCATTTCTTCTCCGGGCCGCTCCGCAGCCATGCTGGCATGGTGGGAGGCTCCCGCTGTGTGACGGCGTCTCTTCGTCTGACGGTTCTTAAATAACGGGGGGCGGGGCCATCCGGTGACCCCGCCCCCCTCTGACGCACGGTGACTTGACGGGACTTCCCTGTGACGTCACGGGGAATGCCACAGGGAAGTCCCGTCATGCCCCCCGTTATTTAAGAACCGTCAGACGAAGAGACGCCGTCACACAGCGGGAGCCTCCCACCATGCCAGCATGGCTGCGGAGCGGCCCGGAGAAGAAATGAAGAAGAGAAGAAGGAAGAAGAGAAGAAGAAGAAGATGAAGAAGAGAAGAAGATGAAGAGAAGAGCGGGAGCCTCCCCCCCATGCCATGGGTGCGGAGCGGCCCGAGGAGAAGAAGATAGAAGACGCCGCGGAGGAGATGCTGGACGAGAACGCCGGAGGAAGAACCAGAAGAGCCAGAAGAACCAGAAGAAGAAGAAGATGAAGGAAGAAAGAAGAAGCATTTAAATAAAGGAATTGTCAAAAACTGTCTCTTGTCATTTTTAACATTTTTTACAGTTTTTTAGTGAAATGGTAGGGGTAAGTACCCCCTTACCATTTCACACAGGGGGGGGGCCGGGATCTGGGGGTCCCCTTGTTAAAGGGGGCTTCCAGATTCCGATAAGCCCCCCGCCCGCAGACCCCCACAACCACCGGCCAGGGTTGTGGGGATGAGGCCCTTGTCTTCATCAACATGGGGACAAGGTGTTTTGGGGGGCTACCCCAAAGCACCCTCCCAATGTTGAGGGCATGTGGCCTGGTACGGTTCAGGAGGGGGGGGGCCGCACTCTCGTCCCCCCCTCTTTTCCTGCGGCCTGCCAGGTTGCATGCTCGGATAAGGGTCTGGTATGGATTTTTAGGGGGACCCCACACCGTTTTTTTTTTTTTTTTGGCGCGGGGTTCCCCTTAAAATCCATACCAGACCTGAAGGGTCTGGTATGGAATTTAGGGGGAACCCCACGTCAATTTTTTTTTTAAATTTTGGCTGGGGTTCCCCTTAATATCCATACCAGACCTGAAGGGCCTTGTATGGAATTTAGGGGGACTCCCACATCATTTTTTTTTTTTAATTTTGGTTCGGGGTTGCCCTGTGGGGAATTCCCATGCCGTTTTTATCAATGAACTTCTATGTGTATTGTCGGCAATGCAATAGCCGCGGTAGTTTTAAATGTGTTTTTTCCTTCAAAATGTCATTTTGCTGTCAGACTGTTCTAAACACGGGAAACATGCGCCCCTTTACAGGCATACTATAGACACCCCCCAGGTATGAAATTTAAAGGGATATTACACTTTTATTGTTTGACTTTAAGCATTATTAAAATCACTGCTCCTGAAAAAACGGCCGTTTCTAAAACTTTTTTTTGCATTGATTCATGTCCCCTGGGGCAGGACCCAGGTCCCCAAACACTTTTATTGACAATAACTTGCATATTAGCCTTTAAAATTAGCACTTTTGATTATTCATGTTCGTGTCCCATAGACTTTAACGGTGTTCGCGTGTTCGAACAAATTTTTTCCTGTTCGCATGTTCAGGTGCGAACCGAACAGGGGGGTGTTCGGCTCATCCCTAGTCTCCATTATCTCAGTCTCTAAGCTAGAGATTTTGAGCTTAAGATCGGTATTAAGATCATCATATATAGAGAGCGATCGATATTGCAAAACACTTTCCTTCAAAGAGACTATGTTCTGGTTGACATCCAGAAGAAGTTTCTCTTCATATGGTGAAATCAAACTCTTTAAGTTAAACGAACATTTAGAGAGGATGTCATTTCATTCTGTGAGGAAAAGATTAGAGTAAACTGTGGAGGGAGATTTCCTAATCTGCAGACCTCTGGGCACCATACACTCTACAATATATTGCTCAAGACCTGTGCACTACTAATACAATGTTTTTGGCAGCTGCAGGTCAACTACATTTGTTCAGGCCTATTTGTATTAAAAGAAGTTTAGTACATTGTTGTCTAGATGGGTTTGTAACTAGAGTGAAATGCAAACTTGATTCAGTGTAAGGAGAGGACACTCAGCAGCACAATCTGGACGCAGGAGCACTAGTGTGGGACACCAGAACAAACTTTTTAGGGTGTCCCACACAAGTGCTCCAGTGGATACTAGGGGTCTCTACATGTGTGATACTATACCCAAAAAGGTAAGTATTCAGCTTGAAGAAAGGGAAACAATCATGTCGTCAGCTTGGAACTCTGCCCAAACAAACAATTGTACAACACTTCAAGCAATGTTTCATATTTCTATTTCTTGCCTCAAATATCTGTGTGCTAAGTATACCTTTTTTTATTCACATAGGCGAAAAAAGAATCGGAATGTCAGAGGACACCAGGGACCCCCAACCTCCTAAAGAAGGGTAAGTTACCACACCACAACCTCAGGATGTGGAGGGAGAAGAGGTTTATGAAGTGGGCGAAATAGTGACCACAACAGGTGAGTGTCTGAGACCACAGCTTCAGGTAATAGATGTATGCCTGCATATTTATAATACATGGTGTGTTTTTTTTTATTTTAAGGTGATGTGGATGTTATGGAAGTAGAAACTCACTTCAACAGTGCAAGTGCACAAGTCCTCATCAGCAAAATAATGGTGTGCAAACAGGATTTAGAGAAGGTCAAGCAAAACATCAATGATGTTGAAAAAAGACTGATCAACATCATTGATGTTTTAGCCTAAAATCTAAAAACAACAAAAAATTGAAATTTTGTCTTTATTTGTTTATCTTTTTATAAAAATCTTAAAGTAATTGCAAAGCCAAATTTTGAAGATGCACACAGTGTGTCAACATGTGCTATCTCTCATGGGATATCAATGTATGGATGTTGTGGAAGAAGAATCTCATTTCACAAGTGCACACGTCTTCATCGGGGAGATCATGGTGTGCAATCGGGATTTACAGAAGATCAAGGAAGACATCAATGATCTTGGAAAAAAGACTCAAAAACATCATTAATGTTTTAGGCAGAATATAAAACACAACAAAATTGTATAATTTTTGTATTTTTATTAGAACTTTTCTAAAAAATGTTTAAAGCCAAATTTTGAAGATGCACACAGTATGTCAACATGTGCTATCTGCCATCATGGGATATCAAGGTACGCGTTTTGTGGGTGCAACCCCTTCCTCGCAACTGAAGTAGCTGAGAGGAAGAGATTGTACCCCCGAAACACGTCCATTGATCCCCCATGATGAGAGCTAGCACATGTTGACCTTAGGCATGGGATCAGGAGTGAAATCCCCATTTTGACTCCCAATTTGTGTGCATCTTCAAAATTTGGCTTTCACGGGGGTGACATCGCCCCATCTAATGAAGGCAAAATCAACACAGTTTGGACATACTAATGTCTGATATTGCCTTCAATTTATTAAAGTTGAACTTTGTAAGTTCCTGAGTTGTGTATTGTTTTAAGTTTTGAAAAACATGCCTGTTTACCACAAAAAAGGATATTTCTACTGTCCCAAAAAAAAATATTCCAAAAAATATGTTGGTTTGTTCAAAGACCCTTTTCTAAATGCACATGTGAATATGCACAGAGTAAAAAAAAATTTTACTCAACAATGTGTGGCTTCTTCTTTCAATGCTCAATAGCAGTCTTTTGCTTAAGTTGGTGTTTACAGTGACAATGGGGGTTATTTCCTAAAGGCAAATCCACTTTGCACTACAAGTGCACTTTCAGTGCAGTTTCAGTGCACTTTCAAGTGCACTGAAATAAAGCACCCACAGTGCTTTATAATTTGCATCAATCAGGCCATTATTGTCATTAATTCAGGGTGTTGAAAATTATTAATATTATTATCATTAATGCATTACATACATTAACAACAAAAAGAAGGTGTGTGGGTAGCAGACCCACAACATAAATAAAAGTTAGCTAAAGAGGAGATTGTCACCTCATGTATCAAAGAAATTATGTTGGAACTATTGAAGAAAATGGCCAAAAAAAAAACATTGGAAAACCTAGGAGACAGCTAATAGAAACACAAGCAGTAAATTAAAGGAAATAATTTTCATTTTAAAATACAAATTTATTTTAAAAAAAAATTTATTTAAATACATATAATGTGATGTTAAAGGATACAACTTACCCTAATATAGTCCTTCTGCAGGACCTGAATGATGGCAGAACAGGTCTCTGGAATAATGATCCTCAGAGCCTGGGGGGAGATGCATGTCGAGAACTTGATGTCCTTCAGACTTCTCCCCATCACCAAGTATCGCAAGGTGGTGACTAGCCTCTGCTCGGGAGTGATGGCTTGCTGCATGCAGGTGTCCTGCTTTGTAATATAAGGGGACAGCAAAGCCAACAGATAGTGAAAAATGGGGTCTGTCATCCAGAGATAATTCCTGAAATCATCAGGATTATTCTCACGGATCTCCCACAACAAAGGCATTTGTGTAAAATTGTCAAGCTGGAGCAACCAATTCTTTGTCCATGAACTCCTCCCCACCCTGTTCATGGACTAGACTTGGGTCAAAGTAAGAACCCCAAAACTAAGCCCCTGCACAGCACGAATTGTACGATGAGTACGTACCCGCAACATGGCTTCAAAATGGTCGGCTGGTCAGAACAAACTAATAGAACGCACTGAAAATCAAATACGTAATATAAAAATACGCATTGAAAAACAGATACGAACCCACAAACACAAACTGAAGAGTGGTAATGAACTGAAAAGCACGAGGCTTAAAATTGTGAATTGTCTCTCACCAAACTTCTACTAACACAAGATAAACAAAAGATTAGCAGAAGGAGCCCAAAGGGTGGCTCACTGGCTATTGAACTTCCTCTTTATAGTGCCATTGTATGTGTTGTACGTCAGCGTGTTCTTGATGATCGGAATTTCTGACAACATTTGTGCAACCGTGTGTATGCAAGACAAGCTTGAGCCAACATCCATCGGAAAAAAATCCCAGGATTTCGTTGTCGGAATGTCCGATCATGTGTACGCAGCATTAATGTGTCTGTAGTCTGGCAGTCCTTGGTTTAAGGTAAGTGTCCTTTACAAATGCAAATCATGGCTTCCAAGATCATGGATAAGCCGCCATGCTCCTAGTTGCCTCCTCACATGGAGACACAATTTTTCTCTGAGAGCGACTAGCTGCCTTAATCAAGACCTAGAAAGAAAACATTAAACTGTGGTCCATGGAACTGGGAGTCTTTCCCACCCAGAGCTCTATCAGACTCTCAATAAAACCAGCTCCGGAATGGACTTTACTTATACAGGGTAAAGAACTATCCTCCTTTACCCTGAAGTCTTTGTTGGTATTACCTTAGATTGCAAATCTAAGAATCCAAGGAGGAACATCTCCTTAGACAGTATCTCACAAAAGTGAGTACACCCCTCACATTTTTGTAATTATTTTATTGTATCTTTTCATGTGACAACATTGAAGAAATGCCACTTTGCTACAATGTAAAGTAGTGACTGTACAGCTTGTATAACAGTGTAAATTTGCTATCCTCTCAAAATAACTCAACACACAGCCATTAATGTCTAAACCGCTGGCAACAAAAGTGAGTATACCCCTAAGTGAAAATGTTCAATTTGGGCCCAATTAGCCATTTTCCCTCCCCTGTCATGTGACTCGTTAGTTTTACAAGGTCTCAGGTGTGAATGGTGTTATCGCTCTTACTCTCTCATACTGGCCACTGGAAGTTCATCATGGCACCTCATGGCAAAGAACTCTCTGAGGATCTGAAAAAAAAGAATTGTTTCTCTACATAAAGATGGCCTAGGCTATAATAAGATTGCCAAGACCCTGAAACTGAGCTGCAGCATGGTGACCAAGACCATACAGCGGTTTAACAGGACAGGTGCCACTCAGAACAGGCCTCGCCATGGTTGACCAAAGAAGTTGAGTGCACGTGCTCAGCGTCATATCCAGAGGTTGTCTTTGGGAAATAAACGTATGAGTGCTGCCAGCATTGCTGCAGAGGTTGAAGGGGTGGGGTCAGCCTGTCAGTGCTCAGACCATATGCCGCACACTGCATCCCATTGGTCTGCATGGCTGTCGTCCCAGAAGGAAGCCTCTTCTAAAGATGATGCACAAGAAAGCCCGCACTCAGTTTGCTGAAGACAAGCAGACCAAGGGCATGGATTACTGGAACCATGTCCTGTGGTCTGATGAGACCAAGATAAACCTTTTTGGTTCAGATGGTGTCAAGCGTGTGTGGCGGCAACCAGGTGAGGAGTACAAAGACAAGTGTGTCTTGCTTACAGTCAAGCATAGTGGTGGGATTGTCATGGTCTGGAGCTGCATTAGTGCTGCCGGCACTGGGGAGCTACAATTCATTGAGGGAACCGTGAATGCCAACATGTGCTGTGACATACTGAAGCAGAGCATGATCCCCTCCCTTCTTCGGAAACTGGGCCACAGGGCAGTATTCCAACATGATAACAACCCAAACACACCTCCAAGACAACCATTGCCTTGCTAAAGAGGCTGAGGGTAAAGCTTATGGACTGGCCAAGCATGTCTCCAGACCTAAACCCTATTGAGCATCTTTGGGGCATCCTCAAACAGAAGGTGGAGGAGCGCAAGGTCTCTAACATCCACCAGATCCTTGATGTCATCATGGAGGAGTGGAACAGGACTCCAGTGGCAATCTGTGAAAATCTGGTGAACTCCATGCCATGACAGTGCTGGAACATAATGGTGGCCACACAAAATATTGACCCTTTGGGCCCAATTTGGAAATTTTCACTTACGGATGTACTCACTTTTGTTGCCAGTGGTTTAGACATTATTGGCTGTGTGTTGAGTTAATTTTAAGGGGACAGCAAATTTGCACTGTTATACAAGCTCTACACTCACTACTTTACATTGTAGCAAAGTGGCATGTCTTCAGTGTTGTCACATAAAAAGATATTTTGTGAGATACTGTATATCCCATTAATAACTTTTCCTGTCCTTTAAACCCGTTTCACAGGCACCACACTATATATCCCCCCTCAAATATCGGCTTAAATTCGGGGGGTTGAGCACCTTGGGCAAACAAGCTGAACTCTGGAGAGGGCATCAGCATTAACTTGTTAGCTACCTGGTCTATGTTCTACTATAAATTTGAAATTCTGTAGAGCCAAGAACCACCTTGTAACTCTTGCAATTTTCTTCTTATTTTGAACCATACATTTGAGAGGGGCATGGTCAATTAGGAGCCTAAACTGTCACCCTAACAAATAAAATTTTAAACTCTCCAGAGCCCATTTGTTCTTTTTTTCAGCAGGGGTCAATTTTCTACTTAGGAATTCTATGGGGTGTTTCTCCCCATTCACCACTTGTGACAACACTGCACCTAATCCCACGTCAGACGCATCCGTCTGCTCTACAAATTCCTGTTTAAAATCTTGGGTAATTAAGACAGGGCTATTACACAGGGCTGTCTTTAGATCCTGAAAATCTTTCTAAGCTTCTAGGGTCCAAATTACCACTGAGGACTTCCCGCCCTTGGTATGATCTGTAAGGGGAGCAGCCAATGTAGCGAAATTGGGAACAAACCTTCTATAATAGCCTATTAACCCCAAAAAGGCCCTCACCTGTTTTTTTATTGAGAATTCTTGGCCAACTTTGGATGCCATGGATTTTTGTGACCTGGGGTTTTACTATCCCCCGGCCAACAATGTACCCCAAATACAATGCCTTCTCTAATCCTACAGCACACTTCTTAGGATTAGCGGTCAAACCCTCACCACGGAGGGCATTAATAACAGCCTGCACTTTAGGTAAGTGGCTCTCCCAATCTTCACTTAAAATGACCAAATCTAAATGTAGATGCATAGGCTTGTTGGGGTTTAAGGACACAATCTATCATCCGCTGAAAAGTAGCCCATACCCCTCAGGAGTAGAGAATGCGGACTTCTCTTTAGCACAATTGGTAAGACGTATTTTCCAATACCCCTTTTTAAGGTCCTGGGTGGTGATATATCGTGCATGTCCCAGATGCTCAATTAGCTCATCTATCCTGGGCATTGGATAAGCATCAAATTTTGACACCTCATTTAGCTTTCAGAAATCATTACAAAATCTGTTGCTGCCACTGAATAAGAATGATTGGACTACACCACTCACTATGGGATTCTTCTATTAAATCAAGATCCAGCATCCTCCTTATTTCCTCTAAGAACAACTTGCTGCTGAGCTTCTGGGATGTGATAGGGTTTTAAGTTAACTTTTAACCCTGGCTCGGTCATAATATCATGCTTTATCATTGAAGTTACCCCTGAAAGATCAGAGGAGAACTTCCTATTTCTTAGCAGAAATGTATTGGTCTCTTGTTTTTGACTTACTGACAGGGCCTCAGCAATCTCTACCCCAGACACCATAGAAGGACCTGCAGTAGTCATGGCTAAGGGTGCTTGGACCATAAGGGATTCTCTGTCTGTCCAGGGATTCAAAAAATCGAAATGGAAGATTTAGTAGGGCTTCCTTTTGCCAGGTTGATGTACTCTATAGTTAACTTCCCCCACCCATTCTACAACCTCGTATGGCACTTGACATTTCGCTGAAAATGTACTCTCCACTATAGGTACCAGCACAAGAACTCTGTTGCCGGGGTTAAAGGTTCGGATCTTGTCAGAACGGTTATAGACTCTAGCCATGAGCCTTCTGAGCCTGTTGCACTTGGGATTTAACAATGGGCATTACTTTTACAATCTGGTCTTGCATTTGAGCAATATACTCCACTATGCTTTTGAGTGGGATTGCCTCTTGATCCCAGGCCTCTTTTGCTATATCTAATGGGCCCCCTTGGATGTCAGCCATACAGCAACTCAAAAGGGGAAAATCCAGTGGAGGCTTGCAGTACTTCTCGCACAGCAAACATGAGGTAGAGCAAGAGGCAGTCCCAGTCCCCACCATCTGCTGCTACCACTTGCTTAACATTCCTTTCAACGTTTTGTTTAACCTTTCCACTAGTCCATCCATTTGTGGGTGGTACACAGAAGTGCGTAAGTGTATAATTTTAAACAATTTACACAATTCTTTAGTAACCTTTGACATGAAGGGTGTGGCCTGGTCAGTTAACAGCTCCCAAGTGTTTTGGACTGAACAGAACCGCTCGGTAGTCTTGTTTCTGTCCCCCTGGCCAAATTAACCTTCGATGTGAAAATGTGCACATTTAACCACAATCACTGACACAGACACGTTCAGTAAGTTTGGTACTTCTGACGTTTATTTCCTGGGCTCAAAAATGATATATTGAGAGCCGGATGTTTCGTTATCAAATCAAATATCGAATAAAACAAGCGTGTACAAACCGCAAATTATACATATTCATTATGGTGACAAAATGTAAGCTTTGTTGGGTTATATCTGTATAAGGAGATAGGAGACTATCATAGCTAATTATGTCTTATTTTCAGTTCCTGTTTGTCTTGAGTGTAGCCTCATAGGCCTGAAAAATAGGTGCAATCTTCTTAACTTTGTTCTTTGTACTTTAACTCTTGTAGTTCTGTTTCACATGAAAGGAGAAGCTGGCAGACATCTAATTTGAGCATGATTAAGGCTAATAGCTGGTTATAAGAAAATAAGCACTTATATCTATGTGATTATATTAGAAATAGGCATTTCACAATAACGCTCATAATCACATTCCATTACAGTCCCCCCTTGAAATGCGTATTTTATAAAACTGTCCCTCACACTGGAGAACAACCTGTCATTTTCACTCGGCTCATTTCACTGACTGCAACTCTTTTAAGCTGTATGTAGAGAAAGGGCTGTAACTAGCTCACCACCCCCCTCAATACAGCTGGTGAAACGCCGCCAGGTGCTATCTGTCCCTATAGCCCTACGGTGTTGCATCTCGGGGAAGGGTGACTGTAACAGAGCGTAATGTGTAACTTTCATCATGGGTTTCATCAAGCCCTACATAGACATCATCTGGGATCTCTTGGTTCACAAATGTGGGGATATTTTGGTCAACCGCTTTTTCTACACACTTCTTAATACAGGGGAAGACACAGCAGATTATGGCAGCTATTGTCAGGACGGCTATCCCTATCTGGGTCAGTAGTCCTGCCATCCTCCCTTTATCCAGGTAAAATACTGGTCCCATGGGTTGGTGAGCCCTGAATTCTGTTTTAATTCTTTGGACAGATTCTCTAGTTTTTGGATGGCTAAAGTCACTTTACCATTTGGGTCGGTGTTGTCTGGGATGTAAGCGCAGCATGTACTTGTCTCAGGGATCATCTTGCATACACCCCCCTTATCAGCTAGGAGCATGTCTAAGACCATACTGTTTTGGAAAATCATGTGTGATGCTGCCTCTAACTGTTCGGCCAGACCTTGGAGTGCGTCCCTGGTGTAATTGACAAATCTTTGCTGGTTGTAGTAGATGTAATTTATCCAGTCTACATTCTTGTTTACGGTGATAATGGGAATCAGTGACTCAAAACCTGCTGCTACTTGGTCTCTTGCTTTGAATTCATCTGGGACCCCCCTTGGGACCCCTATGGCGTCTATGTATGCATGGGGGTCAAAGCTTCCTGCTGGGGCACTCCTACGTTTCCTGTTGGGTTTGGGTACATCGCTTGATTCTGGCTCTGGGTTCTCTGAGAAAATATGCAGGGGCATTATGGTTTTAGCCATTGCACATTCTCCTGTTCATTGTCCTGGCATTCTACTTCTAACTTTCATGTCCCCACAAATCCAGTACACATCTCCTAGGGACTGGACTTGATTCTGCACTAGGTCTGCAGACACGTTACTATAAGACTCGCAGTAACCCTCAGTGAAGTTCCCAAGGGGTTTTCCCACCCCATGGTACTTCCCATAACATGTATAATTGCCAGGATATATGGTAATACCTTCTGCTGGTTTAGGGGCTTTCGTGACTATGGGGTACTCCTTTTTCCAATACTCGCATAGAGAGTGGTTTGTAGATGTGTTCGTGAACAAACTAAGGACACAGGTCTCATGTTCTGGGGGTATGTTAAGGGGGACTGTTCCTAGATGTGGTTTAGCCCCCCACACACATAGCAATTAGTCTTGTTATGTTTCCCTGCATTGTACCTCATCCATTCGAGCCATAAGTTGACATCTGAAAAAACAGTCTCAGCAGCCATGGTGTCCTCAAAGGTAGGGTCTGCTATGGCTACCATGTCTCCTAATGTTTGTATGTGAGGCTTTAGGGGGTTCAAATTGGATGTAGATTGGGGAACTGTCCACTCTGGGTTATTGAACATGTCTTTCAGTTGAAAAGGTTTCCTAAAGCTGGGATACCCATTTGACCACCACAGACCCAATACATAGGTCCCACTGTCCCCTGGGCTGGGATTCTCAATGGTTAGTCTAAACTCTTTTGTGAAGTATTGATCTGTGTGCTTGTTGATTGTCATTCTGTATAGGAGTGATTTCCCATTCTTTTCTTTCTTATTTTGGGCGATTTCAGGCTTATACCCCCAGTTTGTGTCCCCAGTAATCACAGTTGTTGCCCCAGTAGTCATCAGTGACACATACATACACAGTCATGGGACCTACTGTTCCTTCATAGGTTCGGATTTTGTAATCTGTACCTGGAAGTATCTTACTATAAGGGGATATAAACGTGGCAACATGTGTGTTGGATGAGTTGTACCAGAATTGAGTTATACCATTTTCCTGTTTAATGGCCACCTCTTGGGCTTGAGCAAAGATTATGACAAAAAGGATAAGCAGGATCATGGTTTGGTCTCCTCAGCCTCCTCTTCGGGCACGGGGACTTTCTTGCAAGGAGAGGCGTGTATCCACGAGTTATTTCCGGCCGCTTTTACTGATGTGGTGGTTGTCAGAAGGACTTGGAAAGGACCATCATATCTGGGTTCAAGAGTGTGTTTCCTCAAAAACTTCTTTATCAGGACCCAATCACCAGGGACCAACTTGTGCGATCTTGTGTCTAACTCAGGATCTGGAATGGAAGAAAACACTTGCGCATGGATACGGGTTTATTCTCGGGATAAGGCAGTCACATAATCAGTTAATACATCAGATTGCAGTTGCAGCTGTTGTGGAAAGTAACAACCCAGTCTGGGGGCTGAACCAAACAATATCTCATAGGGTGACAAACCATGATTTTCCCTTGGGGTGTACCTGACACTGAACAAGGCAATGGGTAGGCTGTCTGGCCAACTCATTCCTGTTTCCTGAGACATTTTTAGCATTCTAGACTTTATTGTGCCATTTAGTATTTCCACCTTCCCACTACTCTGAGGATGGTATGGAGTGTGGAAAGCTAGTGTGACCCCTAAGGCTGTCCATATCTCCCTGGTTACTGAGGCCGTGAAAGCCGGCCCCTGATCACTCTCTATAACGTCTGGAACACCATATCTGCACACTAATTCTGTTAAAAGTCTTTTAGCTGTGGTGTTCGCCGTCATGTTGGTAACGGGATAGGCTTCCGGCCTACGTGGCAGACGCAGTCTCTTGTTTAATTCAGTGATTCCTTCAACTTCTGTGGCTCCTTTTTTGATCCACACTTCTTTTTCCTCTTTGTCAGCTGTCTCTTGTTGCTCCTTGAGGTGAGTCCTGTTTACATGAACGTTTTGTAGAATCATGGTAGTTTGTATTGTCTCTTCAGGGCTGTCTATTGGGTCATCCAGGATAGGTGCATTCAGTCTGCTGACCACTTCTCGCGTTCCATCTGCAGCTTGCTTTGCGGCAGTATCTGCCAAATAATTGCCTCGTGCTTCTTGGGAAACCAGCTTGCCGTGTGCTTTCACTTTAAGTATGGCCACCTGTGGCCTTGATAGCTGTGCTGTGTTTTACAGGAGTTCCTGCTGCTGTCAGGAATCCTCTAGTTTTCCAGATGATCCCAAAATCACAGGCTACTCCCAGAGCATATCTTGAGTCTGTGTAGATGTTAGCTCGTTTTCCTTCTGCCAACTTGCATGCCATAGTTAGGGCCTGCAACTCTGCTTCTTGTGCAGACATGGAGGGGGGTAACGCTGAGGCTTGGAGGACTGTATCTTCTGTGGTAACTGCATATCCCATATGGTACCGCCAAGCATCATCTGCATATCTGGAACCATCCACAAAGATTGTCAGGTCAGGATTTTCAAGGGCAGTTTCACTGACTGTCGGCAGGTGTGATGTCTCCATCTTCATCACTTCAAAACAGTCATGGGCGGTATAGTGGTAATCATCTTCCACAGAGGTTCCCCCCTCGAGAAGGGGAAGTAGAGTGGATGGGATGAGGGTATAACATCGGAGAATGGTGATGTTGTCAGGGGGAGGTAAGGCACACTGGAGTCTGAGGTGCCTTTGTGAAGACAGGTGTCTGGGTTGGATCTGAAAAAAAGTCTTGAAAGTCTTTTAGTCCAAAAGCAAAGGCTGTTGAGAGGATCTGTTTCAAAATTGTCCACAGCTTCTGGAGAAAGCAGGAAAGGGTCAGATCTCAGGGCATCATAAAGGGTTTGCTTGACCTTGAGGCAAAGGGATGCCCTTGATTGCAGCAACTCTTTCTTCAGTGAGATGTCAGGTGCCTTGGGAGATGCAGAGGCCTGGGAAAATCACCTTCTTTCTGGACTTTTTGCTTTTTAAGGCTTTGCAACCTTGCTCAAGCAGGTAGTGGAGGAGACTTTCTGAGAATATGGAGGCGTCACCGAAGGAATCTGCACACAGCAGGAGGTCATCTACATATTGGAGAAGTACAACATCTGGGTGTAGTCTCATCCATGTGTCCAGGATGAGAGCCATTGCTTTGGCAAATTGAGTAGGGGAGTTCTGGGCACCTTGTGGCATAACAGTCCAGGTGTAGCTCTGCTAGCAACATGTGGGGATTTGGGATGGTGGGGGTCTCCAGGATGGTAGCTTCATTCACTGCTCTGAGGTCTTGTACCATCCTGTACTTTTCTGGTTCCTCTTTTGCGGTTCGCATCTTCACTGGGAACAGTGGTGTGTTACAAGGAGATTTACAGGGTACCAAGGCTCAATTTGACAGAAGAGCCTCAACTTGTCTTGAGATGGATGTCGATTGTGCAGGCTTCAAGGGGTATTGTGGTTTTCTGGGTAGGAGAGCCCCAGGCTTCAGTTGTACCATGACTGGCAGCACTTTCAGATGTCCTATGTTTTCTGGCCCTAGTTACGGACCGGGCTGCACCTGTGTCATGACAGGGGCAGGTGACACAGGCTTGCCTAGCGGAGAAGGTCCATGTGTTCCGAAGTGGGGTGTGGTGGTTGGTGAGGTGGGGCCTGAGATTCTTGGCGACGAGTGTGACTGGTTCTGTATGGCCCAGTTTGGCTGTGGTTGGGATTTGGGGGACTATGGGTGAATTTCCATGGGCTTTGGTATTCCCTTCTGGAGTGGCTGGGTCTTTTGCAGTTGTAGCAAGCAGACACCTGGAGTTGGTACTGGTGGGCGCAGATAGGGTGTGTCAGAGGCCATCATGAGAGGAGCTACTCTGTACTGTTCTGTGAGGATTCTGGACCTAATAACTACTAATAACAATGTCTCAAGCTCAAAGTTGTGGGTTCTCTATACTCAAACCCTTTCATATTGACTCTTTAAGACCTGAAATAAATGCGGCAGCTCACATGTGTCTATGCTCTCTCTTCAGCACGCTAAAACTCAAATCAGTAAACTTCTTGTACACATATTGACTTCAGGCATTTTAGAGTAGAGATGTGAACCATCTCCATACAAAATAATTTTTTTATAGGGAGCCTCGGTCCAGCCGATCTCCACAACATAGATATTTATCTTTCTTTCTAAACATTCTAATTAGATACTGACTCTTTTTTTTTTTTTTTTTTCTTTAGAATACAAAACGCTGTGAGGAAAACTAGCACATAGATTTAAGCAAAGAAAGCACTTCCTCTTTTGCTTTTCTGACATAATTCCTAGAATACATAAACTTCCTCTTTTGCTAATACAACTTAAACACAATTAAAACCAAAATAAATTCAGACTCTGACTGAAATATTCAGAAATATTCAATACATCCTATACATAAATTATTTATTCAATTAAAATGCTACATTGGTTGCTACTATGCACCATCACTGGAAACATGTGGGCGGGTTTCGGTGTAGGCGGTTGCATAGGGCGTGTTGCCACAGGGGGAGGTGTCACTTAGAACAGAGGGGTGGTAGACGAAGGGCAGTGTCTACTTGGGGACCAGACGCCATTATAGGGCGGTGGCTGACTACTTAGCTTCCTCTTTTCTAATTTTCTTGTACATGTACACGATGCAACCATTTTGGTTCCATCCACCCTCTTCTTCATGAATAGCGTTTGCAACTTTAAACCAAGCATCTGCTGCCCGTAGCAACCTATAATCTGGCAACAGACCTTATTTACGTTTCAAAAAATAGTACGCCATTCATCTACTTGTAATCTCCCACCCAAATGCATATCAATTCCACAAACTTTTGCTAATTTCTTTCCCTTTTTTACAGCAGCCTCTCCCTCCCATTCTAATACCAAATCACAAGCCAAACTGCCCTCTGTGGGCATAATTAACTTATTTCACATTTCACACAACTCTTGAATTGAATAGGAGGAAAGGAAAGGAAGAAAGGTTGAAATAAAACAGAAAATAAATGAAGATGTGCAGTGACAGGGTGATATAGAAGATGAGGAAGTGAAGAGGTCTCTGTTAAATCTGCAAAAGGGGAGACATGAAACAGACCAGACAAAACACAGAATGTGAGTCAACAACTGGTATTCAGTGACCCATTTTAAACGTCTTCTACACGTCCCAACTCAAACACAAACTCCTCACTCTGGCTTTCTCTGCCTCCTCGTAATCTTCTGGCTGCTGAGGTTGCAGGGGACACCTTTTACTTCCCTGTCCTCTTATCCTAGCCTCAGCCTAAATAACTTCCAATTTCTTACCAACTGAAAACTTCACTGGATAATGTACATTCAATCTGAATACCATTACTTGGGGGACCTCTGGCACTAGGGGTTTGTAACCGAGAATAGATCTCTTATAACCTGGCTCTACCTTTGTGACCAAGCCCCAGGCCTCCTCATTAATGCCAAATAACAGTCCACAGACACATCTAGGACATGACATTACCAACAACAATTGATGTGACGACTGGAGTGAATTCTGGACTTAATCAGATCCTCACGGGATCCCCACGCCACCGCTGGGCGTAATTTGACACCCCCTTTCCTGGTAACCCGTGCTTTACCGCACCTGTGCTTTACCGCACAATTTGCCCCAGGAGGAGTTTACCGCGTCCTGATGCCCTCTCTTGATATCAATCCTCAAGAGAAGTTTAACCACGTCACCTCCATCCGTGAACATATAATCAATTCCTCATTCACAACAGCCGTCACACAACACGATCGATCGACAAAACAAAACACAATATACTCCAAATACAAATACAGGCGGGTCAGAAACAATCGCAGGTTCGTACTATATAAATAGGCTAGAGACAAGATATATACCTGTCTTTGTGGACCACGGGAAGCCAATGCGGAGACAGAAATTAACCAAATACGGATGCGGATCAAACAGCAGACAAATTATTAAAAAGTGTCTTACCGTTTTCTCCAGAGTTGATCAGGCTCTGCTCCACCCGTATTTGATTCTGTTTCAGCGTCCTCTAAGTACGGCTTCCTTTTGGGCCAAAATCTCGAGCCCCACGTTGGGCACCAAATGTTTTGGACCGAACAGAACCGCTCGGTAGTCTTGTTTCTGTCCCCCTGGCCAGATTAACCTTCGATGTGAAAATGTGCACATTTAACCACAATCACTGACACGGACACGTTCAGTAAGTTTGGTACTTCTGACGTTTATTTCCTGGGCTCAAAAATGATATATTGAGAGCCGGATGTTTCGTTATCAAATCAAATATCGAATAAAACAAGCGTGTACAAACCGCAAATTATACATATTCATTATGGTGACAAAATGTAAGCTTTGTTGGGTTATATCTGTATAAGGAGATAGGAGACTATCATAGCTAATTATGTCTTATTTTCAGTTCCTGTTTGTCCTGAGTGTAGCCTCATAGGCCTGAAAAATAGGTGCAATCTTCTTAACTTTGTTCTTTGTACTTTAACTCTTGTAGTTCTGTTTCACATGAAAGGAGAAGCTGGCAGACATCTAATTTGAGCATGATTAAGGCTAATAGCTGGTTATAAGAAAATAAGCACTTATATCTATGCGATTATATTAGAAATAGGCATTTCACAATAACGCTCATAATCACATTCCATTACACAAGGAATACCCACATGTGAAAATATTAGGGACAGCTCTTTGGCAATACTCTTAGCAGAGGGGTTCCTTAACGGGATTGCCTCTGAATACTGGGTGGCATAGTCCAAGACAACTAGGATATACTGGTGCCCCCTAGTGGACTTAACCAAGAGACCTACGATATCCATGGCAATCCTGTCAAAGGACAACTCAATGATGGGTAAAGGTACCAATGGGCTCTGGAAATGTGAGACCGGAGCAGTGAGCTGACAACCCGGCATGACTCACAATACACTTTTACATCTTTGTGTAAGCCTGGCCAATAAAACCGTTGCAATATTTTCTTTAGTTTTATCCACACCAGGTGCCCCCCAAGAACATGAGAGTGGGCCAAATCTTGTACCATGCATCTGAGGTTGTGGTACTAGTTACTGTTCAAGTCTCTCTCCTCGTATCTCATCCTCTCTGTATAACAGGTCATTTTCCACAGAAAAATGCAGGAATATAGCCTCTTCCCCTGGCTCTTGAGGTACCCCATTTACCACTTTTACCTGTTCCCTTGCCCTAGCTAAAGTGGGATCCCTAAGCTGGGCAGTGCCAAACTTTTCTCAGGTCATGGGCAGGTCCGGCAGGTCTATCTCTGGAAGGCGGTTCTCTGTGTAACCTGCAAGGACCTCCAGGGGAAAATGTGGAGACTCTTTCTCTTTGTTCTGCTCCTCCAGAGGTTCTGGGCAGCAGGAGTCAGATCCAACTGGGGACCTTGCTCCCTTGGCGTTTCCCCACAAATCCCAGAAAAAAGGAAAGTGTTGTCCTAGAACAGTGTTATACATTAGATTAGGGACTACTCCAACCTCATGGTCCATGGTGCCCCAGGGAGATTTGATAGATACAATGGCCATGGGGTAGCACTTGGTATCCCCATGAATACAAACAACCCACATTAGCTGTCGCTGCAACTTTTAGGGGTTCACGAGGCTGGAATGCACTAGAGTGACTAGACTGCCAGAATCCAGTAAGGCAGTGATCTGGCAACCATCTACTTTAATGACACAAATCTGTTTCTCTGTGCCACCTGGTTGTTGTGGGGTGCCTCCTGGTGTAGCAACAAAAGAGCTTTGCTGGGTCATACTGTAATCATTAGGTTCCTAGTTTAGCAGAAAACTGTCTCTTGGAGAAGGATCCTTTGGGTACTACACCCTGAAGAAAGTCCTCAGTACACAAGTACCGCTCCACAAGGGTCACAAGTCATTGGCATCTTTAGGATCTGCTCTCCCTGCAAACCGCTGTGTAGGGATTGGCAGGGCTTTAACAAAGTGGTCCACGACGACTCTCTCCACTATCTGGGCTGGGGTAACAACCTTCTAACCACATCCATGTGAGGTGAATGAGGTCATACATCTGGGACCTTGCAGGTTGGTCCACCTTAAATTGCCAATCATGAACCTGCTGCGCTCTTAAGTCCATTGTTACCCCAAGGCAAGCCAGAACCTCAGTTTTTAAGAGTTTTTTATTGCCAGGCCTCATCAGCATTCAGATAAAGATAGGCCTTCTGTGGGTCTCCGGTCAAAAAGGGGGCAAGGACCTCAGCCCACTGTCCCTGGGGGAGCCCTTCTCACTGTCACCCTTTCAAAAATCTTGAGGAAAACCTCCCCGTCATCCTCGGCAGTCATTTTGCAGTGTGGAAAAGAAAAAGGTAACAGCGCTCTCTTCAGGGACAACCCAATGTATACACCAGGTCCACTCACAGATGCAGAGGCTCGATGTTTACCCTTTGTCGGTCTTGGAGGATAAGGCCATGGAGGAGTATGTTGCAGAAGCACTTTCATGAGCTTTCATCCGCAAATCCTCGTCTCCTGCTGGTGCTGGTTTCTTCTTTGTGAAGGAGAATAGGGAGATGAGCTTCGAGTCGAACCCATGTTCGACTCGAACATCGGCTGTTCGCCAGTAAAAGTTGCCAGTCAAAATTGTCAAAGTTTTTGACAATTCCTTTATTTAAATGCTTCTTCTTTCTTCTATTTTCTTTCTTCTATCTTCTATCTTCCTTCGGTTTCTTCCTCCATCTTCTTCTTCTTCTGGTTCTTCTGGTTCTTCCTCCGGTGTTCTCATCTGGCATCTTCCTTCATGGCCTCTTCTTCCCTTCTTCTCCTCGGGCCACTCTGCATACATGATGGCATGATGGGAGTCTCCCGCTGTGTGACGCTTCTCCTCTTCTGACGGTTCTTAAATAACGGGGTGCGGGGCCACCCGGTGACCCCGCCCCCTCTGACGCACGGGGACTTGATGGGGACTTCCCTGTGGCATTCCCCGTGATGTCAGAGGGGGGTGGGGTTACCCGATATGTAACCCCACCCCCTTCTGATGTGACGGGGAATGCCACAGGGAAGTCCCCGTCACGTCCCCATGCGTCAGAGGGGGGTGGGGTCACCAGGTGACCCCCCTGTTATTTAAGAACCGTCAGAACCCCCCTCTTTTCCTGCGACCTGCCAGGTTGCGTGCTTGGATAAGGGTCTGGTATGGATTTTGGGGGGGACCCTACGCCATTTTTAAAAAAAATTTTGGTGCAGGGTTTCCCTTAATATCCATACCAGACCTGAAGGGCCTGGTATGGAATTTGGGGGGACCCCACGTCATTTTTTTCTAAATTTTGGTTCGGGGTTCCCCTGTGGGGAATTCCCATGCCGTTTTTATCAATGAACTTTTATGTGTATTGTCGAACCGGCAATTCATTAATAGCCGCGAGTAGTTTTAAATGTCTTTTTTCCTTTGAAATGTCATTTTGCTGTCAGACTGTTCTAAACACGGGAAACATGCGCCCCTTTACAGGCATACTATAGACACCCCCCAGGTATGAAATTTAAAGGAATATTACACTTTTATTGTTTCACTTTAAGCATTATTAAAATCACTGCTCCGAAAAAACGGCTGTTTTTAAAACTTTTTTTTGCATTGATCCATGTCCCCTGGGGCAGGACCCAGATCCCCAAACACTTTTTATGACAATAACTTGCATATAAGCCTTTAAAATGAGCACTTTTGATTATTCATGTTCGTGTCCCATAGACTTTAACGGTGTTCACGTGTTTGAACAAATTTTTTGCCTGTTCGCAAGTTCTGGTGCGAACTGAACAGGGGGGTGTTCGGCTCATCCCTAAAGGAGAAGAATGGTGAACTGAGACCTTGTATTGATTATAGGGGTCTCAATCGTTTCACAATTAGGAATGCCTATCTGATTCCATTGATTACGTTGACCGCCTCAAAAGGGGAATACAATCTCGTGAGGACTAAGGAGGATGACGAGTGGAAAACTGCGTTTAATACCAGAACAAACCATAATGAGTACCTTGTCATGCCTTTTGTTTTCCAGGAATTTATTAACAATGTCCTCCGGGATTTGTTGCAGTTATGTTTCGTGGTTTATCTCAATAATATCCTCATATTTTCCAAGTCTCTGGCGAGCCACCATACAGATGTCCGTCGTGTGCTTCAGAAACTAAGAGAGAACAATCTCTATTGTAAATTGGAGACGTGCAAATTTCATAGTGAACAGGTTAAATTCCTGGGTTATGTCATTTCCAATGCTGGTTTTTCTATGGACCCAGAGAAACTTTCAGCAGTCCTACAGTGGCCCCCGACCCGAGGGTTTATTTTCTTGGCTTTGCCAACTATTATCAGAAGTTTATTTGTAACTTCTCGTCTCTGGTCAAGCCCCTGACTGATATGACCAGAAATGACAATAACCCACAGAGTTGGTCTTCGGAGTCCATTAAGTCCTTTGAGAGTCTCAAGGCTGCCTTTGTTTCTGCTAATGTGTTTGGAAAATCCTGATCCTATGTTACCTTTTATCCTTGTTGATGCTTCTGAGACTGGAGTTGGTGCCCTTCTGTCTCAACATCCTACCTCTGAGAGCGCTATGCATCCTTGTGGCTACTTTTCCAAGAAATTGTCACCTACGGTGTGCAATTATGAGATTGGTGACAGAGAACTGTTAGCGATCATTTTAGCCCTGAAAGAATGGAGACATCTCCTCAAAGGTACCACTGTGCCAGTTCTCATTCTTACTGACCATAAGAATCTCACATTTTTGTCTGAGGCTAAATGCCTCTCTCCTAGAAGGGCGCGATGGGCTCTTTTCTTGTCTAGTTTCAATTACATTGTCTCATTCTTACCCGGTACTAAGAATGTAAGGGCTGATGCTTTGTCACAATTATTTTCCTCCACTTGCAAGATGTTCCTGTGATTCCTCCTGATCATATTCTGGCTACAATTTGCACCAGTCTCACTTCTCCTTTGGGTGACAAAATTATTGCTGTTCAGGTCCATTCTCCTCATGAGAAACATTGTGACCACTGTTTTGTCCCACAGAGTCTCTGTACTGCCGTGCTCCAGACTTACCATTCTCCCAAGGCTGCTGGCCACACTGGGAAGATTCAATACTTTGGGCCATTTCCCAACAATTCTGGCCTAGTATACATCTTGATGTTACCGCCTTCGTAGTTGCCTGTTCCGTGTGTGCTCAGAGTGAAACTCCATGACACCTCCCAGTGGGCCTCCTACAACCCATACCCAGTGGAGTGAGGCCCTGGACCCACCTGTCTATGGATTTCATTGTGGAGTTACACAGTTATCCTTATGGTGGTTGACCGGTTCTCAAAAATGTCCCACTGTATTCCACTTAAGAAGTTGCCCACTTCTAAGGAACTGGCTTCCATTTTTGCTCGGGAGATCTTTCGCTTACATGGGCTACCTAAGGTGATCTCGGACAGGGGTAGTCAGTTTGTGTCCCAATTCTGGCGAGCCTTTTGTGCACAGTTGGGAATTCAGCTTGCTTTCTCCTCTGCGTATCACCCGCAGTCTAATGGGTCCTCAGAACGAGCTAATCAGTCCTTGGAGCAATTCCTACGTTGCTATATTTCTGACCGTCATAACAACTGGTCATACCTCTTACCATGGGCGGAGTTTGCTGACAATAGTGCCTTGGATTCTGCTTCCCAATTGTCCCTGTTTATGGCGAACTATGGTTTCCAACCTTCCATGTTGCCTGACTCATATGTTCCATAGAGTATTCCTGCATTAGAGGAGCATCTCCGTGGTCTTCGTTCCACTAGGGCACAAGTCCAGGCTTTGTGACATGCTAATAATAGGTACAGACTCCATGCTGACCGCAGATGCCTGCCTGCGCTTTCCTACCAGGTTGGGGACAGGGTCTGGCTGTCATCTCGCAACCTCAGACTTTGTGCTCCCTCTCTGAAGTTCGCACCTCAGTTTATTGTGCCTTTCCATATTCTTCGCAAGATTAAACCAGTGGCTTACGCATTAGACCTTCCTTCTAATATGCGTATGTCAAATATTTCATGTCTCCTTTTTGGCCTGCAACCAATTTACCACCTCGGTGCCTCGTCCTCACCCTGTACAGGTTGAGAACCATGAGGAGTATGAAGTATGGTCCATTGTTGACTCACGTAAGTTTTGTGGGTGCATACAGTACCTGGTGCATTGGAAAGGGTACGGTCTGGAGGAACGCTCTTGGGTCTCATCCTTAGACGTACATGCCCCTGTCTTCCTCCGTGATTTCCATAGACATTTCCCTCTCAAACCTGAGAGCTGAGCTGTCGGCTAATTTCCAGCTCCTATCTCTCCACATTGGCTCACCTGTTGATAATATCCTGCTTGTCAGTCCTGGCTACTTAAGCCGTCCAGTCCAGATGCTCTCTGTCTTCGCCTTGGTCACATCTCTAGAGACACTCTCCTGTGTTCCTGTTAAAGACTTGCTTGGCTGACGTTCCTTCTGGCTTCAGATCCTGCTTGCTGCTCTACTATGCTCATCTCTGGCTCCCTGATGCTTTGGCTTGTCTGACTATCAAGTGTGATTTAACTGTGCTTCTGTCTGAGTCTGATTCATGGTTCTTGACCCTCACTTAAAGAGGGAGTCCACCTAAACAAAATTATTAAAAGCCAGCAGCTACAAATACTGCAGCTGCTGACTTTTAATAAATGGACACTTACCTGTCCTCAATTGCTCGGTTCTCGGCTGCTGCCGCCGCCATTCTCTGTGAGGGAATCAGGAAGTGAAGCGTTGCGGCTTCACTTCCCGGTTCCCTACTGTGCATGCGTGAGTCATGCTGCGCATCCTAATTGGTCCCCGATATCTCCTGGGGCCTGTGTGTTTCCCAGGAGACAGCGGGGGGGGGTGCAGGAAGGGGTGTGACTCCCGCAGGTGTCTATTCCAGGAAGTGAGTGCAAATACCTGTAGTAGACAGGTATCTGCACCCCCTCCCCCCTGAAAGGTGCCAATTGTGGCACCGGAGGGGGGAGGAATCAGATGAGCGGAAGTTCCACTTTTGGGTGAAACTCCACTTTAACGTGGAAATAAACCCAACAACTTAGCGGTTTCAAAAAACAGTTACATTCCCAGCATGTCAGGAATGCCATTTGCTTGTGCTCTCAACCAAATTGTCAAACCATCATATGGCTAGTGTCATAACTGATCACATGTGCAGCACCATGGCAGTTGTAGATCAAACAGAGACTAAAAGGGCACCGGCGTAGAAGGATAGGGGGGCTTAGTTCAACTTTAACTTGTTGAGAGACTTGACGACACAGTAGGGGAAAATATCAAGCACCATTTTAAAATGCACCGGGACAATTAAATTTTCCACCTCAGTATCATTTTAAGGTGTTACTAGAGACTCAAGTGGTTAACTGCTCATTCCTCATTGACCAAAATGAGTTTGCCAATGTATCCTCAAAATTTTCACTGAAATTTAGGCTAATAGAAAACTGTTTTCTGTCACCTATCCCTCCTCCTCTACAGAGTTGTGGCCACCAATGAATTAAAGGTGCATGATACATGCATGAGTTTATTATTAAGCATAAAAGGCCACCACTGAAGGTGAAGGACAGTTACAGGCCACCATGTGTGGTGAAATTAGGGGATTGCAGTTCATCTATGATTTGCAGTTTCACCCCAAATTAGGAATGTCCCTGTTTCAGGTGGTATGGAGATGTATGCATTTTTTTACTTTAAGCCCTGCTTTGATATAATATTGTAGCACCCACAATGTCTCCATGCATAATTGATAAACCCATGGTTTATTTTTTTTGCTCTACAGACTGGACCTGTGACTCAAAATGGCCCAATAATGACAAGTAGGTGCTGTCTTGCTCATCCTCAAGTGTTTGAGAACAGTCAACCACCAAATGACTTAAAATATTGGCTCCCAACCTCAGTCCTCAAGTATATCTAACAGGTCATGTTTTCAGGATTACACAGCTGTTTTACATCAATGTTTTCAGGATTACACAGCTATTTTACATCAATGTCAATTACTTAGTATTTGTGCAAGCTATTTTAGCTTAGGGAATTTCCAAAAACATTGCCTGTTGGAGGTACGTGAAGAATAAAGAACCACTGCCTTAAAACTTGCTTATTTATTTGCAATCAGAAGGTAGAGGGCAGGCAGATCATGAATAGGTATTGCTTATTGTAGTGTGATAGGAATCTGAAGTCACCCACCGGGGCCAAAAAATGTAGAAGGGTTGTATGAATCACATACCTGGCTGAACAAATATATCATAGTAGAGCAGATAAAGTGGTTCATGATTAGAGTATGCATTTTAACAGTAAAGTTATCTGTGTGACTAAATGTCATGCAAGTTTTTATCTGTATAAAGCTAATCACTCTCTTGATATTGTTATTATTCATTGTTAGCTTAATTATAAAGAGCTGCAACCAATTTTTTTTTTTTAGTATTTATTAAATGGTCTTATGCCGTTCACAAATACTCTGGTCAACATTCAGCACATAAATTGCACTTATGAATCTGCTGTAATAAAAGGTCCATTTACCGATCAAATTAAACTGTTTTTAATGGCAAGTTGGCATTTAAAAAATATTTTGGAATATTGCTTCTTTTGGCAAATACTACATCCAATTACAGATGGCAAACACAGGTTAAGTAGAAATTTATATCATATTTATGGCATTGGCTACATTTAGTGTTTAAGAAGGAAATAATAGATATAGATAACTAATATTCAGCTGTAAATAGAAAAAACAATCCGACAGCTACACTATATGCATCTAAACCATTTAAGCATTGCACCTTCACAGTGAGATTTAAACTATGTGCAAAGAACTAATGAGAAAATATTTGCTTATGTATTCGGTACAGAATGATTTTTTTTTTTTTTTGCATAATGTCTGCTTTGAAGTCAGGCAGTCCAAGAAAGTGATTGATCTCATCTAAGTTCATAACTTTTTCAAAGTGCTGGCTGAATCATTAAATTTTAATTAACCCTTTGAGCTCCTTCTATGATGTAAAGATGAGCAAACATCAAAGATTTTTGTGTTACAGAATATTCTCTATCTTTCAAGCTTGACAATTTTTATTAAACAAAGATTATCTATAAAATATTTCAATTTTTCAGCTCCAAACTGAGTGCTTTAAATAAAAATGGGATTTGTTTAAAGGCATTTTGACATTAAGGGTCTGTTAACTATACTATAATGTATATTCAAACAATGTTGCTGACTTTTCAAGGAGCATAACTACTCCAAGTAATGCATGGAGAAATATTAGCTATATTTTGTTTGTTTTTTGTTTTCTTCAATTTGTTTTCTTAAATTTGTATTTCTATAGTGTTTTTCTCCATGGGCACTCAAAGTTCTTATGAAGTAAGCCAATTATTAACCTACCAGCATGTCTTTGGAGTGTGGGAGGGAACTGGTGTACCCAGGGAAATCCACACAAGCATAGGCAAACATGCAAACCCCATTCAGGCAGTGGCCTAGTTGGGATTCCAGCCAAGGGACCCTAGCACTATAAAACAAGTTAACCACTAAGTCACTGTAATAAACTGTGCTGCAATTCTGCCACTGTGCTATATTAAATTGAGAACATTTCTGTACAACCATAATAGATCAAGATCAAGGTTCATTCACTATAAAATATACATTGGTAATACATTATACACCAATTCCACTAAGAAAAAAAAGGAAACCTTCAACCCTGACCCTAACCTTTAACTGCTTTGTCTTGCTTCCTGTTTATCACCTTCAGTGGCAAGACCATTTTCCAGCTTTTTGTCATTTTCCACTATTTTTCACTTTCACAGCTTTAAAAGTTATTAGGACCCCCAAACCACAGGGCCGGTAAAAAATAAATATAGTGCTACTAATACTTTACATACCATGATAGTTGTGCAATTTTTTATGAAAACTATATTTAAAAAAACTATATTAAAAAAAAAAAAAAAAAAAAAAAAAAAAAAAATTTAATAATAATTATAATAATAATAATAATAATAATAAATATATATATATATATATATATATATATATATATATATATATATATATATATATATATATAATCATTATTAGCACACACAAATACAACATAACTCACAAATCTAAAAGATAAATAACAAATATTCATAAACTTTAAGTTTAAGTTTGAGCTTTTATTTTTCTCTGCCTTTAAACTCCCCTCTATGTTAGCCTATGTGCTCATGCACACTATAGGCATTTTCAGGAGTTTTAGTGGCAGGGCAGTTTAGAGGCATTAAAGAAAAACATCCAAAGTTGTGTTCTGAAGAGTGTTTTTTGAGCTCAAAAATGCCTGAACACTCATAAACCTGCCTTAGCACACATCAACACCATCTTTAGGAGTGTTTGGCATTGTCAAGTGTACATTGATTATAACGTAAAATGAGTAGAGTGGAATGTTTTGAAAAAAAACACTTTTAAAAGCAAAAGCTAATGTAAATACCCATAAAAACATATAAATACTTGTGTAATATGAGCCATTATGCGCATTTTTTCTACTTCTTTTTTCGGCCAGAGGTCCTGGCCTTTTTTTAGTTACCTATTGTGCCAGCGGACCCTAAAACTGTAAATAAAATGTCTTAGAATATATATATATTTATTGTGGCAGGTCGATCCCATGCCATTGCCTAAAATGGGGGTGTGGGACAGATTTTCTCGAAAGCAAACACACTCCTGATGGGGTCAGTGTGTGAAGGGAGCTGTGAGGTACACATCACACGTTACTGTTCAGGTCAGGACAGACAAAGGCCCAAGCCTGTGAGGATGTAGCAGTTGGGAGCTGCAGGAGAAGCAGTCAAGTTGACAAAGGTACAGTGTTTTATGCACGAGAACTGGGACTGTGTGTTTGACAGTCTGGAACACCAAGGCATGAGGCTTGAGCGATGAAGCTGCAAAGAGAGCCATGAGGCTGAATTCTATGTTTTATTACATTGATGGTGAGAACCCCCTGCATGGGAAACTATTCAAGTGTGAACTTTTTGTTTTGTTTTAAAAAAAAGTGGGCATAAAAAAGGCCTGAAACATACTTCTGGTGTGGAGTAAACTCACTGTTTGGCGCTACCATTGAGTTACAAAATCCCCAACTTGTCACACTATACAGTATATATACTTTATATATTGTATACACAAACATACATGCACACATATATACACGCACACTGTATATACTGTATAAAAATGCCACAAGACTTACAATGAAACACAGACCTGAGGTGTGCCCTGGTCAGCTGGTCAGTATGCCCAAAAAAGGCTGAATAAACAAAGATAATGAATAATGGATGATAGTAGAAGAGGGACATGTAGGGAAGGAGCCCTGAAAAAGGGGAATGGGTGGGAGGGTATTGTGTACTGGAACCGACAAGGATACATGGGAGTGGGTTGAATATATAGGCCCCCTGATATGATCAGAGTTCCCTGAACCGAGACATACACAGAACCACATAAATATGCCACAAGACTTACAATGAAAACACAGACCTGAGGTGTGCCCTGGTCAGCTGATCAGTACGCCAAAAAAAAGAGGAAAAAATACCAGGATAGGGAGATAAAGGTTTTATTGAAAACTACATATTATTGAACAAGCTTGGTAAACGCTTGTGACATCTCGACCTGGGGGTTTGGAACGTACCATGAGAAGCAGGCGGATTTCCACCTGCCCAACCTCCTGATGACATGGGCCAGCACATTGTGATGGGAGGCAGCTGAAGCTGCTCCAATGCAAAATGAGTGCCCTGAATACAGGTTGGGGTTGAGGACTAATGTCGCGTACACACGAGCGGACTTTACGGCAGACTTTGCCCGGCGGACTTTTCAACGGACTTTACGACAGACTTTCTGAATGAACGGACTTGCCTACACACGATCAACCAAAGTCCGTCGAATTCGTACGTGATGACATACGACCGGACTAAAACAAGGAAGTTCATAGCCAGTAGCCAATAGCTGCCCTAGCATGGCTTTTTGTCCGTCGAACTAGCATACAGACGAGCGGACTTTTTGACCGGACTCGAGTCCGTCGGATAGATTTGAAACATGTTTCAAACCTAAGTCCGTCCAAACAAAGTCCGCTGGAGCCCACACACGATCAAATTGTCAGACAAAATCCCGTCCGCTGGGCAAAGTCTGCCGTAAAGTCCGCTCAAGTGTACGCGGCATTAGTTGACCAGGAGTATGCAAATATGTTTGATGAACTGACTAGTGCCCAGGGGGCCGGAAGGAAATGGTAACAACAGACTGATAATGGACTTACAGGGGAGGTGCATCAATAACTGGTCCAGAACTGCTACTGGGCACCACTCATTGAGGATCCAGAAGAACTTGATGCCAACCCCCCTATTGGCCTGTTAGGTATTGCACACTACCGGATGTAATATGAACTTATCTTGGTGGCAGGACAGGTGGCTCTTGCGCAATACCTGGCAACCGGGGCCTCGGTATGTCAACTTGCCTGGTCGCAGGAAACCATAGAAAGCCAGGTAACTGGCAGCTTTGATGACCAGGCTGGGAAGTAATCTGAAGGGGGACCGTGAAAGGATAGCTGACATGTCCCTAAACGTGGCTTTCGAAATGGGGAAGTGTTTACCTCTGGCTTTTGGTTGGTGCTTCTAAATCCCTTGTAAGATAGCTTTGACCGCATGGGCCATGAACAGGGAAGGTCTCTCGGGGTCCTGTAGGGAAATGTTGAATACCAGCCAAGTACAGCCTGATAGTTATGTGGGATAATGTCAATTCCGTGTGACAGTACAACATTAAAGCCAGGATATGCTTAATATCGCCTGCCCCCCGAAATGGGACACAAGACTTGAAACCTACAGTAAGTGTTCCAGGTGGTATGCTATGCCTTTACCATGTTGTGGGACAGAGATTGGTTGATCAGTCGGGTAGCGTTGCGCAAGTAATCATTTAACACATCATCAACTGCGACCAAGGTGGGACGAGAGAAGTGGTTGGATCGGCTCCTAGATTCTGTTGGTGATACAATGGAAAATTAAATTGGGACAGCGCATTTGCAGTGAGATTGCACTTGCCGGCAATAAAAGAACAGTGAACATTGAACTTGTACTGTAAAGATAGCTGCACTAGCCTGCATAAAAAGGACATGATGGCCAAGGACTTGGACGTGCCTTTGTTGATGATCTCGGCTGTGACCAGGTTGTCCGTGGAGAAGACTACAGTTTGCCCTATCCAGGTGTGGCCCCAAACCTGAGATGCTTCTATTATGGGATATAGTTCGAACAAAGGAAGACGTCTGACTAAACCCAAGGATCAGCAGAATCTCAGCAGATCTCAGATCAGCAGATCTCAGAATCCACGGTCCTGCAAACCAGTGGGGTCCAAAAATTGCTGCAAAGCCTGTGGAGGTCGCTGCATCCATAACTACATGAGGCGATGAGGCAGATGTTACCGGGATGAATATGGACACGCCGTTCCAGTTTTCCATAAATTCTTCACACATAGCCACATCAGCAATTGCTGCTTGATGCAATCTAAGAACCTGGTCAGGGTTCTGTGCCTGCGGTAAGAAAACCAGAAGCCTCAAGATGAAGTAACGCCCCTGAGGAATGATCCTCATTGCAAAGTTAAGCATCCCTAATAAGGACTGTACTGTAGCTGTTTCTTTGTGCAAACTTGCGAACGGGCGAAGGTGTGAATGACTGTTCTGATCCAGGTCAACTTGTCAGGCGGAAGGCTGGCCTGCATGGAACGAGTATCTAACCAAAAGGTCTAAAAAGGTGATGGACTGAGCCGGACCATCTGCTTTATGTTCCGCAATGGGACGCAATGGGACGCAATGGCATCTGGAATCAGCATTGGAACACCAATTTGCCATATGTGTGGAGGATTGGCAGATGGAGCAGAGTAGGGAGCGTAAGCCAGCGAAATGGCGGGGCAGAAAGCTTGGTGTCCACATTGCTCCAGTTGGTGCCGACTTTGAACTGGGTGAGCTTGGCTGCTGCTTTTGCTGCAAATGATCAATGGTAATCGTATAATGCATAGCCCCAGTACTTATACCCCAAATCCACCATGGAGATACAGATCCAACTCTTCCCTCCTGCTAGGACTAACAAAGCACAAGACATCTTGGAAGATGCGTGATGTAGTGGCAATTTTGAAAAAGACTCTAATGTGCAGGGCAATCGAGATTTGCTAGAAGTGACTGGCAACAATAATCGATAACTCAGGTTGCCCGGTATATGATATGCTCAGACCAGTGAAAGAACCAGAGCCCCAGGGCATACTGGGCTGAGAACCTGATGTCTGGTGGATGCCTAAGTAGATATGTTATGGATTTGTAAAGTATGACTTATGGTAAGAGTGCTAAAGCTTGTACTGTCTGCAAGCAAACCATTAGCAACCATGTCTGTGTGTAGAAAAGGTGGTGACCTTCAAATTAAATTGAGACAAGAATGTGACAGTAGCTATTCGCCAGATGAACAAGCCAAATAGTGTGTGTAAAGTCAGCGAGGTGTAACGGTGCTGCGAAGAGATGTGTGAGAGTGGAGAGTGTATGCTACACACCTGAATCGATATGACATGGTTTTGAAAAGTTCTGGTTGCCAGCTGAGATTGCTCAGATGACCAGGAAGCCTGAGGAAAAGGTAACATGAAGGCACAAGGTCAAGCCTGGCGTGGAAGTGTCCCCTAGCATGAATTGAAGCTGATATCCACTGATCTATGGGAGAGAAGACAGACATGCGAATGAATGACAGTAAATGTGTACCAATGACTGATACGAGTTGCATTTTGAGTGCTGCGTAAACAGAGGCCTCATGAGGGAGGCAGTAGAAACAAGGAAGCTGAGAAATTAGAGAGCGTGAGGGAGGAAGAATCACCACCAACCAAGCTAGAAGTGATGAAAACGTGATTTTTTAGACAGAAAATAGAAGCGAGCATGGATAATTGTGGAAAGGAACAGTGGGTATGCCGGCAAGAGGCCGGGGACCATAAGCTGCGAATGAGTAGCGGAACATGATGAAAATGCAGGGCAATGCATGAGGTAGCGAATGACTGATGCGAGTAGAGACTTGGGTACTGCGTGACAGGCTCCTCCTACTGTACAAAGTGGCGGAACATGTAAAATTATGCTGAAGACTCAAATCGTCGCCTCCCATGATGCGACCAGGATTCAAATATAGTAGTTAGCTGTCGTGGAGCGTATGGAATTGGACCGGCCAACTGCTGTGAAAACTGCGAACTGAAGTCAAAGTGCGATTCCGTGAACCATATGTGTCGGCTGAACCGCGATAGTGCACGCAATTCAAAAGGCCCCCGTGGCAAAGAGCGAGCTCATAAACAACGCGAACGTCGCCTTGTGAGAAGTGTGATAAAACTGCGACCAAACAGCAAATAAAGCCGCAACACTGACTGTGAATCGATTTGCAGCTGTGCAGAGCAAATGCCGGACGACAACCAGCAATGACTCGGAGGATTTCATGAAACTACGAATGGGGTTAATTTATGAAAGAGGTAAAAACAACGATTCGCAAAATATGCTACGAAAAGCTTCGAAGCTTACCTTCGTCAGCAAGCGAGAACCACCGACAATTACCCCGAATGAAGGAGTTGTAACATTGGTAAGATTCAAATGCTCAAATGGGAAGTGTCAGCCTAGTGACGTTAATGAATCGCACACCGGAACTGACAAGGATACAGGGCTGAATATATAGGCCCCCAAGCTCCTCCCATAAATTCAGGCCACCATACTGGTCTTCACATATATACAGTATATAGTTCAAAAATAGAGCTTTCTTTTGGTGGCATTTAATCACCACTGAGTTTTTTTTTTTTTTTCCACAAAAAAGATTTTATTGAGAAATAATCACAATTACATGTGTAGGCAGTTGAACAGATTTTGACAGATGCTCCATGACATTTTATACAATAGTGATACAATAAGTGTTGATGCCATTGACGTCATGGGAAATACAAGCGTATGGTAGGATAATAAGAATGTATAAAAGAAGAACCCGCTAAATACTTTATTACGAGACATTTTCTGAATACAAGTATTATAGGAATCAGGAGTACTTTGTGTGGTCCATTTACACCAGGATCAGTCACATAGTAAGTAAGAGTATGAGACTTGTGTGGAACTAAAACGGGAAGGTCTGTCTCTATTAGGTCCTAGACTGTGTCGTGTTGTCACAGTCTGATATTGCGGAGAGGTTATGTATGGGTATGGATAGGAGGGGAATATACATTGGGTGAAATGGGAGTAATAGAAAGATTTAGAAGGGGAGACTGTGGGGATAGGGAAAAACAGAGGGGGGAGAGGGAAAAAGAGGAGGAACAGAGAGGAAGGATATACGTAAGGTATTAGGGTAAAGAAGGGGAGAGAGGATAGGGGGCCGCCCCCCCTCCCCAGCCAGCCCACTCCGCGTTTAGGGGTTTCTGAGATTTTTCTCGTCTTTCAAGAGAGGGAAAATATTATATTGGGAAGTACGACTTATAACAATTAGTGCTTTTGAAATGTGTCCAGCAAGCCCAAAGATTGGTGAATTTTTGTATGCGGTCTTGTGAGATATAGATCAATTCCTCCATCTCCTCTATCTTAGCAATCTTTGTCAACCATTCTCTGATTGTCGGGGGACTGGTTGAGCGCCATTTTACAGGAATGCATAATCTGGCTGCATTTACCATATGCATGGCCAGTGATCTGTGGTAGGATCTTTTGGGTAAGGTTGTATGATGGAGGAGATATTTTGCTGGTTCGAAATCCAGGGTGTATGTAGTGACTCGTTGTATTATGTCGTGAACCTCCCTCCAGAAAACCTGAAGGATCGGGCATTCCCACCATATGTGGATCATAGAGCCCACTTCTTTATTACACCTCCAGCATGTATTTGGGATGGAGGGCGAGAATTTATGTATGCGAGATGGTGTTCTGTACCATTTGGTAAGTATTTTGTATCCATTCTCTTGGATGGCAACATTTAGTGAACCTTTGTGAGTATGAACATGAATGGTTTCCCAATCTTCCTCAGTTAGGTCTATGTGTAGATCTTTGTTCCAGGATGAGCGAAGGGATTCGGTTTGTGAGTGGTGTGGCGTTTCTTGGAGGAGAGAATAGATGGTGGATATTAGGTGTCTTTGAGACGTGTTCTGGGTACATAATGTTTCAAATGGAGTTAGTTTTCTCGACCATGTATTATTGGAGGTTGCAGAGGAGAGAAAGTGTGTCAGCTGTCTATATGTCCAAAAAGGAAAGTTTTTTGTGAGGGATATGGATTTGAGATTATCATATGATCGTAGCCGGTCTGCATGGAAGAAGTGGTAAGCTTGGACTTCTTCATGTGGCCATTCTTGTTTTAAGAATGTGTTTGATGACCCCGGGGGGGAAGTCTGGATTTCCCCTCAGGGAGGTCAAAGGCCCTGGTCGTGAAGATAATTGAGAGGTTGTCATAGCAGAGGTAAAGGCGAGTAGTTACGGGTAAATGAGTTGGTGTTTCTTGATTGGTTGTGTCCAATGTTTGGATGAGAGCCAAGGAAGGTTGTGTAGATGGCCAGGCATAAAGGAGTTTTCTAGAGTCACCCAGGGTTTCCTTGTTCTGTTAGTACACCAGTCCACTACCCTAGTTAAATGGCAGGCCATGTAATACTTGTAGAGATCTGGAAGTGCAATCCCACCTTTGGCCTTGCTGCAGGTCAGACGAGAGTATTTGATTCTTGGAGGACTGCTCTTCCAAATAAAGGTCGTACATGCCTTTTTATATGAACAAAAGAATGCAGGGGGTAAATGTATTGGAATGGTCTGCATTAAGTACAGGAGGCGAGGGAGGACAATCATTTTGATCAGGGCGGAGCGTCCGAACCAAGATACGTTAAATGTGGCCCACTCCTTTAGGTCCATCTGAATTTTCGAGAGGGCATGAAGGAAATTCTGGTCATATAGGTCTGTAAGTCGCTTAGTAATATGGATGCCTAGGTAAGTAATGGCGGCGCTTTTCCACTGAAAGGGAAAAGAGTCTTGGCAGTGAGTGACCACCTGTGGGGGAAGGGATATGTTCAGAGCGTGTGATTTAGGATAGTTTATCTTAAGATTTGATAAGACCCCAAAGTGGTTGATGTCTTTCAGTAGGCTAGGCAGAGTAATGTGAGGTGATTGGAGTGTTAGCAGGATATCGTCTGCGAAAGCTGCTACCTTAAATTCCCTCCGATTTATAGTTATTCCTTGAATATCCGTATTCGCTCGCAATCTATTTAAAAGGGGTTCTAAAGTTAAGATAAAAATGAGAGGGGATAAAGGGCATCCCTGGCGGGTACCATTGGTTATTGGGAAGGCGTTTGACAGGAGGCCATTTGCTTTAACTCTTGCCGAGGGATTGTCATATAGAGCGTTGATGTAGTTACACATGTGTGGTAGTAAACCAATGCCCTTCAGCACTTCCCGCATATAGTCCCAGGCCACCCTGTCAAACGCCTTCTCGGCATCGAGAGACAGCAGGAATCCCTTCGTTTCTGAAGAGGTAAGCCAGTGGTGTATGTTTAAGGTGCGGATGGTATTCTCTCTGGCCTCCCTCCCCGGGACAAAACCCACTTGGTCTGCTGAGACCAGGCCAGGAATCAGGGGCAATAATCTATTTGCTAGCATTTTTGCATATAGTTTGATATCTACATTGAGTAATGAAATGGGTCTGTAATTGGATGCCAGGGATGGGTCCTTATCTGCTTTTGGTATGACTGCTATATGGGCTTCAAGCAGGTTGCCTGGTGGGGTGGAAGGGTCCGACAGGGAGTTGAAGGCATTGAGCATTTGCGGTGAAAGAGTTTCTAGGAAGCTTTTGTAGTAAATTAGTGGTAGGCCATCTTTGCCTGGGCTCTTGCCTACTTTCATTTGTTTTATTGCCAAACCCAACTCCTCTGTGGTCATGTGGCCTTCCAGGGTAGCAGCCTGTTGTGGAGTTATCGGTTTAGGGCAGTATTGGGCTAGGAAGTCATGTATTTGAGATTGGCGAAGTGAGGTGTTGGGTGAGTCTGTGTTATGGGATGGCAGGTTATATAGTTTAGAGTAGAAGCTTTCGAAATGGGCTGCAATGTCCTCATTTTTAGAGAGCACCGCACCCCCATCGGTACGAAGGTGATGAATTATGGAAGAAGTCTTGGCCGCTTGTAAAGTGCGTGCAAGCAGTCTCCCACTTTTGTTACCGTGTTCGTAGAACACTTTTTGTCTGAGCACATATTGACGCCTTGTACGTTTCCCTAGTTCCTCCAATAGAGTTGATCTAGCATAAAGGAGGTCCTGTAGTGTGGAGTGGGATGTGGATTGTTTGTGTGTTTTTTCGAGTCTATTGATAGTTTCGAGGAGGGATGCAATATGGGCCTGTCTGATTTTTTTTCTCTTTTGTTGCTAGGGCTATGAGTTTCCCCCTTATGACACATTTGTGGGCTTCCCAAAGTGTGACCGGGGTTATATCTGGGGAGGAGTTTTCTTGAAAGTACTGTTGGAGTCGGGTGTTTATTTGTCTCACTACGTCAGGGTCTTTAAGGAGGGATGGGTTGAGTCTCCATGTGTTGGTTCTGTTATTGTAGTCTGGGAATGTTAAAGTGATCGTGATGGGGTGATGGTCTGATAAGAACATAGGTTCTATTGTGGCATGGGAGAGAAGTGTTAAGTCTGTTTGGGATAAAAATATGTAATCAATTCTCGAGTATTTTTGGTGTGGGGAGGAGAAGAATGTATAATCTTTGTCAGTCGGGTGCATGGTGCGCCATGAGTCGTGGAGTGTCAAGTTCTGTAATTGGAGTTTAATTTGTCGTAATGCCCGAAAGGGGAGTGCAGAAGTTCCCGTAGAAGAATCTAAATTTGGGTTTAGTGGGACATTGAAATCGCCACCAAGAATTAATATACCCTCTTGAAATGTGGAGAGAAGGTCACAAATTCGTCTGAAGAAAGTTACTTGGTGCTCATTTGGGCAGTACACATTAGCAATTGTGATTGGTTTTGATGCGTAAGTGCCTTTAATAAAAATGTATCTACCCTCTTGATCAATCAGGGAATCTTTCAATTGAAAGCCAGCGTGTTTGGAGATAAGGATAGATACTCCTTTCGTTTTTGATGTTGGATTCGTAGAGTGGAGTGCATGTTTATATATATGATTCGACAGTTTGGGGATATGTTTTGCACAGAAGTGTGTTTCCTGTAACAGGAGGAAGTGGGCTTTGTGTTTAGTCAGTGCCGATAATACTTGCGACCTTTTTTCTGGAATATTTAAACCTTTTACATTTAGTGATAGGCATTTGAGTGAGAGCTGTTGTGTAGAGATTGCAACTCCCCTCGAAATTGTGGGTGTCCAGGGGTTCAAAGGGTGCTAAGTTGAGCTAGCTAGTGTCGTGTCCTGTACACGTGGTGTAAAGTGGATCAGTGGGTAGTTGGAGGCTGGAGAGGAGGAAGGAGGGGCGGCCCCCGCCCCGTACAGTAGATGTGAGGTAAAGAAAGTGCAGAATTGACAGAAGGGGTTAGCCCCAGTAGAGATAATAGGGTAAAAAGGGAGTGGGAGGACAGAAAATAGAGGGAGCGGGAGGGGGAGGGGAAAGGGGGTAAAAGAGGAGGTGAAGAAAAGTCAAAGTAGGTAGACTTAAAGTCTGGGGAGTAAGGGGACGTACCTCAAAGATACAACGGGTACGTAAATAGGACGCACCGGAGGTGGGCGTAGGCTTGCCTATCCACCTATGGGGGAGATGTCCGGTTTAGTAGCCCTAGTCCGAATGGACAGCTGTGTGGGGTAAGCGAGCTGTGGTAGGAATGAGTGCTGCAGCACTATGGAGGACGAATCATGCTAAATAATAGTGGTTGGGGGCTTGGAGATGTGAGCATTAGACTGCATTATGGGAATCTGTGTGTGGGTGATAAGGGACCATATGACTGTTAGTCCAGTCCTGTAAATAGTAAAATTTTTCGGTACCTTATGTATTATTTCTGGTAATAATAATGGTATCCTAGGATCCCTGACATTTATCTATGTTTCTGCACAGTAAGTCATTGTACAGAAAAAAGGGGGGAGATAAGGGGGACAAAAAAAAAAAAAAAAAGGGGAAGAACTCCCCTCTCAAAACATAATAAACATGTATAAAGTAAACAAAAACAACAACCTATGGTAGCCTGACCTCTTGGGGGCTTGACCATTAGGGAAAGGAGGAGAAACTGCTATTCATAGGCTTCTGTGTCTTACTGTAATTAAGTTTTCTTAATATTTCTCTACATTTTGAATTTTCTGCTCCCCCTTTTTAGGGACATGCCTGCTAGTGTGGGAGTCTGGATCCCCGCTTCAAGTATAATAAGATGTTTGGGTGATGCAGAGTTTAAAGGGGCGATCGTGTTGGTAGGGATTTACTATCAATGGGATGGATTGGCATCATTTCCTTACATGCTAGTGGTCACGTAAGGTTGCACAGAGCTTAATACAGGTGCATAGGTCATGGGTGAGGTATGAGATACCATTGGAAGGGAGAGTTAACTGCAAGTCTGGCGAATATAGGTCGCCCATACACTATGTTGAGTAAGAACAATGAGTTTAAGGATCCAGGCTCCCACCATTTTGTCTTACAAGAACAGTCTTAACCATTTAAAACAAGCAAAACAAGCGTAACATAACTAAGAATAGAAATAAAGCCCTTTGCTTTAAGCAAGAGGGAACGACCTGTTTGGATAGCTGGTGTTATAACCAAGGTAAGTGTAAACCTGGCATTAGTGTTAGGGATGTGACTGAAAAGGATAACAGATCGGTCACATCTGGCTGAGGCGTTACTCACAAGTTCAGATGAGGTGGTGGTACGTCTGCCAGGGTTATATATATGCGTCTCTTATCTAAGCGAAGAGTTTTCAGTACTAGTCCTTGAAGAGACTGGTGTTGCTCCTTCAGCTAAACGAAAAGGGGGAGAAAAACATAGGGAGGAAGAAAACAAAAAGATAACCGGGGGAGGGGGATAGGTAGCGTGCTAGAAGGGAGGAAAAGTTAGATTCACTGTATACAAACAGTATGGTCAGTACAAATGAGGGTGGTGTCTTCTAGTAGTTCCGACGAGGAGTGTCTGCCAGGCCTGGACTGCGGGCTGGGAGGTCTCGGCGGGATTGGCGATCTCCAGGTGAAGTAGGGTCCAGTCTGCGGCGTCTGGAGCGTTGTCTTTGGGCCTTGGGAGATGAGTTGTATGAGACTGGCTTCCATGGATCCATAGGGAAGTAGAAAGCATGCCACTCAGGTATGTCCATCTGAGGAATGTCCATTTGTTCGCAGAAGGCGGGTAGATCTTCCGGGGTTCTAAGAAAAGCTGTGCGACCCCTAGTGGATGCCGACAGGCAGAACGGAAATTTCCATCTATATTGGATGTTGTGCGAGCGAAGAACTTTCAGCAGGGGGCGCAGGGTGCGTCTGTTCTGTAGAGTGATTTGAGATAAGTCCTGAAACAATTTCACTTCAGTACCATTGAGTAATTTGCGGCCTCTATCTCTTGCTTTTTTAAGAATCTCCTCTTTCAAGGGGAAGTTGACAATACAACAGACAATGTCCCTGGGTGGTTCATTATCACGGGGAGGGGGTCTTAATGCGCGGTGTATGCGTTCCATTTCTATGGGGGAGTCTGCTGGTCGGCCCAATAAATCATTAAAGATGGAACAGACTGTGTGTCGTAGTGCGGCCTGGTCGACTCCTTCCGGAACCCCCCTCACTCTCACGTTATGCCTGCGTCCCCTATTGTCCAGGTCCTCCACTTGTCTATGGAGCTCAAATAAGTGTGGCAAATGTGAATCATACGTTTTCTGTACTTGCCTGATAGCGGTAGCTTGTGTACGAGCGTTTTCCTCCACTTCTGCGATTCGATCGTTCATGGAGTGAATGTCCGCCTTGAGATCTGAAATCGCCGACATCATGGTATGTTTGATGTCTAGGGCGACCCTTTGGAGGTCTCTTTGCAGGTCAAGTAAGCTTGGGAGAGGAGCTCCGGGGCCGTCTTCGTCCATAGTCGGATCCGTGTTGCTCCTAATTGAGTCTGGGGATGAGGCCTGTGAAGTGTGTGAGGCCTGCGCGGCCTGTGAAGCCTCGAATTGTCTGGTCCGGAATATCTCTGGGATGTTACCGCTGATCTGCGTGCCTGGATCTTTTTGTGCACGGGGTGTCGAGGTGCTTCTGTTGGGCTTTCCCATCATGGGTAAGTGATTTTAAAGCACCAAATAAGGCGTTTGTCATCCTCCGAGTGTGGGAGCCTCCTGTTTAAGCAGCCATCTCGGTTCCCGCCCAGGCCACGCCCCCACCACTGAGTTTTTTATTTTTTCCTTAACAAATGAAAAAAAGACTAACATTTTGAAAAATATTTTTTTTTGTTAGTTTCTGTTATAAAATTTTGCAAATAAGTAATTTTTCTTCTTTACTGATGTGAACTGATGAAGCTGCACTGATGGGCAATGATGAGGCTGTACTGATGAGGCGGCACTGATGGGCACTGATAGGCAGCACTGATGGGAACTGATAGGCACTGATGGGCAATGATAGGCAGAGATGATGGGTACTGATACTCAGAACTTATTGACACTGATAATCTGCATTGATGGGCACTGAAAAGCTGCACTGATTGGCACTGATGGGGCTGCACTGATCCTTAGGACACTGCCCTGTCACAATTGCCAGTTACCATCTCTCCTTTCCTCACACTGTGATAGCGCATGAGGAAAGGACTGCCAATAACCGGCAAGTTTGTTTACATGTGATCAGCTGATTTGACACAGCTGATCACATGGTAAAAGGGCTGCTGTGATTGGCCATTTACCAGGATCTGTGATTAGCTGTCGCAGAACACACCCGATGTGTGCCCCAGAGGGGTGGTTCTAGGAAGACATTCATGGATGCCCTCCCAAAATGAGAGAGCTGCTCTGTAGCCATCTTTCGGCTATATCACAGTCATGTGGAAGTTAAGGCGAATAAAAACAGAGCTTTTAGCAGCAAATGAAACTGAATTGACTATATCAACACAAAAGTTTGCTTTTTCTCAGCACAAGTAAAATAAAAGACATGCAAAGTTCATGTAAGGGATTTACTCAAAGTTCCTCAAGAACATGGCATGTTGAAGAGGTAGGCTGTGATGCTGCGCTCAAAAAAATGAAAAAAATATTATATACAAATAAGTCCCATATAGAAGAATGTGTCCTAATTAGGGACAAAGAAAGTCCAGTGATATAATAATTGTTGAAGTATTGATCCTCCACCAAAGAGTGGTTTATGTAAATTTCCACTTATTGAAAGCAGCTCTTTCTTTACCATTAAGCGCTGACACATTATTGGTTCAAGGGATGAAAATTGACCACACAAGTACAGATCAGCTTTTGTGCTTTGTGTGGTCAGTTTAGAACATTGAAGAAAGGTGACTGTCAGGATCAACCAGAATAGAAAAAGTACATGAAAATGATAGAGACTATGATTTATAAAATATATGTGACCAAACACAGATAAAAATATTTGGGGTAACATGCGCTTTGAAAAGGATCCACTTAGCCTACAGCTAGGTTTAAGTTGCGGAAGATTATTGGGGACAATTTTTTTGATTGTATGTATATTTTGTGGAAAATTGAATTGCAAGAAGCATGGATATAAATGCTGGAAAGTGTGGTGTGCTAATTGCAGAGGAAGATTAATGTTTCCAGAGAATGCAGTGAAGACAAAACGTGCAATTTGTGGCATTTATATTTACAGTGACCCAAAGGAAGAAACAGCAGCAAAGAATAAATAAGGGGTAGAAGAACAAGAGAAATGGTAAAGAGTCCTGGAAGAGAACATCCCTCCTAGAAGGGAAGCTGAGAGTTAGGAGGCAGAAACCTCTGGTGTCTGGGGAAGAGTAAGAACAGGGTACAACCAAAAAAGCAAAGATGACATCACCTAAAGATTATCAGGTTGAACCAGTAAAAATTTCTACATGGGATGAAATGAAGCAATTGCTAAATGTCCCATGCTGCCATCCTGGTTGCATGTGCAAAGTGTCCTGGTCCTTAGTGTTTCTTCCCCAGGCCTCAACATGCATGGCGTGACAGTCATGTCTCACTTCTTCTTAGTCTGATGTTAACATTATCCAGTCAACAGTTATGCTAGGGCTGCAGGAATATAATTCAAATCCTCCATCCTATTATACAAATTGTATGTATGCATTATACAAGCTGTGAGGGGGTTAGCTCGGCAGCGGGTGTGTGTGACCCCCTGGATGGGTTCACCACACAAAATCAGGCACAGCAGACAGCTTTGTAGGTGAAACAAAGGTGCGGTTTATTTAGACTAGATGCATTGAAAAATAACAGAAAAACAAAAAGAAACATGAAAAGAAATCCTGGTCAGCTTGACCGCTTACTACACACGTAGATTCCCTAACTAACAACTGGGTGCAGCCTTGTGCTGCCCCAGTCCCTATCTCTCTTTGAGAAGTTTTGCCACACAGGCGTTAACTCACCGCAAAGCTCAGATACCACACTCCCCAGTCTACACAATCACAGAACTGGTTCCAGGATGGAGCATCTCCCTAAGCATGCTGGGGTGATTTCTATAGGTCTTAATGAGCCCACTTACTTCAGCTGGGCTCATTAACTCTTCCCCTGCAGGACTCCCAGCACTCCCCCTAGTGGTATAAGTCAGCATAAAGCCTGAATCTAGGGCATACATATTTTCCATCCTGGATGCAACCAGGTGTTTTTACCTGCCTGCTGTCACATACCCCCCCCTCTTGTTTCAACCTTGGGGTTGGAACACACGCAGTCAGGCACGCATGTACTCGAGACAAAGCATCCACATTCCCCATTTTAACGCCAGGGCGATGCTTTACTGTAAAGTTGAATTCCTGTAGGGCCAGGAACCACCTATTTATCCTTCTATTGGTCTCCTTGTTTTGAGCCATCCACTTTAAAGGAGCGTGATCAGTTACCAGGTCAAAGTGCCTACCTAATAGATAGTACCGAAGGGAATCTAGAGCCCACTTCACAGCTAAACACTCCTTCTCAATTGTGGCGTAATTTACCTCATGGGACTTCAATTTCCTGCTGAGGTAAATGACTGGGTGCTCTTCCCCGTTCCAGACCTGGGACAACACTGCTCCCAACCCAACGTCTGATGCATCAGTTTGTACAACAAAGTCCTTAGAGAAGTCTGGTGAGTACAACACTGGCTGGCTACATAAGGCGGTTTTTAATGACTGGAATGCTGCTTCAGCCTCTGGGGACCATTTGACCATGACAGACTCTTTCCCTTTTGTCAGGTTGGTGAGGGGCACAGCCTGAGAAGCAAAATGGGGGATGAATCGCCGATAATAGCCAGCGATTCCCAGAAAGGCTCGTACCTGTTTCTTGCTGTTGGGACGTGGCCAACTCTGTATGGCCTCGACTTTATTGACTTGAGGCTTTATCACTCCCCTCCCAATAGTGTACCCCAGATATTTGGCCTCCTCCTGTCCAATGGTACACTTCTTTGGATTGGCCATAAACCCAGCTTCCCGGATGGAGTCTAAGACTGCTTGCACTTTTGGCAGATGTGAGACCCAATCTGTGCTATGGATAATCACATCATCCAGGTAAGCTGCAGCATACTTCTGATGGGGCCTCAGAATCTTGTCCATTTTCCGCTGGAATGTTGCAGGTGCATTCTGTAACCCAAACGGCATTCTCTTGTATTGGAATGCCCCATCTGGGGTTACAAACGCAGTTTTCTCCTTGGCCGACTCGGCCAGGGGAATTTGCCAATACCCTTTGGTGAGATCGAGAGTTGTCATGTATCGGGCTGTTCCCAGCCGGTCGATCAACTCATCTATACGCGGCATGGGGTAGGTGTCAAATTTTGTAACTTTATTCAATTGTCGAAAATCGTTACAAAACCGCCAGCTCCCATCAGGTTTGGGCACTAGTACGATAGGACTGGACCAGTCACTCTGGGACTCCTCTATCACACCCAATTCTAGCATCCTTTGAACCTCCCCACGTATGGCCTCCCGTCGGGCTTCTGGTATTCTATAAGGTTTTAGTTTTACCGTTTCTCCTGGCGGGGTAATAATATCATGCTCTACGCCAGAGGTTTCTCCCGGCAGCTCAGAGAAAATCTCTTTGTTGCGAAGTACAAACTCTTTAACCTCCTGTTTTTGGGGTTTCGATAAGGTGACTGCGATTCCAACCTCAGGAACAAAGCAATCAGACTGGACCGGTAACAAAGTCTCTGCGACTAGGGATTCCCTATCCCTCCAGGCTTTCAGCAGATTGACGTGATATACCTGTTCCGGCTTTCGCCTTCCTGGCTGTCTGACCCTATAGTTCACCTCACTCACTTTTTCAAGAACTTTGTATGGACCTTGCCATTTGGCCATGAATTTGCTTTCAACCGTAGGGACTAGCACCAATACCTTATCCCCTGGGGAAAAAGTACGGGTCTTGGCCCCACGGTTGTACACTCTCTGCTGTGCTAACTGCGATTGGGCCAAATGTTCCTTTACGATTGGCATTACCTGTGCAATTCTATCTTGCATCAGGGCGACATGCTCAATCACACTCCTGTGGGGAGAACTCTCATTTTCCCAAGTTTCCTTGGCGATATCCAGCAGTCCTCTTGGGTGTCTCCCATAGAGTAACTCAAAGGGTGAGAAACCCGTAGAGGATTGGGGTACCTCCCTAATGGCAAACATCAAATAGGGTATTAGACAGTCCCAATTCTTTCCATCTCTATCCACCACCTTCTTTAACATTTGTTTTAGGGTTTTGTTGAATCTTTCAACCAACCCATCTGTTTGGGGGTGATACACAGACGTACGTAATTGTGTCACTTTGAACAACTTGCATAGTTCTTTCATAACCCGGGACATAAAAGGTGTACCTTGGTCCGTAAGCAGTTCCTTACAAATACCCACACGGCTAAAAACAAGTGATAGTTCTTTGGCTATGGTTTTGGCCGAGGTATTTCGAAGAGGAATCGCTTCCGGATAACGGGTGGCATAGTCCATTATAACCAAAATGTACTGATGCCCCCTAGCGGACTTCATTATCGGACCTACCAAATCCATTGCGATCCTCTCAAAGGGGATCTCAATGATAGGAAGAGGTACCAGCGGGTTACGGAAATGTGGCATAGGTGCCGACTTCTGACACACAGGGCAGGAGGAACAATAATTTTCTGTTTCCTTCATGACCCCAGGCCAATAGAATCTCTGCAATACTCTCTCTCTGGTTTTCTCTGTCCCCAGATGACCTCCAAGAATGTGCCCATGGGCCAATTCCAACACCAACTTCCTGTAAGGTTTGGGCACCACAAGTTGCTCAACGGTTTCTTCTGCCCTTTGAGCCACTCGATACAGTAGGTCCCTTTCCACAGTGAAGTACGGGTAAGTGCAAGTTTTTTCTGGGTTCACTAACTCGCCATCTATTTTCACCACATTTTCCCGTGCCTTTATTAGGGTGGGGTCTTTTAACTGTTCTGTGGCAAAATTTTCCCTGTGAACCTCAAGATCCGAAAATTCCACAGACGGCATGTTTTCATCTGAGGATGTTGGCTCCTCCCCATTTTCTCGAGTTTCCCCTGCCAATACCGACAAGGGAAATTCAGGAGAGTCCTCACCACTCTCAGAGGAATTCTGGTCATTATCTTTCTGGTCTATAGGGGCACCAGTGGGGGGCTCAGGACAATCCCAGAGTTCCCAGAACATTGGAAAATCCCTTCCCACAATGGCATCATGTGGTAAGTGAGACACTAACCCCACCTGATGAGAGAGGTTACCTTTGTGGGTCTCAAAAAACACTGAAGTTACAGGATACTCTCGGATGTCCCCATGCACACAAATAACAGCCACCTTGTTATTCCCAGAGACCACTGTAGTAACTAATTCAGCCTTTATCAATGTCACCAGGCTACCTGAATCCAGCAACACATCAACATTTCTACCATTAATACACATTTTACATAAATGTTTCTCAGGTCCCCGAATGGCAGTACATGCGACTGTCGCAAACAGCGACTGACGTCTGTCCCTTATAAAGTCACATTGCATAGGTTCATCCACAACTGGGCAATTAGCTGAAATATGTCCCTCTTGCCGGCAGCGGTAGCAAATAATCTTTTTCGCTGCCTCTTGCGACCTGGGCTTCCTGGGCTGCTCCCGCCAGACATTAGGTTGAACCCCCACCCTCTCACTCTCTCCACCCTCACCCCTTGGAGTCATCTTACCCGCCAATGGGGATGGTCTGGTCTTAGGGTGGAAAGTCCGTGAGTCCCTGGAAGAGGTGGTCAGGTTCTCTGTAGCCAAGTACCTCTCAACCAGATCCACAAGCTTATCTGCAGTTTCTGGGTCTCCATGGCTTACCCACTTTTGGATGGCAGTAGGAAGAGCTCTCAGAAAACGATCCATAACAACACGTTCCACAATGTTTGGTGCAGTCAAAGTCTCTGGCTGCAGCCACCTCCTGCTCAGGTGAATGAAATCATACATTTGAGACCTGGGGGGTTTTCCAAGCCGGAAAGTCCAGTTATGTACACGCTGAGCCCGGACGGCCAGGGTGACACCCAGCCGTGCCAATATTTCTGTTTTTAGCACCACATAGTCTTTTGCTTGGTCCGGCTCTAGGTCATAATAGGCTTTCTGCGATTCCCCCGTTAACAGAGGGGCCACAAGTCCAGCCCACTGCTCCTTAGGCCACTTTTCCCTTTCAGCAGTCCTTTCAAATGTGGTCAAAAACACCTCCGGATCATCCTCTCCAGTCATTTTTGTCAGTAAACGGCTCACACCAAAGGATGCAATATTAGTGGAACCACTTGCCTCACTGGTCTGCGGCCGTTGCTGCATTAATGTCTCAATTTGTTGTTGGAGTCTCTGCTCTTGCTTTTGTAACAGCTCTATGAAGCGGGCCTCAGATTGCTGCTGGGCTTGTTGCTGAGCGTCCAGACTCTGCAGTTGAGCTTTCTGCTGAGCTTCCAGACTCTGCTGCAAAGTTGCATTTGTCTGTTGTTGAGCTGCAAGGCTCTTTTGCAAACCTGCATTTGTCTGCTGCTGATTTGCATTTGCTAGAGCCAGCTGTCTCAGTATCTCCTCCATGCTGGCCTTAAAAAAAAAAAACTGCCCGCATTCTCCACCAACTGTGAGGGGGTTAGCTCGGCAGCGGGTGTGTGTGACCCCCTGGATGGGTTCACCACACAAAATCAGGCACAGCAGACAGCTTTGTAGGTGAAACAAAAACAAAGGTGCGGTTTATTTAGACTAGATGCATTGAAAAATAACAGAAAAACAAAAAGAAACATGAAAAGAAATCCTGGTCAGCTTGACCGCTTACTACACACGTAGATTCCCTAACTAACAACTGGGTGCAGCCTTGTGCTGCCCCAGTCCCTATCTCTCTTTGAGAAGTTTTGCCACACAGGCGTTAACTCACCGCAAAGCTCAGATACCACACTCCCCAGTCTACACAATCACAGAACTGGTTCCAGGATGGAGCATCTCCCTAAGCATGCTGGGGTGATTTCTATAGGTCTTAATGAGCCCACTTACTTCAGCTGGGCTCATTAACTCTTCCCCTGCAGGACTCCCAGCACTCCCCCTAGTGGTATAAGTCAGCATAAAGCCTGAATCTAGGGCATACATATTTTCCATCCTGGATGCAACCAGGTGTTTTTACCTGCCTGCTGTCACAAAGCATTTAATACCATCATGTGAAAAAGTAAGTTCTGGCTGCATGTGCACAGCGCACCGGCATGGAGGTGCTTTAGTTCACCTCTGCGCATCCTGGGTGAAATCTCTCGTCTCTTGCACCAATATCCCTTGCAGCTGCCCTACAAAGCACAGAACAGCAGCTGGGAGCAATTCAGGATTCAATCCAGCTGATGGGACTGATGGTGCAGCCTAAAAACAAGGCAGGGGACAATCTTAAGCCTCAGTAGCACCAGCCTGTAAATAGGACGCTGAACCAGCAGCAGTATGACACCATGAGGTTCTCCTTACATGACTCTCATGACTCCTCAGGTAGCCTTAAGCATTTCCTACCTGCAGTCGGTTCCCCAGAGATGAACACTGACACATCCTGGTTATAGAAGATCAAGAGGATTGTCAGGGAAGAGCTTGCCTCTACTGCTAAGCGGCTCCCCTCTAAGTTTAAGAAGGATCTGAAGGAGCTGGGGCAGTGCACAGTATTAATGGAAACACGGATGGATAAGGCAGCCACCGTAATGGATGCGCATGAAGCCGACCTTGAAGACTTACAAGGTGAGCTTGCTACCCTCTGCTCTCAATTGTAAGATGCTGAGAATAGAGCCAGACATAACATTGTTAGAATCAGAGGATTACCAGAGATCATCACTGATCTTAATGGCTCCTGCTTAGCATCCCTAGAGGAATTAGTCCCGAGCATCTCACCAGATCACTTAGAAATGGACCGCGTTCACTGGGAACTTACTTGTAGGCAGCCCAAACTCCTCCTAGAGACATAATCAATAATAGCCATTACTACCACACAAAGAAAGGGAGAATCATGCATGCTTTCCTTCCAAGGGTACTCCTATCAGGTTTATGAGGACCTGGCTCATTCTACAATTGTGAAGCGTAGGGCCATGAAGCCCTTTCTTCAAATCCTGCAGGCGCACAACATCAAATACCATTGGGGGTTTCCCTTTAAACTACAGTTTGAAAAGCACAACACCCATTATGAAGCAGCCTCTCCCTCTGATTTGCGGAAATGCATACTTGCTTTCAGATTGGATGTTCTGACTGAACTACGATCCCAAACATCTGCCTCTTCTCAACAGCCATGCACCACAGGCCTGATCCACAAACGCTGAACCATAGTATAATGTATATTCAATCACAGGTTGATCCCAAGGCTTTCCAACAGTTAAGGCCCGTACACACTATCGGTCTTTTTGACAACAAACATGCAAATTAGCTGTTTTGGAGCAACATCCGACCATGTGTACACTCCATCGGGCAAACTTTTTCTGTTTCCATTGGACGTTTGTTGGCTGTGCAAACTCACAAACTTTCCGGCAACAAAAGTCCGATGGAGCAAAGTCTGATCGTGTGTACACAAAACCATCGGACTTTTGCACAAACTACAGTACGCAGCCGTGAGAATGTTTCCAGCGCGATCCCATCGTGCTGGTTCTCGGCGACAGGGTACTGTACATCTCGCGCTGACTGCAATAGGAAAAACACATTTTCCTACTGTGGCGGGTGTGAGAGTGAATTCCCCTCTGGGGAATACCAGGCCCTTCGGTCTGGTATGGATGTTAAGGGGAACCCCCTATGCTGAAAAGATGGCGTAGGGGCCCCCCAAAATCCACAGTGGAGAAGGACCGGGCACCGAGAGAAGAGGCCAGAGAGACCCCCGAAGTCGAAAGAAGGCCCCCGAAGTTGGAAGAAGACCCCCGGAGCTGTCTAATAAATTACTATAAAAACCTGTGTAGTGTGTTTTTTTTATTGACACTCTTTTCCCTAGGTGAATGGCTAGGGTACGATGTACCCCATACTCATTCACATAGGGTGGGGGCCCGGGATCTGGGGGGCTTATTAACCCTTTCATGACTAAGCCTATTTTTGAAATTTGGTGTTTACAAGTTAAAATCCATATTTTTTGCTAGAAAATTACTTAGAGCCCCCAAACATTATATATATATTTTTTAGCAGAGAATCTAGAGTCTAGCCGCATCGGTTGTTATACACGGGTAGCCGATCGCCCGCTGTAAACAACGGTACCGGGATGATGCCTGCAGCTGCGGGCATCATCCCGGTACAACCCCGGAAAGCTGAGTACGCATATGTGCGTACGGTCGGCGGGAAGGGGTTAAAGGGGGCTCCCGGATTCCGATAAGCCCCCGCCTGCAGACCCCGACAACCAATGGCCAGGGTTATCAGGAAGAGGCCCTTGTCCTCATCAACATGGGGTGGGGGGGCGCGGTGGCTGGGCTGCATGCTCAGATAGCGGTCTGGTATGGATTTTGGGGGGGGCCCTATGCCGTTTTTTCAGCGTAGGGGGTTCCCCTTAAAATCCATACCAGACCTAAGGTCCTGGTATGCCCCTGGAGGGGAACCCATGCCAGTTTTTTATTAAAAATTTGGTGTGGAGTTCCCCCTCAAGATTCATACCAAATACAGCGCCTGGCATTGGCGGGGATCCAAATTGGATCCTCGCACCAATGTGAACCCGGCTCGCAAGGTGTCGATCTCAGACACGCGGCCAATTGAAATAGCAGGTCCTGCCTTCTGGAGCCTGCGGCGCTTATGATGGATGTCCCACTGGTCCAATGTCGGGACCGTGGGACGTGTGACATCCATCATAGGCACTGTAGGCTCCAGAAGGCGGGAATTACAATGCGGCCGCATCACTATGAGACCCCCGCTCGGCGTTTGGGTGGGTGGCTCTCATCTCCTGTCCTCTCCTGTCTTTGGCTGCCTGCTGTCTACTGGGGTGGGTGCACCGGTGTCACACACTACAGCTGAGCTGCAGGAGGAGCCGGAGGTCACAGTCACCTGAAGTCTGATGTCACGTGTAATGGTCAGGTAGGTCAGTAAATGTCAGTGTGTGTCAGGTAAGTCAGTGTGGGTCTGGGTCAGTGTAATGGTCAGTGTACATCAGGTTGGTCAGTGTGCGTCAGATAGGTCAGTGTATGTCAGGTAGGTCAGTGTACATCAGATAGGTCAGTGTGGGTCAGGTAGGTCAGTATGCATCAGGAAGGTCAGTGTGGGTCCGTGAAATGGTCAGTATGCATCAGGTAGATCAGTGTGCATCAGGTAGGTCAGTGTATGTCAGTTAGGTCAGTGTAGGTCAGGTAGGTCAGTGTGGGTCAGGTAGGTCAGTGTGCATCGGGTAGGTCAGTGTGGGTCTGGGTCAGTGTAATGGTCAGTGTATGTGAGGTAGGTCAGTGTGCGTCAGGTAGGTCAGTGTGAGTCAGGTAGGCCAGTGTGCATCAGGAAGATCAGTGCGGGTCAGTGCAATGGTTAGTGTGCATCAGGTAGGTCAGTGTATGTCAGGTAGGTCCTTGTATGTCAGGTAGGTCAGTGTGCATCATGTAGGTCAGTGTGGGTCAGCGTAATGGTCAGTGTGCGTCAGGTAGGTCAGTGTGCGTCAGGTAGGTCAGCGTGGGTCAGGTAGGTCAGTGTGGGTCAGGTAGGTTAGTGTAATGGTCAGGTAGGTCAGTGTGGGTCAGGTAGGTTCGATGTGGGTCAGTATGTGTCAGGTAGGTCAGAGTGGGTCAGGTAGGTCAGTGTGGGTCAGGTAGGTCAGTGTGGGCCTGGGTCAGTGTAATGGTTAGTGTATGTCAGGTAGGTCAGTGTGTGTCAGGTAGGTCAGTGTGCATCAGGTAGGTCAGTGTGTGTCGGTGTAATGATCAGTGTGGGTCAGTGTAATGGTCAGTGTGGATCAGTGTAATGGTCAGTGTGTGTTGGGTAGGTCAGTGTGAGACAGGTAGGTCGGTATGGGTCAGTATGTGTCAGGTAGGTTAGTGTGGGTCAGTGAAATGATCAGTGTGGGTCAGGTAGATCAGTGTGTGTCAGGTAGGTCAGTGTAATGGTCAGTGTGTGTCAGGTAGGTCAGTGTAATGGTCAGGTAGGTCAGTGTGGGTCAGTGTGTGTCAGGTCAGTGTAATGGTCAGGTAGGTCAGTGTGGGTCAGGTAGGTCAGTGTGGGTCAGGTAGGTCAGTGTCGGTCAGTGTGCGTCAGGTAGGTCAGTGTGGGTGAGTATGGGTCAGGTAGGTCAGTGTAATGGTCAGGTAGGTCAGTGTGGGTCAGGTAGGTCGATGTGGGTCAGTATGTGTCAGGTAGGTCAGTGTGGGTCAGTGTAATGATCAGTGTGGGTCAGGTAGATCAATGTGTGACAAGTAGGTCAGTGTAATGGTCAGTGTGTGTCAGGTAGGTCAGTGTAATGGTTAGGTAGGTCAGTGTGGGTCAGGTAGGTCGATGTGGGTCAGTATGTGTCAGGTAGGTCAGTGTGGGTCAGGTAGGTCAGTGTGGGTCAGGTAGGTCAGTGTGGGCCTGGGTCAGTGTAATGGTTAGTGTATGTCAGGTAGGTCAGTGTGTGTCAGGTAGGTCAGTGTGCATCAGGTAGGTCAGTGTGTGTCAGTGTAATGATCAGTGTGGATCAGTGTGGGTCAGTGTAATGGTCAGTGTGGATCAGTGTAATGGTCAGTGTGTGTTGGGTAGGACAGTGTGAGACAGATAGGTCGGTATGGGTCAGTATGTGTCAGGTAGGTCAGTGAAATGATCAGTGTGGGTCAGGTAGATCAGTGTGTGTCAGGTAGGTCAGTGTAATGGTCAGTGTGTGTCAGGTAGGTCAGTGTAATGGTCAGGTAGGTCAGTGTAATGGTCAGGTAGGTCAGTGTGTGTCAGGTCAGTGTAATGGTCAGGTAGGTCAGTGTGGGTCAGGTAGGTCAGTGTAATGGTCAGGTAGGTCAGTGTGGGTCAGGTAGATAAGTGTGTGTCAGGTAGGTCAGTGTAATGGTCAGTGTGTGTCAGGTAGGTCAGTGTAATGGTCAGGTAGGTCAGTGTGGGTCAGTGTGTGTCAGGTCAGTGTAATGGTCAGGTAGGTCAGTGTGGGTCAGGTAGGTCAGTGTAATGGTCAGGTAGGTCAGTGTGGGTCAGGTAGGTCAGTGTGTGTCAGGTAGGTCAGTGTGGGTCAGGTATATCAGTGTAATGGTCAGGTAGGCCAGTGTGGGTCAGTGTAATGATCAGTGTGGGTCAGATAGATCAGTGTGTGTCAAGTAGGTCAGTGTGGGTCAGGTAGGTCAGTGTAATGGTCAGGTAGGTCAGTGTGGGTCAGGTAGGTCAGTGTGGGTCAGTGTGTGTCAGGTAGGTCAGTGTGGGTCAGTGTAATGATCGGTGTGGGTCAGGTTGGTCAGTGTCAGTGTGTGTCAGGAAGGTCGGTGTGTGTCAGGTAGATCAGTGTAATGGTCAGGTAGGTCAGTGTGGGTCAGGTACGTCAGTGTGGGTCAGTGTGCTTCAGGTCACTATGTGTCAGGTAGGTCAATGTAATGGTCAGTGTGGGTCAGTGTAATGATCAGTGTGGGTCAGATAGATCAGTGTGTGTCAAGTAGGTCAGTGTGGGTCAGGTAGGTCAGTGTAATGGTCAGTGTGTGTCAGGTAGGTCAGTGTGGGTCAGTGTGTGTCAAGTAGGTCAGTGTGGGTCAGGTAGGTCAGTGTAATGGTCAGGTAGATCAGTGTGGGTCAGGTAGGTCAGTGTGGGTCACTATGTGTCAGGAAGGGCAGTGTGGGTCAGTGTAATGATCAGTTTGGGTCAGGTATATCAGTGTGTATCAGGTAGGTCAGTGTAATGGTCAGGTAGGTCAGTGTAATGGTCAGGTAGGTCAGTGTGGGTCAGGTAGGTCAGTGTGGGTCAGTGTGTGTCAGGTAGGTCAGTGTGGGTCAGTGTAATGATCAGTGTGGGTCAGGTTGGTCAGTGTCAGTGTGTGTCAGGTAGGTCGGTGTGTGTCAGCTGGGTCAGTGTAATGGTCAGGTAGGTCAGTGTAATGGTCAGTGTGGGTCAGTGTGTGTCAGGTAGGTCAGTGTGTGTCAGATAGGTCAGTGTAATGGTCAGATAGGTCAGTGTGAGTCAGGAGGGTCAGTGTAATGGTCAGATAGGTCAGTGTGAGTCAGGCAGGTCAGTGTAATGGTCAGTGTGGGTCAGGTAGGTCAGTGTAATGGTCAGTGTGGTTCAGGTAGGTCAGTGTAATGGTCAGTGTGTGTCAGGTAAGTCAGTGTAATGGTCAGGTAGGTCAGTGTAATGGTCAGTGTGGGTCAGGTAGGTCAGTGTAATGGTCAGTGTGGTTCAGGTAGGTCAGTGTAATGGTCAGTGTGTGTCAGGTAAGTCAGTGTAATGGTCAGGTAGGTCAGTGTGAGTCAGGCAGGTCAGTGTAATGGTCAGTGTGGGTCAGGTAGGTCAGTGTAATGGTCAGTGTGGTTCAGGTAGGTCAGTGTAATGGTCAGTGTGTGTCAGGTAAGTCAGTGTAATGGTCAGGTAGGTCAGTGTAATGGTCAGATAGGTCAGTGTGAGTCAGGCAGGTCAGTGTAATGGTCAGTGTGGGTCAGGTAGGTCAGTGTAATGGTCAGTGTGGTTCAGGTAGGTCAGTGTAATGGTCAGTGTGTGTCAGGTAAGTCAGTGTAATGGTCAGGTAGGTCAGTGTAATGGTCAGTGTGTGTCAGGTAGGTCAGTGTAATGGTCAGTGTGTGTCAGGTAGGTAAGTGCAATGGTCAGGTAGGTCAGTGTGGGTCAGGTAGGTCAGTGTGGGTCAGGTAGGTCAGTTTTTAGTGGTCATCATTGATGGGCACTGCTAAGCCAGGCTGCAACCAGCAGGTGAGCTTACCCCCCGCCACACAACACCCCCACCCCTCCGGTGTAGGGCCCAGACTTCGGGCTGCAGCCCCTGGTCTTTTTCCCACCTAGCAACGCCCCTGGGGCCATGTCATCAAAACTGGATTGATTCTTGAGCCATACACCTGGGTACTCAAGGTTTATACCCCAGGTGCTTATATCCCACCCTTCAATTAGGAGACCTGTTGTCTTCACAATGCTACCTCAAATGCATGTTCTATTTGAAGTTTTGCATTAACCTGAGCTCTGAGTTGGTGCTTATGTTCTTGATTGTTCAGGGGTCAAATTTGTCTCAAAAGATAAGGGTAATTTAGTATAGGCAATAATGGCAATTGTGAAGGAATCATCCCAATGGAGTATTTAATGGAATCCCACACTGCTAATGTATGGAAAGCCCTCAGAATTACTGTTGGTGGCAATTAAATAATTTCACAACAGTTTGTTCACTTCTGACTGCACAGGGCATTAGGTCTTTTCAACAACTCAAGGAATCACGCTGTATTCCTGATTCTGAGGTGTTCCATTATTTGCAGATCTGTCACCTGTTAAGTGCTGAGTCTCTCACCAGAAATCATGATTGGATTGTCCCTTTGGCTGTGTTTGAATCTAGGTGCAACTGTAACCCAATGACCAATGGATTTGTTTCCCAGCTACATTCTTCTATCTTGGTTAATACCGTGGCCTGGAAACCGCTTTACTGTTCAAGATGGAGAGGGACATTGCTATTTCTTAGCCCCTGGAGGAATGGACCAAATCTTCCCATAATGTACTGGTAATTGAGAACCCCTATGAGGCTGTGTCTCTGTGGTATTACACCCCAGCAAGGATAGCCTGCTGCCTTCCCGCTGACCCATCTACCTGCTTTAGGGGGTGTCTGGACCTAGTTGATATAAAGCATAATTTGTGGACCTGTTCCAAAGTTAAAAGGCTATGAATTTCGGTGTACAGGTTGGTCAATATGATCCTTCATGTTAACCTGGGGAAAAACCTGTCAGAAGCACTTTTACACCAACCAATTCCAAATGCCTAGAGCGTGCATTAATTACTCACATTTTTATGACAAACAAAATGATAAACAAACTATAGCGAGATTGTGGAAATTGACGGTGCTTAGCTTTGAAGCAACAAGGAGCAGAATACAGGGCTCTTATAAGCCCAAACAAGTGAACTTTGAATGTCGTGTAGTCATTTGAAAAAAAACGGAAGGCAATTAGGCAGAGCATGCATACAATATAATAATCTTGGCAAAATGGTCATTTTTACAAGTCGCACTGCCAAAACGGGAGAAATGTTTGGCATTCCATTTTTTGAGATCTCTTGAAATGTTAATGAGTAAGCCAAATGCCCAAAACTTTTAAGGCTTTCAGCTCTAATTTAAAGGAGTTGTTTTTTGAGTATAAACTAGTAACCAGAGGGAAGAGTGATAGTGCTCCTGACTGTAATTCACTTTAAAATTAGATATGTATCCAAATGTTTAAAAGCTTTGTAATAAGCTGGTTATAGATGTGTTTGGTTGGAACAAAAAGAACAAAAAATCATTTGCATTAGCTTCAATTTTAAATTCTCTGCCTGAGATTTGAAAGCCTTGTATTTACCTGTTCTGGTTGATTATATAGATAAGGGGTTCTAAAGTCAAAATAAATAAAATGAGAGACAGGCAACATCATTGTTCAGTACCATTTTTAATGAGAATTTTGTCTAAATAAGTGCCATTTATTTTAACTTTCACCACAGGTAGGTGCATACAGTGAACATATAGTCCCAAGCAACTCAATCAAAGGCCTTTTCTGCATCTGTAGACAAGAGCAGGCCCTTGATCTATTCTTGCCTCTGTATATCAAATTGAGGGCTTAGGGAACTGTTATAAATGCAAAGCTAATGGCAGTCCTTCATGATACTCATGACCGCTAAGTAGCTAGCAGCCTTGGCTGGATCATTTTGCATCTTCTTCACTCATTTCTTGCTTCCTAGATGCCTGAAGGTGAAGTGAACCTGGTGGGTTCTTAATGGGCCTCTGGGAGTGGGGAAGGATGGGGGTTCCTCTCCCCCCTTCCTTTTATCCTTCCCCTCTGACCCCTCTAAACCCATTTCCCACCCTTTTCTTCCTTCTCCTTTTTCTTTCTTTACCCACTATATCCTCTCTTTTCTCTCCTCCAGTTTTCCCTACTCCAGAAATTTTCTTCCCCCGCTCTCTCCAGGATTGAACACCGAACCCACCCATTTTCTTTGTTTTTTTTTATGACTTGTATAAAATCTAGCGGTGGAATGAATCGTGAATGCTCTTCAGGACATGTCTGCTATGCTGTATGCCTCTAGGGCATTGGTTTTTATGTGATTTTAGCAAATGTTCTGCTTTCTGACTTCTCTGCATATTGGAGTGCTGGCTAATTTGCTGGCTGGCTAATTACTGACTTTGGATTCTAATCTTGCCACTTTTGGCTGAACACTTCAGGCCAAACTTTGGTTTTTCGTTCGTCGAACACTGAACAATATGCGGTGTTCGCGGCAAATTTGAAAGCCCCGGAACAACGTTAAATTCTATTGGACATTACCATGAAAGATGAAAAGTGCTAATTTTAAAGGCTTATATGCAAGTTATTGTCATAAAAAGTCTTTAGGGAAGCTGCCCCAGGGGACATGTATCAATGCAAAAAAAAGTTTTAAAAACGGCCATTTTTTTGGGGAGCAGTGATTTTAGTAAAGCAATAAAAATTAAATATTCCTTTAACCACTTGCCTACAGGGCACTTTCACCCCCTTCCTGCCAAGACCAATTTTCAGCTTTCAGCGCTCTCACACTTTGAATGACAATTACTCAGTCATGCAACACTGTACCCAAATGAAATTTGCTTCCTTTTTTTCACACGTATAGAGCTTTCTTTTGATGGTATTTAATCACTAGTGGGTTTTTTATTTTTTGTGCTATAAATAAAAAAAGACTGAAAATTTGGTGAAAAAATGCCTTTTCTTTGTTTCTGTCATAAAATTTTGCAAATTAGTAATATTTCTTCATAAATTTTGGCCAAAATTTATACAACTACATATCTTTGGTAAAAATAACCCTAATTAGTGTATATTATTTGGTTTTTGTGAAAGTTATAGAGTCTACAAGCTATGGTGCAAATCATTGAAAATTGATCACACCTGATCACACCTGATGTACTGAAGACTTATCTAATTTCTTGAGACACTAACAAGCCAGGAAAGTACAAATACCCACAAAATGACCCCATTTTGGAAAGCAGACACCCCAATGCATAATCTATGAGTCATAATGAGTCTTTTGAACGGTTTATTTTTTTCCAGAAGTTTTTGGAAAATGTGGAAAAAAATGAAAACACATTTTTTTTTTCCACAAAGTTGTCCATTTTTTTTAGTTTCAATAGTTTTATTGGTTTTTAAGATAATCAATTGACATATCACATCAAAATATAGTATTGATAGCGTAGGCTGAAAACATCGGACCTTCCTCAGACACCAGTAATACAGTATTACAAATAGATAATACAGTCAGTTATCAATTGAGTGCTATTGTGAAATTTGAAATATGAATTACTGTCGTGTGCTTAAGCTATAACAAAAGAAATAATGAAAGAGCATAAATTTGCTCTGAATGGTTTGAACTTGCAAAGGAAGGTGTACATAAGGAGAAGAGGAGGCAAATAAAGTTATTGCACCGTTGAACTATTACAGAGTTCCTCTTGTTCATTATTATTGTCTTTGTTTAACAGTCTCGCATAAAACTTCTTTGACTAAAACTCAATGCACAAGTGTCACAAGGCTCAAGTTCCTCCCTCCTTGAACTTTGCCCTTCAATATAGTTTGTTTAAGTGAAACCAGTCCAATAGGGGGACCCTAGAATATCGTGCATGGACTCTCAGTCAACAAACCCCTCGAAGCCCGCTTTGATGAGTATCAAACACAGACAATATTATAAATGTATTCGTTACATGGTATATGTGAGGTGCAAGGAAACGCAGAACCTGGTAAACATACATCTAACTTTCTAGCAGTCATGAGAATTGCAATAAATTTTGTTTCCAGCAGACAAAGTTAAATATCTCCGTGGTGAGTGACTACAGTTGCCTATGCTCGGATCCCGCGGGGGAGAGGCCCTCTCTCCTCTCCGGGCACCCCGTTAGGGTTCTTGCTGTGCCCATCGGAGCGATCAAAGTCCCTCCCCAGCCGGATCCCTTTCCCTGTATAGTCCCCATAGACACCACACCATTCTTGGAGCTAATGAAGACTAATGCCCCTTACACATGGTCGGATTTTCTGATGGAAAATGTCCGATCGGAGCGTGTTGTCGGAAATTCCGACCGTGTGTGGGCTCCATCGGACATTTTCCATCGGATTTTCCGACACACAAAGTTGGAGAGCAGGAGATAAAATTTTCCGACAACAAAATCTGTTGTCGGAAATTCCGATCGTGTGTACACAATTCTGACGGACAAAGTGCCACGCATGCTCAGAATAAATAAAGAGATGAAAGCTATTGGCCACTGCCCCGTTTATAGTCCCGACGTATGTGTTTTACGTCACCGCGTTTAGAACGATCGGATTTTCCGACAACTTTGTGCGACCGTGTGTAGACAAAACAAGTTTAAGCCAACATCCGTCGGAAAAAATCCTAGGATTTTGTTGTCGGAATGTCCGAACAAAGTCCGACCGTGTGTACGCCCTATTAGAACTATGCTATGCTGATTAACTATGGAATTTCAAAGCTAGAGATCCCTTTCTTGAGTGTTTGTGACCTACACATTGTATGTACAAAGAGGCAACTTATCTTGGTGTGGGTTTCTCCTGTGTGCTCTGATTTATGAATGTGTCTGCCTCGTATGTCTATACATTTCCTACTGTATGGGATAATTAAGTCATCCCTTTTTGAAAATAATACAGTATATTACCAGATTTTTGGTAAGCATATCCTCTGTATTACCTCATCATGAATGTGTCTTGATGTGTATAACTTAAGGGCCAAGAGAGGCCTGTATATACCGAAGAGACTCGCTGGGCCCTGTCTTAGAGAGAAGAAAACGTGTTAGAAGAAGAGAAGAAAGGTAAGAGAAAGAGAGAGAGAAAAGTTATTGATACTGTAGATTAGGTAGGTTACCTGATCCCATCTCCATACCCGGATAGAGTGAAATATCACAATATCGCGCCCATGGTTCCCAAATGATATTGAATTTCTCAACCGTATCCAACAGTTTAGCTACAATTTTCTCCTGGGACATTATCCATGTTACCTTCCTTTTACAACAATGAAAGGACACTGTACACCTTTTCCAGGCCTTTGCTATGGTAAGTTTTGCTCCCAATAAAATAAAGAAGGCTAACTTCTGGGAGCTTTTAGGTAGGTTCGGTATGGTATGATTGAGTAACGCTATAGTTGGATCTGGCGCTATACGTATATTCATTAAACTGCCCATCATACAGAATATTTTCTTCCAGTAGGTTCTAATGCGCGGACAAGTCCACCAGACATGTAGCATAGTGCCTTCCAGTTTGCAATCTCTGAAGCAGGATGGAGAGGTCCCAGGATAAAACATGGCCAACTTAGCAGGTACATAATACCATCTTGCCATTACCTTTAGGCTAGCTTCTATCAGAGAGATATTATAAATACCTTTGTAAGAGCGGTCCCACCCTCTGAACCAGTCCCCTGAAGTCCAAGATCCGCTCAAGTCCTCCTCCCAGGTCCTGGCATATGCTGGTTTGTCCGACTTAGACATGAGTGCTGTGTATATTATCGAGATCCTCCCTTTCTGTCCGTCCAGGTTAGAACACCACTGTTCGTATGGTGTAGTCGAGGGAGCTACTTGTATGTTGCACCAAAGTGATTGTATGAAGTGGAATATTTGGTTAAATCTGAACCTTTCAGAGTCAGGCATTTCCAATGTGCGTTTACAGTAATTCAAATTAATAGGACCCGTCGCAGTTAGATAGTGTCCTATTCTGTAGAGTCCTTTGTCTGTCCACCACTTAAACGCCTGAATGTTTAGTACTGGCGGGAACGCTGTGTTATTAAAAATGTGTGACAGAGGTCTAAGTGGGGAAATTAGAGACTTTTGAGTAAAAAGTTTGTTGCAAAGTGCTATCGAGTGAGATAATGTGGGGGCCAGGATGGCTGGTCTGCTTTTGGGGTCGCACCATAATAAAAAGTCAATGGTGTTGCGAGGTGTAGCCTGCCTTTCCATAGACAACCAGTCAGGTTTTGAGCCCTTTCCAAAAATGAGGGAGATCTGCGCTAATTGAGCTGCCCGATAATAACCCCAGAGATCAGGCAATCCCAGCCCTCCCTGTGATCGTAAGCGTAAAAGAACAGTGGATGGGCATCTGTAACCCTTACTTCCCCATACAAAGCGTATTATTGACGATTGTAGTTTGTTGAGGTAGCCTTTCGTTAGGGGGATTGGGAGAGAGCGAAATAAATATAAGGGGCGGGGAAGTAGTGTCATCTTGATAGCGTTTACTCTTCCTACCCAGGAAAGACCATATTTAGCCCATTTATCTAATTCTTGTCTGCATTTCAGTATCATTGGAGGATAATTAGCTTTAAATAATTCCCCTATCTCAGAGGTTAAGTTAATTCCCAGATAAGGGATAGCCGTATCAGACCAAGAGAACTCAAAGCTTTGTTGAAGTTGTGAGAGAATTTCTGCCGGTACCGTAATATTCAGGGCCACTGAATTAGTCATATTCACCGTCAGACCTGAGATTTTACTGAAAGTTCTTAGGATCCTGCATACTACTGGGGTGGATATCAGGGGGGAAGAGATGTACAGCAGTAAATCATCGGCGTATAAAGCGCATTTGTGTTCCTGGTCTCCACACCTCACCCCCCTGACACCCGGGTTTGTTCTGATGGCTATAGCCAATGTCTCTATGGCAATGGCGAATAAGAGGGGAGAAAGTGGGCATCCCTGTCTGGCACCACCATTAATAGGTAGTGCTGCCGAGTATCTGCCCATGAGCCGCACTTGCGCCAAGGGGTTTGAATACAGAGACTTGATTATATTTCTGAAAGTGCTACCAAAGCCCCACCTTTGTAGGATATCAGACAGGTATTCCCAGTCAATAGAGTCGAATGCCTTATGTAGGTCGATTGATAAAATATATCTTTTTTGTGGTTGTCCCCCATCCCAGCTCGACTTCAGAAGAGATACTATATCTATGGTCCGTCTAATTTGATCCGGCCCCTGTCTGCCAGGTATGAAGCCTACCTGGTCTTTGTGTATATATGATGCAATGAAGCTAGACATTCTATTTGCTAAGATCTTCGTTAGAATTTTAACATCGTTATTAATTAGGGATATTGGTCGATAGTTCCCTATTTCCCTGGGATCCTTCCCTGGCTTGGGGATTACTGTTATGTACGCAGTATTTAATTCATAGCCCAGTGGTCCCCCTTCTCTAAGGGAATTCAAGAATTTCGTCAAGTGTGAGACCAGTGTGGGTCCAAACTTTTTGTAATAACCGTTGGAGAACCCATCCGGGCCAGGGGAGGATCCAAGCTTCAATGAGTTCATGACCTCCAGAACTTCTTCCTGGGTGAAGGGCTCCTCCATTAGCTCCCTATGTGACTGTGTTAGTGTCGGTAAGGTCAGTGAGTCAAGGAACTCCTGCTTAAGCTTTCCTTCCGCAGACGCTTTAGATTTATACAGTTCATGGAAGAAGGTAAAAAATTCTTCCATAATCTTACTTGGATTTTGTGTTATATCTCCGGATTTGAGCTTAATTTTAGGGAAAGTTAATGCCCGGTGTTTCGGACTAATCTTAACCGCTAATCTGGCGCCTATCTTATCTTTTTGGCTGTAAAATTTCGCTCCCGTCCACCTGAGATGTTTTTCCGCTGCAGTGGTCAGAGTAAGGTTTAGGAGAGCCCTGGCTCTATCCATTTTTTTAGGGATTCAACGGTGGGTGTCCTTTTCTGTGCCCTAGCTAGAGCCTTAAATTCTTCTGATTGTTTTAATGTGTCTGCCCTATGCTCCGCCTTAAGTTTCGCCGTCATTTGCATTATCTTTCCCCTGATTACTGGTTTGTGAGCTGCCCAGATCACTTCCGGTGAAACATCTGGGGTTGTGTTAATTTGAAAATATTTCTTGATGTAGTTTTCTAATATTGCGCACTGAATGGGGTCACTTAGTATGGATTCCTGTAGTCTCCATCTTGGGGGGTTATCATCCCTTGATGACTTTTTGAAACTCACTGTGACCATCGAGTGGTCCGATATTGGCGAGTCTACAATCTTGGATTGCAGTATCAATGGAATCGAATATGAGCGTGTAAAAATATGGTCAATCCTGGCGTGTGATCTGTGGGGTGCAGAATAATGCGTGTAATCCTTAACGTGAGGGTTAGTTTCCCTCCAGATATCGATGAATCCCTCCTCCTGTAACATTTTAGCTATGTGAACACTTTGCCTAGAGGGACGCCTGGGTTCAGGTTTACCAGAGCCAGATATTCCCATTGAGAAGTCAAAAGCTACGTTTGTGTCACCTCCGAGAAAGACCGAGCCTTTTATATGAGGTCGTAGCTTGGTCATCATTGTTTCGAAAAAAAATTTCTGTCCCTGGTTCGGGGCGTAGTACGATATAAATGTATATAATTCCCCATCTATATGTCCCGCAACTAGGATGTAACGACCCTGTGGATCAGCGATCACATCTGACTGGGAAATGTTAATGTGTTTAGAGAAACATATCGCTACTCCCTTTGTTTTGTTAGGAGCTGAAGATAAGAAAAATTGGGGATAATGGTGATGTAAAAATTTTGGTTGATATGATATGGGGAAGTGTGTTTCTTGTAAGAATAGTATATCAGCATGCATGGATTTAAAAAGTTGAAACGTCTTCCTATGCTTAATGGGAGAATTGAACCCCTGAGTGTTATTGGAAACAATCCTAAGGGATAAGCTATCCTTAACCTGATCAATCATGTGGTGTACCTTGTGGTGCTATGATAGTGTGGTGAGTCTTACCTAGTTGGTCGGGAGGATCTGTTTTACGCGGTGGTGAGCCAGTGATTCGAGCCAATACGAGACCTGGGAGGAGAGACCATCTGCAGATCCGAGACCTGTATTCAATCAGAGGAATAGAAATCAGGAAGTAGAAGAAAGAAATGAAAAAGAGAAAAAGAAGAATAGTGATCAGTACATTAGGCAATATTTTATCACTCATATCATGTGATGCTAGATCAATATCTAAGAAGTTAATTTGGGAGTCCCCAGACTCCCCCCCATTCCCGAGGCAGAATGCACCAGGCATTCTGAGCCTCTTAACCCATTAGAGCTATCCCCTCACTAGTGGAAAAGTTAGCCCTGAGAACCGGAGTACAAATGACTCTCCGGTATTCACAAGGAGCGCATTGAAGCCACCACGGCCCCATCACCTGAGTTACATAACCATTTAAAGTGAACTTGCGAATTGAGACCATAACCGGTCTAACGGTCTTTAAAACCTCAAACATAACCTCTGAAACTTAAACCCACCACCCCGACCCCTCCCTGTGAGGGAGATCCTCCCCTTCCAGGCCCCGTCCCATAACAGGCGAGGCCAGGGGGGGAGGTCAACCCCCCATCCAAATTTCCAACACAGACCTACCCCCATCCATGAAGTTTCACTCCCAACAGTGACCATCACCTTGATGGTATGAAACCCTCAGACTTCTCCGTAAATGTGTGTTATGATAGAAGTCAATACCCATAATCAGTAATAACATAGTAAATTCAGACATAAGCCTATTCCCCTCAGCCTCAGCCCAATCCCTGTAGAAGTCACAGTAAGATCTGACCCTCCCCCCCTCCCCTCCCCCTTCAGCCGCTGCTACCCCTATGTAAATGTGGGACTCCCATTCTACACTGCTGGAAACCTCCTGTCTGTCCCCATTCAAGGTATACTGTGCTGCATTCAATTCCTGGTAACAGGCGGTGCTGAAGAAGTTGTTCTTGTGGACCTGTAAAACAAAGAAGATGCAACATTGTCCCTAGGAATCCAAAAACTTCAGGGTGGGATGCTTTCTTTAGAGCGTTTAGAGTTCTGCTTTAGCCATGTGGGTTGCAGAGGGCTTGCCAGCGGCGGACGCTTGACTGATGACGGGGTGCTTCTTCCTTCCGGTGTAGGATTCGGACCCTGTGGAAGTAGTCCCAGATGCTGGAATAACCTTTCTCCTTCAGCGAGCGATGAAAAGCCATAATGTTTATTTCTGTATGAGAAGTTCAGCCTCAGGGGAAAAGCCCATCTGTATGTTATTGCTCTTTCTGTAAGCAGGTGTAATAACGGTTTCAAAGAACGTCTCTTCTGGACTGTGTAGGGTGAAAGGTCTGCGAATATTTGAATTTTGTGGCCCAGTAATTGTAGATTTTCTTTTCCCCTGGCTCTCCTCATAACTTCCTCCTTTATGGCAAAATAGTGGGGTTTCACAATAATGTCTCTTGGAAGACCATCTGCTCGGGGCGGTTGCAGAGCTCTGTGCGCTCTATCCAATTCTGTGCGATGCTCCGCTATATCTGGGATGAGATCCTTTAGCAGGGTTTTTACTGCCGCACTGACATCCTTCTCAGTCTCAGGCAGGCCACGAATCCTAAAATTGTAGCGTCTTGAGCGATTTTCGAGGTCGTCAATTTTAGCAAGAGCAGTGTCCAGTTGTTCTTGTATATCCTGAATTCTATCTGTGTTTTGATTTATACGTGCTGCAGCTTGATCAGCTCTCTTTTCAATGAAATCCATACGCTGTCCTAATTGCTGCAGATCAGCATGTATGGAGGAGGTGATGTGGTCAGCATTTCTGGCCAGGCTCTGGGAGAGCAGGTGGGAGAAAGCCTCCATCATAGAAGGAAAGTCCGTGGGGACAGGGGAGTTATTAGAGTCCTCTGTGTGGGACAGTAGCATGCCCGTGTGTGGGTCCAGCATAGGGGTGGAGGGGGCCATCCTGTAACCTGCCTAGCAGGGATTCTGTGGAAGTGGGAGATGTTCCCATGTGCAGAGGGGGGAAATCGGTACCTGGAGACTGCGGGGACCGAACATCCTGGTCTGCGGTTGAGTCCTCTTCTCCCCCTGTGCTGCGTGTGCCTCGTGCCGCCGCCATCTTGGCATAACTGACTGGGCCGGGCGCCACCGTCATCTGGCCGATTAGGCTTCTGCGGACGTGCGCCGTTCTGCTCCCCTGATTCCGGGAGGTCTCCCCCACACTGTGAGCACGTTTGGCCTCTGTATAATCCGCTCTGCTCGCTCAGGTGAGCTCCTTAGGGCCGTGGTGGAGCGGAGCTTCAGTGACTCGCGGCCATCTTAGAAACTCCCGCCAAGTTGTCCATTTTTAAGATATTTCCAACACATAGCATGTACATAGCAAAAATGACACCCCAAAATACATTCTGCTACTCCTTCTGAGTATGGCGATACCATATGTGTGAGGCTTTTACACAGCCTGGCCACATACAGAGGCCCGCCAGGGAAGTAGCACCGTCAGGCGTTCTACAAGCATAAATTACACATCTCATTTCTCAACCACCTATTACAGTTTTGAAGGCCCTGGAGCACCAGGACAATGGAAACGCCCACAAAATGACCCCATTTTGGAAAGCAGACACCCCAACGTATAATCTATGAGGCATAATGAGTCGTTTGAACTGTTCATTTTTTTCCAGAAGTTTTTGGAAAATGTGGAAAAAAAATGAAAACACATTTTTTTTCCACAAAGTTGACCATTTTTAAGATATTTCCAACGCATAGCATGTACATAGCAAAAATGACACCCCAAAATACATTCTGCTACTCCTCCTGAGTATGGCGATACCACATGTGTGAGACTTTTACACAGTCTGGCCACATACAGAGGCTCGCCAGGGAAGTAGCACCGTCAGGCGTTCTACAAGCATAAATTACACATCTCATTTCTCAACCACCTATTACAGTTTTGAAGGCCCTGGAGCACCAGGACAATGGAAACGCCCACAAAATGACCCCATTTTGGAAAGCAGACACCCCAACGTATAATCTATGAGGCATAATGAGTCTTTTGAACTGTTCATATTTTTCCAGAAGTTTTTGGAAAATGTGGAAAAAAAATGAAAACACATTTTTTTTCCACAAAGTTGTCCATTTTTAAGATATTTCCAACACATAGCATGTACATAGCAAAAATGACACCCCAAAATACATTCTGCTATTCCTCCTGAGTATGGCGATACCACATGTGTGAGACTTTTACACAGCCTGGCCACATACAGAGGCCCGCCAGAGAAGTAGCACCTTCAGGCATTCTAGGAGCATAAATTACACATCTCATTTCTCAACCACCTATTACAGTTTTGAAGGCCCTGGAGCCCCAAGACAATGGAAACGCCCACAAAATGACCCCATTTTGGAAAGCAGACACCCCAATGTATAATCTATGAGGCATAATGAGTCTTTTGAACTGTTCATTTTTTTCCAGAAGTTTTTGGAAAATGTGGGAAAAAAATGAAAACGCATTTTTTTCCACAAAGTTGTCCATTTTTAAGATATTTCCAACACATAGCATGTACATAGCAAAAATGACACCCCAAAATACATTCTGCTACTCCTCCTGAGTATGGCGATACCACATGTGTCAGACTTTTACACAGCCTGACCACATACAGAGGCCCACCATTGAAGTAGCACCTTTAGGCTTTCTACAAGCATACATTTCCTGACAACCTATTATTTTTGAAGGCCCTTATATTTCTAACACATTGCATTTACATACCAAAAATTACACTCCAAAATAAATTCTATTGAGGAAAGGGTAAAAAAAAAGTATTACCTGTGGTTTTAGTAGTGTCCCCAGAGGAGAGAATTGGTGCAGGCAGCAGGCAGCAGGCAGGGATGTGCTTAGCAACAATAGTAATTATCCAGGCAGCAGGCAGGAATATTGTCTATAGTCAGCACAAGGATATCGTCAGCACAGCCAAAGCATTTGTCCATAGAAATTGTCCAGGCAGAGACAGCCAAAACAGCCATAATATTGGTCCTGGTACACCGTTACCTCCCTGCACTCATTATTGTACCGCTCTCCAGCCCTTCATAAACATACTGCCTCTTGCTACATCTAATTATTTCCATAGTCCAGGTAGCAGGCACAGGTGTGGTCAGTTTATGCTGCAGGCAGGGGGATGGCGGCAGTAAGTCAGCAGCAGGCTGAGGGCTGCAATCAGGTAAGACCTGTGCACAGGGGCACAGGGGTAGAGGCTTCGACCCACCCAAAGCCTCCGGACTCCATACCCTAATCCGGAAATTACGAAACCCGGAGACAACAAAAAAAATTGTTTTCTCCATCCGGAAAAACATTTCTGGAGCCCCTCACATGTGAGACCCCTGTGTCCTACAGTAGCAGGGCAACAGATTAGTCCAAGCGGTAGGCAAAAGCAAAGTCCATACAACAGGCAAGGGTCAGATGACATGCAAGCAGTCCAAGTGGTGGGCAGAAGCGTAGTTGGTAAAACAGGCCATGGTCAGTTCACATGTAAGCAGTCCAAACAGTAGGCAGAAGCATAGTTGGTAAAACAGGCCAGGGTCAGTTCACATGAAAGCAGTCCAAACAGTAGGCAGAAGCGTAGTTGGTAAAACAGGTCAGGGTCGGTTCACATGTAAGCAGTCCAAACGGTTGGCAGAGGCATAGTCAAAAAACAGGCCAGGGTCAGTTCACGTAGAAGGCAGTGGAATGGTTATTTGAGGAAGCATGGGAAATGGTCAGCACAGATGATGAAAATGGGGAAGTGGTTAAGAATATGAGCTAATATTTAAGGGATGTGTAATATAATCTGAAGCATTCACCAATGCAAAGGCCGGGTTCAAGGGGACACTGGGGACAATGGTAGCTGGTATCTCTTTGAAATCCTTTACTGCTGCATACTCAACATCTTTTTTGGCGTCTTCGGCCTGCTTCAGATGGGGGAATGTGGTCCGGGAAGTGGCGTTCATAAGGTCGACTAACAGCATCAGAGCGAAGGTTTTCTGGGGGGGTCTTTGATGGTAGACGAAGGACGTGACAACTTCTTCAATGAATTTTAGGAAGTGGGCAGGGCTTTCGGTGGATTTGGTGTAAATTATGTAGGCATTATAAATGGCCAAATGAATTAAATAGATTGCTACTTTCTTGTACCAGAAACGGGACCTCCTTATTGCTAAAAAGGGCTGAAGCATTTGGTCATTGAAATCCACCCCCCCCATGTACAGATTGTAATCTTGTACACATTTTGGCTTTACAATGGGACCTTGTCTTCTCTGAACTTCAACTGTAGTGTCGTCATGGATGGTGGACACATTCCTGGTATCCTTCCACCTCAAGGCCAGCACTTCGTTGCAACTCAAAGTTGCTCTTTCTCCCCTTCGCAATTTCTTGTTTACTATGGCTTGTGGGAAGCCCTTTCTATTCTTTCTGGAGGTTCCACAGGCCAGGGTTTGTGCGAGGCATAGGTGTTTGAAAAGGGGCAGGCTGGTATAAAAGTTATCCAGGTATATGTGGTAACCTTTCTTCAGCAGTGGGTAAGCCAGGTCCCATACAATTTTACCAGTTGTGCCCATGTAGGCCGGGCACTCAGGGGGCTGGAGCTGGGAATCTCTTCCTTCGTATATGCGGAACGCATACAGATATCTCGTGACTCTCTCGCAAAGCTTATAAAATTTCACTCCGTATTTGGCCCTTTTGCTAGGAATGTATTGTTTTATTCCTAGCCGGCCTGAAAAAGGTACCAGGGACTCATCTACACATATATGCTTATCGGGGACATAGAAAATCGTTTGGAAAAGAAATTAATGAGTGGGCAAAGTTTATATAATTTATAGTAATTTGGATGATTGCGGGGAGGGCACTGGGTGTTGTCATTGAAATGAAGGAAGCGCATTATCATTTCGGATCGGGACCTGGGCATTACAGAAGAATAAATGGGCAAGTGGTGAATGGGGTGGGTGGACCAATAGGCATGTCCTTCATTTTTTTTGTAAGCCCATGTTTATGGTGAGGCCCATAAAGTCAAATCCTTCCACTCAAATGGACGGGCGTAAGAAGATTGGGGGTTGTTGGCAATATGCTGCTGGGCATATAAACTGGTCTGGTCCACGATGAGTTGCAGCAAAGTGTTGGGCAAAAATAAATTAAAACAATCAATTTCAGAAAAATTTTGGGTATTGGCCTGCACACCTGGCTGTGCGGTGAAAGGAGGAATTCTTGCTGATCCTGAATCGGAAGGTAGCCATGTTGGTTTGGCAAGATCATCTGGGAGATATGTAGCAGCCCTGGCTCTCGGGGGACGTGGCACTCCAGTGCTGGTAGTTGGAGTTCCTGTGCTGGCATTTGGGCGTGATGCTGCGGAAGTGCTGGTACTGAGCATTTCTTGTGGCCTTTCACTGGCGGCAGCTCTAGGACTGGGCCTTTGGTTTTGGGGTCTATCGCTGGCAGCAGCGCTGGTACTGGGAATTTGATCCTGGGGTATATTGCTGGTGGCTGCCATGCTCTTTTAGGAGGGATCCATTCTTCCTCTGAATCATTTGCCGATCCACTACTTTCAATCGTTTCAAATGCTGAATTTGATTCACAATCAGAATTGGCATTTGAATCTGATGAGAGCTCTCATCAGTCATGGAGAGGATCTGGAACGCCTCCTCACTTGTATAAAATCTTTTGGACAGTTTTTCTGATGGGCTGTATGACAGGTGACAAATTAGGTGACTGATGGGCGACAGGTGATGGGTGGCAGGTGACGGTCACTGATGGGTGACAGGTGATCAGTGACAGGTGACGGTCACTGATGGGCGACAGGTGATCGGTGACGTGCGACGGTCACTGGTGGGTGACAGGTAACGGTTGACAGTCACTGATGGCAGTCTCTGATGGTGACTGGTGCACTTTATTGGACTGATAGGTGACAGATGAGGGTTACGGATGGGTCACTGATGACGGTCACTGATGGCGGTCACTGATGACGGTCATTGAAGGGTGACAGGTGCACCGCTGACAGCAGTCTCTGACGGTGACAGGTGCACTTTGTGGGGACTGACGGGTGACAGGTGCACTTTGTGGGCACTGATGGGTGACAGGTGCACTTTGTGGGCACTGATGGGTGACAGGTGCACTTTTATAAGTACTGATGTGGTGACTGTTGGGTGACAGCTGTAATGGGGGGGGCGATGTGACAGGTTCTCTTTGTGGTGTTGGTGCAGTACACTACAGAACACACATAGAGGAGAGAAGAGCCGGTGACAGCTAGTAACCGGTCTTTGTTTACAGTTAGTGATCGGCTGTGAATGGATCACAGCCGATCACGTGGTAAACAGCCACCAGCCATTGGCTGTTTACCCTTGTCGGTGACGAACAGTGTTCCTGGGAACACACCGCCACTGACGTAACCGCGCTGTGCGCTCCTGATCGCGCGCATGCACGGTCTAAAGCGGGGAATACCCTTTGTGATCGGCCGTGACGTAATCGCGGCCAATCACATGGTGAACAGCCATGCCCAATGGACACGGCGACACCGACAGAGCAGGGCTACGCACCCGCGATCACGCGCATGCCCTGTGTAAACCAGCCGCCGTCATATGACGGCAGCCCAGAACAAGAGCCGCAGCGCTCCGCCATCATATGACAGTGGGCAGGCGGCAACAGGTTAAATATCATGCCTTGGGGGGTGTCTATAGTATGCCTGTAAAGTGGCGCAGTTTTCCCGTGTTTAGAACAGTACCACAGCAAAATGGCATTTCTAAAGGCAAAAAGTAATTTAAAACGTGGCTGTAATGAATTGTTGGTGACGTAAATGGGCGACCTTGCCTTCCTCTGACGTCACATGGTGCCACCCTCAGCTATATAACAGCTGTCATAGAGAAGAAGCGTCACTCAGTGAGAGCTTCCCACGGAGGCAGAGGTGTTGCGGCTTTTATTTTTATTTTTTCGGCTTGTCGGGGTGGCATGAGATGGATCTACATTGTGGAACATTTTTATTTTTTTATCTTTTAATAAATAACTTGTCCCAAAGTGTCTCCTGTCTTTTTTACAATTTTTGACACTTTTTTTTAATGAAATGGTAGGGGTACAATGTACCTGTTACCAATTCACATGGGGGGGAGGCCCAGATCTGGGGGTCCCCTTGTTAAAGTGGGCTTCCAGATTCTGATAAGGCCCACGCCCGCATACCCCCGCAACCACTGGGCAAGGGTTGTGGGAATGAAGCCCTTGTCCCCATCAACATGGGGAAGTGTAGAACACTTCAGATATATAATGAAGTTGAGATGCCAGAGCAAGAATTGAAATCTGGCATTTACTGTTATTTAATATTATCACCCTGAAAAAGTGACATGACAGTCACGCAACGCGTCAGAGAAGGAGAGGCGGGTTTTATTTGGCTGCATTCGGCTTCTCGATCGCGGCCGGGATCGGTGAGCAGTTGCAGTGTTCGCTCTTGGCATTGTTTTCTTATGTAAGTGGATAACGTTTAAATAAATTTATGATTTTATATACTACACTATGGAGTGCTTCCCTCTTTGTTTCATATTGAGCTGATTAACTGGAGCAACCTGGGAGCAGAGTACAGTTCAAGTTTGGAGACCCCTAGGGGAGCTGACATCAAGGAGATCATGAAGCTGCTCTGACCATCTGTTTTAGCTTTTAGGGCTGTTATCGCTCAGCCATGAGGTGAGAGGCTGGGGGGACTATTATCTTTACATACCTTCGATTCATCACTGGTCACTCCTGGAGGAACTTTTCTTGCACATCTCTCCAATTGAAATTGTCACGATTGGGATTTGATTGTCTATGGGACCTTTTGAGGACACTTTGTTCATTTTTCACTTTTTTTTGGATTTTATTATTACAGTTATTTGAAATACACCTTTGTGGAGCGTTGCATGTTAGAAAATGCTCTATACTTATTAATGAAATAAGGTTTAATTGATGCTGCACTGATTGCTGTGTTGCACTTGTTATACACAAATTATTTTAGTGTATTAATCATTATTTTATACATATCAAGGCCTATTGATGCTGCACTGATTGCTGTTTTGTACAAATTATTTATTTATTTATTTTGGAACACATTTTTTGTGGAGTGTTGCGTTTCAGAAAATTCTCTTTACTGATTAAGGCTGAATTGATGCTGCACTGATTGCTGATTTTTTCATACACATTTATTTTTAGTGGATTCATTTATTTTAAGTCATCATACTTTTTACACTTTCACGTTGTACGTATTTATTTGCACATTTGGTTTTGAACATACTAGTATTATTACCTTATTCCACATATTGGAAGATTGTCTTTCCTACCCTTGGATGTGTACTACATCAATATTTTCTATTAGGCTTTATTACCAGCCAGTCTGGAAGTGGGTTTATTGGGATTCATTTTTTTGATGTAACAATGGTTTATTATAACCTTTGGTTACACAATGTAATGGAAGATCAATTTTAAGATATAATTATTACTTGGAATTCCCATTATGAATCTCCTGGTATAGTTGGTTGTTTTACATATTTTAGTATTTTATTGTTAACATTTAGTTAAAAATATTTGTCTGATTATAGTTAGCGCCGCATATTTTATATTGTTTTACCTGTCCTTGATTGGTGTGGGAACACCCTTATGTTGGCAGCTACATCTATTAACTCTTTTGAGTCTGCTTACCGTTTTTTTGGTGTGCGCACAAGTATCTATCATTTTTTATCTGAAAATGTGGAATAGACTCCCTCAAGAGTTGGTTCTGTCCAGCTCAGGTGATTGTTCTAAAAAAAGGACTGAATTATTTCCTAAATTTACATAATATATCTGGATACCAACATGTATAGTTGATTCAGGGAATATCTGATTGCCTCTTGGGGGATTAGGAAGAAATTTTTTTTCCCTCACATTGGATCATACTTTGTTGTTTTTTTGCCTTCCTGTGCATCAACTTTGGGTATAGGATTGTGTATATAGGATTGTATATTTTCCCCCTTTTATTGGTTAAACTAGATAGACTTGTGTCTTTTTTCAACCAGACTTATGCTGGCCATACACTATATGAAAAATCGGCTGAAAAATCGTTCGTATAGACACTTCGTTCGTTTTTCGGCAAGTTAATGGGCACAAATTGATAATCGTTTGTGACGTTTTTGTGGGAAAAAAACGAATGGGAAGTTTGGAAAATTTCTGCCGAACGTACGATAAATTGCAAGGTTAATGTGTTTCCCGTCCGAACTGTCTGCACTAGGTATATGTAAAAAAACAAACAAAAAATTATTTATTCATGTCCACTGAACAATTTATCGGTCATTATATGATGGCACGATCGTTTGCGGTCACGGTCAAACGTTCGTTTTTCGAAAATGGGTTCGGACGATTTTCTGTATAGTGTATGGCCAGCATAACTATGTAACTATATGTAACTTCAACTCTTCTAATCAGATCCCTGAAAGTGCACCAGCTGATTAAAGTGGATTAGTCACTCCCAGTTAGAATTAGTATCCACATACACAAAATGAAGCAAACAACTTTTCCTCAGAGCAGAAACAGGTAGGAATCTGCAGCAAAATTTGTTAAAATCCTTACAATGTGCAAAGATCACACAGAGGAAATTTTTAGTTTCTTAACAAAAGTGAAGTTCCTCTTTAGGCCTCATGCACGCTGGACGTTTTTACAGCAGCTGTTTTTGGCTTCAGACATTTTTTTTCCACAGTCAATAAACTCTCCATCATGCTATCATAGGGGTTTATTTACGAAAGGCAAATCCACTTTGCACTACAAGTGCACTTGGAAGTTCAGTCACTGTAGATCTGAGGGGAAGATCTGAAACGAGGGGAACCTCTGCTGATTTCTATCATCCAAGCATGTGCAAGCAAAAATGCTGTTTTTTATTTTCCTTGCGTGTCACCCTAAGATCTACAGTGACTGCACGTCCAAGTACACTTCCAAGTGCATTTGTAGTGCACAGTGGATTTGCCTTTAGAAAATAAACCCCATAGGCTGTTATCAGCAGTTTTTGGCTGGGGTGTTTTTTGACTTTAAAAAACAAAAACAAAACTAGTGGGTTCTGAAAGGAGTTTTTTAGTTGTTTTCAGCTGTAAAAACGCTCTAACGTCAAAAAACGATGATAGACGTCGATAAACACTCAAAAATGCATCTCTCCAGGGTTTTTTAACGTTTTTGATCCATTAAAAAAAGACAAAAACAATTTTTTTTTGCAAAAAGAAAAAAAAGCTGAAAAAAGCTAACGCTAAAAACTGCTATTGCAAAAACTTTAAAAAACATTAAAAAACTCACTCCAAAGCTACTGGTGTCTTTAACATCCAGTTAAAGTTCAGTAAAAAGCCTTCAAAACAATGGCCAACACTGTGGTACATTATTTATTTTCATGTTAGTGTGATATACTGCACATATCTAAACTGTATAGCGACTCATTATCTTTAAAATGAATTCCAGTCAAAAAAAAAAAAAAAAAAACTTGCAATGTATAAAGAATACCAAAGCACTATGCCAATCTAATCTTCTTATTGTCATTACATTATAGCTAGAAATCACCAGCCCCTGTAAAGCTTAACCTCCTGTTGCCAGAAATCTAGTGTTCTAAAAACCCCAATTGCTTGCGACAGCCCACAACCCTACAAATAAGCACTAAAGTAATAATTTTTACTTTAAAGATTATTCTTATCTTAAAATACCATTTTACAAATTCACAAAGTTTCCCTGGAAAATCATTTGGGATATAAATTCATTTTCAATTTGATATGAATTAGTTCCACTAAAAGCCACAATGACAACTGTTACAATGACAGACATGGAAGCCTGTACAGTGAATTAAAAATCCTACTTTCATCAAAGCAGACCGTCAATTACTATGTTAATGTGTGCTGGCAGTTAGAGAAAAGGTTATGAGGTGGATCATGCTTGTTTACCTGATCTAAAGGTTAATGATGAGCTCGAGTTTCCACTTGCTCTTACTGTGACATCTTCCATCAGTAGCAAATATTAACAATTAAAGTGAAAAATAAAAAAAAGTGTAGAGCAGCATGATTTTCATATTATTAATATTTAAATGTGCAAAGATTGATACATAAAGACAGATATGGACTGAAATGATGGTAGAGTATAAAGTATTCTCAGGAGATTGACAAAACAACTCAATCACTTAAATCATAGTTTTGTTTTAAAGGCAAATGTGCCTTGTCTTTTTCTCTTACACTTAAGCTGACTGTACATGGATTGAAGTTCGGCTGGTTCAGCAAGGACTGGCTGAATTTCAGTCCAGGTATTGGCAGGCTGGTTGTGCAGGTTGGTTGTTGGGTATAGCCAGAAGTGCTGATCAGTGTATTCTGATGATGGGGAAGTCTCCCCACTATCATAATTCAAAGGCTCAGCAGGGAGAATTCTCCCACAATGTTTGATCCAATTGGCATCTAGTGTTACATGTTGACCTCTTGTTAGGAATATTCTCACTTAGCTCATACTTAGCTCCTGTATTAAGCCAAGGTTGTCAGAGACCATCTGTAACACATGTCCACTTTTGGCCAGTGAGTCCCTTACGGAAAAAGTGGTATCATGACCCAAAAGTAAGCCTGAGATAGGAACTTTATAAAATGTTTTTGTAATTGTTGTATACCTGCTTTCAGGAGTTATGTGTTATCAACTCTGAGAGCTCACTGAGGTCCAAGCATCTGTCATGCTCACCTGAAGACATGGTTAGGTCACATAAGTACCTGGAAAAAAATAGTAAATAGTTATTTTAATTTCAGCCAACAGATTGCCCTTTCATTATTGAATTTATAATATGAATTGTGTGCTTCCAGTAAGGCAATACACCCTACACTCTCAGTTGTGAATGCTGAATTAAATGCCCCAACTATGCTCAGCACTTGGTGATCACATTTCTCTCTGAAAGCCCAAAAAAGAATTAGAAAAACTCAGTTTGTGCTTTGCTGAAATTCTATTGAAATCATGAACAATTTGGAGAGAATTCACCCTTTTGGCAAAATACATATGGGTCAATAGGGTAGGCAAAACTTAGGTTTTTTCAGGGGTGCAATGTGCTTTAAATGTCTCCTTAGAGTTATGGAAGCTTTTTAAAACTATAACAAATCAGTTCTTGTGTCACAATGGCCCTAGGAATGTTACTTAGGAAGATTATGTTAGAAATTAAGGAACAGAACAGGACCTTACAGCTAAACTTTAGGAAAATGTAAACAAACAAAAAAAATTAGTACTTCCGTATATGTATTTTTAAAATTAAAGCAGTGTAGGAACCTGATTTTGACCTATTTGCAGTCCCTGTATAGCAGAGCTGGCATGTCAGAAAAAGAAGCAGTACAATGAGCCAATCAGTTCATGTACCAACAAGAAGCAAGCTAATAGGAGGAGAAAACAAAGAGAAAGCAAGATGAGCTTGCCTGTGTGCTGCTTCTCCTTTTACTATCCGGTAACAGGTTGGGGAAGATCCAGAATGACATGGGCTCAAAGGAAGTGGGTTGAGAGAAATCTCTGATTTAAAGCTGGATGTTGCTGCAAAATATGGTTTTATTATTTTATCTTTTAATGGACTGTTTATTCTTATTTTGTAATTATTAACTGGAGTTCTCCTGGGTCCCCCCACAGTTCATACTGGTTGCTACTGCTGACCCCCATGTCGCTGCATCACACAGTAATGACCTGAAGGTCAGGAGGAGCAACTGTAAAAAGCTGGTGGGAACACAGGAAGAGAGCTACATCCCCAATGTCTGTTTCCCAAATCACAGCAATGGAGTGGACTTCAGTGACAAAGGCAGTACTAGAGATAAACCAAGCAGGTATGTTCTTGGTTTATACTGTACTTTCTACTTATCTTATGTAGATTGGACATTATTTAAATAAGTGTAGTTAAAAGCACATCATTTACATTCCTTTTTTTTCTATTAGGGGTCAGTTAATTTGTTTTTTTATTTTAATAAATGTTTATTGAAGAAAAGACATAAAACAATACAGTACAGCCCTGACCAGTGACATGAAAGAGAACAAACAAGATGATACAAATAGGTAGCAAACTATTAAACTAAAGATCTCAGCATCTATTAAGGCTCTAAATGTGCAAAGCACAGAATTACAGTAAGCTATCAAAACAGAGAAGTGGTATTAATCCACATCCTTATAACACCATTCTACTCAGGGGTGCCAAAGTTGTAAGAATGTGGCATGGGAGTTGGAACTAAGGGAAAGAGCTTTCTCATGAACAAAGTTACATTTTACCAAGGAGATAACTTCTGATGTTTGGCTCCATTGGAGATTTCCAAAGTCTGACTATCACAATTCTGACTGCCAATAAAATATGAGTTATAGTATAATGAAATGCAGTAAGATCAGTTACAATACCCAAGTTCAATAGGGCTAACACAGAATCTATGGATTGTATAACACCCGTAATATCAGAGATAATACATTAAATCTTTCTCCAAAAACTAATCAAACATTTGCATGTCCATAGTACATGTAACGGAGTACCCACCTGTCCACCATCCCACGGCAGCATAAGGGTGAGTTAATGGAGCAAATTTTGCCATATGATAGGGGGTATAATGTGAGGTGTTGTATTATTTATAAAATTTAATTTTCCAGGTGTGTACGGCCTTTACTTTAAAAGGTCATTTTGTCCTGAAACATATCAAATTGGAAAAATTCTGTGAGCCACAATAATTTTATGCCTTGCTTGTGCTACCTCCAGCTGTATGCGCTAATCACGCTTCATACAGTATAACGTGCATAGGATAAATTTACAAGTTATGCGCTGTGCTTGGGTGACCCCAAAAACAAAATTAATAATAATCAACTCTGTGCTTACTAGTGCGATAATACTAAATACAAATAATATGAATGTAGAATAAATAAACAAGGTATAAAAAAAGTGCTTGTTACACCATAAATTAGTGCTTATTAGTGCTTGTTACACCATACATAGTGTCTTAATCAACATAAAAAGTGCTTAGTGCTCTATATAAAGTATCCTGCTAGTCTAAATTAATAATTTAATAAATAATAAATAATGAAAAAAAGTTCTCTTTAGCACTCTAAATAGTCTAAATAGCACTCTAAATCACTGGATGTTTGGTGCGGTATGCTGTGCTGGGACAGCGCTGGTGTAAAGTCCTTGTCAGTCTCTCCGTCCTGGCCCCTCCCGCACCAAACATCCAGTGATTTTGCGTGGAAAGCCGTTATAGTATGGTGCACTGACGCACCAGTGCCATCCACATTGTTTCCAGCTGGAGGAGTGCAGCAGACACTGAGACTGAGCCCAGGGGTGGCTCCAAAGCGTATTTGGACTCAGGGTAGCAGCTGAGTCACACGCTCTGAGGTGAGCACATTAGCTTAAGGGGGTCACGAAGGAGCACTGGAGCATGTTTTGCAGCACTCAGCATATCTTCGGCATGATATTGGATTGTTGTCACAGCTGAACACCACCTGCACGCATTGTTTTATTATCACTGCTGGACATTATTTGCATGCACTATTTAGAGTGCTAAAGAGAACTTTTTTTCATTATTTATTATTTATTAAATTATTCATTTAGACTAGCAGGATACTTTATATTGAGCACTAAGCACTTTTTATGTTGATTAAGACACTATGTATAGTGTAACAAGCACTAATAAGCACTAATTTATGGTGTAACAAGCACTTGTTTTATTTATACCTTGTTTATTTATTCTACATTCATATTATTTGTATTTAGTATTATCGCTCTAGTAAGCACAGAGTTGGTTATTACTAATTTTGTTTTTGGGGTCACCCAAGCGCAGCACATAACTTGTAAATTTTTCCTGAAACATATTATAAAATACTGACTAGGAGGACCTGGAGACTTTTAAAATTGCCATGCCTTGGGATGCATGGTGATTGGGGGAGGGGGAGGGGGTGGATACAAGGAAAATTAAAACAATAGCAGTGAGTGAAAATAAGAATCTCTCAGATGTTTAAATTCACCAAGAACACTTGTAGGATTATGGTTACAGGATAAGTCATGAACAAACTCAATTTCATGACAGGACTAGTGCCCAAAAGAAAAATCATCTGGTAAGAGAGCCTCTAGTACTAGGATAGGAAATCTCACATCATGGTTTGGTTGGGAGTGTAGGGAAGTATCATTGAGAGCGCTCCATACCAGAAGAGATGCCTGGGTGGGTAATAAAAGTCCCTTCATTGAGTGTGGTTTCCATAGATCTGATAATAGAAGCAAACGCAAAGTAGGAACAGGTATTAATGAGGATTTTATACCTAACCAGAGAACCTCTGGGGAAGGTTTAAACCAATATTTAAAGTGGAGTTCCACCCAAAAATGGAACTTCTGCTTTTCCAGTTCCTCCCCTCCGGTGTCACATTTGGCACCTTTCAGGGGGAGGGGGGAGTAGATACTTGTATAATACAGGCATTTGTTTCCACTTCTGGTGATAGATCACTGCAGATTCCGCAGCAATCTACGCTATGTATGGACCCTCCTCCGCCCCCTGTTGTCTTCTGGGAGACACATGGGTCCAAGAAGACAGCAGGGACCAATGAGATCGCTCAGCGCGACTTGCGCATGCGCAGTAGGGAACCAGGCTGTGAAGCCATAAGGCTTCACTTCCTGTGCTTTAGATGTGCTTTAACTGCAGACTTTCAGCTTTAATTTGAGGGTATTTACATCCAAATCAGGTGAATGGTGTGGGAATTACAACAGTTCGTATATGTGCACCCCACTTTTTAAGGGACCAAAAGCAATGGGACAGATTAACAATCATCCATCAAACTTTCACTTTTTAATACTTGGTTGCAAATCCTTTGCAGTCAATTACAGCCTGAAGTCTGAACGCATAGACATCACCAGACGCTGGGTTTCATCCCTGGTTGTGCTCTTCCCAGCCTCTACTGCAACTGTTCTCAGTTCCTGCTTGTTCTTGGGGCATTTTCCCTTCAGTTTTGTCTTCAGCAAATGAAATGCATGCTCAGTCAGATTCAGGTCAGGTGATTGACTTGGCCATTGCATAACATTCCAATTCTTTCCCTTAAAAAATGCTTTGGTTGCTTTAGCAGTATGCTTTGGGTCATTGTCCATCTGCACTGTGAAGCGCCGTCCAATGAGTTCTGAAGCATTTTGCTGAATATGATCAGATAATATTGCCCGAAACACTTCAGAATTCATTCTGCTGCTTTTGTCAGCAGTCACATCATCAATAAATACAAGAGAACCAGTTCCATTGGCACATGCCCACGCCATGACACTACCACCACCATGCTTCACTGATGAGGTGGTATGCTTTGGATCATGAGCAGTTCCTTTCCTTCTCCCTACTCTTCTCTTCCCATCACTCTGGTACAAGTTGATCTTGGTTTAATCTGCCCATAGAATGTTGTTTCAGAACTGTGAAGGCTTTTTTATATGTTGTTTGGACAATTCTAATCTGGCCTTCCTGTTTTTGAGGCTCACCAATGGTTTACATCTTGTGGTGAACCCTCTGTATTCACTCTGGTGAGGTCTTCTCTTGATTGTTGACTTTAACACACATATACACCTACCTCCTGGAGAGTGTACTTGATCTGGACAACTGTTGTGAAGGGTGTTTTCTTCACCAGGTAAATAATTTTTCAGTCATCCACCACAGTTGTTTTCCATAGTCTTCCGGGTCTTTTGGTGTTGCTGAGCTCACCGGTGCCTTCTTTCTTTTTAAGGATGTTCAAACAGTTGATTTGGCCACACCTAATGTTTTTGCTATCTCTCTGATGGGTTTGTTTTGTTTTTTCAGCTTAATGATGGCTTGCTTCACTGATAGTGACAGCTCTTTGGATCTCACATTGATAGTTGACAGCAACAGATTCCAAATGCAAATAGCACACTTGAAATGAACTCTGGGCCTTTTATCTGCTCCTTGTAAATGGGATAGTTAGGGAATAACACACACCTGGCCATGGAACAGCTGAGCAGCCAATTGTCCCATTACTTTTGGTCCCTTAAAAAGTGGGAGGCACATATACAAACTGTTGTAATTTCTACACGGTTCACCTGATTTGAATGTAAATACCCTTTAATTAAAGCTGAAAGATTGCAGTTAAAGCACATCTTGTTTGTTTCATTTCAAATCCATTGTGGTGGTTTATAGAGCCAAAAAGATTAGAATTGTGTCCATGTCCCAATATTTATGGACCTGACTGTATATATCCTGGATGTGATACTTAGGTCGGAGTCCAAAAAACTTACCTCCACGTTCTACAACAGTCATCTTTTCCCATCTGCCACAGTATCAGCGTACAAACTGAAAGACCATTGGGTGGGAGACATTGGGGAGATGGAGGATGAGGAATGGGCAGAAATGCTGAATTCATGCAAAAAGGTTTGCCCCAAATTGTCTGACAGCTTCACCCAACTGTATATCTTACATAGAGCTTACCTGACCCCTCTATGTATAGCTAAATATAGAGCCAATTATAACCCATTATGCCCTAGATGTGGAGGGTCCAGCGGAAAATTTTTTCACCTAATCTGATCCTGCCCTGTTATTCAAGGCTACTGGTCCCAAGTGGTAAAATTCATCCATGATGAAATGGGTTCTCCCCTTACACTTTGCCCAAAGCAATGTATCCTGGGAGTGTTCCCTACCCTGAGAACGATAAATGTCACTATACATTCCTACAGGAATCATTATTCATGGCCAGGCTGCTGATTGCCCGGACGTGGCTCAGAGTGTTACCTCCTACCATCCAAGAATGGATAGCTGCAGTCAATGTTGCATTACCCTACAAAAAATAATTATATGTTCATAGAAGTTATCCAGGTAAGTATGGTAACCATTGGGATACTTAGTTAGAAACAGCCTCCACGTGTGATGAACTTGAGGGGGTGTCTGACTAATAGCATAGCCGCAGAACAGATAAAATTGTATTCTCCAATGTTGGGTATAGGACCCATCAGTCAACATTCCACCTTATCCCTTGGATGCTATACTTGTCATGTTATAGTTCAGTAATTGCCTTTATTCTTACAAGTTTTTTTTTTGTTGTTCTTTTATGTACTGCATACACAGTATCTCACAAAAGTGAGTACACCATTCACATGTTTGTAAATAAAGTGAAAATGTCCAAATTGGGCCTAAAGTGTCAATATTTTGTGTGGCCACCATTATTTTCCAGCACTGCCTTAACCCTCGTAAGCATGGAGTTCACCAGAGCTTCACAAGTTGCCACTGGAGTCCTCTTCCAAACCTCCATTAAGACATCACAGAGCTGGTGGATGTTAGAGACCTTGCACTCCTCCACCTTCCATTTGAGGATGCCCCACAGATGCTCAATAGGGTTTAGATCTGGAGAAATGCTTGGCCAGTCCATCACCTTTACCCTTAGCTTCTTTAGCAAGGCAGTGGTCATTTTTGAGGTGTGTTTGGGGTCGTTATCATGTTGGAATACTGCCCTGCGGCCCAGTCTCAGAAAGGAGGGGATCATGCTTTGCTTCAATATGTCACAGTACATTTTAGCATTAATAGTTCCCTCAATGAACTGTAGCTCCCCAGCACTCATGCAGCCCCAGACCATGACACTCCCACCACCATGCTTGACTGTAGGCAAGACACACTTGTCTTTGTACTCCTCAACTGGTTGCTGCCACACACACGCTTGACACCATCTGAACCAAATAAGTTTATCTTGGTTTCAACAGACCACAGGACATGGTTCCAGTAATCCATGTCCTTAGTCTGCTTGTTCTCAGCAAACTGTTTGAGGGCTTTCTTGTGCATCATCTTTAGAAGAGACTTCCTTTTGGGATGACAGCCATGCAGACCAATTTTATACAGTGTGCGGCATATGGCCTGAGCACTGACAGGCTGACCCCCCACCCCTTCAACCTCTGCAACAATGCTGGCAGCACTCATACGTCTATTTCCCAAAGACAACCTCTGGATATGGTGCTGAGCACGCGCACTCAACTTCTTTGGTCGACCATGACGAGGTCTGTTCTGAGTGGAACCTATCCTGTTAAACCACTGTATGGTCTAGGCCACCGTGCTGCAGCTCAGTTTCAGGGTCTTGGTGATCTTCTTATAGCCTAGGCCATCTTTATGTAGAGCAACAATTCTTTTTTTTCACATCCTCAGAGAGTTCTTTGCCATGAGGTGCCATGTTGAACTTCAAGTGATCAGTATGAGAGAGTGAGAGCAATAACACCAAATTTAATACACCTGCTCCCCATTTACACCTGGGACCTTGTAACACTAATGAGTCACACGACACCGTGGAGGAAAAATGGCTATTTGGGCCCAATTCGGACATTTTCACTTAGGGGTGTACTCCCTTTTGTTGCCAGCGGTTTAGACATTAATGACTGTGTGTTGAGTTATTTTGAGGGGACAGTAAATTTACACTGTTATACAAGCTGTACACTCATTACTTTACATTGTAGCAAAGTGTAATTTCTTCAGTGTCGTCACATGAAAAGATATAATAAAATATTTACAAAAATGTGAGGGGTGCACTCACTTTTGTGAGATACTGTAGCTTGATGTATACTTGTTATTATTATGTAACTTATACTCTTCTCAAATAAAGAACTTTGTAAAAAAAAATACATAAACTGCCACTAACCACTTGACAGCAGCGGGAGCCAATGGTGCCGCTGCTGTGTCTCAGCCAATCAGGAGAGAGAGCCCTGAATGGCCGAGGCACTCGTGGACCTTGTTTAACAGTAGGGGACTACTGGAATTGATTCGTATGGAGTCGGTCGCAGAAGCAACCAAAACCTTCTCTAGAGGCAGAGTACAATACCAATGGTTATTGAAAATTAAGTGGGGGGATAGCAGGAGGGGTAAGAGAGCAGAATAGAAAAGAACAGAAGGGAAGAAATAGGGGGTAGTTGTTAATATTGGGTTTTTATTGGTTTTAAAGGTTGTACATGTAGGTTACAGAGGTAAGGGACACAAGAACAACAAGGTCAACTAAAGACTAGGGATGAGCTTTCGTGTGTGTCGAAAATGAGTTCGACTCGAACATTGGCTGTTTGCCCGTTCATCGAAAACCGAACATTATGGGCCGTTCATGGCAAATTCGAGTGGCACGTAATGGCCCATAATGTACTGCGGGAGCATTGCTGTATGATGATTGGCCAAAGCATGCACCATGATCTGCATGCTTTGGCCAATCCCAGCGCCCTCAGCTAAAAGAGCCATAATTGGCCAAAGGCAGAGTGCCTCTATGGCTCAGGGGGACCAAGTCTACGCCCCACACGTCGGCCCAGTGTAGTGTGTTGTTGGCGTGGACGGAGAGAGAGTGTCATTTAGACTGAGCAGGCAGGCAGGTTATTAAGTTAGCTGTAGTGTGTATAATACATATATATATATATATATATATATATATATATATATATATATATCCACTGTATCCAGTTTAGCTATATCTGACTGCAGTCTGTTCCTGGTGTGCTGTTTCTAATATCCTTCAGGCAGGCAGGTTATTCAGTTAGCTGCAGTGTATTTAATATATATATATTGTCGTGAATATTCAGTCAGAATAAGTTGTGCCTTTTTAAGGACAGGTTTCCCGCACAATAATTATCCTTGAGTAATTTTTAACGAAGATATTTTTAAGATACAAAATCAATCAATATGACACAGTCTATGCTTGTGAAACTTATTCACAGAGACGTGTGGTCACACGAAAAAGTTATTCCGTACAACAATAAAACTGTGTAACATATTCATAATTTGAACGATTTTGGATTTTGCATTGCTTACAGGTTGATCAGGATTGGGTCGTGGGACCCGGTTTCTGTACTTTCTAGGGGCTACTGGCCCAGTTTGATCAGACATATCCCCATCAGAACCACTGTCTTCATTCTGGGATAGTTGTCTGGGCTTTAGTTGCTCCCTATTTTTCCGGGGATTTTGGGGTGTTCTACCCTGTGATTGCTCCCTATTTACCTGTGTAGGCCCCCGGGGCCAATCACACTGGTGAGGGTGTCTACCCTTAGGTTTAAATCTGACCCGTGGGAGATACACCCTATAGTTTCTTTCAAACTTTGGGCCAGGATCCCATGGGTGATACTCCTGAGGTGGTCTTTGCTCCCCCCTTCTATTTGGTGGGGTATCTGGTCTCCTGCTAGGGAAACTCTTTGGCACATCTCCTCTGACTATGTCAGCGTATGTCTTTTTCTGGGTTTCAACATGCACTGATTTAGGAGATACATGAATTTCATTCATAAATTTATTTGAGGGTTCAGGCCCCCCTTTGTTTTCACTAGTCTGTTGGATAGAATACAAATCGTTACTCTCTTTAACCAATGACTCCGGTGAACACCCCCCTTTGTAATCTTTTGCTAAACTCACTTTTATGTAGTTAGGTAGGGCCTTGAAAGATGTGGATTTAAACTCAGGGTGGTTGTGATCTGGCTCCTTTTCTGCTACGTGGGAAGCACTTTTGAGCACAGCCAGGTTTTCGAGGCCTAAAACTGATAGGGTATTTTCATAGGTCTCGATGTGGTCAATAACGCACATGGATCCCTCTTCCTTAAAGACTGGGACAGCATAATTTACAAATTTTATTATTTCTGAGGTGTCTTGTTTAGGGGTGTCTGGCTTTTTCTCTGATCCCAAAGAAAATTGATTAGATCCCCTTTCATGTGGTGGTTCACTTTTTACCGTTTGCTCCACAGATGGCTTGGGGTAGGATATTGGTTCTTTTTCTGATTCCTCCCCATTGTCTGACTCCCAACTTTCATATTCAGAATCAGATTCAGAGTCAGATTCTGAAGTACTGTCAGACTCGTCACTAAAGACTGGGACAGCATCATTTACAAATTTTATTATTTCTGAGGTATCTTGTTTAGGGGTGTCTGGTTTTTCTCTGATCCCAAAGAAAATTGATTAGACCCCCTTTCATGTGGTGGTTCAATTTTTACCCCCCTTTGCTCGACAGATGGCTTGGGGTAGGATATTGGTTCTTTTTCTGAATCCTCCTCATTGTCTGACTCCCAACTTTCATATTCAGAATCAGATTCAGAGTCAGATTCTGAAGTACTGTCAAACTCGTCCCTTTCAGGGATGCGTATGTGAGTATTACCCTGGGGCATAAACTTCATTTGTTCTATTAATTTTTCTAATTGCTTAATTAGGGTTTCCTGCCAACTTCCTGAATTTCCACTGTCTATTACTCGGCAACTTTCGTCAGGAGACTCGTTTTTCTGCAGAAAACTCTCCCTCTCCTCTATTAATTGTTCCCACTTTTTACTTATTTGGTGAAGTCCGTCCATAATTGTTTTAGCGTCCTTTTTTGCTTGTTAAAATTTATCTAGAAAATCTAAGATATCATCTTCCTGTTGGGTACTTTGATATTTAAACTCATTATGAAGATACATCAGGATAAGGCATAATTCCACAAGAAGGCGATTACGCCTTTTTATTCCCTTTACCTCAGGGAATCTCTTTGTGAGTCCACAGATTTGCCATCCTACAGACCACAAGCGCTTTTTTAAATTATTGGCGTGGTTTCTAAGGCCTTTAACAAATACTTTTAGATCAGACTCATTAGACAAACTTTTTCCGGCTTGATCCGCCGTTTCCATTTTATAAATTATTTCCAACATTTCCTGTACCTGTATCAATTCTTCCTGAGTACTCATACTACCACTAAGGGCTGACTCTTGATAGTCCCCATCAACATAAAATTCACTTTGACCAGACATTTTGGCATCAAAATAAAATTTTTTTTTTTTTTTTTTTTTTTTAAATTAATAATTAATAATTTCATGCAAAATATTATGTATGTCACCACCATAACTATGATTGATCTTGTACAAAACATCGATGTTATCTCAGCTCAGTGCCTCCATTATGTCGTGAATATTCAGTCAGAATAAGTTGTGCCTTTTTAAGGACAGGTTTCCCGCACAATAATTATCCTTGAGTAATTTTTAACGAAGATATTTTTAAGATACAAAATCAATCAATATGACACAGTCTATGCTTGTGAAACTTATTCACGGAGACGTGTGGTCACACAAAAAAGTTATTTATTGGTAAACAAACACAAATAATCACATGAAATTAAGATACAGATTGCGTTACATGAACGTCTTGAAAATCAATAAAAACACTTGCAAAATGGGCATACCGTCCCTATGACCTAATACCACCAAGATAACTTCTCGGTAGAATCAATAACCTTATGAACTTGACAATAAAACAGAACGTCTGTATTTCACACATGCAACCATTACTATACTGCAGGTAAGTAAGTGGTTAAAATTGTGAAATAAATTCGACGTTTGTTTTGTCAATAAATGTGGCAACTATGCAAAAAGAAAAATATAATGAAAAATTTGAATCCTTAGAGAAAAATCTACCAGGCGGTTATTGATTTGGGAGAATGATTATCAGTTGAATAATATTCAATACATCAATATTTGAGAGAACATATCAATATTTGAGAGAACATACAAGATAAAATCAACATGACATAATTACCCATTCCAGGATGGCTACAGTTCCTATTGGCTGGTTACCAGAGTTAAGATGGCTGCCGTAGTTTCAAAATGGATACTCCTAAAGAGGATTTACTTCTTGTGACCTCCGAGTTCTAAGTATTAGGTGTTGAGGAATTTTCATGAATGTAAAGAGATGTATTCATGCATGGTGCATGAGTGTCAGTCTGGGAGTCTGTGTGTCTCCCAGTGTCCCGCCTCAGGGTGGATCCCTGAGCTCTCCCCCTGAGCTCTCTCCTCCTTCAGTTGTTCCTTTCTCTCATCTTCCTTCCTCTAAATACCATTTCAGATAATAAGACCATAAAAATTATAATGGCTCTGCCCAAAAGGAGGTGGCTCACTTCCCATTGGGTTAGGAGACGTAATGATTAACTTCCTCTGGAAATTTAGTGAGTTCAAATAATACCACCTTCAACCACCAGGTGTCTCACACGTGTTAAGTTTATCCTTTTAAGTTAATACGTTCTATTTTCATAATGTGTATAATGGTAAGGATAAGTATATACCTTTAAATATTCTGGTACTCGGTCTAATGTACAATACACTCAGTATAAGTTTGATTAATCATCATTACATAACTTGGTTATATAACTGTATCTCTATAAATGTATATCTGTAAACTGGTCTATCTAGGAAATACACACATTGTTATATATTTCATCAATACTACATAAAACTGATTATCTATAAGGATACCTGTATAACTTCTGGTATCTCCACTGAACATTTGTTTATCTTAAGTGTAGGCTACAATCTTATATGATTATAATCATGATTATATATTTTTCCCTAATACTAATTCGTTACTTAAAACACTTCTACTTATAAAATCACACTTTCATATACATTTTCTTCATAGCAAAGTTGTTGGGTCCGCAGACGCCAACATTATAATGTCTCTGTGACCTACAATGTCAGAGATAGTTTAAAATGACTTATAATAACCTTATTGATACCTTAAATTATTTTTGACTGGCACAATATTAAACTTTCTCTAATGTGTTGAGAGGGACCTTGAACATTCTCACTGGGTGTCTAGAAATGACTTGTTTGTCTAAACCATCCTAAAAGTTCATACAATGAGTTTTGTTAGCCAAGGTGTTAGCTATTTAAACAGTTCTCCACTTGAACACAATGAGTTAGGTTATCTCTATGCTAGAAAAGTCTATGTCACCTTGTGTCCTGTGGCAGCTTTTGTTTATTCACAATACCATGTAAATATCTCCTTGTTTTGTGACAAGAGTCTTTGTTCCAACAGCTTCCTTTACAATATATGCTTGTAAGAGTTTTCAATATTTAAAGAAGTAGAGAAAGGCTTGGTCAAACATGAGAATGTCCATTTTATCCTAAAAGTCCCCAAGAGGGCAACAGTTCAAATATTTAACATCACAGTTCATCTACTTGGTGAGGCCTAAGCATCTCTCATGTTTCTGCCAGTAAATATAAAATATATTTCTTCATAAATTCACAACAGACAGTCTCGTGTATGTGTATGTATGTGTATATATGTATATATATATATATATATATATATATATATATATATATATATACTGTCAGGTCCATAAATATTGGGACATCAACACAATTCTAATCTTTTTGGCGCTATACACCAACACAATGGATTTTAAATGAAATGAACAAGATGCTCTTTAACTGCAGACTTTCAGCTTTAATTTGAGAGTATTTACATCCAAATCAGATGAACGGTGTAGGAATTACAACAGTTTGTATATGTGCATCCCACTTTTTAAGGGACCAAAAGTAATGAGACAATTAGTTGCTCAGCTGTTCCATGGCCAGGTGTGTGTTATTCTCTCATTATCCCATTTACAAGGAGCAGATAAAAGGTCCAGAGTTCATTTCAAGTGTGCTATTTGCATTTAGAATCTGTTGCTGTCAACTCTCAATATGAGATCCAAAGAGCTGTTTGGAACATCCTTAAAAAGAAAGAACTCACCGGTGAGCTCAGCAACACCAAAAGACCCGGAAGACCACGGAAAACAACTGTGGTGGATGACCGAAAAATTATTTCCCTGGTGAATAAAACACCCTTCACAACAGTTGGCCAGATCAAGAACACTCTCCAGGAGGTAGGTGTATGTGTGTCAAAGTCAACAATCAAGAGAAGACTTCACCAGAGTTAATACAGAGGGTTCACCACAAGATGTAAACCATTAGTGAGCCTCAAAAACAGGAAGGCCAGATTAGAGTTTGCCAAACAACATCTAAAAAAGCCTTCACAGTTCTGGAACAACATCCTATGGACAGATGAGACCAAGATCAACTTGTACCAGAGTGATGGGAAGAGAAGAGTATAGAGAAGGAAAGGAACTGCTCATGATCCAAAGCATACCACCTCATCAGTGAAGCATGGTGGTGGTAGTGTCATGACGTGAGCATGTATGGCTGCCAATGGAACTGGTTCTCTTGTATTTATTGATGATGTGACTGCTGACAAAAGCAGCAGAATGAATTCTGAAGTGTTTCGGGCAATATTATCAGATCATATTCAGCAAAATGCTTCAGAACTAATTGGACGGCGCTTCACAGTGCAGATGGACAATGACCCGAAGCATACTGCGAAAGCAACCGTGCCATTGAGACCAGTGTCTTCAGGTCCAACTATGGCTATGTTTTGTTCATTTATCTTGACCACCGATATGTCAATGGGTCCCCGAATAATAGTGATAGGGTACCTACTGTAGCTCTACAAGGTGAGAAGAGATGAAGGATAGAGAAAAAGGGGAAGAATAGGAAGAAAAGAAAAGAAAGGGAGGGAAGGAAAAGAGGACAAGAGAAGAAGAGAGAGGAAAGAAAGAGAAAAAGAAAAAAAGGGGGGGGAGATGGAGGGTAGGGTTAGATTAGATTGGGGGCCGCCTCTCAATCCAGTTCCAGACCAACCCACAAAGGAGGGTAATGTTTGGGGTGTATTGGATCGATTCAGCTGTTTGTATGCAGAGTGGGAAAATGGACTCCATAACTTTCAGTGGTTTTAAAATGTGTCCAGTAGGCCCAGGTATTCGTGAATTTTTGGGAAATGTGGATTAGCTCCTCCATCTCCTCTATCTTAGATATTCTTGTCAGCCATTCTCTAATTGAGGGGGTAGTTGTTGATCGCCAGTGTACTGGGATGCAGAGTCTGGCAGCGTTGACCATGAACATTGCGAGTGATTTATAATAGGTCCGTTTGAACAAAGATGTATGGTGTAAAAGTTACTGTGCAGGTTTAAAATCCAGTATGTATGTGGTAATCTGTGATATTAAAGAGTGTACCTCCCTTCAGAAAGGTTGGGGGAGGGCACAATCCCACCAGATGTGGAGCATAGAACCTTCTTCTGTTTTGCATCTCCAGCAAGTATTTGGAATTGTTGGGGAAAATTTGTGTAATCTCGCCGGAGTTCTATACCAGGGCAGCCCTGTCATGTCCCATTGCTTATAGAGAAGGCGTCCTATAGGTGGCCATTCACTTTTACCCTTGCTGAGGGAGAGCTATATAAAGCTTTGATATGGAGCACATGCAAGGCAGAAGTCCCACTCATTTTAGGACCTCTTGCATGTAATCCCAGGCCACTCTATCGAACGCCTTCTCAGCATCTAGGGAGAGAAAGAAACCCTGAGCTTTAGAGGACATAAGCCAGTGTTGCAAGTTTAGTATACGTGTAGTGTGGTCCCGGGCTTCTCTGACTGGAATAAAACCTACTTGGTCAGATGAGATAAGTGCAGGTATGAGAGGGAGTAATCTGTTCGCTAGAATTTTAGCATAAAGCTTTATATCTACATTGAGCAAGGAAATTGGCCTATAGTTGGCTACTTGTGCAGGGTCCTTACCATCTTTTGGGATCACTGCTATGTGGGCTTCGAGCATTCTACCCGTTGATAATCGAGGGTCGGCTAGGGCATTGAAGGTCATTAACATTTTAGGTGACAGTACATCTAGAAAGCTTTTATAATAAATAAGTGAGAGGCCATCGGGTCCGGGACTTTTGCCTGCTTTCATTTGTTTTATGGCAGAGGATAGTTCCTCGGCCATGATAAGACCTTCCATGGCATCTGCCTGTTGGGTGGTGATGGGTTTGGGGCAATATTGATTTACAAAATCTCTGATTTGTGTGGATCGATTGGTCAGAGATTTTGGGGTTGGGCTGTCTTTCATCAGATTGTATAGGTTGGAGTAAAAGGATTTAAATTGTTTGGCTATGTCCTCATTTTTAGAATTGGCCTGTACCTTGGTTATCTCTGATATGGTGAATAGTGGTTGTAGTCTTGGCTGCCTGTATCGTGCGAGCTAATAGTCTTCCGCTTTTATTTCCGTGTTCATAGAACACTTTTTGTTTTAGAACATACCGTCTTCTTGTGCGTTTTCCAAGTTCATCTAATAGTGTGGAACGAGTGAATATTAGGTCTTGTAGGGTGTTTTGTGAAACTGATTGTTTGTGGGAAGTTTCTAGATGTTTGATTTTATCGATTAGAGCATTTATTTGCTCCTGTTGTCTCCTTTTGGCTCTAGTCGCCAATGATATGAGTTTTCCTCTAATGACGTACTTGTGGGCTTCCCAGAGTGTGATAGGTGTAATATCATGGGTAGAGTTCTCTTCAAAATATTGTTGAATGAATGAGTCAATCTGTCGTGTTATTTCTGGGTCTTTTAATAGTGATGGATTAAGGCGCCAGGATTTTGTTGTACGGGAGGAGTCGGGACAAGTTAGGGTAACCGTATTTGGGTGGTGGTCAGACAGGAACATTGGTTCTATTGAGGCTTGTGTGAGGGTAGTTAGGTCTTTTTGGGTGAGAAAAAAGTAGTTGATTCTAGAGTATTTTTGATGTGGTGGGGAATAGAAAGTATAGTCTTTGTCTGTAGGGAACATGATGCGCCAGGTATCATGTAATGTATGGGTTTGTAGTTGTATCTTGATCTGTCGAAGTGCTCTATATGATAGCGTGGATGTGCCTGAGGATGTGTCCATGGTCGGATTGAGTGGGATGTTAAAGTCTCCCCCCAATAGAACCATACCTTCTTGACATATAGACAGGAGGTCACACACTTTCCTGAAAAAAGATATTTGGTGCTCATTAGGACAATATATGTTTGCCAGTGTTATCGGTTTGGCCGCATAGGTGCCTTTAATGAAGATGTATCTGCCATCTGGGTCTATCAAGGAGTCAGAAATTTGGAAGTTAGCGTGTTTGGAGATCAGAACGGCTACCCCTTTGGTTTTAGAATCAGGGTTCGTGGCATGCAGAACTGTCCTATATATGTGATTTGTCAACTTAGGTATGGAGTCTGATCTGAAGTGTGTTTCTTGTAAAAGGAGGAAATGTGCTTTGTGCTTAGTTAGTGCTGTTAGTATCTGTGTTCTTTTTTCTGGGACGTTTAAGCCTTTTACATTGAGCGAGAGGCAATTCAGGGTAAGTTGCTTATCAATCATCTGTTCTTTCTGCATGATGTGTAAGTGTAGGAGATGTTATAAGTGTGGCTGGTAGCAGTAGGGGTGAGTAGTGTCGGCTGGGTGGAAGAGGAAGCGGCCCCCAACAATATAGAGATTAGACTCTAAGGGATTGGGAGGAGGGGAAGAGAAGTACAAGGGTGGAAAGAGGTAAGAAGTATTGAGAGGAGCAGAAGAAAAGAAGGCACAGGTCCTACGGGAAAGTATCAAAAAAGATGTGAGTCCGTAGCACTTTGGAGGGGTGCACAATTGTTGAGTATTTAAGGATACCGGAGGTGGGTATAGATTTTCTATGCCACCTTGTAAAATTTAGCCGGAGTGTCAGTCAAAGTCCGCAAGGACTGCTGTGTGGGGATAGTGGTTTTCGGAAGGGATCAGATACCAGTGCAACAAAGAGGACACCAAAATGTGGGAATAACATATGGGATAACGAGAAAGGTATTAAAAGTTACAAGTCTACCCTTGAATACGATTATTAGCAGGGATGTATTCAATGTAATGTTTTATCATAAAGGTTCGCTAGTTAGTAAGTGTACCAACTCAGATAACAGTATTCAAACCTTGAACAACTCTTATAGGAGTAGAGTCTAGAAGCGACAGAAAACAGTAAACAAATGAGATCACAATCCTGTGTTGCCCCACCAATAAATAGGAGCAGGTAGACAGTTGTCATTGAGTAAAAGCACCCACTTAATGGGTTCTCAGTGTGAATACATCGTTGTCTAAAGGTCATGCTTGTGACTCCATGGGCCAGTGTGTTATAGAAGAGAACTCTCCGTGGGGTTATTTATGTTGATCTAAGGGAGAGGCGACTGTAGCACTCTATTATCACCAATACCCACTACTTATCCTTTAACAGTGATGTTGGCCGTAGGGTACGGGGTAGTTGGTGAAGGTGATTGCAGGTGTCTCTTCTTAATGTTGGTCTTATAGTATATGAGATAGTTCTATGGGTGTCCCTAGTATTGGGACATATTTGTAGAATGGTCAGTTTAAGATAGGGTCCTGGGGAATGTGTGTAGTAGAAGATACTACTGAAGGAGAAGGGGGACATTGCTGGGAATCCCAGATCATGGGAAGAGAAGTGGGAGGGGGGTTAGTACATTTCTGTATCCGGTTTGACGACTATCATTGTGGGTAAGGACAATACTGTCAAAGGTGTGTAGTATTTCGCATACATTTTACAGTACATTCCAAGGTAATTGGTCAATAGGAATTGTGGCAAGATGTTAGAGCAGCCCTAGCCCACACCAAGAGGACTGGTATGTTCATCAATCATTTTAAGGGGGTTATTATCATAGGGTATTATGTAGGTTATGCATGTGTGAGCGATTATCTGGGCAATTATGACAGACCTCTATTCGGCTAGGGTTCAGGCCCCTCCCCATCTGCCACCACTATCAATGCACAAGCTTCAGTATGAGCATAAAAGATATTATAGGAGGATAAGGAAGATAAAAAAAAAAGGGGGGGATTTTCTTCCCGTTTCTTGCATAAAAATATTTCCATCTCTTAGGTATATTCGTGAGGCTATATGAGAGTCTCTCTTTGGGGTATTGTGAGTTGCTACCAATCTAGTTCCAGGGTATGGTAGATGGAGTCCTTGTGTGTGAGAAAAGACATCATTACCTGCTTTGGTGGAGTCTGTTGATTTAGATGGCAGTCTTATTTGTTTACTCATGGGGTCAAACACTGTTCGTAACCATCTTCGGTTTGTGAGGTAGGAGCTCTATCATAGGAATGATAATATACAAAACAGGAATGCCCCGTACACACGGTCGGACTTTGTTCGGACATTTCGACAACAAAATCCTAGGATTTTTTCCGACGGATGTTGGTTCAAACTTGTCTTGCATACACACGGTCACACAAAGTTGTCGGAAAATCCAATCATTCTGAACGTGGTGACGTAAAACATGTACGTCGGGACTATAAACGGGGCAGTGTCCAATAGCTTTCATCTCTTTATTTATTCTGAGCATGTGTGGCACTTTGTCCGTCGGATTTTCCGACAACGGATTTTGTTGTCGGAAATTTTTAGATCCTGCTCTCAAACTTTGTGTGTCGGAAAATCCGATGGAAAATGTGTGATGGAGCCTACACACGGTCGGAATTTCCGACAACAAGGTCCTATCACACATTTTCCGTCGGAAAATCCGACCACGTGTAAGGGGCAGAACAGGTAACATTAGAAACAGGCGTTGGTAACACTTACTGGCTGGTATCAGAACTTGAATAGAAACATCTTTTGGTTAAGCATCATGACGATCTCATCTAGGAGTCATAGCTGAGCCTAGACTGCGCGGAGGGAGGTCTCGGCGAGAGGGACGATCTCCTGGAGACATGGGATCCAATCTGCGGTGTCTAGATCTTTGCCTTTGCACTTTGGGTGAAGGGTTGTGAGAAACTGTCTTCCATGGCTCCGCCGGGAAGTAAAATGTGTACCAATCAGGAAGTTCAATCATTGGTATGTCGAGTTGTTAGCAAAAGGAAGGAAGGTCATCTGGGGTTCGTAGTAGCACTGTGCGACCCCTAGTGGAAGCCGAGAGGCAGAATGGGAACTTCCATCTGTATTGTATGTTGCGGGATTGCAAGATTTCCAGCAGAGGGCGCAAGGCACGTCTATTCTGTAATGTTATCTGAGAAAGGTCTTGGAATAATTTTATTTCTGTGCCATTAAATAGAATGTGGCCTCATTCTCTTGCCTTACTGAGGATTTCTTCCTTCAGGGGAAAATTTACAATACAGCAGACCACATCTCTTGGTGGTTCAGAGTCACGGGGAGGGGGTCTCAAGGCATAGTGTAGCCTTTCCACTGCAATGGGGGTATCCACCGGACAATCCAGCAGATTATTAAAAATAGAGCAAATGGCTTGCGGCAGTGCTGGGGTATCTATGCCTTCTGGGACCCCCCTCACCCTCACATTATGTCTGCAGCCTCTATTATCGAGGTCCTCTACCTGGCGGTGCAGCTGAAACATGTGTGTGAGTTGGGATTTTTGTACTTGGCAGGCAGGTTATTCGTTAGCTGCAGTGTATTTAATATATATATATATATATATATATATCTATATATATATAGATATATATATATATAGACTAGGGATGAGCTTCGAGTTCAAGTCGAACAGCGAACAATTTGGGGAGTTTGCGGCAAATTTGAATGTCGCGGAACACCCTTTAAAAGTCTATGGGAGAAATCAAAAGTGCTAATTTTAAAGGCTTATATTCATGGTATTGTCATAAAAAGTGTTTGGGGACCTGGGTCCTGTCCCAGGGGACATGGATCAATGCCAAAAAAACAAAAAAAAGGACGTTTTTTCGGGAGCAGTGATTTTAAAAATGCTTAAAGTGAAACAATAAAAGTGTAATATCCCTTTAAATTTCGTACCTGGGGGGTGTCTATAGTATGCCTGTAAAGGGGCGCATGTTTCCCGTGTTTAGAACAGTCTGACTGCAAAAGGACATTTCAAAGAAAAAAAAGTCATTTAAACTACTCGCGGCTATTAATGAATTGCCGGTCCGACAATACACATAAAAGTTCATTGATAAAAACGACATGGGAATTCCCCACAGGAGAACCCCGAACCAAAATTAAAAAAAAAAATGACGTGGGGGTTCCCCCTAAATTCCATACATCAAGTATGGTATGATATTAAGGGGAACCCCGGAAAAAATTAAAAAAGAAAAAATGGCGTGGGGTCCCCCTCAAAATCTATACCAGACCCTTCAGGTCTGGTATGGATTTTAAGGGGAACCCCGCGCCAAAATTAAAAAAAAAAAACGGCGTGGGGTCCCCCCAAGAATCCATACCAGACCCTTATCCGAGCACGCAACCTGACAGGCTGCAGGAAAAGAGGGGGGACGAGAGAGCGCCCCACCCCCTCCTGAACCGTACCAGGCCACACATTGGGAGGGTGCTTTGGGGTAGCCCCCCAAAACACCTTGTCCCCATGTTTATGAGGACAAGGGCCTCATCTCCACAACCCTGGCCGGTGGTTGTGGGGCTCTGCGGGTGGGGGGATTATCAGAATCTGGAAGCCCCCTTTAACAAGGGGACCCCCAGATCCCGGCCCTCCCCCCTGTGTGAAATGGTAAGGGGGTACAAAAGTACCCCTACCATTTCACTAAAAAACTGTCAAAAATGTTAAAAATTATAAGAGACAGTTTTCGACAATTCCTTTATTTAAATGCTTCTTCTTTCTTCTATCTTCTATCTTCCTTCGGTTTCTTCCTCCATCTTCTTCTGGTTCTTCCTCCGGTGTTCTCGTCCGCCATGCTATTAGACTTCTGTTGGTGTACACAGCACCGTGCACCCATAGTGCAGTTGCTATTACTTTTCTGGTGGTGTACACAGTACACAATACAAACAGTGCACCCATGGTTGCTATTAGACTACTGTTGGTGTACACAGTACCATGCACTCCTAGTGCAGTTGCTACTACTTTTCTGGTGGTGTACACAATACAAAGACCCTGTCCTGGTGCCATACTCCCACAGGTACTCATTGATGGCCCTCTGCTGCGTGTGCAGCCACTGCAGCATGGCCAACATTGAGTTCCACCTGGTGGGCATGTCACAGATTAGGCGGTTCTTGGGCAGGTTAAATTCCTTTTGGAGGTCTGCCAGCCAAGCACTGGCATTATATGACCAGCAGAAATGCACACAGACTGTCAGCCAGCCAAGCATTGGCGTTGTATGACCGTTGGAAATGACCACAGACTTTTCTGGCCTGCCTCAGGAGATCTTGTATGCCTGGGTACCTGCTCAAGGACCGCTGCACCACCAAATTCAGGATGTGTGCCAAACATGGAACATGGGTCCCTGTCGGAGGGTGGAGAGAAGGTTGGTGTCATTGTCACATACAACCATTCCTGGCTGGCATGGCATCAACCAACTCTGAGCCTGTCCCTGCAGAGCTGACAGAGTCTCTGCCCCAATGTGGCTCCTGTCCCCTAAGCAGTGGTTTAACCTTAAACTACGTAGAGGGTTCTTTACTGTAAGAGTGGCAAGGATGTGGAATTCCCTTCCACAGGTGGTGGTCTCAGCGGGGGGGCATCGATAGTTTCAAGAAACTATTAGATAAGCACCTGAACGACCGCAACATATAAACAATGTAATACTGACGTATAATCACACACATAGGTTGGACTTGATGGACTTGTGTCTTTTTTTCAAACTCACCTACTATGTAACTATGTAACTCATGCACTGCATGGCATCTTTTTGCCTGAGTGCTTACGTAGCCCCTTGAACGCTTACAGAGCACCGCTTGTTCAGAGAGCAAATCTGCAGAAGAGGCCATAGAGGAAGAAGAAGAGTAGGGGGTGGAGGAGAGAGCTGTGGCAGAATCACCGCTAGCATTTTGGAGGCGTGGTGGCGGAACAAGCTCCAACAATACTGAACCCTGACCTGCATCCTTCCCAGCTGCCAGCAGAGTTACCCAGTGCACCATGAAGGAAAGGTAACATCCCTGCCCATGCCTGCTAGACCATGAATCTGCGGTAATATACAGGCATACCCCACTTTTAAAGTGGAGGGCCACCCTAAAATAAAAAATAGCATGAAAAATCGTAAAAAAATTTAAAAAAAAACATTTGAATTTTTTTTTTTTTTTAAACTTACTTGAACCCTTGTTGCTAGGCAGTCTTCCTAATCTGCCTCTTCCTGTTCCGCGGCATGTCTTGCTCCTCGGTGAGCGGCCCCGTTGCCTTCTGGGAACTGTGTGTGTTCCCAGAAAACCACGGGGCCATTCACAGAGCGCCACGCTGCTCGCGCGTGCACAGTAGGAAACTGGCAGTGAAGCCGCAATGCTCCACTGCCTGTTTCCCTTAGTTAGGATGGCGGTGCTGGGACCCGAGAGCTGAGGGACGGATCAGCTGCGGGCGGCCGACATCGCGGGTACCCAGGACAGGTAAGTGTACTTATTTAAAGTCAGCATCTACAGTGTTTGTAGCTGCTGACTTTAAAAAAAAAAATTTCCTGGCCGGAATCCTGCTTTAAGTACACAATGGGGTTTATTTACTAACGCTGGAAAGTGCAAAATCAGGCTCACTTCTGCATAGAAACCAACAAGCTTCCAGGTTTTATTACCAAAGCTTAACTGAACAAGCTGGAGTTAGAAGCTCATTGGTTTCTATGAAGAAGGGAGCCTGATTTTGCACTTTCCAGCTTTAGTAAAAAAACCCCATTGTGTACTTAAAAGTGGGGTATGCCTGTACACCTTACTGCTGAACGCCCTGTCCAACAAGACAAAAACATTGCCTTCCACTTGCCGGTAGAGAGCTGGAATGGCCTTCCATGACAATAAATGGCGTTTTGGAACCTGCAACTGAGGTACAGCACATTCTACAAATTCATGAAAGGGGGTAGAGTCTAAGAGCTGAAAAGGCAGTAGTTGCAGTGATAGCAAATTGGCTAAGCTAGCATTCAGACGCTGAGCATGTGGATGGCTGGGACCGAATTTCTTTTTACAGTTTAGCAACTGGGGTAGGGAAATTTGCCTGCTAAAATCACATGGTGGTGTACTGCTAGCAGATTGGCTGCAAGCACTTGGGACACCTATTACTATACCTTCATTCCTCTCAGTGCAGGTTTTCGAGAGGACTGGAGGTATAGTAGCGTTGGAGATCCCAGATGAGGAGCAAGGAGAAGTCCGCCTTTTTCTTTGATGTGGGTCTTTCAAGTGCTGTTGCCAACGGACTTGTTGCCTTATGAGTTTCTGTGAAATCTACGTTATTAGCTGTAAAATATTGGAATTATGAATATATTTAATTTAGCTTTTATCTATGTAGGGCGAAACATATTATCTTCACAGAAATCCCTGGTAGACCAGACAAGTCAGTGCCTAGGCTTGTGTATACAAACAATGGGATCCAAACCTCATTGTTTTACACATACTCACGTCAAAGGATCTAATGCTGGGATATGCAATGAAGGGAGGCCAACCCGTAATCAATACTTAATTTCCCAGGAAAATTCAAGTTAAGCTCCTGCTCAGAATAGTCACAAGGATTTGCATTAAAGGGGGCTGACAAAGTATATATATTCCTTAACCAGGAATAGGGAAGCTCACCAATCAGAGCCACGCTATGCCAACCAATGAGGCATCAGCATGTAATTATATACACAGACTAGATGGGAGGGAAACACACACTTTTATGGGAGAGCAACCATCAGAATGGATGGAACCTTGGTGCAAAGTGTAATTATGGGAAAGGTCTGCATTTTACTAAATATGTTTGTAGATTAATGTTTTCAGGAATATACTCGGTATTCCTTTATGTAATTCTCTTATTTCAACCTTCTGGAGGCCTTCTGGAGATGATGTATATTTTGTTTTGCAACACCGCTCTACACTGTATTGTGTACTTTGTACACCACCAGAAAAGTTGTAGCAACTGCACTACGGCTGCACTGTATTGTGTACTGTGTACACCACCAGAAAAGTAGTAGCAACTGCACTACGGCTGCACTGTGTTGTAATTACAATTTTTGATCTAATATTGCATAGCAGGGCCCATTCCTGCGCCCACCAAGAGTAATCTGTGAGGGGTTAGTGTTGTGGCACCACCACCACCACCTAAGGCCCAAATTTTCTGCCCCTGTTTAACAGGGGAATGTAATTACAATTCTTGATATGATATTTCACAGCAGGACCCGTTCCAGCACCCACCAAGAGTAACTGTGAGGGCTTACAGTGTTCTGGTATCACCAACACCTAAGTCCCAATTTTCCGCAGAGTGTATAGGGCAGGCCGTATAGTATATACAGGCGCTTCCCTATTTTCAAACATCCAACTTACAATCGACTCCTTCTTACAAACGGAGGGAGACAACCGGAAGTGAGAGGAAATCTACCCCTAGGAAGGGAAATTCTCACCTGTAAGAGTTAATATGGGAAAAGGGTGTCTCCACTGATGCTTTATCACCAATCCTTGTTTCCCTAATAACCCAAAATTAAAAAAAATTAAATTGTCATTGGGACAGAAAGTGAGGTGAAATCTTCTGAACAGGGGAACAAATGTTACAGGGGTGATATTATCCAAAAAGCTTAAAAATAGATTTTTGGGCTGGAGCTACACTTAAAAAATGTACCTGTTCCAAATTACAAACAGATTCAATTTAAGAACAAACCTACAGTCCCTATCTTACCTATTACAATCAATTTATGTTTGTATCACCACATTTACACCCACCCTGTGGTCTCTTCACTTATAATTGATTTCAGCATTCATTACAATTATATTTTGGAATTTTTATTCTTTATTTTTAAATTTTATATAATATACCGTATTTCATTATTCCAACTCACAAATAATTTTTATGCACTTTTTCATACTAAATAATTTTGACACTTTCACATTTACCTCTACTGCTCACACATATACACTTTATATGCATAGTGACTTTTATTTATTTTTTTATTTTTTTTATTTTTTTTATTTTTTTTATTTTTGATTTAAATGCTCACTCACACTCACATTCCCCACAGCTGAATCTCAGCTGCTTCATGTGTTTGCATTGATTACTTGGTCACGTGATCAATAATAGTTAGTATATATGTGGTCTGATTTTCTATTATCATTAGCTATGAGTAAGCACTTGGACAAGTGTGAAACGCGTTAGCCTATGATCTGTACACTCTGTCTATGATGTCCTGTATCTGATGTGTTCCTGATTTTAAAATAAAGAAACTTGGATTATTACTTCCTGGAGTGCGGCTGTCCAGATCTTCTCGTTTGCATATACAGTCCCTAGCTTGTTTGTAATCCGGGGACCGCCTGTATACCACTGTTCAGAGTATATAGGGCCTGGGGACCCCACGTCTTTTTTTTTTATTTTAGGTGCGGGGTTCCCCTTAATATCCATACCAGACCCAAAGGGCCTGGTAATGGGCTATAGGGGGGGAACATTACATTACAGCCGCAAGCAGTTTTAAATGACTTTTTTTCCTTTAAAAATGTCATTTTATGCAGGGACTGTTCTAAGCATGGGGAAAATGTGCCACTTTACAGGCATACTATAGACACCCCCCAGGCACAATATTTAAAGGAATATTACACTTTTATTGTTTCACTTTAAGCATTCTTAAAATGACTGCTCCCGAAAAAACTGCCGTTTTTAAAACTTTTTTTGTTGTTGTGTTACACCCTCTGCAGTTTTCCAGAACTTGGAGTGGGTGTGTAGAAATATAGTCAGTACGATACAAAAAAGGTATATATATAGGTTTTCAGAAAAAAACATTTATACCAATATGTATCTGTTACACCCTCTGCAGAGTGCAATACCTTGTGCATTGTTGTTTGAATACATTAGCCTCTAATGAAAGAGGGATTCATATATAACTAGTGTATGAGTCTGGATAGGAAAATACAAAAGTGGGTGAAGAAAAATAGCAATATTACTCTTAGTGTTTAATGGTGCTACACCCTCTGCATATGCTCAGTGTGGGTACTGTGAACTAGTGTGCATAAGTGACCCTGTATAATAAAAACACAATAATATACTGAAGGCTTGACTGTAACAAGAAAAGATTCCAGAATGTGTTACATCCTCTGTGAACCACTACCGGTGTGTAGAGTGAAACAAAGTGTGTGAATAAATGGTAATGCCTGTAAACTAAATGTGTTTTAATACAAATAGTGTAATGAGACCAAATGAGTGATGGTACAAAACGGTGTAATTGAAATCTTTGAAATGTGTTACACCCTCTGGTAAGTATAGACAAAAATGATTATCTGCAATAAAAAATGACATGTTAAAGTAAATAATACATATCCTAATAAATAAATATGCACAAAAAATGACTAGTGCTCAAAAAGTGTCCAGTACTTGTTATAAAACAAAGTGGCTTGTGCTCATAAAACGTCCAGTGCTTAGAAAAAGATGATGTTTTTAAGAAACTTCTTATTTAGGTGACAGCTGGTGATCCTTATTTGTGCTCTTATTGTGAATGCACTCACCAAAAAGCCTCACCCCCCCAGGGGTACTGCACAGTCACAGTATCTGCTACTGTGCAGCAATCCTTGGTAACCCTGGTCTTTACTTTAAATGTTGTTGGAGACGTTTTATTTGTTCATCATGTATAGGAGAAAAAGGATACCCATAGCGTAATTCCGTATTTATAGTATATTTATTTATTCAATAAGAAATATACTCACATTTTATACAGATTGTTAAAAGCATGTAAACATGGGTGAATGGATGCCATCAGAATCCTATTTTTCGTTTGACCGGAAGTGACACAAACATGTTTGTAACCCACCCTACGCGTTTCATCATCAGACGTCAACAGGAGCGTCCATCTTGCTACACCTCCCGTCCTTAACCACTTCAGCCCCGGAAGGATTTACCCTCTTCCTGACCAGAGCACTTTTTACAATTTGGCACTGCGTCACTTTAACTGCTAATTGCGCGGTCATGCAATGCTGTACCCAAACGAAATTTGCGTCCTTTTCTTCCCACAAATAGAGCTTTCTTTTGATGGTATTTGATCACCTCTGCCGTTTTTTATTTTTTGCGCTATACACGGAAAAAGACCGAAAATTTTGAAAAATAATGATATTTTCTACTTTTTGTTCTAAAAAAAATCCAATAAACTAAATTTTAGTCATACATTTAGGCCAAAGTGTATTCGGCCACATGTCTTTGGTAAAAAAAGTGTCAATAAGTGTATATTTATTGGTTAGCGCAAAAGTTATAGCGCCTACAAACTAGGGTACATTTTCTGGAATTTACACAGCCTTTAATTTATGACTGCCTATGTCGTTTCTTGAGGTGCTAAAATGGCAGGGCAGTACAAAACCCCAACAAATGACCCCATTTTGGAAAGTAGACATCCCAAGGAAATTGCTGAGAGGCATGTTGAGGCCATTAAATATTCATTTTTTTGTCCCAAGTGATTGAATAAAAAGTGATTGAAAAAAAATACAAAAAGTTGTCACTAAATGATATATTGCTCACACAGGCCATGGACATATGTGGAATTGCACCCCAAAATACATTTAACTGCTGATCCTGAGTATGGGGATACCATATGTGTGGGACTTTTTGGGAGCCTAGCTGCGTACGGGGCCCCGAAAACCAATCACTGCCTTCAGGATTTCTAAGGGCGTAAATTTTTGATTTTACTCCTTACTATCTATCACAGTTTTGAAGGCCATACAATGCCCAGATGGCATAACCCCCCCCCAAATGACCCCATTTTGGAAAGTAGACACCCAAAGCTATTTGCTGAGAGGCATGTTGAGTCCATGGAATATTTTATATTTTGACACAAATTGCGGGAAAGTGACAATTTTTTTTTTTTTGCACAAAGTTGTCACTAAATGATATATTGCTCACACAGGCCATGGGCATATGTGGAATTACACCCCAAAATACATTTAGCTGCTTCTCCTGAGTATGAGGATACCACATGTGTGGGACTTTTTAGGAGCCTAGCTGCGTACGGGGCCCCGAAAACCAATCACCGCCTTCAGGATTTCTAAGGGTGTAAATTTTTGATTTCACTCTTCACTGCCTATCACAGTTTTGGAGGCCATGGAATGCCCAGGTGGCACAACCCCCCCCCCCAAATGACCCCATTTTGGAAAGTAGACACCCCAAGCTATTTGCTGAGAGGCATGGCGAGTATTTTGCAGCTCTCATTTGTTTTTGAAAATGAAGAAAGACAAGAAAAACATTTTTTTTTTCTTTTTTCAATTTTCAAAACTTTGTGACAAAAAGTGAGGTCTACAAAATACTCACTATACCGCTCAGCAAATAGCTTGGAGTGTCTACTTTCCAAAATGGGGTCATTTGGGGGGGGTTTGCCAACTGGGCATTCCATGGCCTCCGAAACTGTGATAGGCAGTGAAGAGTGAAATCAAAAATTTACGCCCTTAGAAAGCCTGAAGACGGTGCTCGGTTTTCGGGGTCCCATGCGCGGCTAGGCTCCCAAAAAGTCCCACACATGTTTTATCCCCATACTCAGGAGAAGCAACAGAATGTACTTTGGGGTGTAATTTCACATATTCCCGTGGCATGTTTGAGCAATATATCATTTAGTGACAACTTTGTGCAAAAAAAAAAAAAAAATTTGTCTCTTTCCCGCAACTTGTGTCACAATATAAAATATTCCATGGACTCGACATGCCTCTCAGCAAATAGCTTGGAGTGTCTACTTTCCAAAATGGGGTCATTTGGGGGGGGGGGGGGTTTGAACTGTCCTGGCATTTTATGCACAACATTTAGAAGCTTATGCCCACATCACCCACTCTTCTAACCACTTGAATACAAAGCCCTTTCTGACACTTTTTGATTACATGAAAAAATTATTTTTTTTTGCAAGAAAATTACTTTGAACCCCCAAACATTATATATTTTTTAAAGCAAATGCCCTACAGATTAAAATGGTGGGTGTTTCATTTTTTTTTTCACACAGTATTTGTGCAGCAATTTTTCAAATGCATTTTTTGGGGAAAAAACACACTTTTTGAAATTTTAATGCACTAAAACACACTATATTGCCCAAATGTTTGATGAAATAAAAAAGATGATCTTAGGCTGAGTACATGGATACCAAACATGACATGCTTTAAAATTGCGCACAAACATGCAGTGGCAACAAAATAATACATTTTTAAAAGCCTTTAAAAGCCTTTACAGGTTACCACTTTAGATTTACAGAGGAGGTCTACTGCTAAAATTACTGCCCTCAATCTGACCTTTGCGGTGATACCTCGCATGCATGGTGCAATTGCTGTTTACATTTGACGCCAGACTGACGCCTGCATTTGCCTTTGCACGAGAGCAGGGGGGACAGGGGTGCTTTTTTTTTTTTTTTTTTCTTTATTATTTATTTATTTATTTTTTTTAACTGTTCCTTTTCATTTTTTTTAAAAATCATTTTTATTGTTATCTCAGGGAATGTAAATATCCCCTATGATAGCAATAGGTAGTGACAGGTACTCTTGAAAAAATTGGGGTATATTAGACCCTAGATTTCTCCTCTGCCCTGAAAGCATCTGACCACACCAAGATTGGTGTGATAAAATGGTTCCCCAATTTCCCAATGGCGCTGTTTACATCCGGCGAAATCTAAGTCATAAAATGCTCGCAGCTTCCGGTTTCTTAGGCCATAGAGATGTTCGGAGCCATTCTGGTCTCTGATCAGCTCTATGGTCAGCTGGCTGAATCACCGGCTGCATTCTCAGGTTCCCTGTTGAGACAGGAGAGCCAGAGAAAAACACTGAAGACGGTGGGGGGGCATTCCCTCCCACTGCTTGTAAAAGCAGTCTAGAGGCTAATTAGCTGCTAGGATTGCTTTTACATGAAAGCCGACCGCTGGCTGAAAAGAATGATACCAAGATGATACCTAAACCTGCAGGCATCATTCTGGTATAACCACTCAAAGTCGTGAATGGCGTACCTGAAGACAAAAAAAGGGTTAACAATAAAGCACAGTAAACTGTAAAGTATAAAAAATTGCATACCTCAAAAGCAAACATGATAAAACATAATAACAATAAAACATTGCAGAATAGAATACAGTAAAAAAGAGCAGAACAATAGAGAGAATAGAGAGAGAGAGAACAATAAAACGACAACTATTTTTTTATTTTTTTTTATATTTTTGTTTGTGTTTTTTTTTTTTTTTACACTTTTTTTGTAACTGTAACTTTTATAACTGTGACTGGTTCCAGGTTCGGGTTTCTCAAAATGCGATGGCATCTTGGGAGACCCTGTGAAAGTGCGCCTAGTCTGTGGAATGCTGTACCCTACGCTAATACTCAACTAGTGTATGGTAGCGTTCAAAACATTCACCAATGCAAAGACCAGGATTGTCAGGACAGGAGGGACAATAATAGCGGGTGTCACGCCTATATCCGTGCTTGCTGCAGACACAACATCTTTTTTGGGGGGTTTGTTGGGTAGGGGTACTCGGGAGGACATAAAAATGCCTCTCATGCAGCTGACTGCATTTGGTTGGGGATGTGAATGGGGGAAGTACGGGTGCTGCAGAAGCGGTGGGTTCCCAATTAGGATTGGCAAATACAGCAGGAAGGGCATTATGAGCACGACGGGCCTGTGTTTGTCTTTTTGGTGGCAGCGGGACACTACTTGAGCTTGCCACCTCACCAGCTTGAACTGCACTTATGGGACTCGCCACATCACCAAGTGTTACTGCAGTGCTGGTTTGACTATGACTGGGGTGTACAAGGCCACTGGTGCTTGCCAGTTCACCAAAACGCTACCAAAAAAACTGTTAGCGATCGCAGGGATCAGGCCTGACTCTGCGAATGCTGCAGTTATGCGTTTAGTGTTTTGTAAGTGTCAGTGATCGATTGATACTGCACTTGGGTGGCCTGGGCTGGGCCGGGCGGAGGGACAAAACGCAGGTGCTAGCAAGTATCTGGGCTGATCCTGCTAACACTGCGTTTTTTGGAACCCTAAACTGCTGGGGACGCTAGTATAGATCTGATCGGATCAGATATTGATGCGTTCAGATACTATACCACTAAGGGAGGCGTATGCTGCGTGCGTGGGTGTTAGCGGTACTGGCGCTAATATGACACTGCCTGGGGCGACGCATATCACCGCCGGGTGATCAGGGGGCTAAACCTTTATTTGGTAATAAACGGCGGGTGCCCTGACACTATAAAAAATAAACAAACTAACCAGCGTCAACCGTAACGGTTATACGGTGATCAGTGGTGAAAGGGTTAACTAGGGGGCAATCAAGGGGTTAAAACATTTATTAGGTAGTATATGGGGGTCCCTGTCACTATAAAACGCTGACGGCGAACCTAAATATTTACGTCACTAACTAGCGTCACCAGCGACACTAATACAGCGATCAGAAAAATGATCACTTAGTGACACTGGTGACAGGGGGTGATTAAGGGGTTAAAACTTTATTAGGGGGGTTAGGGGGGTACCCTAGACCTACAGAGGGCTAACACTAACTGCCCTACCACTTCTAACTGTCACAAACTGACACCATGCCGTAATCAGAAAAAAAAAAAACTGCTTGGTGTCAGTGTGACAGGGGGGGTGATTGGGGGGTGATCGGGGGGCGATCGGGGGGGGGGGGATCGGGGGTGTAAAGTGTGCCTGGCATGTTCTACTGTGATGTGTGTGTGTTGTGCACTCACTCACATGTCTTCTCTCCTCGGCGCCGGAACGGAAACTGCCGAGCCGAGGAGAGGTGACATCACATCCTCTGCCTGTGTGTACTACACACAGGCGGGGGAGGATTCTCGTTGGCTGGGAGCGATCGCGAGGGGGGGGCCACGATCGGATGGCCTCCCCCTCATCACTGAATGCTCCCAGGCCAAAGCCGATCGCCGCTGGCACCGGGGGGGTCCGACCGGACCCCCTACCCGCGGGAACGCAATCACGTACCAGGTACGTGATTTTGCCTGCCCGTGCCATTCTGTTGATGTATATTGTCGTTAGGCGGTCGGCAAGTGGTTAAGTAGCATGCGGTGTTCCCAGTGCGCCTGCGCACAAATTTGTGATAGCGGCGGCCATTTTGGTTGAGATAATAGAGACCAAAGCCCATAATACTCAAATAGACAGGATTTTGTTGTACCATAAGTATGTTAGAAATAACGTCTATGTTTAAACTTGACGGGCACATTTATTACAATGTTAAAAACCGAAAGTGAATAGCTATGGTACGCAGGATTAGAAATAAAATGAACAGAGGGGGAGGTACTTGGAGTAATAAAATCCCTAAAAAATGGCTCAGCACCTGGCCCGGACAGTCTGTCCAACCCCTATTACAAAACCTTCTCCAACACCTTAGCCACACACCTAACACACTTCTTCAACTCCAAAACACAGGAGAACCCACTTGATCCACAACTTATCACTGCATACATTGCAGTGATCCCTAAACTGGACAAGAATCCGGAAGACGTAGGAATTTACCGCCCTATATCACTTTTTAACTGTGACGTCAATATTCTGACTAAGATTCTTGCTAACCGCATGGCTTCCTTCATCTCTATATATGTAGTCAAAGGATCAAGTGGGTTTCATCCCGGGCAGACAGGGCCCAGACCAAATAAGGCGGGCCATAGACCTGGTCTCTATCCTACAAACTAATTGGGCGGGAGGTCCTAAACAATCTGGTATGTTCCTGTCGTTGGTCCTACAAAAGGCCTTTGACTCTGTCTCCTGGCCATACATTTTTGCCATGTTGGAGCGCTGGGGATTTGGTCAAAGATTTCTAGGTCTGATACAGGCGCTTTACTCCACCCCCAGTGCCAGTATACGCCTGCAAGGATATTATTCCAAACCCATTGCAATTAAAAAAGGGACCAGACAAGGGTGCCCACTCTCGCAGCTCATATTTGCTATAGCCATTGAAATGCTAGCCATTGCAATTCGTTATAACCCAAACATCAAGGGAGTGACTTGCGGCTCCCAAACCCACAAATGTGAGCTATATGCAGACGACGTCCTGCTCTTTCTCACCTCCCCCATAACCTCCCTTCCCAACTTATGCAAAACCTTAGATGCCTTCGCTAAACTGTCCAGTTTAGAAGTTAATTACTCAAAATCACGAGCACTCAACATCTCTCTAAAACCCGAGACTGTTAATCTCTTACGACAGAACCTTCCCTTCAAATGGAGCGACTCCTCCATCAAATACTTAGGTATTAACTTAACAGCTAAAACTAAAACTCTATACGGCCATAACTACCCCCCATTTACCGTAAGCTTGAAGCAGACCTAAACACCTGGTCCCGTAATAATATTTTTTGGTTGGGGAGGGTAAATTCAGTAAAAATGACATTACTTCCCAGATTGCTTTATCTGTTTCGAGCCTTGCCCATCCCTCTCCGGAGGGACCATATTAGATCATTCCAAAGCAAACTTCTAAAGTTCATCTGGGGTAAGGCGGGATACAGAATTCCCCAAAGAATCCTTTATCTACATAGGAAAAAAGGAGGATTAGGACTACCCCACCTGTACAAATAATACCAAGCTGCCAGGCTGGCCCAATTGTCAACAGTCTATTTTAGTTTTGAGAAACCTGATTGGGTTGCAATAGAAAAATAGGCAGTTCCTAACTTCACGCTAGATTTCCTCCTCTGGATGCCCCCAAGACACAGACCCTCTGTATTTGCTCCGACCCTTTCCCACTCTTTTGTTCTATGGGACTCTCTACGTTCCTCAGAAGCATTAGTTTCAGCTTACAAACCCTCACACTCATATTTATAATAACCCAGACTTCCCCCGGGGAAAAATGTTATGGCCTTCAGGTGGTGGGTGGATAAAGGCCTATACAGGATTACAATTTTTTACGGCCACAGGCCCCTTCGCTCTAAAACACTGCACCAAAACGCTAGTCCTACCCTTGTCTGAAACCTTCAGCCAAATTTTCCTTTTCTTACAATCGCTATGTAAAGACAAAGACTTACCCCCAAAATTCACTGACTATGAAATGTGGTGCGGTCAAGCCAGAGACCAGAGGGGTGGGATCCCAGTGATCTACTCGTCACTTACCTCGCCATGCTCAAAAACGACTTTTATGGAGGCCTGGGAGTCCGAGCTCCAATTTAACTGGAACTTGGAAAATTGGCAGAGGTCCTGTTTCAAATCATTCCAGGGTGTCCTGAATACCACTTTAGTGGAGGCCAGCCTTAAAGTGATCTCCAGATGGTACTATACTCTATCTAGACTGGCCTCAATCTTTCCAACGGCTGACCCTCTATTTTTCAGAGGTTGTCAACTCATGGGCACAATGTCTCACATCTGGTGGGAATGCCCCAGAATTCGTTCCTTCTGGAAAAGAATTTTCAATATATTGGAGGAGCTGGTGGAGACTCGGATACCCAAAACTCCTTTGGTGGCCCTTCTTAATGCCCCGATCCCGGGGATCTCTAAATCCTCTTGCAGACTGGTACACTTTGTGCTGCTGGGGGCTAAGCTCACGATCGCCAGAGCCTGGAAACGGCCAGGAGTTTCTCTCCCAGCAGCTAAAAGGAAAATATCCTGGATAATGTCCCAGGAAAAGCTCACTAGTATAGTCCAGGATACTGTGAAGAACTTTGAGGGTATCTAGGATCCATGGGCTCGATTGGTAGGAGTAGCTTTGGGCCTTCCTAATAGATCCACACAAAACATATCCTGAACAAATAAGTGATGTTCCTCCCCTCCCCCCTTTTCTTTCTTTTTTTTTTCCTCCTATTCTCTCCTCTTCAGGTCTCCTCTAGATCTTGGTGTAATTTACAGTTACATGGGTACTTTGTTTGCTCAGATTTGTACATGTTCAGTGTCAACATCCAAGGCGGGCCAAGGAAATGCTCAATTCCCACTCCCCCTGTTGCTATACATTATCTTTCAGCTCTCAGAGATGTAGTCTTAATGGGGTATGAGTTTTCATTGGGAGAGCTCAGACCATCGAGATCGTTTGGGTGTTCCTCGCCCCGGCACAGCATTCTCCCATCTGGGGTGCCGGGTTGTGGGATTTCCCATGAGTAGAAGGTTATATGTCTCTGACACACCTTTTCGCTAGACTACTTATAGAGCCCAGGAGTCCTTGACTACATGTAATCCCCGCCGAAGGCAACTGTTTCAGAATTTACTTTTTAGACACTGCTCTGTTTATTAATGCTTATACTTGACAAAGTATATTTCTGTTTTGTATAATTGCTTTTTCTCAAAATAAAAATCTTTTGAAATAAGAAATAAAATTAAACTTCCGTTGCCATCTTTATGGTTCCTATAGATGTTTACACATAAACTATGGTAATCCATTATGGCTAATAGGAGAGGGCATCTTCAATTTAAGTGAAGCAGTTTTTAATGAGAAGGAACTGAAGGTGCTCGATCTGGGTCTAAAGTATGCTCCAGACAATGATTTGGACAAATTTGAAGCTTACATAGATCTGCAAAAATTACGAACTAGAAATGCAGAAACTGTTAAAGACACCGAATACATATAAGAAATTAAAAGGAAATACAAAAAGTGAATATGAGAACAAACTCAAATCATTCGTACAACGAGGCGAAGAGAGAGGAATCCTGACAAAGAAGCTATCCAAATATTTAACCCCAGGAGCAGCAAAACTCTGGTGATCTATTATGTTCCCAAGATCCATAAAAATTAATCAAACCCTCCAGGTAGGCCAATAATAAGCAGCATAGACTCACTGTTTTCAAAATTAGGTGCATACATTGACGGGTACTTACAACCACTTGTGGCAGAAGGAAAGTCTTACTTGAAAGATAGTAGACAATTAATTTCAGAACTAAAAAAAATTGAAATACATGAGGATGACATCTTAGTAACAATAGATGTAAACTCTTTATACACGAACATCATACAAGAAGACGGTCTAAGCAGTGTGGAATGGACGTTGCACAAACAAACTGACCTGAAAGGGGAACAAATCAAATATATTTTGGAAGGCCTAAAATTAGCCATGAGCCACAACTACTTCTGGCACAAAGGGGAATACTACACCCAAACAAAGGGAGTTGCCATGGGGGCTAAGTATGCCCCCAGTGAAGCTAATTTGTTCCTCAATCGGTGAGAGGAGGAGCAAATATATAGTGTACAAAGAAAAAATCTGAGGCTGTACCATCGATACATAGATGACATTGTCATAGTATGGAGAGGCACAGAAGAAGAGCTACAATCATTTTTTGACTAAATAAATCAAAACTCGTATGTAGGATAGGGATGCGGGGATTATAGCGGTGCCAGAAAAACCAGAATGTAATTAGATAAAAAACATGAATTTTTATTAACAAAATTTAAAAAATAAGAAATTTATAGATTGTTACATAGACAAGGTGTGCATCAAAATATAAGACATTTAAAACCATTTGTAGCGAGATTTTACAAGAATCGGCCTGAGAATGTGGCGGCCAATCTGGTAGACAGGTATTTGAGGGTCCTACATGTTTCGCCAGAAGTGGCTTCCTCAAGGACAGTTGGTTATACCTATATCGCTACTATACAATCTATAGAGAGAAATTCACAATCAAAAAACAATATATGCAAAATTGCAGCAAATATAGAATCAGAAGAGGTTGAAATGTGAATAGACATTTACTATGTTTGCGAATTGTCAGACATGAACCTGCGAACAACACCCAAAGTGCAACCATGGGTACCGTAGTACCCACCAGTAAGCCAACCCATCCTCCACCCAATCACCCATCCACCCAGCAAGCAAACCAAGCTACCCATAAGATGGAAAAATGACTAACTGTAAGTCACCGGGGGCAGGCGCAGAGAGCCTCAAGAACTGTACCAAGGGCCCAGGGTACAATAAGCAGCTGCAGGGGGCAGATAAGAGGACCTGGCAGAAAATATATACAGATAAGGCAAGTATAGCGGTTTTAGTGAGTACCAGAACAAGTCAAGGTCCACAAATCTACGGATATATGATTGGACTAACATAGTCTCAAACTAATACTTACAATGTTTATATATGATGCTTATATACACAGGAAACCGGAGCACACTCGGATTTTAGCATCAAACCGGCCACATATGAGATGATAGGGTCTGGACATGAATTGTCTAGGGATAATGGATGGTAAAAATAAGGCCCATCAAAGTCAGTAAGCCATATTAAATGATATATATAGGCAAACTGCCAAATGTCATCAATATATAATAGTGAAGGCATAGGCAGGAATCCAGGTGTATTATTGCACTTACCCAAGATGGATAGTGCAGAGGGGTAGATAAATGGCTGATCCAAAAGACAAGGAGTTGGTTGCAACACACAGTCTATTGTACTAAGGAAAAAGCAAACAGAAAAGGGAACGCATATAAAATAGCTAAAAAAGCGACGCTTTTTCCTATAAACAGATTGCAGGCTTTAGTGAGCTCACCAGAGCAGAATAAAGGTGAAGCGTCAGTGTCCTGTTGATCCCCGGCGGTGCTGAGGCCAGGGATGCCGGCGATCTTATGCCCCCCAGTCACGTGCAGCGTCTGACGTCACTGCACGTGTGAGCGGACAGAAAGAGCCACTGCGCATGCGCAATTCGCCGAGGCTTAGCAGCAGTGTCAAATGTCACGTGTGTAAACACGCTGCAGACACAGCGCTGTACTGTGGAGCCATTGAGTGGCGGCAGCACAATACACTAGAGGTGGAATGATCATAAGATCACCAGATGTCAGTGGCATAGAGCGGGCAGTTGCTGGGTTGAAATGCCCTTGGGTGTCCATACAGCCAGGGTAACCCCATGAGCTCGGGTACCAGCGCCAGAGTGGACCTGCACCGCCCGTAGGACCCAACATGGAGGTCATAAGGGGCTGCTATGGGGAAGCCGTGCAAGGCAGGGAGGGGGAGGAGAGGGGAAGTGGCGTCTGATGGCACGCAAGACCCAACGGGAGCACAGTGGGTGAAATGAAAGCAGGTGGGAACAGGCATAGGACCAATGTAGCGCCCCAAACCACCCGCACACAATGGGGAGAAAAATGGGGGGAAGGGGGGACCTTGTCCACAGCGTGTACCCAATACAGGCAGATATGACAATTCACAAATCACAGAACTACACATACATATGTGAAAACATCAGTTTATGACAAGACATGACAAAATAATGAGCATTCAAGTGGTATATGCGTTACATAAGATAATTGATGATATTACTGTATAGGCATGGATGTTGATGAAAATGAAAAGATAGTAGAAGTAATGAACACAAGCTAAATCCTGAACAGACAGGGCCGACCTCTAACGTGGGGAAGAAGAAAGATGGGAGGAACAAAAAAATGATGTGTAACCATTATTACAATTGGATCAATTAAAAGAATATTTAGAGAAATGGCTTAAAGCTAATATACTCATTGAGCCCTGGGTATTTAGTGGCATCCAGGGTATGTATCCATTTTGTCTCCAGTTGGAGTAGTTTTTGATCGATGTCACCACCTCTGGCGTGTGCAGGGACATGTTCAAGAGCTGTAAAGCCCACAACATGGGGATCATAGTTATGCTGATCTGCTATATGTCGGTTAATTGAAGTAGATGTCTTGTGCTTATACAATGGTTTTATATGATCGCGAATGCGTACATTGAATGGACGTTTGGTTTTCCCAACGTAATAGCTGCCACATGTGCAGGTGGCCAGATATACTATACCTACAGATTGGCAGGTAACTTTGTGTTTGATTCTGTGAATGTGGCCGTTTGGAAGCAGATATCATGTGAATCGTAGACAAAATCGCATATGTCGCAATTTCCACAGGGAAATGTACCAAAAGTCGTCAGTGTAGATTCTGATTTAGGTGAGTGATGGCTAACTATAATTTTGTCTCTTAATGATGGAGAACGTCGATAAGTAATCTCCGGATGAGATTTAATGTATTTCTTGATGGTATTGTCTGCAGTGAGAAGGGGCCAGAATTTATTCAGAATATCTCTAACTTCATTGTGATGTTGTGAAAACTGTGCTATCAGACGGACTGGCTGGAAAGTGTCCGTATTTTTATTAGAGTAAATTAGATTTTTCCTATCAAGTTTTTTGACTTTATTGAAGGCCTGGTTCAATAGTCTGACTATATCCTCTTCTTTTTAATCTCTGATATAAATCAAGAGAAGCTGTAAAAAAATCATTCTCATGCGAGCAGTTGCATTTGATACGGAGATACTGACTATATGGAATGTTGTTTAAGAGTGGTTTTGGGTGGGCACTGTTGGCATGAAGGATGGTGTTTCCAGATGTCTCCTTGCGATATAAGGATGAAAAAAGATTACCATTGGGATCCAGTTGAATCTCTAGATCCAAAAAAGTAATTTTCCTCTGGCTGCACTCCATCGTAAATTTAAGATTATATGAATTGGTAGCTAGAATGTCGACAAATTTCAAAAGATGTTCCCGAGTACCAGACCAGAAAAAAATCACGTCGTCAATGTACCTGTGCCATGACACCACGTGGCACGGGAACTCAGCGAGGTCAGGATTGGCAAAGAGTTCTCTTTCCCACCCCCCAGGTACAGGTTAGCGTAGGATGGTGCACATTTAGTGCCCATAGCTACACCCTGTACCTGGAGGAATTGGGAAGAGCCGAACATAAAATGATTCCGCATCAAAATGAAACGTAAAAGGTCAATGATGAATTGGCCATAGGCTTCAAATTTGGGGCCTCTTTCTTGTAACAGATTGGAAATTACTTTGATGCCATTGTTGTGAGGAATAGCATTATAGAGACTCTCTACATCTAACGCCACCAACCAAACATCAGGCGGTAGATGTAGATCTTCCAAAATGCGAAGGAGATATATAGTATCCTTGACATAGGAGGGGAGTGATATAACGTGTGGGCTCAGATATTTATCCACAAGAGCACTTGCGTTTTCCGTAAGACTTAAACATCCTGACACAATGGGACGGCCAGGGGGACAGTTAAGGGATTTGTGGAGTTTTGGTAAAGCGTAAAATGTTGGTATTATAGGGTCTTTTACATTTAAGAATTTCCAAGTATTAACGTCTATGGTCCCTTTTTGATAAGCAGAAAAGATAAGTTCATAGTATTCAGTAGCAAAGTTATCAATAAGCAGTCGTGAAATAGGTCGGTACCAATCTTTGTTGTCAAGGATGTTGCAGGACATGGATTCATATGCCGCAACATCCATAACAACCATGTTCCCAACCTTATCTGCCGGTTTTATTACCAGCCCGGGGTGGTTCTGTAACGATTTGAGGGCATGTTTGTGGGCGAGAGACAAATTAGGTGGATATGAAGTAGAAAATTCATGATGTTGATGGCATTGGTGATTTGTTCTATGAATGCCCAAATATTTGGGTTAGCCGAAAGAGTAGGGAAGGATTTAGATTTAGGTTTAAACGAGGATGGAGGGGGGAAGGAGACACCGGAGACCACAGTGCCACCGCCATCAATAGGCAGCTGGCAGTCGTCTTCGGTGCCACCTTCCTCCAAAAGCGTTAGCAAGTCCTCAATGGCCTGAATTTCGGCCAATGTAGGAACACTATTTTCTGATGATGGCTCAACGACTTGAATTTGCAAGGGTTTGTCATAAATGACCTTATACATTAATTTTCTCGCAAATAGGTGGATGTCTTTAACAAATTGGAATTTGTTAAACTCAGCGGAGGGACAGAAAGTAAGGCCTAGTTGAAGTACCTTGATCTGTTCTTTAGTTAAAGGAAATGAAGAAAGATTGACTACGTCTAAGTCGTGAGTGCGTTGTGAGTGAGGGCTTCTGAGCGCTGAAGTGTGGGACTCTGCACAGAGTCCAGTGCCTGAGATAAAAAAATAGGAGCAATCTTGGGATCAATGGATTGTGAAGCAGTGGGAAACATAGAAGTAAGATTAGGTTCACTTACCCGTCTTCCAGTGGGAGCAGGGAGAGCGAGAGGTGCTGAAGTCGCCGTAGTGAGTGCCGAGTGCGCAGTGTGAGTGGTAGTAAGTGGTGGTCGTGGTAGTGCTCGTGTGAGCGGAGTGGAAGTGCTGGTGGTTTTCGGTCGAGCTATCATAGGTTTGGTAGCATTAGTGGCTCCAAAAGTGCGTCGGATAGAATCCGTGGAGGTGGTGGGTAGCTCCCCCTTCCTTTTTTTGGGGATCCTGTCTTGTGATAGATCATGATATGTAGTGGACGAGCTAGAAGAGAATGAAGTGGAGAAAACATTAGGTACTTCATTATTGTTTCTAGGTACATTCTCAGAGCTAGGTTTAGTGGTAGACTTTTTGGGGGCATTCCCGTCCCATCTATAGGCGTAGCCATTAGTATGAGCGAGTTTGTCCCGTAAAAATTTGTTTTCCTTAGCATTAATTACCTCTACCGTGTATTCCTCAAGGTGGGCCCGAAGGTCCTTGTCCCTTTGGGCAAACCTTGAGGAAGACATATCAGCAGCACGGTCAGAAAGCCATTCATTGATTGAGGTGTTAAGTAAATCCAATTCTTTCTCATATTGTTGACATAGCATGCTAATCATATTGAAAGAGCAGGCTTGCAAGTTGTCTTCCCATGCTTTTTTAAGGGGATCAGTAATTTTTTTGATATTTGGAAACATTTGTATTCTAAATCCCCAAGGGACAATTTGGTGTTCAACATACTTTTCAAAATACACCTTGTGCCAATAAATACAGACCTTCTTTTCCAATAGGGATGAGCCGAACACCCCCCTGTTCAGTTCGCACCAGAACATGCGAACAGGAAAAAAGTTTGCTCGAACACGCGTACACCGTTAAAGTCTATGGGACACGAACATGAATAATCAAAAGTGCTAATTTTAAAGGCTTATATGCAAGTTATTGTCATAAAAAGTGTTTGGGGACCCGGGTCCTGCCCCAAGGGACATGGATCAATGCAAAAAAAAGTTTTAAAAACGACCGTTTTTTTAGGAGCAGTGATTTTAATAATGCTTTAAGTCAAACAATAAAAGTGTAATATCCCTTTAAATTTTGTACCTGGGGGGTGTCTATAGTATGCCTGTAAAGGGGCGCATGTTTCCCGTGTTTAGAACAGTCTGACAGCAAAATGACATTTGGAAGGAAAAAACCCATTTAAAACTACTCGCGGCTATTGCATTGCCGACAATACACATAGAAGTTCATTGATAAAAACGGCATGGGAATTCCCCACAGGGAAACCCCGAACCAAAATTTAAAAAAAAATGACGTGGGAGTCCCCCTAAATTCCATACCAGGCCCTTCAGGTCTGGTATGGATATTAAGGGGAACCCCGGCCAAAAAAAAAAAAAAGGGGGGGCGTGGCTTGACCTCGTAGAGAATGGCTGCTTAACTTCAGAGCTCCGCTGACAGGGATAGAAATCTGAATTCCAAGGACGGTCAATGGCCTCCCAAACACACGAAAAGCGATGGGTACATCCTCCAGAACTTCATCGACCTCCCGGTCCTGTTCTCCCCGTGAAATACCGGCAAGATCCAGTCAGAACATCCCGGAGATGTTCCGGGCACAGATGGGAACTTCGGCGCCGGCTCCCACCTCACGGAGCCAGCATCAGCATCCTCCTCACTCTAATGCTGCTGCCTCTCCATTTCACGCTGAACTCAATGACGGGGGAATTCTCCTCACTCCTCATCAGCATCCGAGCCTGAACGATCTCGGATCCGTGGCTGAGGACATTAAGGACACCCTGACAGCAGCAATCTCAGATTTAAAAATTGAAATCCAGGCTATTACAGGCAGAGTTCAGGCGGTGGAACAAACGACTGCCCTCCATTCATCCAAGATCCATCACCAGAATCTGGCAATTGACACACATACACGGCAATTAAGAGATGTCAATCGCCACTTGGAAGATTTAGACAATCGCGGCAGACGCCATAACCTCAGGCTGAGAGGTTTGCCTGCAACCGTGGATGCAGATCACCTTCAAAGTGAAGTTATTCATATCTTTAATAACATACTCGGCAGACCCAGAGAGGTTCCTATTGCGATGGAAAGAATCCACCATGCCCTGAGACCGAAGGGAAAGGACTCTGACCCGCCTAGGGATGTGGTATGCTGCATTATTGACTACCGTTTGAAGGAAGACATCCTGAGGGCTGCACGTTCCCTGACCCCTTTACTACATAACGGCACAGAACTTCGTCTATTCCAGGATTTATCAAATATAACCTTGCAGCGCAGAAGGGAACTGCAACCCCTTCTGACAGTACTCCGGGCCAAGGGTATAATTTACCACTGGAAGTTCCCTTTTGGTTTGGCGGCAACAGTACAAGGACACTCAGCTCTCCTCAGAGTCCCTGAGGATCTACATTCCTTCTGTGACACGCTCGGAATCCCTCTCATGGAGGTCCCAGAATGGTACGCGGAATTTCGTACCCCTACAGCATCTAAAGCACCTTCCAGGAGTGAAGCAATGGAGACCCAACACACAAGCTACCGAAGACACCGTTCGCCATCGGAACCAAGAATTCTTCAACCCGACCCGCAGTCTCCATCCATCTACAGCCCGACGAAACCTCCACGCTCCAGAAGAGCTAGAAGAGATCGGTGAATACAGATGGCATCTGCAACATAGGCTGAAAGATTTCCTCTGACTGTTCATGTGCCGTTTTTAGAGTATTGAAAGTTCATACCCCGGCTGGTAATATGTTCCTAAAGTCTTTCAATCTGTAAAGTTTAGGTAGATCATAGTTCTTACACACAGGCATATCTATATCCCCCTTAACGCTGACTACCAAAGCAGCGCTTTGCCTGCATGGTTTGTTCTGTCACACCTTACTCTCCAATACAGCCCTACACTAGCAGTTCCACCCTTCATTAGAGCTCTATTATAATTAGATTCTTATGTGACTGTATTTTCCTATCTAATGAGGTATAGGGTCATCAGAGATCTCCAATCTACTTTATCTCTCCCTCCTCTAGCTGATCGGTACACTGACAGTTTAACAGGGTTTCATCCTGCTCCGATTACACGGATTGATAATTATAACTGCAAATATGCCCTTCTCTTACACACAACAGGCTGCTAGTAATATTCATTGACACCCCTATTTTAATCCTGTATTAACGCTCTGTTCCTCTTAGATAGCAACTACATTATTAGGTGACTACTAGAACTACCACACAATCTTATTGCCATGACAACCAGCTGTTCATCGCTCTATTGGTTGCTGTCTTTCGGCGCGAATTCATGAGAGGAGCCAAGGTCTGAGGTAACAAGTTCTCCCCCAACATGACTCATGCAGTCGCTCATTGGCTCTCACAAGGTTAGAGACCTGACTTGTTACCGTGGTGACACACTGCAGACCTTTCTCCCCTGCCTCCACACACGCACCTCCCATAGGAGGATGCCTGTGTCATCCCAGCCCGAGATGGTTGTGACACATGATTCATCTCCTTAGTAGTCCTAACATCATCTTATCTGTCATGAATTACGCAAAGATTAGGGCACTCACTACCCTGTATGATTATATAGAACTTATCCTTACGAGTGCCTTTCCCTGACTAGACAGCTATCTACATGCCAAAACGGAACTGAAAGGCTTCTCAGACAAAGGCACTCTAAGGGAGTTTCACAGACACTGATCTTTCTCATATATTCATCCCCTCCTATCCACTGAGATATGCTCCTAATTAGCATAACAATCTATATGGATACTTCATTTTATTAATTATTTTGACAAGCTTCTTCATAGCCTTCAGGGGTAGTTAATTATTAATTAGTTCAGGCACGGTTTATCTATCTTAAGAGATAATACTTTCTATCTATGTTGAATACTCTGCTCTGCAAACTGTTCAAGTTTTCTGGCTGACTGTTTAACTGAATTATTACATAGACTTTTGCGCTATGAATATCTGCGCCTCACCAGATGTATATTTTATGTGCTACTCATGGGGATGTTTATTTCTTTTATTTCTTTTATTTTTCTGTTTTTTTTCTCATTCTTTCCTCTCACTTAACGATCACCAGGGGAACGATCTCACAAAATATGTCATTAAGGTAATGTTTCATCTGACCATACACCTAATTTTTTATCTGCTTTTCGCAAATCTGACCCATGCTGTTTCTCCAAATCCACTGAGAAAGTTAATAGGCGGCATTCACAGCAATCTAAATGCAACCATTTCACACATGGACCGTCTTCAGTCCATGCCTTCTTCCTACATCTATCCCATATGTCAGCGGCTCTTGTCCCTTACTGACAGGTTTTACTTTTCTCTACGTTACCGTTTGGTCACCTTCCCAAACAGTGGTTTCAATTGATTACCTGATTTCTTCACTCAACCCTCCTTTAAACCACCACTGACCCATTCCGGTACCATATATCACGAGTGTATACTCGTACATAGCCTAGCGAGCAGGCATCGCTAGTCCCCGGATTACTTTCCACTACCTATAACCCCTAACAACACTACACAGTGGTCTTCACAGTTTCCTCTCCCCCGCATACCCAATATCCCTCACATCACTCCCTATTCCTGAACAATTTACTCTCATCCTGAATAGAATCTCATCACTCTCCTAGAACGCGCCTTCCACACATAAGAGCATAAGGCACAAGTCCAACTACTGTTCTTTTTCTGCCACACATACACCTGCAACGTGGACTATATTCAGTAAACACCACTCCAGTCTAACTCACAACACCTCCCAAATTACAGAATGACACCGGTCTCACACAATTCTACCTCAATATCTCACCACAATGCCACTACTAAACTAGTCTCGCTCAACGCACGGGGACTAAATGTCCCTGAGAAACATACACAAGTTCTCCTTTATATGCATAAACTCAAGGCAGACATTATATACATCCAAGAAACGCATTTCAAAACGGACTCTATCCCCAAATTCTCCAACTTACGTTATCCAACAGCTTTTCATGCTACCAACAAACAATCAAAAACAAAAGGAGTCTCTATCCTTATCTCAAAACAGTGTCCACTCATAATCAAAGACACTCTAGCGGATGAAGATGGAAGATTTCTATTTGTCAAAGGTTCACTTTTCGGTAAACCTTTAACCTTAGCAAACATATACGCCCCCAACATTAAACAAGTCCCGTTCTTCCGACACACACTGCAATTGCTCTCATCGTTTCAAGAGGGTATACTATTAACTGGAGGAGATTTTAATGTTCCCTTAAACCCAATAAAAGATACATCCTCGGGTGCATCCAAATTACCCTTCTCCGCGTTACGAGCAATTAAACAATGTTTTCAAGAATTGACATTACATGACGCATGGCGTACTTTAAACCCCTCAACTAAAGATTACACTTTTTTCTCCAACCCACATGGCAGTTACTCCAGACTTGACTATTTCTTTATTTCACAAAGCGATCTCACCATGCTCAAACACACCTCCATCGAACCAATGTACATATCAGATCACCACCTGATAACCATGTCCTTGGAATTTCCATCCAAACATACTCGCTCACAAATATGGCGTCTTGATCCCTCACTGCTGACAGACATTTCAATAGTGTCTACTATACACGACAATCTAAAACTTTATTTCCAGGATAACGACTCCTTTGAAATATCCCAAATTGATAAAATGGGAAGCCCATAAATGCACCATACGGGGAAAACTAATAGCTATCGCTTCCAAGAGAAGACGAGAAAGACAAGCGCATATTTCTATCCTTTCCAAACGCATACAGGATTTAGAAAAAATACATAAGAAAACTCGAGCTCTCTCCACACTTGAGGAACTTACTCAGGTGAGGACAGAGTTGAAAGAAGTGTTACATAAACAAATAAAACGCAAATACATATTATCACAAAAAATATTCTACGAACATGGCAACAAATCCGGTAAAATTCTAGCCAGAGCCCTCCGTGCAAAAAGATCATCTACAACACTTCATTCCATTAATGACCCTTCGATTCTAAAGTAACGTCTAATACACTGATAGCAGACCAATTTGTGAATTATTTCTCGCAGCTCTATAATATCAATCCACATAAACCCATGATAAACAATGATCGTAGAACACACTTGATTAAAGATTTCCTAGCCCAACATGGTCCCAAACCCATTTCTGATGCAGAAGCATCGCATCTAGAATGTCCCATCTCTAAGGATGAACTAGAGACTGTGCTCAAACAACTCAAAACAGGCAAAAGTCCAGGTCCAGATGGCCTAACAGCAGGATACTATAAGGAATTCATTGCTACGCTTTATCCTCACTTCTTAAATGCTTTCAACTCCCTTTCATCCGAGAACCCCCCTCCCAGAGATCTTCTCACAGCCCACATAGTGGTTATTCCAAAACCTGATAAAGATCCAAATTTAGTTCACAACTACAGACCAATATCTCTACTAAATGTTGACCTGAAAATATATGCAAAAATTTTGGCTAATAGACTTTTACCCCTTCTCCCTGGCCTCATCTCCTTGGACCAAGTTGGTTTTGTCCCAGGTAGAGAGGCAAGGGACAACACCCTAAAGGCAATCAGTATTCACAATTGGCTGACTTCAAAGAAACAACCGGGATTCCTTCTTTCCCTTGATGCGGAGAAGGCATTCGACAGGGTAGCCTGGGACTACCTAAAAGAGGTCCTAACACACATTGGCATATGAGATCGCATGCTACAATTTATTCTTGCTCTATACTCCACCCCAACTGCCAAAGTCCGGATAAATGGACACCTGTCAAATGCCTTCTCCATATCTAATGGTACAAGACAAGGATGCCCACTCTCTCCGCTTATTTTTGTCTTGGCACTGGAACCATGTCTAACGCATCTAAAAAACAATCCAAACGTTAAAGGAATAACCATCGCAAAATCTACCTATAAATTAGTGGCATTTGCGGATGACATCCTACTATTCCTGACAGAGCCACACATTACGCTACCCAATCTCCTCAAAGATCTTACTCTCTTTGAAAATCTCACATATCTTAAAATTAACTTAGCTAAATCAGAGGCCTTAAATATCACTCTACCACCAGATATAGTGAAACAATGTCAAACTAATTTCCCTTTCAAATGGAAACCGAGCGCAATTAAATACCTTGGGGTCTACATTCCAACCTCGCTATCGGACTTATACAGCAAAAACTATACTCCCATTATCCAAAATATTCAAAAAGACCTCAACACTTGGTCAACGGGTTTGTTCTCATGGTTTGGCAGAGTTTCCATTATAAAAATGACTATAATGCCAAAATTTCTATACCTGCTCCAAACAATCCCAGTGTCACTACCACAAACTTTTTTCAATGCATACCGCAAATCCTGTATGAAATTCATCTGGAACGATAAGCGACCTAGAATGAGTTTCAACAGAGTGACCATACCCAAAATGAAAGGTGGGTTAGGCCTACTGGATCTTCGAAAATACTATTGGGCCTGTCAACTCTCTCGAATAGTGGACTGGAATGTTCACCCTAAAACTAAAGCGTGGATCGCAATTGAACAAGCCTTCTCACATATCCCGCTCCATAATCTACCCTGGATTCACCCTCGCCACATCTCTCCACATTGCAAACAACATCCCCTTATCGGTACAACACTGAATTCCTTTAAAAAGACATGTAAACATTTGCACATTTCCTCCTCTCCAGGCCCTCTCACGCCAATCAAACATAACCCAGACTTTCCATCAGGCATTGATGATTCTTTCCTTCATCAAATAGGATCCCAGACAAGGATGACAGCGGGAGATTTCTTCGCTAAGGGGAATATTAAACCGCTGTCCTCATTGAACTCCCAAGAAACGAATCACCAGATCCCTTTCTGGTCTTATATACAACTCAGACATTTTCTTCTTGATCCCCAAACTAGGGCTGCATACTCAAGAAACCAATCACACTTTGAATCCCTTTGCTCTGCCACTGAACCACAAAGACACCTGATATCCACCATATACTTGAACCTCTTTCTCGAGCATACTCCTAAAACAAATATAGCTAGTGCAAAATGGGAAAAAGATCTTTCCATCCACCTCTCTGATAAGGAATGGGAAAAGATATACTCTAACATACACAAAGGCTCCATTAATGTAACAACTCAAGAAAACGGATACAAGCTTTTCTCCAGATGGTACAAAACGCCTCTCAAGTTACACACCATTAATCCAGAGATCCCATCTCATTGTTGGAGATGTAATGACAAAAACGGATCACTCCTTCACATATGGTGGGACTGCCCTGCGATTTCTGCCTTCTGGACTAAAGTTTTTCACCTCTCCTCCCAAATCACTGCACTTCAGCTAGATTTCTCTCCAGCACAAGCCCCCCTACACCACTCCTCCCTACCGATGAAATATTATCACAAATCCCTAGCACTATATCTAATCAATGCTGCTAAACTCTGTATCCCAGTTCTCTGGAGATCTCCCAACCCACCCACAATCGCAGACTGGTTCAAAAGAGTAAACAAAATAGCTGAAATGGAGGAACTTGTACATCAAGCACAGGATTCCTATACTAAATACAGGAACACTTGGGCCTGTTGGCTACATTTCCGCACAACATCTGAATATACCCAATTAATCAGTCAGGAATCCTCCTCCAGCACACCATAAGACACATCATACATCCCAACTGTCTATAGTCCTCCCTATAGCCGTGCATGAAACAAAATTCAGGAGGCAACTATATCATTACGCATACAGAATTCACTTCAAAAGCTCTATTATGCTTTTCTTCCTGGGACTTGGTCCTTCTGTAAAGATATTTCCCGTTAGACCCATGGCTGAGCCAGGGACGGGAAATAACTTTCCCCTACCTTCCTTTTGTACTTCTCACTATATTTTGACCACCATTTAATCGAAACTTTGCTATGTTAGGTATCTATTGTTGTATGCTATGATTATATCTCTATCTACAGACATTACCCGACTTCTGGACACCATGCACCAGGATCAATTTCACACTCTCACACAGACATAGTAATTAAAGATTATTCCAAACACAATCCAACAAAAATCTCAGACTCATATACTAAGGCTATCATAGGCAATCTATTATAATACGGTTTTTACTCCTCTCTCCCTTTTTAATCTTTTTCACCCTCAAAAATCAACATGTTAAAAAAATGTTTTACCTGCTTTAATATATGTTCTTTATATTTTCTGCCCACACTACTCTGTAATCCCATATATCCACACCCCAGATGTAATGTGTTTTTCAACAACTCCACAGTCGTAGATTTGAATACTTGTTAAAATACAACGTTGTACTCTCTGGACTGTTCCCTCTGTATAACACTGTTATCATTTTATCTCAAACCTTGCTTTTGTGTACTACTTTTCTGTATGAATTTAACTTAATAAAGCTTTATTTGGAAAAAAAAAAAAATGGCGTGGGGTCCCCCCAAAAATCCATACCAGACCCTTATCCGAGCACGCAACCTGGCAAGCCGCAGGAAAAGAGGGGGGGACGAGAGTGCGGCCCCCCCTTCCTGAACCGTACCAGGCCACATGCCCTCAACATTGGGAGGGTGCTTTTGGGTAGCCCCCCAAAACACCTTGTCCTCATGTTGATGAGGACAAGGGCCTCATCCCCACAACCCTGGCTGGTGGTTGTGGGGGTCTGCGGGCGGGGGGCTTATCGGAATCTGGAAGCCCCCTTTAACAAGGGGACCCCCAGATCCCACCCCCCCCCCTGTGTGAAATGGTAAGGGGGTACTTACCCCTACCATTTCACTAAAAAACTGTCAAAATGTTAAAAATGACAAGAGACAGTTTTTGGCAATTCCTTTATTTAAATGCTTCTTCTTTCTTCTATCTTCTTTCATCTTCTTCTTCCTCTGGTTCTTCTGGCTCTTCTGGTTCTTCCTCCGGTGTTCTCGTCCAGCATCTCCTCCGCGGCGTCTTCTATCTTCTTCTCCTCTTCTCCACGAGCCGCTCCGCACCCATGGCATGGGGGGAGGCTCCCGCTCTTCTCTTCATCTTCTTCTTCTTCATCCTCTTCTCTACTTCCTTCTTCTCTTCTTCTCTTCTTCATTTTCTTCTCCGGGCCGCTCCGCACCCATGCTGGCATGGAGGGAGGCTCCCGCTGTGTGACGGACTCTCCTCATCTGACGGTTCTTAAATAATGGGGGGCGGGGTTACCCGGTGACCCCGCCCCCTCTGACGCACGGTGACTTGATGGGACTTCCTTGTGACGTCATGGGGAATGCCACAGGGAAGTCCCGTCATGGCCCGTGTGTCAGAGGTGGGCGGGGTCACCGGGTAACTCCGCCCCCCGTTATTTAAGAACCGTCAGATGAGGAGACTCCGTCACACAGTGGGAGCCTCCCTCCATGCCAGCATGGGTGCGGAGCGGCCCAGAGAAGAAAATGAAGAAGAGAAGAAGAGAAGAAGGAAGTAGAGAAGAGGATGAAGAAGAAGAAGATGAAGAGAAGAGCGGGAGCCTCCCCCCATGCCATGGGTGCGGAGCGGCCCGTGGAGAAGAGGAGAAGAAGATAGAAGACGCCGCGGAGGAGATGCTGGACGAGAACACTGGAGGAAGAACCTCCGTTATTTAAGAACCGTCAGACAAGGAGACTCCGTCACACAGCGGGAGCCTCCCTCCATGCTAGCATGGATGCGGAGCGACCCGGAGAAGAAAATGAAGAAGAGGAGAAGGAAGAAGAGAAGAGGATGAAGAAGAAGATGAAGAGAAGAGCGGGAGCCTCCCCCCATGCCGTGGGTGCGGAGCGGCCCGAGGAGAAGAAGATAGAAGACGCCGCAGAGGAGATGCTGGATGAGAACGCCCGAGGAAGAACCAGAAGAGCCAGAAGAACCAGAAGAAGATGAAGGAAGATAGAAGAAAGAAGAAGCATTTAAATAAAGGAATTGTCAAAAACTGTCTCTTGTCATTTTTAACATTTTTGACAGTTTTTTAGTGAAATGGTAGGGGTAAGTACCCCCTTACCATTTCACACAGGGGGGGGGCGGGATCTGGGGGTCCCCTTGTTAAAGGGGGCTTCCAGATTCTGATAAGCCCCCCGCCCGAAGACCCCCACAACCACCGGCCAGGGTTGCGGGGATGAGGCCCTTATCCTCATCAACATGGGGACAAGGTGTTTTGGGGAGCTACCCCAAAGCACCCTCCCAATGTTGAGGGCATGTGGCCTGGTACGGTTCAGGAGGGGGGGCGCACTCTCATCCTCTTTTCCTGCGGCCTGCCAGGTTGCATGCTTGGATAAGGGTCTGGTATGGATTATTGGGGGACCCCACGCTGTTTTTTTTTTTTTTTTTTTGGCATGGGGTTCCCCTTAAAATCCATACCAGACCTGAAGGGTCTGGTATGGAATTTAGGGGGAACCCCACGTCATTTTTTTAAAAATTTTGGCCGGGGTTCCCCTTAATATCCATACCAGACCTGAAGGGCCTGGTATGTAATTTAAGGGGGACTCCCACGTCATTTTTTTTTTTTAATTTTGGTTCGGGGTTTCCCTGTGGGGAATTCCCATGCCGTTTTTATCAATGAACTTCTATGTGTATTGTCGGCAATGCAATAGCCGCGGGTAGTTTTAAATGGGTTTTTTCCTTCCAAATGTCATTTTGCTGTCAGACTGTTCTAAACACGGGAAACATGCGCCCCTTTACAGGCATACTATAGACACCCCCCAGGTACGAAATTTAAAGGGATATTACACTTTTATTGTTTGACTTTAAGCATTATTAAAATCACTGCTCCTGAAAAAACGTCAGTTTTTAAAACTTTTTTTTGCATTGATCCATGTCCCCTGCGGCAGGACCCGGGTCCCCAAACACTTTTTATGACAATAACTTGCATATAAGCCTTCAAAATTAGCACTTTTGATTTATTCCATAGACTTTTAAAGGGTGTTCTGCGGCATTCGAATTTGCCGCGAACACCCCAAATTGTTCACTGTTCGGCGAACTTGCGAACAGCCAATGTTCGAGTCGAACATGAGTTCGACTCAAACTTGAAGCTCATCCCTATTTTCCAATAAACGTTGAAATCTAATAAAAGGTTTGTCAAGTTCCATATCAGAAATATTTGAAGCTGTATGAGAGGTTTGAATTTTGGTCATTAAATCCTCCCAGGCTTCCCCACAGAAGTCAGCCATGGTGTCAAAGAAAATGGCAATATGATTTTGAAAAAATAGAGAAATATTATTGGTTGTGAGAGAAATACCACAATTGCATAAAAGAGGCAAAAAATAGTACAAAAACAACAGATAACAAGTATCTCATAGATTTAAATTTTAACTCTGATATAGAGTATAGAGGACACCCCAACCTAGAAGTTGTGTATTTAAACACCGAAATTCAAGGCTAGAAATCGAAAACGGGGGGGGGTGGTTGGGTAGTCCTCAATATGACACGGCACCTCATCCCAATGATTAGAAACTCGTATGTAGGATAGGGATGCGGGGATTATAGCGGTGCCAGAAAAACCAGAATGTAATTAGATAAAAAATATGAATTTTTATTAACAAAATTTAAAAAATAAGAAATGTATAAATTGTTACATAGACAAGGTGTGCATCAAAATATAAGACATTTAAAACCATTTGTAGCAAGATTTTACAAGATTCGGCCTGAGAATGTGGCGGCCAATCTGGTAGACAGGTATTTGAGGGTCCTACATGTTTCGCCAGAAGTGGCTTCCTCAGGGACAGTTGGTTATACCTATATCGCTACTATACAATCTATAGAGAGAAATTCACAATCAAAAACAATATTGAATTGAATTTCGGTGTTTAAGTACACAACTTCTAGGTTGGGGTGTCCTCTATACTCTATATCAGAGTTAAAATTTAAATCTATGAAATAATTGTTATCTGTTGTTTTTGTACTATTTTTTGCCTCTTTTATGCAATTGTGGTATTTCTCTCACAACCAATAATATTTCTTTATTTTTTCAAAATCATATTGCTATTTTCTTTGACACCATGGCTGACTTCTGTGGGGAAGACTGCGAGGATTTAATGCCCAAAATTCAAACCTCTCATACAGCTTCAAATATTTCTGATATAGAACTTGACAAACCTTTTATTAGATTTCAACGTTTATTAGAAAAGAAGGTCCGTATTTATGGGCACAAGGTGTATTTTGAAAAGTATGTTGAACACCAAATTGTCCCTTGGGGACTCAGAATACAAATGTTTCCAAATATGAAAAAAAATACTGATCCCCTTAAAAAAGCATGGGAAGAAAACTTGCAAGCCTGCTCTTTCAATATGATTAGCATGCTATGTCAACAATATGAGAAGGAATTGGATATACTTGACACTTCAATCAATGAATGGCTTTCTGACCATTCTACTGATATGTCTTCCTCAAGGTTAGCCCAAAGGGACAAGGACCTTCGGGCCCACCTTGAGGAATACACGGTAGAGGTAATTAATGCTAAGGAAAACAAATTTTTACGGGACAAACTCGTTCATACTAATGGCTATGCCTATAGATGGGACGGGAATGCCCCCAAAAAGTCTACCACTAAACCTAGCTCTGAGAATGTACCTAGAAACAATAATGAAGTACCTAATGTTTTCTCCACTTCATTCTATTCTAGCTCGTCCACTACATATCGTGATCTATCACAAGACAGGATCCCCAAAAAAAGGAAGGGGGAGCTACCCACCACCTCCACGGATTCTATCCGACGCACTTTTGGAGCCACTAATGCTACCAAACCTATGATAGCTCGACCGAAAACCACCAGCACTTCCACTCCGCTCACACGAGCACTACCATGACCACCACTTACTAGCACTCACACTGCGCACTCGGCACTCACTACGGCGACTTCAGCACCTCTCGCTCTCCCTGCTCCCATTGGAAGACGGGTAAGTGAACCTAATCTTACTTCTATGTTTCCCACTGCTTCACAATCCATTGATCCCAAGATTGCTCCTATTTTTTTATCTCAGGCACTGGACTCTGTGCAGAGTCCCACACTTCAGCGCTCAGAAGCCCTCACTCACAACGAACTCACGACTTAGACGTAGTCAATCTTTCTTCATTTCCTTTAACTAAAGAACAGATCAAGGTACTTCAACTAGGCCTTACTTTCTGTCCCTCCGCTGAGTTTAACAAATTCCAATTTGTTAAAGACATCCACCTATTTGCGAGAAAATTAATGTATAAGGTCATTTATGACAAACCCTCGCAAATTCAAGTCGTTGAGCCATCATCAGAAAATAGTGTTCCTACATTGGCCGAAATTCAGGCCATTGAGGACTTGCTAACGCTTTTGGAGGAAGGTGGCACCGAAGACGAATGCCAGCTGCCTATTGATGGCGGTGGCATTGTGGTCTCCGGTGTCTCCTTCCCCCCTCCGTCCTCGTTTAAACCTAAATCTAAATCCTTCCCTACTCTTTCGGCTAACCCAAATATTTGGGCATTCGTAGAACAAATCACCAATGCCATCAACATCATGAATTTTCTACTTCATATCCACCTAATTTGTATCTCGCCCACAAACATGCCCTCAAATAGTTACAGAACCACCCCGGGCTGGTAATAAAACCGGCAGATAAGGGTGGGAACGTGGTTGTTATGGATGTTGCGGCATATGAATCCATGTGCCGCAACATCCTTGACAACAAAGATTGGTACCGACCTATTTCATGACTGCTTATTGATAACTTTGCTACTGAATACTATGAACTTATCTTTTCTGCTTATCAAAAAGGGACCATAGACGTTAATACTTGGAAATTCTTAAATGTAAAAGACCCTAGAATACCAACATTTTACGCTTTACCAAAACTCCACAAATCTCTTAAGTGTCCCCCTGGCCGTCCCATTGTGTCAGGATGTTTAAGTCTTACCGAAAACGCAAGTGCTCTTGTGGATAAATATCTGAGCCCACACGTTATATCACTCCCCTCCTATGTCAAGGTTACTATATATCTCCTTCGCATTTTGGAAGATCTACATCTACCGCCCGATGTTTGGTTGGTGGCGTTAGATGTAGAGAGTCTCTATAATGCTATTCCTCACAACAACGGCATCAAAGTAATTTCCAATCTGTTACAAGAAAGAGGCCCCAAATTTGAAGCCTATGGCCAATTCGTCATTGACCTTTTACGTTTCATTTTGACGCGGAATCATTTTATGTTTGGCTCTTCCCACTTCCTCCAGGTACAGGGTGTGGCTATGGGCACTTTACAATGGAGTGCAGCCAGAGGAAAATTACTTTTTTGGATCTAGAGATTCAACTGGATCCCAATGGTAATCTTTTTTTCATCCTTATATCGCAAGGAGACATCTGGAAACACCATCCTTCATGCCAACAGTGCCCACCCAAAACCACTCTTAAACAGCATTCCATATAGTCAGTATCTCCGTATCAAATGCAACTGCTCGCATGAGAATGATTTTTTTTACAGCTTCTCGTGATTTATATCAGAGATTAAAAAGAAGAGGATATAGTCACAGACTATTGAAGCAGGCCTTCAATAAAGTCAAAAAACTTGATAGGAAAAAACAAATTTACTCTAATAAAAATATGGACACTTTCCAGCCAGTCCGTCTGATAACACAGTTTTCACAACATCACAATGAAGTTAGAGATATTCTGAATAAATTCTGACCCCTTCTCACTGCAGACAATACCATCAAAAAAATACATTAAATCTCATCCGGAGATTACTTATCGACGTTCTCCATCATTAAGAGACAAAATTATAGTTAGCCATCACTCACCTAAATCAGAATCTACACTGACGACTTTTGGTACATTTCCCTGTGGAAATTGCGACATATGCGATTTTGTCTTTGATTCACGTGATATCCGCTTCCAAACGGCCACATTTACAGAATCAAACACAAAGTTACCTGCCAATCTGTAGGTATAGTATATCTGGCCACCTGCACGTGTGGCAGCTATTACATTGGGAAAACCAAATGTCCATTCAATGTACGCATTCGCGATCATATAAAACCATTGTATAAGCACAAGACATCTACTTCAATTAACCGACATATAGCAGAGCATGTTGTGGGCTTTACGGCTCTTGAACATGTCCCTGCACACGCCAGAGGTGGTGACATCGATCAAAAACTACTCCAACTGGAGACAAAATGGATACATATCCTGGATGCCACTAAATACCCAGGGCTCAATGAGTATATTAGCTTTAAGCCATTTCTCTAAATATTCTATACTCTAAAATATAATTTTAATTGATCCAATTGTAATAATGGTTACACATCATTTTTTTGTTCCTCCCATCTTTCTTCTTCCCCACGTTAGAGGTCGGCCCTGTCTGTTCAGGATTTAGCTTGTGTTCGTTACTTCTACTATATTTTTATTTTCATCAACATCCGTGCCTATAATATCATCAATTATCTTATGTAACGCATATACCACTTGAATGCTCATTATTTTGTCATGTCTTGTCATAAACTGATGTTTTCACATATGTATGTGTAGTTCTGTGATTTGCGAATTGTCATACCTGCCTGTATTGGGTACACGCTGTGGACATGCCCCCCCCCCCCTTTTTCGCCCCATTGTGTGCGGGCGGTTTGGGGTTTTACATTGGTCCTATGCCTGTTCCCACCTGGTTTCATTTCACCCACTGTGCTCCCGTTGGGTCTCGCGTGCCATCAGACGCCACTTCCCCTCTCCTCTGTTTCCCCCTCCCTGCCTTGCACGGCTTCCCCATAGCAGCCCCTTATGACCTCCATGTTGGGTCCTATGGGCGGTGCAGGTCCACTCCGGCGCTGGTACCCGAGCTCATGGGGTTACCCTGGCTGTATGGACACCCAAGGGCATTTCAACCCAGCAACTGCCCGCTCTATGCCACTGACATCTGGTGATCTTATGATCATTCCACCTCCAGTGTACTGTGCTGCCGCCAATCAATGGCTCCACAGTACAGCGCTGTGTCTACAGCGTGTTTACACACGTGACATTTGACACTGCCGCTAAGCCTCCTGGTCCTTGTAGGCCCGGGAGCCTCGGCGAGTTGCGCATGCGCAGTGGCTCTTTCTGTCCGCTCACACGTGCAGTGACGTCAGATGCTGCACGTGTGCTGGGGGGCATAAGGTCGCCAGCATCCCTGGCCACAGCACCGCCGGGGATCAACAGGACACCGACGCTTCACTTTTTTTCTGCTCTGGTATGCTCACTAAAGCCTGCAATCTGTTTATAGGACAAGCATCGCTTTTTTAGCTAATTTATATGCGTTCCCTTTTCTGTTTGCTTTTTCCTTAGTACAATAGACTGTGTGTTTCAACCAACACCTTGTCTTTTGGATCAGCCATCTATCTAGCTCTCTGCACTATCCATCTTGGGTAAGTGCAATAATACACCCAGATTCCTGCCTATGCCTTCACTATTATATAATGATGACATTTGGCAGTTTGCCTATATATCATCTAATATGGCTTACTGACTTTGATGGGCCTTATTTTTACCATCCATTATCCCTAGACAATTCATGTCCAGACCCTATCATCTCACATGTGGCCGGTTTGATGTTAAAATCCGAGTGTGCTCCGGTGTCCTGTGTATATAAGCATCATATATAAACATTGTAAGTATTAGTTTGAGACTATGTTAGTCAATCATATATCCGTAGATTTGTGGACCTTGACTTGTTCTGGTACCCACTAAAACCGCTATACTTGCCTTATCTGTATATATTTTCTGCCAGGTCCTCTTATCTGCCCCCTGCAGCTGCTTATTGTACCCTGGGCCCTTGGTACGGTTCTTGAGGCTCTCTGCGCCTGCCCCCGGTGACTTACAGGTAGTCATTTTTCCATCTTATGGGTAGCTTGGTTTGCTTGCTGGGTGGATGGGTGATTGGGTGGAGGATGGGTTGGCCTACTGGTGGGTACTATGGTACCCACGGTTGCACTTTGGGTGTTGTTCTCAGGTTCATGTCTGACAGTTCGCAAACATAGTAAATGTCTATTCACATTTCAACCTCTTCTGATGTAATTGATTCTATATTTGCTGCAATTTTGCATATATTGTTTTTTGATTGTGAATTTCTCTCTATAGATTGTATAGTAGCGATATAGGTATACCCAACTGTCCCTGAGGAAGCCACTTCTGGCGAAACATGTAGGACCCTCAAATACCTGTCTACGGGATTGGCCGCCACATTCTCAGATCGAATCTTGTAAAATCTCGCTACAAATGGTTTTAAATGTCTTATATTTTGATGCACACCTTGTCTATGTAACAATCTATAAATTTCTTATTTTTTAAATTTTGTTAATAAAAATTCATGTTTTTTATCTAATTACATTCTGGTTTTTCTGGCACCGCTATAATCCCCACATCCCTATCCTACAAACGAGTTTCCAATCATTGGGATGAGGTGCCGTGTCATATTGAGCACTACCCAACCATCCCCCCCCTAAATAAATCAAAACATCTATGGTATCACTTTTTCTGGAAATTGGAGCAAACAAAATATAGATTACCTTGACCTACAAGTATACAAAAATAATGGACACTTAAGTACAAGGACGTATTTCAAGACCACAGATAGAAATGGGTACCTTCCAACTAGCAGTTGCCACCACCCACTGTGGATAGGCAACATACCTAGAGGGCAATTAATGTGTATACACAGAAACTGCAGTAATTTAACTGACTACGAGGAACAAGCAAACACAATAATTAAAAGATTTGTGGAAAAAGGATATAACAGAAAAGAACTAGTAACACTAAAAGAAAAAGTGCAGACAATGGACAGAAACATGCTAATTGAAGGAAAGACGGTAAATAACATAAGAAAGAGGAATAGGAACATGGATATGGCTTTTCTGACAGGATATAGCAGACAATACAAAGCCATGGAGTCCATTATAAAAAAACATTGGCCAATTCTGCAATCTGACAAAATCTTGAGCTCCATCTTTAAGAAATAAATTGGTACACAATGCCCTGGACCCACCACAACAGATGAAATTATTTAAAAACCTTAAGGGATTTTTCAAGTGCGGAAAATGCCTACCATGCATAGTTAGTAAGAAAACAAGCAAAAAGATATCAAAATTTAGTTCAGTAGCTAATGGAAAGGAATATAACATCAATGAATTAATAACCTGCAATAGTACCCATGTCACCTACTTAATAGAATGCCCATGCCACAAACAATATGTGGGGAGAACAACTAGACAATTGTGTGTCAGAATTCGAGAACACGTTACCAACATAAAAAATGGGTTCAACAAACACAGTGTCTCAAGACATTTTAGGGACTACCATGGAAAAGATCCAACTTGCATGGTCTTCTATGCCATAGACAAGATCAAAGGACACAGGAGGGGGGAGAATAAAAGAATCTAGATCTCACAGAATGAGACTAAATGGATCTTCCAATTAGACACTCTCCAACCGGCAGGAATGAACATCGATGTAGATCTAAACTGCTTTCTGAACAATTTCTAAGACATATCAGTATTGGCTTTAACCTATCTGAAGTTCAAAGTTTGAAAACCACCACACATCATTATAAATAATGGCATTTCATCTAAGATACGATAAGATTGATGCCACATGGGGGTAGTTTTTAGAATACATTACATCTGACCCTTATATATGCAACATCTAACAAGCATTTTTTGGTCCTCCCAATCAATCAAAAGTCTAGAAATCAATTTTTGTAATAATTGGAATAATTTATGATGCAGGCCTTGATAGGGTCTAAAAGAAGCCACTCTGGAATTTGGGAAAACAGGGCCCACATCAGATACTTTTTTAGTCATGTCTTGCTAGCATGGTCCACTAATCTTAGGTCGTAATTCTAGACATTTACATCATGGAATATATCACATTCAACCCCAAAACAAGCATTATGGAATATATTATATTCATCCTTGTACACATTAATCACAGCACAATAATTAAAATAATTCATGATCTAGGCCTTACCAGGGCTTAATAGATACCACCCTGACTTTTTGGATAATATGGCCCACAGCAGATACTTCTATAGATGTTGTTGGCACAGCCCACTAATCATAGAAAGGTTGTAACTCTAGGAATATACATCATGGAATATATCACATTCGACCTTATAACCTGCACTATGGAATATATATTTAACATATTTTCAACACATAGGGACCAAGTTCTGTTACAACTAGAACACTTCTTCTATATCTCCAGGCCCATCTAGATCCCAAAATGATCACTAAACGTAAAAACATCTGATCCATAATTTTCCCTATACAGAATACATCTGATTCTAATACTGATTATATCTCGTACAAGTCAATTTTTTGCCGATCTATGGCAATCCATTTTCCATTACATATCTATATGTTAAAGAACATTAATGATTGTGCTTCATTTGACCAATCCAAAGTTAAGAGTATCAAATCTCCAACATACTACTCCCCCTTGTATAAATTTCCTCTAATCTCAAATGAGTCCAAATAGTTCCAACGACATCTGGGTTTTTTCCCCATACATTTGCTAACCACTACTATAATATGTGCAACCCATCACCAACATCTATTTTCTTTTTTTCTTTTTTCCCTCACAACAGGCACAGATACCTCTGTTTTTATTTTTATACATATTTTTCTTCTTTATAATTTGATATTATGTGTATTTTTAATTGTTCAGATTTAGTTTTTAATTTCATTTTAAAGTTTTTTACATGATGGAATAAAATTAGATATATACGGTTAATGTTGTGTGCATGCCAACAGAATAATGTTCTCAGAATAGTAGTATGCGGTGACCCCTAATTCAATGCAATGCAGGAACACAAATTGGAATTAGAAAGCCCCGATTAGCCATAATGGATTAACATAGTTTATGTGTAAACATCTATAGGAACCATAAAGATGGCAACGGAAGTTTAATTTATTTCTAATCCTGCGTACCATAACTATTCACTTTCGGTTTTTAACATTGTAATAAATGTGACCGTCAAGTTTAGACATAGACGTTATTTCTAACATACCTATGGTATGACAAAATCCTGTCTATTTGAGTAATATGGGCTTCGGACTCTATTACCTCAACCAAAATGACCGCCACTATCACAAATTTGTGCGCAGGCGCATTGGGAACACTGCATGCTACATAAGGACGGGAGGTGTAGCAAGATTGCCGTCTGATGATGAAATGCGTAGGGTGGGGTTACCACTGTCTTTGCGTCACTTCTGGTCAAACGAAAAATAGGATTCTGACGCATCCATTCACCCATGTTTAGTGGGTTATCTGTTCATACATAGTCAGGTTTGCCTCTGTTCCAGCTTGGCTGAGTTGGATGTAGTTTCATACTGTGCCTGTGGGTGTCGTTGTCACCATGGGTCGGTGTTGGAAAGGCAACAAGCTGAAGTGTATGAGTGCTCCTCTGTCCTGGAGATAACTCGGTGGAGGTGGTCCTCCGAGTTGCATTCTGGGAGAGGGCCTTTATAGGACAGACGCCATGTTTTAGGGTTTGTTTCGTTCCACCTGCTGGCCCTCCTGGCCAACAGGTATGTGTTAGGAGTACTACCTCGGGGTCCTCCGTCTGGGAGGCCCACGTCACTGCAGCGTGTGGGTGGACCCAGAAGCCTGTCTGGGGCCTAACACAGAGGCAGAGGAATGGTCCTGAGCTGTCTGTCCTAAGGGAGGAAGTTGGACAACTGAGAAGATCCCAGGGGAGGACCCATCATGGAAGGATCATGCAGAGTGCTGGTCTGGAGAGGGGCCTGGTGACTCAGTTGGAGGACGCATCCTAAAGTAATCTTACCGCATAGTACTGCCGGGTCGGCTTAAAGGTTCTATTTCTGTGTTTGCTATTCATCGTAAACCATTACATCCTGTGGCAGAGGATCGTACAGGTTTTGTTCCAATCAAGTCTGTGGCAGAGACTTTTGTTCATGCTGCGTACTGGCTGCTAGGTTAGTGAGAGAAACCTATCCAGGTGGGCAAAGATTCAACTATAAAGAGAGAGTACATTCATCTACAAGCTCTCAATTCCTAATACTACACCAAGAAAAGGTATTTGAACTTCCCTGCAACTCTCCTTCTACCGCTTTCCTGCTACTTCCTTCTATTTACATTTATTAAAGCATTGGAAAAGATACTCAAGTGTCCGGTGCCTACATTGTCTGGTATTAAACTCAACGGGACCCTAGACTCAGTTCTGGTGAAATAGAGGTAACAAAGGTGATGGTAACAGCCCGCTTTAAACCAGCAGCTCCACCAAGAGTTATTGCTACACTAGTATGAGTCTGGATAGGAAAATACAAAAGTGGGTGAAGAAAAATAGCAATATTACTCTTATGCCGCGTACACACGAGCGGACTTTACGGCGGACTTTGCCCGGCGGACTTTTCAACGTACTTTCCGACGGACTTTCTGAATGAACGGACTTGCCTACACACAATCCACCAAAGTCCGTCGAATTCGTACGTGATGACGTACGACCGGACTAAAACAAGGAAGTTCATAGCCAGTAGCCAATAGCTGCCCTAGCGTGGCTTTTTTGTCCGTCGAACTAGCATACAGACGGCGGACTTTTCGACCGGACTCGATTTCAACGGATAAATTTGAAACAAGTTTCAAATCTAAGTCCGTCCAACTTTTGAGAAAACAAAGTCCGCTGGAGCCCACACACATCGAATTGTCTGTCGAAATCCAGTCCGCCGGGCAAAGTCCGCCGTAAAGTCCGCTCGTGTGTACGCGGCATTAGTGTTTAATGGTGCTACACCATCTGCATATGCTCAGTGCGAGTACTGTGAACTAGTGTGCATAAGTGAACCTGTATAATAAAAACACAATAATATACTGAAGGCTTGACTGTAACAAGAAAAGATTCCAGAATGTGTTACATCCTCTGTGAACCGCTACCCAAAAAAATGTTAGCAAGTCGGTGTGTAGAGTGAAACAAAGTGTGTGAATAAATGGTAATGCCTGTAAACTAAATGTGTTTTAATACAAATAGTGTAATGAGACCAAATGAGTGATGGTACAAAACGATGTACACCCCCTGGTAAGTATAGACAAAAATGATTATCTGCAATAAATAATAAATGACATGTTAAAGTAAATAATACATATCCTAATAAATGAATATGCATACAAAAGTGACTAGTGCTCAAAAAGTGTCCAGTGCTTGTTATAAAACAAAGTGGCTTGTGCTTATAAAATGTCCAGTGCTTAGAAAAAGATGATGTTTTTAAGAAACTTCTTATTTAGGTGACAGGTGGTGATCCTTATTCGTTACTTACTCTTATTGTGAATGCACTCACCAAAAAGCCTCACCCCCCCCCCCAGGGCTACTGCGTGGTCACAGTATCTGCCACTGTGCAGCAATCCCTGGTAACCCTGGTCTTTACTTTAAATGTTGTTGGAGAAGTTTTATTTGTTCATCATGTATAGGAGAGAAGGGATGCCCATAGCGTAATTCTGTATTTATAATATATTTATTTATTCAATAAGAAAAATACTCACATTTTATAAAGATTGTTAAAAGCATGTAAATTTACCTATAAGCATTAGATTGAAAATCTACCAGTTATATGTGAATTCCTCTTTCATTAGAGGCTAATGTATTCAAACAACACTGCACAAGGTATTGCACTCTGCAGAGGGTGTAACACATACATATTGGTATAAATGTTTTTTTCTGAAAACCTATATATATATATCTTTTTTGTATCGTACTGACTATAGTCCTACACACCCACTCCAAGTTCCAGAAAACTGCAGAGGGTGTAACACAACGGGTTTACTACAAAAAGTGTCTTATCCCAAATTAGAACAGTGCCACACCTACGTCTCATTTATGTTTTTACATTTTTTGTCTGTTCGCATGTTCTGCAGCGAACCGAACCGGGGAATGTTCGGCTCATCCCTACTACAGACCAGCCAAATGAGACAATATGTGCAGTACACCCATAATAGCCGGCATGTATGGTAAAACAAGGAAACAAATCTGCAGCTTTAAAGCATCTCCAAACATGTACAGGTGGTCCCCAGGTTACAAACAAGATAGGTTTGTTTTTAAGTCGAATGTGTTTGTAAGTCGAAACAGGTAGAATTTTTAAGTGTAGCTCCAGCCAAAAAAACTATTTTTGAGCTTTTTGGATAGCGTAGTGAATGGTTAACACCCCTGTAATGTTTGTTTTGCTGTGCCCCTGTTCTGAAGATTTCACTTTCTGCCCCAATCACAATAGGTTTTAGAAAATTTTGGGTTGTTGTGGAGACAAGCATTGGTGATAAAGCATCAGTGGAGGTACCTTTTTCCTATAATAACTCTTATGCCATGTACACACGATCGCACAATCCGACAGCAAAATTTATGTTTTTTTCAGACGGATGTTGGCTCAAACTTGTCTTGCATACACACGGTCACACAAATCTTGTCGGGAATTCAAATCGCCAAGAACGCGGTGACATACAACACGCACGACGAGCCGAGAAAAAATGAAGTTTAATAGCCAGTACGGCTATTGATTCCGAGCATGCGTGGAACTTTGTGCGTCAGAATTGTGTACACACTAACGGAATTTACGACAACAGATTTTGTTGTCGGAAAATTTGAGATCCAGATCTCAAATTTTGTTTGTCAAAATTCCGACGGAAAATGTCCGATGGAGACTACACATGGTCAGAATTTCCGACAACAAGCTCCCATCGAACATCTCCCGTCGGAAAATCAGACCGTGTGTACGCAGCATTACAGGAGTGAAATTCCCTTCCTAGGGGTAGATTTCCTTCCATTTCCTGTTGTCTCCCTCCGTTTGTAAGTAGGAGTCGTTTGTAAGTCGGATGTTTGTAACTAGGGGAGCGCCTGTAATTACAGGATTTGTGTTTTTGCCATGTTGCCCTAAAAGCCACATGAAAAAGTCTCTCTTTTTTGGCATTAGTACATGCCCACCTTGGCAGTATGCAGCTTCCTATTATTAAATTAGGTTGCCTTTTATCCCTAAATATGTACATAATTTACTAAGAGCATTTTGTTTCTTAAAGTTTACAATGGAATTTGCCACTAAAGTTTTTAGGTTCCCTGAATTTCAAACAAGATTTGACCAACTCAGGCAGGTTTGCTCATCTCTAATAATTGTCATGTCAGTGCTGACACAGTGATGACATAGATTTATGTATCAACATAGCCATTTTGTTATGTCAACACTGACAAGGAACTTACATAGTTTTGCTAAACAAAGACATTTAGTGATACATCTTTGTCTATCAACAAAAGCATTTTATAGAGAGATTGGATCACTGTATTGTGCTGCATGGCAATAATTAGAGGCTTAGTTTGACAACATTTTGAGAGGCCAAATATGTTCACTCATCCCTAACTCTTAAGTGTGATTTCATATTTTTGTATCTACATGGCATCCCAGAACCCCAAATAGAATCTGCTAATATGATTTTCAACTAGCAATCAGTCTAATGCCCCACATTCTTGCCTAGTCCATGCATTCAAAGCAGTAAAGCACACCAGTCTAGGTTAAGTGTGTTAATTTCCCATGAGCTAGAAGATTTGCGAATTTGAGAACCTAATTGCATGACTTTTAAGTTTTATTTACATTAAAAAGCTCTGAATCAGTAAAGGGCCCAAAAATATGAGAATGTGTTTTTTTTTAGGGTGTTCTAATGAACTTGATGAGAGGAGGAAAGCCACTTTTGAAGATTAATAATGTGTACATGTTCTGTGAGCATTTAGTGGGTTCAGAGTAGGAATGGGCCGAACACCCCCCTGTTCGGTTCGCACCAGAACATGCGAACAGGCAAAAAATTTGTTCGAACACACGAACACCGTTAAAAGTGCTAATTTTAAAGGCTTATATGCATGGTATTGTCTTAGAAAGTGTTTGGGGACCTGGGTCCTGCCCCAGGGGACATGTATCAATGCAAAAAAAGTTTTAAAACGACCGTTTTTTCGGGAGCAGTGATTTTATTAATGCTTAAAGTGAAACAATAAAAGTGTAATATTCCTTTAAATTTCGTACCTGGGGGTGTCTATAGTATGCCTGTAAAGTGGCGCATGTTTCCCGCATTTAGAACAGTCTGACAGCAAAATGACAAAAAAGTAAATTAAAACTACTTGCGGCTATAATGAATTGTCGGTCCGGCAATACACATAAAAGTTCATTGATAAAAATGGCATGGGATTCCCCCACAGGGGAACCCCAAACCAAAATTTTTTAAAAAAATGCGTGGGAGTCCCCCTAAATTCCATACCAGACAGAAGGGTCTGGTATGGATTTTAAGGGGAACCCCGCACCAAAATTTTAAAAAAATGGCGTGGGGTCCCCCGAAAAATCCATACCAGACACTTATCAAAGCAAGCAACATGGCAGGCCACAGGAAAAGAGGGGGACGAAAGAGCACCCCCCCTCCTGAACCATAACAGGCCACATGCCCTCAACATTGGGAGGGTGCTTTGGGGTAGCCCATGGTAGTCCATGGAAGGCACACATCATACAATGCGTCCTCGCAGGTGACAGCTCTTTTAAAACTGTGGGTGGGGCCACACGGTGTCATCACCGGGTGACCCCCTCCCCCCTCTGACGCACAGAAACATCCCTAAGGCTTCACCCGTAGCATCAGAGGGGGACGGGGCCACCCAGTCTGCCCCCCTGATGCTACAGGAAAGCCATAGGGATGTCCCTGTGCATCAGAGGGGGCGGGGTCATGGGGAAGTCCCCGTGCATCAGAGGAGGGCGGGGTCACCTGGTGATGACACCGTGTGGCCCCGCCCACAGTTTTAAAAGAGCTGTCACCTGCGAGGATGCGTCATATAGCGTGTGCCTCCCATGGAGGCAGATCTTCTTTATTTTTATTTTGATCCATCGGTGAAGTTGAATGGACTACATGTGACAGTTTTTTTTATTTTTTAAAAAGGACTTCTCCCATGGTGTGTTTTTTTTTTTTCACCATTTCCACACTTTTTTGTTAAATGGTAAAAGGTACAATGTACCCTTTACCATTTCAAACAGGGGGGGGATCTGGGGGTCCCCTAGTTAAAGCGGGCTTTCAGATTTTGATAAGCCCCCCGCCCGCAGACCCCAACAACCACCGGGCAAGGGTTGTGGGGATGAGGCCCTTCTCCCCATAAACATGGGGACAAGGTGCTTTGGGGGGGCTACCCCAAAGCATCCTCCCAATGTTGAGGGCATGTGGCCTGGTACGGTTCAGGAGGGGGGACGCTCTCTCTTCCCCTCCTCTTTTCCTGCGGCCTGCCAGGTTGCGTGCTTGGATAAGGGTCTGGTATGGATTTTTGGGGGGACCCCACGCCATTTTTAAAAAATTTTGGCATGGGGTTCCCCTTAAAATACATACTGTCTGGTATGGATTTTGAGGGGGACCCCACGCCATTTTAAAAAAAAATTCTTGCGCGAGGTTCCCCTTAATATCCATACCAGACCTGAAGGGCCTGGTATGGAATTTAGGGGGAACCCCAAGCATTTTTCTTTTTTATTTTGGTTCGGGGTTCCCCTGTGTGGGAATCCCATGCCGTTTTTATCAATGAACTTTTATGTCTAAATCCCTGCAAGACTTTACATCTACAAATCTGCCCTTCTCAAATACAACTCCTCTCTCCACACTGCTAAACAAAGCTATTACAACACTCCCATCAAAACCCTCTCATCCAAACCTCGTCAACTCTTTTCTACCCTTAATTCCTTACTTCACCCCCCACTGCTCCCACCCACCAACTTGCTTACCGCTCAACAGGTTGCCAACCATTTTAATAGCAAAATCGACACTATTCCCAAGGAGATATCCAGCATTCAAATTCCTCCCCTACCCAACACATCGGGTCCAACACCACACTCAATACTCTCCTCCTTTTGCCCAGTTACCACAGATGAAGTTGATAAATTCCTCTCCATGGCCCATCTCACTACCTGTCCCCTGGACCCTGTCCCCTCTCAATTACTGCGACCACCTATCCACTCTATCCTCAACTCCCTAACCCACATTTTCAACCTCTTCCTCTTCTCCAGCACCTTTCCTTCCCTGCTCAAACATGCACTGGTTATCCCCATACTCAAAAAACCCTCACTAGACCCCACCTGTTTGAATAACTTAAGACACATCTCCCTGCTCCTGTTTTCCTCCAAGCTCATCGAACGCCTTGTCCATGACTGAATGAGTTGCTACCTCACGGACAACAACCTTCTCGACCCCCTACAGTCTGGCTTCTGCCCACAACATTCTACTGAAACTGCCCTACTTAAACTAACGAATGACCTACTAACTGCTAAAACCAAGGGGCACTACTCCATACTCATACTTTTAGACCCCTCTGCTGCCTTTGGCACAGTTGACCATCTGCTCCTCCTCAGCAAATTACACTCCCTTAGCCTCCGTGATTCTGCTTTATTCTGGTTCTCCTCCTACCTATCTCAGCACACTTTCAGTGTCACTTACAACTCCATCTCCTCCATTCCCCTTCCTCTTTCTGTTGGGGTACCCCAAGGCTCCGTCCTTGGGCCTCTCCTATTCTCACCCTATACCTCTTCCCTGGGCCAGTTGATAACCTCCCATGGCTTCCAATACCACCTCTATGCCAACGACACCCAGATCTATCTCTCCACTCCTCAACCCCCCCCCTCAATCTCCTCACGGATCTCAAAGTTACTGAATGACATATCGATATGGATGTCAAACCACTTCCTCAAACTCAATCTTTCTAAAATTGAGCTTGTTATATTTCCTCCTTCACGGTCCCCCCCCTGTGACTTCACCATTAATATCAACAACACAACCATTGGTCCCTCCACACATGCCAGGGTGCCGGGTGTAATCCTTGACTCTGACCTCTCCTTCAGCCCCCACATCCAATCACTGGCTAAATCCCACCACCTTAACCTCCGCAACATCTCCAGAATTCGACCCTTCCTGACTAAGGACACCACAAAGCAACTTATTCACTCCTTGATTATTTCCCGTCTTGACTACTGCAACTCTCTCCTTAATGGCCTACCCTTAAGCAGGCTATCCCCCCCTTCAGTCTATTATAAATTCTGCTGTTAGACTAATACCCCTCACTAACCGATCCATGACTGCTGCTCCTCTCTGCCAATCCCTTCACTGGCTTCCCCTACCCCACCGCGTAAAATTCAAAATGCTAACCATAACCTACAAGGCTATTCACAACATCGCCCCATCTACAGCACCAACCTTATCTGCAGATATCGCCCAAATCGTCCCCTCCGCTCCTCCCAGGACCTCCTGCTCTCTAGCTCCCTTGTTACCACCTCCCATGCTCGCCTTCAGGACTTCTCCAGAGCCTCTCCCATCCTCTGGAACTCCCTGCCCCAGTATGTTAGATCAGCCCCTACCCTGTCCACCTTTAGGAGATCCCTGAAAACTTATTTATTCAGGGAAGCCTATCCCACACCCACCTAACAACTGTCCCAGAGCCACCCCCATGAAATCATTCTCTGCAGCTATTACCTTTTGTGCCACCACCCCCTCCCTTTAGAATGTAAGCTCTATGAGCAGGGTCCTCCTGTACCTTTTGTATTGAACTGTAGTGTAATTGTGTTGCCCCCCCTATACATTGTAAAGCGCTGCGTAAACTGTTGGCGCTATATACAGTTGCAATAAAAAATATGTGAACCCTTTTGGAATGATATGGATTTCTGTCAGGTCACCTAGAGGCTGGATGACAGATGCACACCGTTGGGATCAGGAGTGCCCCACAAGGCAGTGGACCCTATGGCTGACTACTGTGGATGGGAGTCTGGGTGGTAAGGAAGGCAGGGCTGCTGGGACACCAACACAGATCCCACTGAGGTTAGAGCGTAGGATTCCCTGGGGTGCGGAGTCTAAGAGCCAGCAGGTGTTCACCAGAGCCTCTAGAGGTGAGGATGGACTGGACTGCAACTGGCTCCAGGTCACGACCCCCAGGGTCCCCCAGCTCACACCTACAGTAGGCAACAGGAGGATAGGGATAGAAAAGGAATAATGGAAATGGAAAAGTGTATAGGGCGCACAGGACTAACGTAGTCCAAGTAATGTCTCTATTAAGGATCGGCAGTCCAAAATAAATGGGAAAATGTTGATAAGGATGATAAGGATGAGAGGATGATAATCTTCAGCAAAAAGGGCTGCAGCTTAAAAGACTGAAGCAGGGTCTATAATGACATAAAAAACAAACAAAGGCGCCTCTAAGTGCAGAAGATAAAAGATTTTAATACCCCAACTGGGTTAAAAGCACTTACAAAATAGGAGTGATACACAGGCACATCGTGGGTAAGGCTGCATTGGAAGGGGTCACGATCAGAGGAATCCTTCAGAGGGGATGGATGTAGTCACTGTCAGCAGTGGTGTGGAGCACAGGGAACCGCTGTGAAGGAATAAGCCAAGGTCAGGGTCACAAGCAGACAAGGACAACAGAGTTCACGCCAAGGTTCAGGGTCACAGGCAAACAGGGATAGTCGGGGACATGCCAGAGGTCAGGGTCATAGTAGAGAACACGCCAAGTTCCGTAACTGAAACAAACGTAGAGCACACAGCAGGCAGGAACAGGAAGCCAAACACACAAAGGTTGATCAGCAGGGCTGGCCTGCAGTGCAGAGGTTAATATAGAGTTCTCTGATAGGAGCCGTGCTAGAGGAGAGTTAATAAAAGCAGTCAGGTGAGAGTCAGCTGGTCTTTAGAGATGAACACATGGAAACGGGTAAGCAGATAGACAACACTATTGCATAACCATGACAATTTCTGCACAAATTGGTCATAAAATGTGATCTGATCTTCATCTAAGTCACAACAATAGACAATCACAGTCTGCTTAAACTAATATCACACAAATAATTAAATGTTACCATGTTTTTATTGAACACACCATGTAAACATTCACAGTGCAGGTGGAAAAAGTATGTGAACCCTTGGATTTAATAACTGGTTGAACCTCCTTTGGCAGCAATAACTTCAACCAAAAGTTTCCTGTAGTTGCAGATCAGACGTGCACAATGGTCAGGAGTAATTCTTGACCATTCCTCTTTACAGAACTCTTTCAGTTCAGCAATATTCTTGGGATGTCTGGTGTGAATTGCTTTCTTGAGGTCATGCCACAGCATCTCAATCGGGTTGAGGTCAGAGCTCTGACTGGGCCACTCCAGAAGGCATATTTTCTTCTGTTTAAGCCATTCTGTTGTTGATTTACTTCTATGCTTTGGGTCGTTGTCCTGTTGCAACACCCATCTTCTGTTGAACTTCAGCTGGTGGACAAATGGCCTTAAGTTTTCCTGCAAAATGTCTTGATAAACTTGGGAATTCATTTTTCCTTCAATGATAGCAATCCGTCCAAGCAGCCCCAAACCATGATGCCCCCACCACCATACTTCACAGTTGGGATGAGGTTTTGACGTTGGTGTGCTGTTCCTCTTTTTCTCCACACATAGTGTTATGTGTTTCTTCCAAACAACTCAACTTTGGTTTCATCTGTCCACAGAATATTTTGCCAGTACTGCTGTGGAACATCCAGGTGCTCTTGTGCAAACTGTAAATGTGCAGCAATGTTTTTTTTTGGACAGCAGAGGCTTCCTCTGTGGTATTCTCCCATGAAATCAATTCTTGTTTAGTGTTTTACATATCGTAGATTCGCTAAGAGGGATGTTAGCATATGCCAGAGACTTTTGTAAGTGTTTAGCTGACACTCTAGGATTCTTCTTCACCTCATTGAGCTGTCTGCGCTGTGCTCTTGCAGTCATCTTTACAGGACGTCCACTCCTAGGGAGAGTAGCAGCAGTGCTGAACTTTGTCCATTTATAGACAACTTGTCTTACCGTGGACTGATGAACAGCAGGGCTTTTGGAGATACTTTTATAACCCTTTCCAGTTTTATGCAAGTCAACAATTCTTAATCGTAGGTCTTCTGAGAGCTCTTTTGTGCGAGGCATCATTCACATCAGGCAATGCTTCTTGTGAAAAGCAAACCCAGAACTGGTGTGTGTTTTTTATAGGGCAGGCAGCTGTAACCAACACCTCCAATCTCAACCAGGTTCAACCAGTTATTAAATCCAAGAGTTCACATACTTTTTCCACCTGCACTGTGAATGTTTACATCGTGTGTTCAATAAAAACAAGGTAACATTTAATTCTTTGTGTGTTATTAGTTTAAGCAGACTGTGATTGTCTATTGTTGTGATTTTGTTGTGATGAAGATCAGACCCCATTTTATGACCAATTTGTGCAGAAATCCATATCATTTCAAAAGGGTTCACATACTTTTTATTGCAACTGTAAATCGTGAATAATAATAATGTGTATTGCCGGACCGACAATTCATTACAGCCACGAGTAGTTTTAAATGACTTTTTTTCCTTTAGAAATGTCATTTTGCTGTCAGACTGTTCTAAACATGGAAAACATGTGCCACTTTACAGGCATACCATAGACACCCCCAGGTATGAAATTCAAAGGAATATTACACTTTTATTGTTTCACTTTAAGCATTATTAAAATCACTGCTCCCAAAAAAAATGGCCGTTTTTAAAACTTTTTTTGCATTGATACATGTCTCCTGGGGCAGGACCCAGGTCCCCAAACCCTTTTTATGACAATTACTTGCATATTAACCTTTAAAATTAGCACTTTTGATTCCTCCCATAGACTTTTAAAGGGTGTTCCGCGGCATTCGAATTTGCCGCGAACACCCCAAATTGTTCGTTGTTCGGCGAACTTGTATATAGCCGATGTTTGAGTCGAACATGAGCTCGTCTCGAACTCGAAGCTCATCCCTAGTTATCAAATACTTACCATAATTTTCCTTTCCTGGCCCATCCTCACGTCAGCACACAACGGGTTAACACCTCCTCTGGAGACCCACATGACCACCTGTACCTAGCTGAATAAAAGACAGCCCCTCCCCCATGTAAGATGTTTGATAACTTAGCCTGCGACAGTCCACTAGGAAGGAAGTCCTGTGCTGACGTGAGGATTGGCCAGGAAAGGAAAATTAAAAGTATTAAAAGTATTTGTTATCAATTTTCCTTTTTCCTGGTCCACTTCACGTCAGCACACAACAGTATATATCAAAGCTAGGAGCTATAGGGCGGCAGAGAACAAATGAAAACAGATACTGACAATCAAAGAAAAGCTGCTAAAGCCAGAAAGAATTGATCTCTCTTGTCCCAAACTTGCTGGTCAAATATTTAGTTTGTAAGGTTGAATGAAGGCTGCACCAGACCTTCAAGCTAGCCCTTACCTATATCTTCCATGCGATCATGGCATAACTGCCCCAAAGGCTGCCACCCCTCTAGTCAAATAGGCTAGCAATTGTTTCAGAGCAGAAAAGCGTACTTGCTGCATGTAAATCTAATCACCCTGGAACACCCCAAATTGTTCGCCATTCGGCGAACGGGCGAACAGCCAATGTACGAGTCGAACTCATGTTCGACCCGAACATAAAGCCCATCCCTAGTTCAGAGCAAGACTGGAAAACATACATGCTAACTTGTTTTGTTTTGTTTTAAAAAAAAAATATTGAAATATATTCTTTGTCTTTCCCACATTTTGTTGCTCTCTTAAAGTCATTCACTAAGGGAGGGAATAAAGCTTATAGGTTTTTATCAATTAAGGCTGAACTTTTCCTGACGCCTTCTTGTCAGCACACACTGGGTTGTGACTCAGCCCCCACAACCTGACAGGATTGGTTGACTATAAAAATTGAAGAGAGACCCCCCTTTATTCTCTTTTTTTATCCTCACCTGACAAGATTGGATGGACATTGCAAGCCTCTTACCGCAAGCGCCCCAGCAGGTTCAAGCCTCTCCTATTTGGAAGTCCCTCCTGTCCAGTCTCTAAAGGAGTTTCTATGGAGGGAACCCCGATCTGGTGGTCTCAGAGGCATCTGGAATTGAATATCTGGTATTAAAGTAAGATTTAAAGAAGCTTTAATAACTGCAGTGGTCTCCTATCCTGTTATATATTGCACAGTCTATATCTTTCTCCTTTTAGACTTACTGGGACCTGTTGTCCCACAAGCGCCGGGTCTATGGCTGTCATGGCGCCATGTTTCTCCCTCAGCTTTGTGCATATCTTTCTTTTTTTTAGACTTACTGGGACCTGTTGTCCCACAAGCGCCGGGTCTATGGTTGTCATGGCGCTGCGTCTCTCCCTCTGCTTTGTGCATGCATGGGCAGAGGAGATAAGGCCTCTTGCCCTATTCCAAAATGGCGCTGACACAATCGGGACGCATCTGAGCATGCGCAAGAGCGTCATTTCCGCCGCGACGGCAACGAGGATTTTAAAAAGCCCAGGCTGTTTGTCAGTGACTCTCTGGTCACTGCATTACATACAGTCTGAATGTTACTTGCCTTTTATTCTAGGTATGTGAACCTATGATCTCTCCCTGTATATGCCATAGGGCTTTTGTTTACCTTCCCTATTTTTTAATGATCCTTATACTGTTTCCAGGCTTCCTTTCCTATCCTGTCTGCACTGCTCATGGAGACCACTGCCCACACAGACCACCCTCATCTAATAAGGTAAGAGGTTGTCCATCATAGCCATAGGTATTGAAGGGAGAAAAAAAAAGAGCACAGAATTTAATGCAGCACTTTCTGACAGCCTTACCAGGTCAAGATCAAGGCGTAAAGACCAATCAAGCCATGCCTCAAGTAGAAAATCCCACACAAGTCGATCACGATCCTCATCTCATCATCAACATTCACGCCATAGCCATTCACGCCATGGTCATTCATGCCACAGCAGCTCTTGTCACAGCCGATCACACCACAGGTCACCCATATCTCATCACGATCGGAGCCACCACACCCAACCTGCAGCAAATGATTGCTGGGTATGTGGCACCCCCGCCTTGCCAGATAAATTGGCATGTCGCACATGCATCAATGAGGCCACAAAGGAGAGGGAACCTGATGCCAGAGAAGTCACTGAGCTGATTCGGGAATCTGTGCGGGAATCCATAATGGAGACAACAACACCTGTGCCAGACAGACCAGCTCCAAGCAGCATCAGATGCTCCTGCATTGGAGCCAGAATTCCCCTCCAAGAATGAGGATCCAGAAGTACCAGCTGCTTTTGACTTTTCTCTGGTGGAACCCTTTGCAAATCAGTCAAATAGGTCATAGGTTGGGAGGAATCTGAGGAAGCACTTCAGAAAATCCGAAAATATTTCCCAAATTTAAAAAGAGATCCAGAAACCTTCCCCTTTATTGATGAACTAGAAGACCTTATTAAAGATGAATGGGTAAGATGTCTAGCCTTAATAACAGGCTAGCGAAAATGTACCCCTTGAAAGAACCTGGGGTCAACCCCTTAAATAACGCTCCAATAGTCAATGCTTTTCTAATGCACCTAGCAAGAAATGTCACCCTTCCCATCGAGGACGCAGTTTCCTTTTGGGACGTACTAGAACAAAAGATTGATCTAGAGTTAAAAAAAGCTTACTCCACGACGGGGGTCGCCTGTACACCGGCAGTCACCACAGTGGCAGTGGGCAGATCTATCTCTGGTTGGGCCGCCGATATTGAAAAATCATTCCAGGAAGGAGTAGACCAAGAAAAGATAATTACCTCTCTCCAGGAACTCAAATTGGCAGGCGACTTTGTGGCAGAAGCCTCAGTGGACATTATTCAGGTCCTCAGCCCAGGCAATGTTAGCTGCGGTAATGGCAAGAAGAGCCCTGTGGCTAAAACCATGGATAGCAGATGCAGCATCAAAAACAAATTGGTGCAAAATTCCTTATGATGGCACTAATCTCTTTGGCCCCAAATTGGGTGCAGCCATTTCCAAGGTTACAGGGGGCAATTCAGGTCTGATTCCCTCTGACAGGAGACCTAAAACCCTGAAGGGTCCTTCTTATAAACGCAACTTTCCAGAAAGATACAGGGAAGCAAAATCCTATAGACCAGGAAGAGAATTTAAAAGAAACTGGAGAAATACACAGTCATCTTTCCAAAGAATGCAAAAACCCAAGACCACACCAGCCGGAGATCAACAGAAGTCCTTTTGAGAGTGCACCCACCCATCCCCCTGTCCCCTGGAGGTTCCGTTATACCAAATGGGAAGAGGGTTCTATTCCCCCTTATTTCTTGTAAAAAAGAAAACAGGGGATTTACGACCAGTACTGGACTTAAAGAAACTCAACAGGAGTATCAGGATAGAGACCTTCAAGATATAAAGCCTCCAGTCCATACTGTTAGCAGTGAATCTAAAAGACTGGATACTGTCCGTAAACTTGTCGGACGCTTACCTACACATCCCAATACATCTTTCCTTTCAAAAATTTCTCAGTTTTTCAATAATCCACCATCACTTCCAGTTCCAGTGCCTACCATTCGGCATATTGTCGGCTCCCAGAACCTTTACTAAAGTACTTCTGCCCATCATTGCATATCTCAGAGAAAAGGGTCTAAGAATACACAATTATCTGGACGACATACTGCTTTTAGCAAAAAGTCGTCAGATCTTGCTCTAGCACCGGGAGATTTTGCTGACAACCCTGCAGAATTTCGGTTGGTTAGTCAACTGGCAAAAGAGCAAGCTACAGCCCACTCAGAATATGATATTCCTAGAGGCAGAACTGGATACCAACCTAAACAAAGTACAGCTTCCTCAGGAAAAAATTATCCCTAGTGCAGAAGAGGCAGAGACTAATCTCAGCGACACATTTACCAACCAGAGTTTGTATGAGCATCCTGGGATCCATGTCTGCAACTCTGCCCATGATTCAGTGGTCCCAATGACACACGAGAGTGTTGCAAAACTCTTTCCTGAGGCAGTGGAATGGAGCATCAGCGCTTCAGACAATTTACATCCACAGATGTGTGAAACAATCAATATGGTGGTGGACACATTTGAACAACCTCAAGAGGCACAGACCTATAGTCCCTCCACAGCCAGAAGTAGTCACATCGGATGCCAGTCAGAAGGGATGGGGAGCTCATTTCCGAGACCAGGCAGCCCAAGGTTAGTGGCAGTTTCAAACTCACAGTGTGGTTTTGAATATACTCGAACTCAGAGCAACCTTTCAGGCTCTCATAGCTTTTCCCCCATACCTGAGGGGAAAGAGCGTACTGATTCAGATGAACAACAGTGTTGCAGTAGCTTATATCTAGAGACAAGGAGGTACCAGGAGCCGCACACTAATGGAGGAAGTTTGTCCCATCTTGGACTGGGCACAAGTATATCTGGCAGACCTGAGGGCAGTATATGCTGGCATGTTGGCTGACTACCTAAGCAGAAAACTTCTCTCAAACAATGAGTGGTCATTGAACCATTAGGCCTTTTTGCTTCTGACAGAGACTTGGGGAACACCGGAGATCGACTTGGCGGCTACACCTGTAAACACCAAATGTCGGAGATTTCTGTCGAGTGCAACCTTCCCCTCGGCCGAGGGCATAGACTGCCTGATCCATCCATGGAATTTCCAGCTGGGATACATATTTCCACCCATTCCCCTAATCTCAAGGTTCCTGTCAAGGCTCAGGAGATCATCTGTTACGGTAATAGCGGTAATCTCTTTCTGGCCGAGAAGGCCTTGGTTCACAACCCAATTTGCAACTCAGCCTACAGTGACCACTGCCTCTCCCGGTAACATCAGACCTCCTTTCCTAGGGAAAATTCCTGCATCCAGCCCCAGAGAATTTACACTTGATGGCATGGATGTTGAGAGGAATAGGCTGCTAGAGCAAGGCTGTTCATAAGAAGTAATTTCAACACTTCTACAGGCTAGAAAGAACACCACTAACAACACATACACTCAAATCTGGAGTTCCTCCAGTACTACCCCCTTACCATTTCACACAGGGGGGGGTGGATCTGGGGGTCCCCTTGTTAAAGGGGGCCTCCAGATTCCGATAAGTCCCCCGCCCGCAGACCCCCACAACCACCGGCCAGGGTTGTGGGGATGAGGCCCTTGTCCTCATCAACATGGGGACAAGGTGTTTTGGGGGGCTACCCCAAAGCACCCTCCCAATGTTGAGGGCATGTGGCCTGGTACGTTTCAGGAGGGGGGGGGCGCTCTCTCGTCCCCCCTCTTTTCCTGCGGCCTGTCAGGTTGCGTGCTCAGATAAGGGTCTGGTATGGATTCTTGGGGGGACCCCACACCGTTTTTTTTTTAACTTTTGTGCGGGGTTCCCCTTAAAATCCATACCAGACCTGAAGGGTCTGGTATAGAATTTAGGGGGATCCCCACGTCATTTTTTTTTAAATTTTGGCCGGGGTTCCCCTTAATATTCATACCAGACCTAAAGGGCCTGGTATGGAATTTAGGGGGACCCCCACGTAATTTTTTTTTTGAATTTTGGTTCGGGGTTCCCCTGTGGGGAATTCCCATGCCATTTTTATCAATGAACTTTTATGTGTATTGTCGGACTGGCAATGCAATAGCCGCGAGTAGTTTTAAATGACTTTTTTTCTTTGAAATGTAATTTTGCTGTCAGACTGTTCTAAACACGGGAAACATGCACCCCTTTACAGGCATACTATAGAGACCCCCCAGCTACGAAATTTAAAGGGATATTACACTTTTATTGTTTGACTTTAAGCATTATTAAAATCACTGCTCCTGAAAAAACTTCAGTTTTTAAAACTTTTTTTTGCATTGATCCATGTCCCCTGGGGCAGGACCCAGGTCCCCAAACACTTTTTATGACAATAACTTGCATATAAGCCTTTAAAATTAGCACTTTTGATTATTCATGTTCGTGTCCCATAGACTTTAACGGTGTTCACGCGTTCGAACAAACTTTTTTCCTGTTCACATGTTCTGGTGCGAACCGAACAGAGGGGTGTTCGACTCATCCCTATTGATAACAATTTTCCTTTTTCTTTCAGTGCAAGCAGTTTAAGTAAATGTACAGAAGGGCTGGAGTTTACAAAGAAAAAGTTCAGAGACCGTCTGATTATGTGGAATTGTTTATGTTATATGATATTTGCACAGCTAATATCTCTATAGTTTCACTTGCTGTACACATATAAATGCACAATAATATCCATTTATTGTAAATTTAAAAATATTAGACCGTGTCAGGGAAATTGATATCAAATATGTCAAGCTGCAACATTTAATGCACCCTTGAATTGTCAAAAGTTTAAATACCCATGATTGTCAATATGAGATGCTTTGAAAAATTTTGCAGCTTGTCAGCTTGAGAGAAACTATAAATGATGGACGTAGAATTATTTTTCTTGCTCTAGTGTGCATGACAATATCGGATAATGTATTTGTTGCACAAATGTGTCTTTACACATGAATGCCCTAGGTGCTCGATTACAATCATGGGGCTTTTACAAATTTTGGGAGCTTTTAATTTACTTTGGTAAACTTAAAGTGATTGTATTATTTAATAAAGCACAAGTGGAGAGGCGCCTCTGGGTGCAGTGTTTTTTTTTTTAAATCAATTTAATAGACAACGTAAGTTCAACTCACATGTAGTATAAAAATGAAAAGCATGGTATCAGAAAGTCGAGATGATGTTTCCACATCCTGTGACAAGATCCGTGTTGTGTACGATGACCAGGGATCTTCTGAATAATGTAAACGCCGGCTCCGGAAGAGCGGCCTCAGAAAGAGGCTTGGAACACAGTGGATGGCTGGCAGCAGGGGGATGACGTCATAAATGGACACGTTTCATGAGCATGCGCACTTGGATGCTCTGCAAGTCACGCTCCTTCCTCAGCAGACAAAGTCTGAATACCATAGAGAGGGATTAAATAAAGAAAAAAGACACAAGGGCGGAGCTGGATGAGGCAATGAGGGGAGGTTGGAAGTGATAAAGAAATTAGTAGACTAACCAAATTAAGATGTAAATACTATAATACTATAATATGCAAATAAAAAATATGGATATAGTATGCTGGTCCGGACTGAGTATATATATAATACTGGTAGGGGAGAAAAATATGTATATATAGTCTAAATGAACTGATGGACATATATAAAGTAAAATAAAAACTGTTATTATATATGCTGGATATGAAAAATGGAAAGAGGAGGACAAGCTAAACCCACAGAGCACCAATGCGCACGCATGGGAAGTATCCATAAATACAACAAAAATTATATAACATATGTAGGGATTAGGGATGAGCCGAACACCCCCCTGTTCGGTTCGCACCAGAACATGCGAACAGGAAAAAAGTTTGTTCGAACACGCGAACACCGTTAAAGTCTATGGGACACGAACATGAATAATCAAAAGTGCTAATTTTAAAGGCTTATATGCAAGTTATTGTCATAAAAAGTGTTTGGGGACCTGGGTCCTGCCCCAGGGGACATGGATCAATGCAAAAAAAAGTTTTAAAAACGGCAGTTTTTTCAGGAGTAGTGATTTTAATAATGCTTAAAGTTAAACAATAAAAGTGTAATATCCCTTTAAATTTCGTACCTGTGGGGTGTCTATAGTATGCCTGTAAAGGGGCGCATGTTTCCCATGTTTAGAACAGTCTGACAGCAAAATTACATTTCGAAGAAAAAAACCCATTTAAAACTACTCGTGGCTATTGCATTGCCAACAATACACATAGAAGTTCATTGATAAAAACGGCATGGGAATTCCCCACAGGGGAACCCCGAACCAAGATTAAAAAAAAAAAATGACGTGGGGTTCCCCCTAAATTCCATACCAGACCCATCAGGTCTGGTATGGATTTTAAGGGGAACCCCACGCCAAAAAATAAAAAACGGCTTGGGGTCCCCCCAAAAATCCATACCAGACCCTTATCTGAGCACGCAACCTGGCAGGCTGCAGGAAAAGAGGGGGGACAAGAGTGCGGCCCCCCCCTCCTGAACCGTACCAGGCCACATGCCCTCAACATTGGGAGGGTGCTTTGGGGTAGCCCCCCAAAACACCTTGTCCCCATGTTGATGAGGACAAGGACCTCATCCCCACAACCCTGGCCGGTGGTTGTGGGGGTTTGCGGGCGGGGGGCTTATCGGAATCTGGAAGCCCCCTTTAACAAGGGGACCCCCAGATCCCAGCCCCCCCCTGTGTGAAATGGTAAGGGGGTACAAAAGTACCCCTACCATTTCACTAAAAAACTGTCAAAAATGTTAAAAATGACAAGAGACAGTTTTTGACAATTCCTTTATTTAAATGCTTCTTCTATCTTCCTTCATCTTCTTCTTCTGGTTCTTCTGGCTCTTCTGGTTCTTCCTCCGGCGTTCTCGTCCAGCATCTCCTCTGCGGCGTCTTCTATCTCCTTCTCCTCGGGCCGCTCCTCACCCATGGCATGGGGGGAGGCTCCTGTTCTTCTCTTCTTCTCTTCTTCTCCGGGCCGCTCCGCACCCATGCTGGCAGGGAGGGAGGCTCCCGCTGTGTGTCGGCGTCTCCTCGTCTGATGGTTCTTAAATAACGGGGGGCAGGGCCACCCGGTGACCCCTGCCCCCTCTGACGCATGGTGACATGACGGGACTTCCCTGTGATGTCACGGGGAATGCCACAGGGAAGTCCCGTCATGTCCCGTGCGTCAGAGGGGGGCAGGGTCACAGAGTGGCCCTGCCCCCTGTTATTTAAGAACCGTCAGACGAGGAGACGCCGTCACACAGCGGGAGCCTCCCTCCATGCCAGAAAGGATGCGGAGCGGCCCGGAGAAGAAAATAAAGAAGAGAAGAAGGAAGAAGAGAAGACGATGAAGAAGAAGATAAAAAGAAGAGCTGGAGCCTCCCCCCATGCCATGAGTGCGGAGCGGCCCGAGGAGAAGGAGATGGAAGACGCCGTGGAGGAGATGCTGGACGAGAACGCCGGAGGAAGAACCAGAAGAACCAGAAGATGAAGATGAAGGAAGATAGAAGAAAGAAGAAGCATTTAAATAAAGGAATTGTCAAAAACTGTCTCTTGTCATTTTTAACATTTTTGACAGTTTTTTAGTGAAATGGTAGGGGTAAGTACCCCCTTACCATTTCAAACAGGGGGGGGCTGGGATCTGGGGGTCCCCTTGTTAAAGGGGGCTTCCAGATTCCGATAAGCCCCCCCGCCCACAGACACCCACAACCACCAGCCAGGGTTGTGGGGATGAGGCCTTTGTCCTCATCAACATGGGGACAAGGTGTTTTGGGGGGCTACCCCAAAGCACCCTCCCAATGTTGAGGGCATGTGGCCTGGTACGGTTCAGGAGGGGGGGCCGCACTCTCGTCCCCCCTTTTTTCCTGCGGCCTGCCAGGTTGCATGCTCGGATTAGGGTCTGGTATGGATATTTGTGGGGACCCCACGCCGTTTTTTTTTTTTTTTGCGCGGGGTTCCGCTTAAAATCCATACCAGACCTGAAGAATCTGATATGGAATTTAGGGGGAACCCCACGTCATTTTTTTGTTAAAATTTTGGCCGGGGTTCCCCTTAATATCCATACCAGACCTGAAGGGCCTGGTTTGGAATTTAGGGGGACTCCCACGTCATTTTTTTTTTTTAATTTTGGTTCGGGGTTCCTCTGTGGGGAATTCCCATGCCGTTTTTATCAATGAACTTCTATGTGTATTGTCGGCAATGCAATAGCCACGAGTAGTTTTAAATGGGTTTTTTCCTTCGAAATGTAATTTTGCTGTCAGACTGTTCTAAACACGGGAAACATGCGCCCCTATACAGGCATACTATAGACACCCCCCAGCAATGAAATTTAAAGGGATATTACACTTTTATTGTTTGACTTTAAGCATTATTAAAATCACTGCTCCTGAAAAAACGGCCGTTTTTAAAACTTTTTTTGCATTGATCGATGTCCCCTGGGGCAGGACCCAGGTCCCCAAACACTTTTTATGACAATAACTTGCATATAAGCCTTTAAAACTAGCACTTTTGATTTCTGCCACAGACTTTTAAAGGGTGTTCCGGGGCATTAGAACATGAGTTCGACTCGAACTCGAAGCTCATCCCTAGTAGGGATATATAAATAAAGCGATAACATTATTAAACATAGACGTACATAAATTGGCAGGCGGTACTCATGCTGAAAATGATAAATATATAAGACAGAATGGGTCTACATACAAAACATATATGATATAAATAATTAAGTGGGATAATATAATAGCTCGCAATATGCTGGAATAAAATGTGGTAAGAAAACGCATATGTATATGCGTTTACACGCATATAAAATGCATACAAATGCACACACATACCAAAAGTATTAATATGGAAATTAGTACCATAAAAACATGCTGGGATAAAATGTGGTAATAAAACGCATATGTATATGCATTTACACGCATATAAAATGCATACAAATGCACACACATACCAAATGTATTAATATGGAAATTAGTACCATAAAAACATGTATATATAAGAGATAAAATTAAAAAAAAGGAAACAAAGATTGGCGGATGTATACTAACAAAGATGAAAGGTGGGTTTATATGATGGTGGAAATTTCTACACCTTCATTCATTCCACCAGGTGAAAGGACATCTAAATGATAAATCCAGTAAGTTTCTCTAGCGCAGAGTATTTTTAATTGCTCTGCAGCTGGAAGAGAATCGGGCATTTGTTCAATCACCCAAACTTGAAGCCCTTTCGTGGATTGTTGGTGGGCTTGGGTAAAATGTTTAGGCATACTGTGGGCCACATTTAATGGGTCAATGCCACTTTCGATTAACCTCCTATGCCCCCCAAACCTGGTCCTGAGAGCTCGTAAAGTGCGGGCAGGTAAGTCCACAAACTACAAAGTCTGAGGAGCAGTTGTAGAAGTCCTTAAGTGTATGTGTGACCCCCTTTATGGTGACTGACTTTTTACCATGTTGTACATATTGGCACGTTTTGCATAAGGGTTTGCGGCACTGGAAAATCCCAATTAGTGGAATGAGTATGGGCTTGTCCAAGACAGTGCGTCTGGATCGGATTTTGCTGGGAGCTATTTACCTTTTTAAAATAGGCGCTCTCCGATATGTTACCCATGGTCTATGTGGAATGAAAGGTTTTAGGAATGGGTCCTGTAATAGTATGGTCCAATGGTCAGCCAAGATTTTCTCCATTTTCCTGAATTGGTGATGAAAGGTGGTAGTGAACCGAACAGTGCGGTTGGGTGGTTCACGCAATTGTTTCGGAGGTTTCCCTTTTAAATAGTATTGAAATGCTTGGTCGATGAGCTGGGGGATAGTCCTTATCCCTGAATTTTTTAGTGAGTAGAGTACTTTGATCGACATAATCACATTCTCTTGTGCAGTTCTGTCTGAGTCAACAGAACTGACCCTTAGGGATATTATTGATCCATTGCGGGAGATGGCAACTGTTGTAATGCAAAAAAGAGTTTCCCGCAGTGGGTTTGACATAATTCTTAGAGATGATGGTGAGGGTAGCTGGATCAAAGCCCAACTCAAGATCAAGGAAAGATAACGTATCAGGGTTAGTAACACAGGTAAAGGATAAACCGTATTGGTTGTCATTGCAGTGATCAACAAAATTGTCTATCACATCAGTAGGACCGTCCCAGATGATGATAATGTCATCGATGTAACGAACAAAGAAAACAATATTGCGTGCATATGGGTTATTGTGGAGGATATAAAGGTTCTCCCAGTAGCCCATAGCAAGGTTGGCATAGAAGGGCGCAAAATTTGCCCCCATAGCCGTACCCTGTATTTGTACAAAAAATATTGTATTATTGTATTATACAATATTGTATTGTTTAATAAAATGTCCTGTGAGCCTCCACTCTAGGCTGCCTGAATGACACCGTAGAAAACAGCTGCAAGCGTTAAACACATCTCATAAAGTCATGCCGATATAAGCAAATCAAATATGTACTCTGCACTTCTAAATACAAATACCGGTTATGATAGTGTCCATAGGATCATATATAAAAGATTGATCCCCTGATTGATCAAAAAATAAAAGTAAAAATAAAAAGTGCTCCTGTGTGTGTATGTGACATCCAATTGTGTCAGTTCAAAAGTGCTTTGAAATCCATGCGATTCAGAAACTACTGTGTGGGTGATCCAAAGCAAGCCGCAGTGTTCTCACTCTGGTGCTCCCTCCTAGATAATGTACGATCACCTCAGAGCGTGTGTCATTTTGCACTTAAGCTTAGTCAATACACGCTTGTGAACCACCTCTGGGCTTTGCAGTATTACCGGAATTCTGGACCCGTCAGCGCAATACCTTGGTTTGTTAGTAAGAAAAAAGGACTTGATAGTGTGATATAGTTTCAACAGTTTATTAATCACTATAAAACCCCCATATGGGGTACTCTCATAGATCAGGCACGTCAGTGCACCACTCTACATCAAGCAAAAGTGTGTGAGAATACCGGACCGGTATTGGGATGGTATGGGCTTCCTTCCTGGCAGATTCTCCCTGAAGAAGATACGGAAATCCCTGTATCAACACGCGTTGGGGAGGGGACAGGATGGACGTTAGGCAGGTGATCTGTGAGGAAGGAAGCCCATACCATCCCAATACCGGTCCAGTACTTTTGAACTGACACAATTGGATGTCACTGCGTGGCCTATATATTTGATTTGATTGTAACGTTATGAATGCATTTGTTCCCTTTTTATAATTTATTACATTCCCTTTGTTCTCAGCTGCATGAGAATTAGGAGAGGAGAAACAGCAGCCCATTGATATCCCCAGTGAAGGAGGAGAGCAGGTGAGTTCCCATCACAGCTAGAGACCACAGTGTGCTCTGCTGCTTAATGTGGTCAGTTTTTCATAGGAAGGCAGAGGACCTGGCAGGAACACCAGGGATTTTGCATGAAGGAAGCAAAACAAAGAGAACAGAATACTTTTTCATACAAGTACATGGTAAAGTAGGCACATATCAGGAATATGAAATGTTGGGTTTACATATTTGTGATTGTAGGTGTATTTTTTTAAAATAACCTACATATTATACTTACCTGCTCTGTGCAATGGTTTTGCACAGAGCAGCCCCAATCCTCCTGTTCGTGGGTCTTCCGCCGTTTCTCCTGCTCCTCTTCCTGATGAGTGCCCAACATAGCAAGCCAATTGCTATGGGAGCACTCATGGGGGCCCCCACTCCCTCCTCACTGGCTGTCATTGACAACTGGGGGAGCCAATGAGGAGGGAGAGACCCGAGAGAGCCACTGTACTTGTGCATATCGATGGATCGAGATCAGGCTCAGGTAAAAATAATGAGGGGGGTTGGGGGCTGCATTCAGAAGGTTTTTTACCCTAATGTAGAGAATGCATTAAGGTAAATAAAAAAAAACTTCAGCCTTTATAACCACTTTAACTTTGCCTTAACCACTTAACCTCCAGAAGATTTACCACCCTTCCTGACCAGGTCGTTTTTTGAGATACGGTACTGCGTTACTTTAACCACTTCAAGACCAGGTTTATTTCTGACATATGTTGTTTACAAGTTAATATCTGTATTTTTGCTAGAAAATTACTTAGAACCCCAAAACATAACATTAGCAACTGAACATTATGGGGCGTTCACACCAAATTTGAGTGCCGCTTAACGCCCCATAATGCCCTGCGGGAGCTCAGTGCATTGATGTATGATGATTGGCCAAAGCATACACCATGACCTGCATGCTTTGGCCAATCCCAGCGCCCTCAGCTAAGAGCCATAATTGGCCAAAGGCAGGACATCATGCCAAAGATATCCTGAGTGCTGCAAAACATGCTCCGGTGCTCCTTCGTGACCCCCTTAAGCTAATGTGCTCACCTCAGAGCGTGTGACTCAGATGCTACCCTGAGTCCAAATACGCTTTGGAGCCACCCCTGGGCTCAGTCTCAGTGTCTGCTGCACTCCTCCAGCTGGAAACAATGTGGCTCCATACATATAAATGAAAAGGAAACTATATAGTGTAATATAGTCAAAATACTTTTATTAAAAGAAAACGCTCCCCACACCGGGTACTCACATGGCACTGGTGCGTCAGTGCACCATACTATAACGGCTTTCTATGCAAAATCACTGGATGTTTGGTGCGGTATGCTGTGCTGGGACAGCGCTGGTGTAAAGTCCATGTCAGTCTCTCCATCCTGGCCCCTTCCCTACGCGTCTTCGACACAGGGATCACATGTCATCATCAGGGGGATATGAATAGACGGATGCTCTACAGGATTATATAAGGCGATCGCAGCCATTTTGCCATAGATCGCAAACACTCTAATGCTAGGCTACAACTTCTGTTATGACTAATGAACTCATCTCATTAACCCTAACTGCTGCTGAAAATAGCAAGTGGGGAAAATTTGCCTAGTGTTATTTTATGACCTGTCAATAACAGCCGAATGAGACTCATTTGTAAGTGTAATTCCAGGACAGAGCTCCGGTACCCCGCACAGCGCATACCACAGCATTCCTCCAAAGCTACAGATAAATGCATATCTACATATAAAATATAATGAATAACAGTAATCTAGGATTAAAATCAAAACTAAAATTATTATACCGCGAATCCCCTGTCCATGTGATTTTAATGGTCTTCTATGGTTATCTTTTTATTTCCTAATTTTATCTATTTTATATATTTTTATTTAATATTATTTTCATATTTTATTCATTGTGCATCATACTGTATTAAAATATTGACTCATAATGGGGATATCTATTTCCCCCACACGCATATTCAGATTACTCTGATGAGATGCATTTTAAAATCGCATGGACAGGGGATTTGTAGTATAATAATTTTAGTGTATTAAAATATTGATTCATAATGGGGATATCTGTTTACCCCACATGCATATTCAGATCACTCTGATGAGATGCATTTTAAAATCGCATGGACAGGGGATTCGTGGTATAATAGTTTTAGTTTTGATTTTAATCCTAGATTAGTGTTATTCATTATATTTTATATGTAGATATGCATTTATCTGTAGCTTTGGAGGTATGCTGTGGTATGCACTGTGCAGGTTACCGGAGCTCTGTCCTGGAATTACACTTACAAATGAGTCTCATTCGGCTGTTATTGACAAGTCGTAAAATAACACTAGGCAAATTTTCCCCACTTACTATTTTCAGCAGCAGTTAGGGTTAATGTGATGAGATAGGCTCATTAGTCATAACAGAAGTTGTAGCCTAGCATTAGAGTGTCTGCGATCTATGGCAAAATGGCAGCTGAGTCACATGCTCTGAGGTGAGCACATTAGCTTAAGGGGGTCACGAAGGAGCACCGGAGTATGTTTTGCAGCACTCAGAATATCTTCGGCATGATGTTGGATTGTTGTCACAGCTGAACACCACCTGCATGCATTGTTTTATCATCACTGCTGGACATTATTTGCACGCACTCTTTAGAGTGCTAAAGAGAACTTTTTTTCATTATTATTTATCAATTTATTCATTTAGACAAGAAGGATACTTTATATTGAGCACTAAGCACTTTTTATGTTGATTAAGACACTATGTGTGGTGTAACAAGCACTAATAAGCACTAATTTATGGTGTAACAAGCACTTATTTTTTCACACCTTGTTTATTTATTCAACATTCATATTATTTGTATTTAATATTATCGCACTAATAAGCACAGAGTTGGTTATTATTAATTTTGTTTTTGGGGTCACCCAAGTGCAGTGCATAACTTGTAAATTTATCCTATGCACGTTATATGAAGCGTGATTAGCGCATACAGCTGGAGGTAGCACAAGCAAGGCATAAGATTATTGTGGCTCACAGAATTTTTCCAATTTGATTGGTGTACACAGGCTCACAGGCCACTAAAAGAGGGCAAGCAGTCTCTGTGTCTACAGACGACAGTGCTGGTCATGGACACAGTGCATCCTCAGCACGTGGCCGTGGGGCACGCTTGTCCTTTTTTTTGGCCGTGTTATTGAGCCACAACATGCAGAAGAGTTGGTGGAATGGATAACAAAGCCGTCCCCATCCTCCTCATCCTCTGTCACCCAGGCTATGAGTAGTTTGCCTGCCAATGCAGCTGCCAAAGCGGCCTATTCCACCGGCTCCATGTCAACAGTCACTCCTTCCCTAGCCCCACCATGATGCATGGAGGAGTCCCCTGAACTATTCAACTACAGTGTCGTACAGGTTGCAGGAGGATGGTACCCAGGTTGAGGAAAGGAGTAACGTGAGTCTTACGGGCAGCCACCCTATTGTATCACATCGCAGAGCTAAGCAGGTGCAGGGCGCTGCTGACTCCCTGCATTGTTTGAAAAGTTCTTTGGTGTGGGCCTTTTTTAACAGCAGATCGCACCGTTGCTGTTTGTAACATATGTCTAAAGCGCATCAAGAGTGGCCAAAACAGCAGCCGCTTGGGCACCACATGCTTGACCAGACATATGATGACCTCCCATGCAGCCCATTGGCAACGGCACTTAAAAGACCCACATCAAAGAACAAGGCGGGCCTCTCCTTGCTCCGCATCAGCTGGGATCTCCAACCCCACTATACCTCCAGTATAGGGTTGCCACATCATCCCTTTAATCCAGGACACATATTAATCACACAGGTTCTGAGGCTGATTAAATGCAGATAAGGCACCAAGTGAGTTTAATTACCACCTTAATCAACCACAGAACCCGTGTAATTAATATGTGGCAACCCTACTACAGTCCTCTCAGAAACCTGCACATAGAGGAATGAAGGTATAGAAATAGGTTTCATATAAAGTGACAAGCGCGCATCCAAACAGAGTATATAATAATACAATGTATGTGAACCCAAAAAACGTGTTTTAAACACTGTTAATGTGACAACAATTTATATGTAAAAATTGATGAAAAATTGTGTGAAAAAAATGATTTATCCAATCTTAAAAGTATACCAACATGCTTCAAACACCGTTGTTAAAACAAAAAATATGCAAATATATCCCTATATATACTAAAAATACCACCTAGAATTGTGCTAATGTGATACAAACCACAATGTTGCTAAAAATAGTGACCAGCAACAATGTAGCATCCACTCAACACATCAAACTCATGCTAAAAAAATGGTCTATCAGTGAAAAATGTTCCTTCTTGATTAGCCTGTGTAAAACTTAAACAAGTCCACATAGAAATATATTATGTTGATGATGGATCACACATCTTCTAATTGGGATAAAACGATGATCCTCCCGCTCAAATATATGGTAAAGTTAACCGCTTACCGGATCAGATGGATCTCAAGTCAAAGAGATCATATGGGCTTGTTGCATTAACCTGCCGGCTTCAGTGATTGTCACCTGTATGTCGATCACTGGGGATATCCTCATCCACTTCAACCGATCCGCAAACAGGCACTTTCTGTCTTGTTTAAATCACTGGCCGGCTCTCTACCAGCATATTGAAGGAAATGTCATGGCCTCGTTGGACAGGGCGGTCAGCAGTAAGGTACATATTACTGCTGACTCATGGTTCAGCAGGCATAGACAGGGACGTTACCTTTCTTTCACAGCACACTGGGTAACTCTGCTGGCAGCTGGGAAGGATGCAGGACAGGGTTCAGTATTGTTGGAGCTTGTTCCGTCACCACGCCTCCAAAATGCTAGTAGTGGTGATTCTGCCACAGCTCTCTCCTCCATCCCCTCCTCTTCTTCTTCCTCTATGGCCTCTTCCTCTGCAGATTTGTCCTCTGAACCAGTGGTGCATTCAAGGGGCTACGCAAGCACTCAGGCAAAAAGATGCCACGCAGTGCTTAAATTGGTCTGCTTAGGGGACAAGAGCCACACTGGAGCAGAGATTCTGGCAGCTCTGCAGGGGCAGGCTCAGAGGTGGTTGACACCATGCCAGCTTCAGCCAGGAATGGTTGTATGCAACAATGGCACCAACCTCCTCTCCACCCTCCGACAGGGACACTTAACCCATGTTCCCTGTTTGGCTCATGTCCTGAATTTGGTGGTGCAGCGGTTCTTGAGCAGGTACCCGGGCTTACAGGATCTCCTGAGGCAGGCCAGGAAAGTCTGTTGTCATTTCCAGCGGTCATATAATGTCAGTGCTCGGCTGGCTGACATTCAAAGAGAATGCAACCTGCCCACCAACCGCCTCGTTTGTGACATGCCCACCAGGTGGAACTCAACATTGGCAATGCTGCAGTGGCTGCACACACAGCAGAGGCCCATCAATGAGTACCTGTGTGAGTATGGCACCAGGACAGGGTCAGGGGAGCTTGTTTTTTTTTTGCCACACCAGTGGCTACTGATCAAGGATGCATGCACTGTCTTGTCACCATTTGAGGAGGCCACGAGGATGGTGAGCAGTGACAGTGCATGCATCAGTGATCCTGTGCCTCTTATCTTCCTGTTGAAGCACACGCTTCGTGGAATAATGGACAGGGCACTTGAGGCAGAACAGCGGGAGGAAGAGGAGGACTTCCTTACCTCTCAAGGCCCCCTTTATCTAGATAGTATTCCTGCAGGCCGGCCGATCACACAAGAAGAAGAGGAGGAGGAGGAGGATTGTGTCAGCAAAGAGATGGAGGATAACACTCAGCATCAGCAGCAGTCTTCAAGGGATTGTTTTCAGTCCCCAGAAACCCACGGACTTGTACATGGCTGGGAGGAGGTGGTTGAGGATCATGTGATCCTTAGTGACCCAGAGGACTCAGGATCGAATGCCTCTGTAAACTTATGCTCCATGGCCTCCCTGATCCTGCAAAGCCTGTGAAAGGACCCTAGGATTCTTGGTATTAAGGAGAGGGATCATTACTGGCTGGGAACCCTTCTTGATCCACGTTACAAGGGTAAGGTTGCAGAACTTATCCAGCCTTCGCAGAGGGAGCAGAGGATGAAACATCTTCGGGAGGCCTTGCAGAAAGGTTTGTGCAATGCGTTTCGAGAGCCTGGGAGGTTACAATTTCCTGGTGCTGGACAACATGTTGCTGAGGCTTCGTTCAGTCACAGGAAGAGTGGTGGAGAAGGTGGCCGGCTGACCGATGCCTTCAGACAATTCTTCAGTCCTCAGCGCCAAGGTCTGATACGTTCCAGCAACCATCACCAGTGTCTGAATTACATGGTACAGGAATATCTAGGGGAAAGATCAGACTTGGAGACCTTTCCAACAGAACATCCACTGGGTTACTGGGTCTTGAGGATAGACCACTGGCTAGAGCTTGCTTAATATGCAATTGAGCTACTGGATTGTCCTGCATCCAACGTTCTTTCTGAACGCACATTCAGTGCTGCCAGAGGCTTTGTAACCGATCACAGAGTGCACTTGTCCACAGACTCTGTTGATCGGCTCACATTCATAAAAATGAATCAGTCTTGGATCACCAGCTACCAAGCACCTGATGCTGATGTAACCGATTTATTTTTCTATGGATGTGGGATTCCTTGAAGACTGCATAAGCTGAGTGACTATGCTATTATGCTGAGTGGCTATCCTATTCCTCCTCAATCTTCATGATGATAGCTTCTAAGAATATTTTTGGTTCAGGGCACCACCACCACTGCCTAAGGCCCAATTATTCTGCCCCTGTATAACAGGGGTGTGTAATTACAATTTTTGATCAAATATTTAACAGCAGGTCTCGTTCCTGCGCTCAACAAGAGTATCTGTGAGGGGTTACAGTGTTGTGGCACCACCACCACTGCCTAAGGCCCAATTTTTCTGCCCCTGTTTAACAGCGGTGCTTAATTACAATTTTTGATCTACTATTTCACAGCAGGGCCCGTTCCTGTGTTCAACTAAAGTATCTGTGAGGCCCAATTTTCCACAGAGTGTATAGGGCAGGCCGTATAGTATATACAGGCGGTCCCCTATTTTCAAACATCTGACTTACAAACGGAGGGAGACAACAGGAAGTGAGAAGAAATCTATCCCTAGGAAGGGAAAATTTTCTCCTATAAGAGTTAATATAGGAAAAAGGTGTCTCCACTGATGCTTTATCACCAATCCTTGTTTCCCTAATAACCCAAAATTTTCAAAATCCAATTGTCATTTGGACAGAAAGTGAGGTGAAATCTTCTGAACAGGGGCACAGACAGCAAAACAAATGTTACAGGGTGATAACCCTTCGATATGTTATCTAAAAAGCTTTAAAATAGTTTTTTGGCTGGAGCTACACTTTAAAAATGTTCCTGTTCCAAATTACAAACAAATTCAACTTAAAGTGGATGTAAACCCCCCATTTTTTTTTTTTTTATATTTCATACTGTAGAGTATAAGAGTTGTTATCATTTGAGCCCAGTCTTGCCACACAGAGTTAATCCATCTCTGAGCAATCCCCTTTTATTGCTCAGTGAGACAATTCTTGACAAACTGAGAAAAACTTTGTCAAATACTCCCCCTTGCTGTGAGTGACAGGTGATTTACATCTCATGCATTAGCCTAAGAGACATGCAATATTTTTAAATTCCCTTCCCCACTCCTTTCTTCAGCAGCTCTGCAAGGATTGGCTGTTCCACACCTCACTATGATTTGGCATGCTGAAGTCATGTGGTTACTTTCCTGTCTTTTCACTGGATGTTAGAGATCATAGCAGAAGTTCAGCAGTAGTTCAGTGTTAGAAATACACAGGAGAAAATGCATATTGACAAGGGGAGTGTAGAGGTGGGCGGGGAGTCTACTGACATCACTACTCCACCCACCGAGCTCCAGACAACAGACCCACCCACAGAATATGCAGTTTTTCGGGTCTAATAACAGAGGGAGGGGAGACATTTGACATGTAAGGATACATGCAGGAGGCATATATATCCTTATAGATAACCCCCATGGCAGTAGTTTAGAAAGGATGACATCCACTTTAAGAAAAAACCTACAGTCCTTATCTTGTTTGTAACCCGGGGACTGCCTGTATACTACTGTTCAGAGTATAAAGGGCCTGGGGGCCCCATGCCTTTTTTTTGTATTTTGGGTGCAGAGTTCCTCTTAATATCCAAAGGGCCTGGTAATGAGCTGTGGGTGGGGGAACCTATGCCATTTTTCTTAATGATTTTCATCTATATTGCCGGGACCTGACATTACATTACAGCCGCAAGCAGTTTTAAGTGACTTTTATTCCTTTAAAAATGTAATTTTGTGCAGGGACTGTTCTAAACATGGGAAAAATGCACCACTTTACAGGCATACTATAGTCACCCCCCAGGCACAATATTTAAAGGAATATTTCACTTTTATTGTTTCACTTTAAGCATTATTAAAATCACTGCTCCCGAAAAAACGTCCGTTTTTAAAACTTTTTTTTGCATTGATACATGTCCCCTGGGGCAGGACCCGCGTCCCCAAACACTTTTTATGACAATAACTTGCATATTAGCCTTTAAAATTAACATTTGATTTTTCACATTCGAGTCCCATAGACTTTAACGGTGTTCGCACAAATTTTTTGCCTGTTCGCATGTTCTGCTGCAAACCAAACCGGGGGGTGTTCAGCTCATCCCTAGTAGAGACCCTAGAGAATAAAATGGTGGTTGTTGCAACATTTTATGTTACACTGTATTAGCGCAGTGATCTTTCAAACAAAAATTTTGTGGAAAAAATACACTTTAATGTTTAGTTTTTTTTAATTCATTGAAGTTAGCCCAGTTTTTTTGTATAATGTGAAAGATGATGTTATGCCGAGTAAATAGATACCTAACATATCATGCTATAAAATTGCGCACACTTGTGGAATGGTGACAAGCTAGGGTACTTAAAAATCTCCATAGGCGATGCTTTAAAAAATGTTAATGGTTACCTGTTTAAAGTTACAGAGGATGTCTTGAGCTAGAATTATTGCTATCACTGTAACGATCAGGGAAATACCTCACACGTGTGATTTGAACACTGTTTACATTTGTGGGTGTGACTTACGTATGCGTTTTCTTTGGCGCGTGAGCAAGGAGGGGTGGGGGGGCTTTAAACATTTTTTTTTCTTATTTATTATATTTATTTTTACACTGTCCCTTTAAAAAAATATTCTGATCACTTTTATTGCTGTCACAAGGGATATTTACAGTAATAGGCATTGACAGGTACTCTTTATGGAGGGATCTGGGGTCTAAAAGACCCAAAACCCCTCCTCTGCACTTGAAAGTATTCAAAACACCAAGACCTGAATACTGAAATTTTTTTAAAACTGGCGCTGTTGGCTGCTGAGTAAAGCGGAAGTGACAAATCCAGCTTTTCAGGTCTCCGGCCAGCCGGCGAATGTGTTGGCCGGTGGGACAAGAGACCCGGGTGGAGCGACATGAGAGGGTGGATGTCCCCTCCCGCTGCTTGTAATAACAGCAGCTGCTTAGACACAACTCTTTTAATTACAAGAAAGCCGACCATCGGCTCTAAAAAATGGTACAGATACCACCACAAACACTACAAGGGCGAGTTCAGAGGGTGGTGATAAATGGGGAATACTCGGAATAGTCAGAGGTGGGTAGTGGGGTCCTCCAGGGTTCTGTGCTGGGACCAATCCTGTTTATTTTGTTCATAAATGACCTGGAGGATGGGGTAGATAGCTCAATCTCTGTATTTGCGGACGATACTAAGCTAAGCAGGGCAATAACTTCTCCGCAGGATGTGGAAAGCTTGCAAAAAGATCTGTACAAATTAATGGGGTGGGTAACTACATGGGAAATGAGTTTTAATTTAGAAAAATGTAAAATAATACATTTGGGTGGCAAAAATATGAATGCAATTTATACACTGGGGGAGAACCTCTGGAGGAATCTAGGATGGAAAAGGACCTGGAGTCCCAGTAGATGATAGGCTCAGCAAAGGCATGCAATGCCAAGCTGCTGCTAACAAAGCAAACAGAATATTGGCATGTATTAAAAAGGGGATAAACTTCAGAGATAAAGCGATAATTTTCCCACTCTGCAAGACTCTGGTCCAGCCTCACCTGGAGTATGCTGTCCAGTTCTGGACACCAGTCCTCAGGAAGGATGTGCTGGAAATGGAGCAAGTACAAAGAAGGGCAACAAAGCTAATAAAGGGTCTGGAGGATAATAGTGAAGAAGAAAGGTCATGAGCACTGAACTTATGCTCTCTGGAGAAGATACGCTTGAGAGGGGATAGGATTTCAATTTACAAATACTATACTGGTGGTGACCCCACAATAGGGATAAAACTTTTTTGATGAAGGGAGTTTAATAAGACACGTGGCCACTCATTAAAATTAGAAGAAAAGAGGATTAAGCTTAAACTGCGTAGAGGGTTCTTTACTGGAAGAGTGGCAAGGATGTGGAATTCACTTCCACAGGCGGTGGTCTTAGCGGGAAGCTTTGTTAGATTCAAAAAACTATTAGATAAGCACCTGAAGGACCACAACATACAGGGATATACAATGTAATACTGACATGTAATCACACACATAGGTTGGACTGCGGGGAGCATCGATAGTTTCAAAAAACTATTAGATAAGCACATACTACTATGTAACTATGTAACAAACTGGTTGTTAAGCAACTCTCATCTTCATACCACCCCCTCTGTGTTCTAATCCCGTGTGCCTCTGTGTGAGTGATTTATATAAAAAAGAAAAAGCCTGCTATACCTCATTTCAGAGCTCTTCTCAGCAATCACATGATTGGCTGGCTTTCTTCTCTCCTCATCTAATAGGTGCAGCAGGCGGGGCCCCGCTAAAATCACTCTGGAGAGGCAAGGAAAGAGTGTCAGTCGATCATGTGATTGCTGAGAAGAGTTGTGAAATGAGGTATAGCAGGCTTTTTTTTTATAAATCACTCACACAGGGGCACACAAGATTAGAACAAAGAGGGGATGGTATGAAGATGTGAAAGTTATTTATGCAGCAGGAGTTGAGGGGGCAGGCACTGTCAGAAGCTGACAGGCAGAGAGGGCAGGGGTAGAGGCCACAGAAGAGACAGATAGTGGGATGCGGATGACGGAGGCACATACGGATGACTCTGCTGTCAGGCTCAGCAGCCCTGATATATCGGAGTCAGCATACATGGGGAGGGTATAGACAGACAGGATCAGCCAGGTATTACAGGGGTTACAGGGGGCCAAATGACACAGCACAAGCATTTTGCTGTTTAAAATGCTTTAACCACTTCCCACCCGGCCACTGCACATAAACTTCCTCCTTCTGAGTGGACGTTCCTGAACGTCCCTCAGAAGGAGTGGAATCGCGCGGGAGTTCTCTGGACACGACGCTTTCCACGTCGTGTCTAATCACAGCCATCATGTAATGTAAATAGAGAGCCCTTGTAACAGCTCTCATCTCTTCCTCTTCCATCATCAGTGAGTTTTTAGCTGTTTGTCTGCTTTTTATCCACTGATTACCCAGCTAGTGTCCCAAAAACACGGTGTCCCCAAACACAGTGAAAACACCTGTCATACAGCTGTCCCAGTGAACATCTGGCACATCTGTCCGCCAACATCTGGCACATCTGCCCACCAACATCTGGCACAACTGCCTTCCATCAACTGCCACATCTGTCTGTTATCACCTGCCACATCTGTCCATTATTACTTGCCACATCTGGTGCACATCTGCCCATGATCATCTGCCACATCCCAGTGATCAACATCTGCCTGTGAACATCTGCCATATCTGTCTGTGAACATCTGCAACACCAAAGTGATCAAAATCTGTCTGTTTTTAATCTGTGCTTATCTGTTCATGTGCCTAAAAGATTCTACAGCAACGAGGAGGCTCTCCAGATACTCCAGAGTATGTAGGATGAGAGTAGTAGGGGACTCTCTCCATCAGACTCAGATAGCGATTAAAAGCCAGTGGAAAGCAGTGGCTCTGAAATGGAAACTGAGAAGGATGGAATCCTAACAAAGAGGATCAGGAGATATGAGCAGGTGCAGGCATCCATCAGCAGCACAACACTCCAGGATGATATGCAGGCATCCACCAGCATTGCAACACTCCAGGGCATCCACCAGCAGGCATCCAACAGCAGCGCTGCACTCCAAGATATTATGCCGGCATCCACCAGCAGAGCAGCACTTCAGAATAGGCAGGCATCCACCATCAGTTCTGCAACCTTCCTAGAGGATAGGCCAGATGCTAGCAACAGGGCGTCCCAACATCAACGAGGCAGGGCCCATACTAGCCTCTCAGATGTTCTACTGTATCCAACATGGCTGCCCGATACGTCAGTGGAACCTGTAATTCCCCTTTTTTCGGCCCAGCCAGGCCCTCAGATACAGTCGGAAAATGTAACCCCAATTTATTATTTTCACTTTTTTTACTGATGATCTCCTAAATTACATTGTAGAGCAGTGTAATCTATACACCAGCCAACATATATCCAACAATCCAAGTTCTTCATATGCCCACCCTTTTGTTTGGAAACCCCTCACCACGGAAGAATTTAAAGTTTTCCTTGACCTAACCCTCAACATGGGGCTAACAAAAAAAATGAACTCTATGCCTACTGGTCTACCCAACCTATCCACCACATGCCAGTCTATTTGTCTGTGATGCCCAGAACCTGTTATGAGATGATAATGAGGTTTTTACATTTCAACAACAATGCCCAATGCCTCCCTCAAAATCATCCCGATTAGGATAAATTATTCAAAATTCGTCCCCTAATCAATTTTTTTGCTCCAGCTTCAAGCAGATGTTTACCCCTGATATAAATATTTGTGTAGATGAATCCCTAGTACACTTGGCATAAATCAATACCTCCCTAGTAAAAGAGGCAGACGTGGGGTAAAATTTTATAAGGCATGTGACAGGACCACGGGTTACACATATGATTTTATAAATTAAGAGGGAAAAGACAGACAGCTAAATCCCCCTGAATGCCCTATCTACATGGAAGCAAGTGGCAAAATTGTCTGGCAGCTGATCGAACCATTGCTTGGGAAAGATTACCACCTATATGTAGACAATTTCTACACGGGTCTCCCACTTTTCCGCCATCTGTACCGAAAGAAGACTGTGGCCTGTGGGACAGCATGTAAAACAACCGCAAAGGCTTCCCACAGAGATTGGTCGCCGAGAAATCGAAATGGGGAAATGGCCAGTATGCGGAATGAAGAGGTACTAGCACTGAATGCATGATGACACCTTGGTGGAACTGTAGAGAAGAAGAAGCCTTTCATCCAGAAGCCAATATGTGTGCATGAATATAACCTTTACATGGGAGGGGGGTGGATATGAACGACCAGCTGTTGCAGCCCTACTTTGCCACCAGGAGATCGCTGTTTTGGTACAAGAAAATCGCCATTTAGACGCTATCACAGCCCTTCTCTATCCCCATGGCCAAGCCCCTCAACTAATTTGCCCTGATACATTAGCCAGACTCCATGAAAGTGCTTTCCCGAAATCCTCCCTCTTACCCAAACAGGTCACAACCCCCCAAAAAATGTTGTATGTGTTCAAGTAGAGGAATATGCCATGACACCCGATACTACTGCCCCCAATGTCCCTCACAGCCAGGCCTCTGTATTAGAGAGTGCTATCGGAGCTATCACAATTCACTACACTATTAGTAAAGTGAAGATAATTTTTTTTCCAGTTTCCACTATCTGCCATTTCTGTGAATGAACCGGACTGTTTAACGTCTATGCCTCTGCTAACCATGTTTCTGCTTTTAACGTGAGTTGACCTCGGCCTGTTTAATGACCATGCTTTTTTAACTTCCTCCTGAACCGATCATTTGCCCTTCCACTGTACAGCACAGGGGTCTCATATATGTGAGGGGCTCCAAGAAAGATTTTCTGAATGGAGAAAACTTTTTTCTCCGGGTTTTTGTTTTCTCGGATTAGGGTCAGGAGACTCTGAGGCTTCGTAGAGATTTGGGTGGGAAGAAGCCTCTTCCCCTGTGCTCAGGTCTTACCTGACCAAGGCCTAAATGTTATAGTGCTGCCACCTGAACTGGTCATGCCTCTGCCTGCCACCTGAACTGGCCATGCCTCTGCCTGCCACCTGAACTGGCCATGCCTCTGCCTGCCACCTGAACTGGCCATGCCTCTGCCTGCCACCCGAACTGGCCATGCCTCTGCCTGCCACCTGAACTGGCCATGCCTCTGCCTGCCACCTGAACTGGCCATGCCTCTGCCTGCCACTTGAACTGGCCATGCCTCTGCCTGCCACCTGAACTGGCCATGCCTTTGCCTGTTACCTGAACTGCCTGCTAAACCATGGACCATGTTCATACTTTTCCATATCTCTGTCTGCTGCCTGGACAATTCCTGGAAATGTTCTTTGGCTGTCTGGATCAATGCTTTGACTGCTCTGGAATGGTATTCCTGCCTGCTAAAACAACAGGTAATCCTTTTTTTACCCTTTGTGCAGCAGAATGTATTTTGGGGTACAGCTCTTGGTGTGTACATGCTATGTATTAGAAGCCTGAAGGTGCTACTTGCATGTTGGGCCTATGTATTTTGCCAGGCTGTGGAAAAATCTCACACATGGGGTATCGCCATACTCAGGATGAGTAGCAGAATGTATATTGGGGTGTCATTTTTGCTATGTACATGCTATGTGTTAGAAAGATCTTGTAAATTGACAACTTTGTGAGAAAAAAATACATTTTTAATTTTCTTTCCACATTTTCCAAAAACTTGTAGAAAGAAATCACATGTTCAAAAGACTAATTATGCCTCATAGAATATACATTGGGGTTGTCACGTACCTTACAGCGGAGTCCGAAGTGACGTGGGTGGCCTCTTGCGCGGTCCGGTCCCAGTCCTAGCACCCCTGGAGGTTGAGACAGGGCTGCTAGGGCGGCGGAAGGGTGCAGGTGCCTGCTGGCAGGATCAGGAACACCAAAGTCTTTGTGAAGGAGGTGGGATGCTGATCACTGGATGGGTTCAGGAAAAGTCCAGCAGTGGTACTTGCAGGGTCACAGACAGGCAGGAGTTGGCAACGTGCTGGCAGCGAGGTACACAATCGGCAGGCAGATTCGAAGTCAGGGACTGGCGGAGGTTGGCAACAAGCTGGCAGCGAGGTACAGGATCGGGAGACAGAGCCATAGTCAAAAGTCCAGGCCGGGTTCGGTACAGGAAGCAGAGGCAGACAGAGATGCAGGGATGATCCGACAGGGTAGTCAAGGAAGGCAGAGGTTCAAGATCAAGGTTAATCAAACAAGGCAACAGCAAGGGTTCAGGAACGAGCTGAGACAATCCAGCACTGATACTATTATGCTGATCATTTAAATAGGGCGCCCCGCGCCGTGAGTCATTGGCGTGCGAATGTGCACGCACTGACGTGCACTCATTCGTATGGTTGTGTTAACGTGCGTGCCTAGTCCGGGCTCGCTCGTTCTTACCGTACGTCTGGCTAGCGCACGGGAATGAGCATTTGTGATGGTTCTCTGACATTGCCCGCTCCTTATGGGCAGCCTTTGGATGCCCATTTGGGCCCTCCTTTCCGGATGAGAGTGATGAAAAGCTTGTATAATTCTTGGGGCATGGAGGTTTACTTCTGGTTCCCAGAAATTTTCTTCTGGACCAAAACCTTTCCATTTAATTAATATTGATTCTGTCCCTGCCTTCTCCTGCAATCTACAATGGTCTCGATTTCAAACTCCTCTTCTCCATCCAGCATTATGGCCTCTGGGGGCCCCATTTCAGGACCTGAAAAGGGATTAACCACATCAGGCTTCAACAAGGAGGTATGAAACACAGGGTGGATCTTAAATGAGTCGGGAAGTTCAAGCTCATAAGCCACTGGGTTAATTCTTCTCTTGACTGGAAAAGGTCCTAGATATTTAGGTCCCAATTTCCTGGATGGACAGGCAAGTTTGCTTGTCTGGGCCTGAGGCGTTTGGCGGTCCTGAGATTTTTGTGATCCATGAAGATCAGTATTGGGTGTGTTGCTCCCTCCAAGAGGTACTGCCACTCCTCCAGAGCCGATTTAATTGCCAACAGTTCTCGGTCCCCCACATCATAGGCCCTAACTTCTTCGAGAAGGCCACAGGGTGCATTAGAGCCTTGGGTCCTTGGCTCTGGGACAAGACAAGGCCCCTACAGCGCTCTCTGGGGCATCCACTTCCAGGATGTATGGAAGGTCTTGGGATTCGGATACTGGTTTCAGACAACCAATAACTGGAGCGTTATGGTGGAGGATCTGGAGACAGTTGTGGAGGCAGTAGGAGGACTGGAAAACTACCTTGCCGGTTGTCCAGTTTATCTGTGGGTTGTGTGCTTGCAACCATGGCATTCCTAGAATGATCGGAAAAAGTGGTGAGGATATAACGTCCAGGCACAACAGTTCTTTGTGGTTAGGTGAGATGTCAGTGGGCAAGGGTTGGGTTTCTTGGACGATGGGCCCAGATTTGATGTTGGACCCATCAGCTAATCATATGGACAGCTTATGTTGCTTAGATCATAGAGGAATGTTGTGTTGCAGGACGAAGGCACGGTCAATGAAGCAGCTGCAGGCACCTGAATCAATTATGGGACAAGACAAGGCCCCTACAGCGCTCTCTGAGGCATCCACTTGCAGGATGTATGGAAGGTCTTGGGATTCGGATACTGGTTTCAGACAACCAATAACTGGAGCGGTATGGTGGAGGATCTGGAGACAGTTGTGGAGACAGTAGGAGGACTGGAAAACTACCTTGCCGGTTGTCCAGTTTATCTGTGGGTTGTGTGCTTGCAACCATGGCATTCCTAGAATGATCGGAAAAAGTGGTGAGGATATAACGTCCAGGCACAACAGTTCTTTGTGGTTAGGTGAGATGTCAGTGGGCAAGGGTTGGGTTTCTTGGACGATGGGCCCAGATTTGATGTTGGACCCATCAGCTAATCGTATGGACAGCTTATGTTGCTTAGATCATAGAGGAATGTTGTGTTGCAGGACGAAGGCACGGTCGATGAAGCAGCTGCAGGCACCTGAATCAATTATGGCCTGGACCTGAAGCACCCTTTCTGGAAGCTGTAAAGAGACAGGAACAGCAATGTGAGTTGTTCTTGCTAGAGTCAATGCATAATGATCAAGAGGAGGAGAGTCACACTTACGGGTCTTGTTGGGACACATATTGGCGTAATGACCGGCTTCTCCACAGCAGAGGCAGAGATTATTCATACCACGACGCGGTTTTTCTTCTGGTGTCAAAGGTGCACGAAGCAGGCCTAACTGCATTGGCTCTGGAGTTTCAGTGGTAGGAGCAGATAGTGGGGGTGCAGAGGTAGGTAGGTGGCTAGGTACCCTGGGTAGCATCCACATGGGCTGGTACTGGCTGGTCCTTTCAGATCTTCGCTCCCTCAGCCGGCGATTGATCTGAATGGACAGTTGGATCAGTTCTTCGAGAGAATCGGGGATCCCCACACGAGCTAGTTCGTCTTTAAGTGTCTCCGAAAGTCCTAAACGGAACTGAAAACGGAGAGCGGCATTGTTCCAGCGGCGTTGTTCCATCGGAACTCCACCGTTTTAAACTCAGTAACATAGTCTTCCAAGGGCCTACGACCCTGCTGGAGGGTGTGGAGGCTGGCCTCGGCTGTGGTGGTACGTTGAGGATCATCATAAGGTTTAGCCATCTCATCCAAAAAAGAGTCCATAGTACCCAGCAAGGGACTGGCTTGCTCCAGTAGGTGATGAGCCCAGGTCTGGGGTTCTCCTTGCAGTAATGAAATGATGAACCCCACCTTGGTACTTTCCAAAGAGAAGGTGCGGGGCTGTAGCAGAAAATACAAATGGCAGGCATTCCTGAAAGCACGGAATTTGCTGCGATCTCCCATAAATCTCTCTGGAGCAGGAACTCGTGGTTCTGGGGGTGGCACCACTACTGTGGATGTAGAAGCTGAAACTGATAATGCAGGCGCTGCGGTCCGATGTGCTGAGGTGCTTAGAGAGAGAGAGACTCCACTTGTTGTTCGAGTCACTGGTAACCATCTTGCAGGCCCTGGACTGCTTGAGTGAGGCTTGCAATCTGTTGACACAGAGCATCCATAGCTGAGGCCCCCCTTTCGGACTCCATGTGGCTGGATTGTACAGTCATGTACCTTACAGCCAAAGTGATGAGGGTGGCCTCTTGCACGGTCCCTGTCCTAGAACCCCTGGAGGTTGAGACAGGGCTGCTAGGGCGGCGGAAGGGTGCAGGTGCCTGCTGGCAGGATCAGGAACACCGAAGTCTTTGTGAAGGAGGTGGGATGCTGATCACTGGATGGGTTCAGGAAAAGTCCAGCAGTGGTACTTGCAGGGTCAAGGACAGGCAGGAGTTGGCAACGTGCTGGCAGCGAGGTACACAATCAGCAGGCAGATTCGTAGTCAGGGACTGGCAGAGGTTGGCAACAAGCTGGCAACGAGGTACAGGATCAGGAGACAGAGCCATAGTCAGAAGTCCAAGCCGGGTTCGGTACAGGAAGCAGAGGCAGACAGAGATGCAGGGATGATCCGAGAGGGTAGTCAAGGAAGGCAGAGGTTCAAGATCAAGGTTAATCAAACAAGGCAACAGCAAGGGTTTAGGAACGAGCTGAGACAATCCAGCACTGATACTAGTGTGCTGATCATTTAAATAGGGTGCCTTGCGCCGTGAGTCATTGGCGTGTGAACGTGCACGCACTGACGTGCACTCATTCGTACGGTAGCGTTAACGTGCGTGCTATTCCGGGGCTTACTCGTTCTTACCGTACGTCTGGCTGGTGCACGGGAATGAGCATTTGTGATGGTTCTCTGACAGGGGTGTTTATTTCCAAAATGGGGTAATTCCATTGTCCTGGTGCTCCAGGGGCTTCAAAAATGTGATAGGTACTCAGGAAATGAAATGTGTAATTTATGCCTTTAGACCTTTAGAACGCTTGATGGTGCTACTTGGATGTTGGGCCTCTGTATGCGGCCAGGCTGTGGAAAAGTCTTACACATGGGGTATCGCCATAATCAGGACAAGTAGCAGAATGTATTTGGGGGTGTAATTACAAGTACTGTATGTCTGCACTGTGAGAAATAACTTATAAATATGACAATTTTGTGTAGAATATATATATATATATATATATATATATATATATATATATATATATATATAAGGCAGGTCCATAAATATTGGGACATCGACACAATTCAAATCTTTTTGGCTGTATACTACACCACAATGGATTTTAAATGAAATGAACAAGATGTGCTTTAACTGCTGACTTTCAGATTTAATTTGAGGGTATTTACATCCAAATCAGGTGAACGGTGTAGGAATTACAACAGTTTGTATATGTGCCTCCCACTTTTTAAGGGACCAAAAGTAATGGGACAGATTAACAATCATCCATCAAACTTTCACTTTTTAATACTTGGTTGCAAATCTTTTGCAGTCAATTACAGCCTGAAGTCTGGAACCCATAGACATCACCAGATGCTGGGTTTCATCCCTGGTGTTCTGCCAGGCATCTACTGCAACTGTCTTCAGTTCCTGCTTGTTCTTGGGGCATTTTCCCTTCAGTTTTGTCTTCAGCAAGTGAAATGCATGCCCAATCGGATTCAGGTCAGTTGATTGACTTGGCCATTGCAAAACATTCCACTTTTTTCCCTTAAAAAAGTCTTTGGTTGCTTTCGCAGTATGCTTCGGGTCATTGTCCATCTGCACTGTGAAGCGCCGTTCAATGAGTTCTGAAGCATTTTGCTGAATATGAGCAGATAATATTGCCCGAAACACTTCAGAATTCATCCTGCTGCTTTTGTTAGCAGTCACATCATCAATAAATAAAAGAGAACCAGTTCCATTGGCAGCCATACATGCCCACGCCATGACACTACCACCACCATGCTTCACTGATGAGGCAGTATGCTTTGGATCATGAACAGTTCCTTTCCTTCTCCATACTCTTCTCTTCCCAGTCACATGGTACAAGTTGATCTTGGTCTCATCTGTCCATAGAATGTTGTTCCAGAACTGTGAAGGCTTTTTTAGATGTTGTTTGGCAAACTCTAATCTGGCCTTCCTGTTTTTAAGGCTCACCAATGGTTTACATCTTGTGGTGAACCCTCTGTATTCACTCTGGTAAAGTCTTCTCTTGATTGTTGACTTTGACACACATACGCCTACCTCCTGGAGAGTGCTCTTGATCTGGCCAACTGTTGTGAAGGGTGTTTTCTTCACCAGTGAAAGAATTCTTTGGTCATCCACCACAGTTGTTTTCCGTGGTCTTCCAGGTCTTTTGGTGTTGCTGAGCTCACCGGTGTGTTCTTTCTTTTTAACAATGTTCCAAACAGTTGATTTGGCCACACCTAATGTTTTTTATATCTCTCTGATGGGTTTGTTTTGTTTTTTCAGCCTAATGATGGCTTTCTTCACTGATAGTGACAGCTCTTTGGATCTCATATTGAGAGTTGACAGCAATAGATTCCAAATGCAAATAGCACACTTGAAATGAACTCTGGACCTTTTATCTGCTCCTTGTAAATGGGATAATGAGGGAATAACACACACCTGGCCATGGAACAGCTGAGCAGCCAATTGTCCCAGTACTTTTGGTCCCTAAAAAAGTGGGAGGCACATATACAAACTGTTGTAATTCCTACACATTCACCTGATTTGGATGTAAATACCCTCAAATCAAAGCTGAATGTCTGCAGTTAAAGCACATCTTGTTTGTTTCATTTCAAATCCATTGTGGTGGTGTATAGAGCCAAAAAGATTCTGTCGATGTCCCAATATTTATGACTGTCTTCTTTCCGGAAAAGGGGTCATTTGGGGGGTATTTGTACTGTCCTGACATTTTAGGGCCTCAAGAAATGAGATAGGCCATCAGGATTGATTCATTTTCAATAATGCATAGCATAGCTTGTAGACTCTGTAACTTTCACACAAACCAATTATCATACACTTATCAGGATTTTTTTTTACCAAAGACATGTAGCAGAATACTTTTTGATCTAAATTTTCCTTGTCAAAAGAAGTTTATTGAGTATACAATATTATAAAGATACATAAAGTAAGTTTACAAGGATCTATAAAGTAAGCTCATTGTTTTACAGTAAGGTTTATATAGGTAAATATCATGAAATTTCAAATATTAAACATTGGGTTCACGTAAACCTAAATTAAAGATATATATCATTTCCTTAGTTACTTTTGTAGGTATTTAAATGATTTATACCTACTTTACATATTGTTTACAGGTAGAGTGTATATAGGTCAAATAAATTCTGATAATGAGCTTTAATCGTAAGGTGGAGAAAAGGAAAGAGAAAGAAGAAAAAGGGTAGAAAGGCAGAGGTATGGTCCACAAGGTTGTCCCGCTCGTCAGTTTATTATTCTTTTTAGTTCTCTTTGAAGCCTTAAAATGGGTGTCTCTGTAAGTCATTTAATCTGTTACCATGGCAACAGGACAGAGTCATTGAAGTTTGACAGGAACTGTTGTTTTATCCAAGGATGCCAAAGTTTTTCAAATTTTGGAATTTGATTTTGATCGATGGCTACCATCTTAGCATGGGACATTGTATTATTCATTCTGTGAATTGTTTCTGCTAGTACCAATGTAGGAGATTTCCATGCCTTGGCCACTGTTTGTTTTGCAGCCGTTGTTAGTTGGATCATAAGTTTGAATTGAGAGAGTGTTAACCATTCCGGTTTTAGATTAAGTAAAGTTATATATGGATCTGGTTGTATTATTTTTTTAAATATTTTAGATGCAATCACGAAGACTTCCTTCCAGAAGGTTTGGATTACTGGGCATGTCCACCATATGTGTAAATGTGTGCCTATTTCTGGGCATCCTCGAAAACAAAGAGCTTAGGTATTAGGTGAATATTTTGCCACTCTAGCGGGTACAAGGTACCAGCAAGTTAGGACTTTATAATTTGTCTCCAGTGCTAAGATGTTGGGTGAAGATGACTTAGATGTGAGCCATATGTTAGACCAGTCCGTGTCTTCTAAAGTTCGTCCCAGGTCCTCCTCCCACCTCTGAACGTAAGAGGGTCTATTAAGATTTGCTACTCCATATAATTGATTATAAAGTGATGAAATTGTACCTTTAGCAAATGGATCTTTTGTACAGATTGATTCAAAAATGGATAATTGGGATAATGGTGTATCCCCCTTTAGGAATGGTGTATAGAAATTTTTGATTTGGAGATATCTAAATATCTCAGAGTTTGGTAGATCATATTTTTCTCTAAGCAATGGGAATGAAAGGAATGATTTAGATGCTATGAAGTCATTTAGTGTCTGAATGCCTGATGTTGTCCAAGCTTTAAAAGAATTTGGGTAGAACCATGCTGGATAAAAGGCCGGATTTCTGATAAAAGAAAGGAGAGGATTGTGTGGAGATTGTAACTGATATTTGGTTTTTAGTTTATCCCAGAGAGATAAGAAGTGTTTAGTTATGGGATTATGAATTTTAAAGCGGTCTTTAGGATCAAGCCATAACAAATTTGATATTAATAGAGGGTCATTTTCTGAAGCCTCTATAAATACCCATAATGGGATTTCCTGTTTTGCATGGTATTTGGACAGACTGGCCAAATGTGCTGCTCTGTAGTAGTTAGTAAAATTAGGGTATCCCAGGCCTCCTTTATTTTTGGGAAGATGTAGTGTGTGTATAGGTATACGTGGTTAAGAAGAGCCCCATATAAACGAAGTTGCTCTTTTTTGTACTATTCTCAAAAAATAGGAAGGAATTGGAATAGGGAGGATTCTGAATAGATAAAGCAATTTGGGTAGAATAGTCATTTTGATTGCATTAATCTTCCCTATCCAGGATAAAGGAAGTTGCAACCATTGTTTTATTAGATTTGTGATCTGTCTTAATACAGGAGGATAATTGGTTGAGAATAAGTCAGAATGAGATGCTGTTAAATGAATTCCAAGATATGGGATTGATTTTTCTGCCCATGTGAATGGGAGTGCAGCCCTAGCCGGGATCAATTCCATGTTTGTGAGTGAAATATTAAGCACTAGGCATTTCTTAGGATTAATCATAAGGCCGGATAGGGCTGCAAATCCATCAAGAGCTGGTATTAGGTTAGGACCAGAGACCTGTGGTGATGATAGAAAAAGTAATATATCGTCTGCAAATATACATAATTTGTGTGCAATACCTCCTACTTCAATGCCAATTATAGTTTGGTTTGTTCTGATGTATTGGGCCATGGGTTCGAGTATAAGGGCAAATAATAAGGGAGATAATGGGCAACCCTGTCGGGTACCTCTTTCGATATTAAAGGCATCAGATTTGTATCCAGCATATTTTATATAGGCTTTGGGTTTATTATATAATGCTTTGATCCATGTTAAAAAGTGGGGTCCAAAACCCCATTTTTGTAATGAATATTGCATATATTGCCAGGATACTGTGTCAAATGCCCTCTTAATATCGAGAGATAGAAAACATAAAGGGATTTTCCGTTTTTTAGCAATATGTGCCAATAACACTGCCCTGCGTATATTATCGCCTGCCTGTCTATTTGGCATGAAGCCTACTTGATCTCTATGTATTCATTTTCCTATAATGCTATTGAGGCGTTTTGCTATTATTTTTGCTAATAATTTAATATCAAGGTTTAACAGAGAGATAGGCCGATAATTCACACAGGAAGTATCATCAGAAAGGGGTTTTGGGATCATACAAACAATTGCCATTAGTGTTTCTTGCCGAAAAGAATGTCCATCTAGAAGTTTGTTAAAAGTTTCAGTGAGAATGGGAGAGAGTATTTCTGAGAATGTTTTATAGTATAAAGCCGAGTAGCCGTCTGGGCCTGGTCTTTTGTTAAGTTTTAGGTCTTTTATGACGTTAGCAACTTCATCTATAGTTATAGGCTCATCCAAACTGCTTTTTTGATTCTGAGATAACTCAGGTAAGGTTATTTTTGAGAAGAAGGATTCAGCCTCTGTAGGATTAAATTCATTGTTTGTCTTGTATAAAGTTGCGAGATGTGAGTGAAATTTATGGACTATTTTAACTGGATTACAAGTATAAACATTTTTTGATAATTTCAAACGTATTGGTTTGAAAGATTTGTTAGTTGAATTTAATGACCGAGCCAAATATGTACCTGGTTTGTTTGTATTCATGTAGAAATTGTGTTTGGAGCGTTTTGAGGGATTTATCAACTGACTCAGTGAGAAATAGATCGTATTCCAATCTAGATTTTTCCAGATGAGATTTTGTACTCTGAGATGCATTATCTTGGAATGATATGTAGGCTGCATTAAAATTGAGTTCTAGCTTTTTTGCTAGATTTTTGCGTTCCCGTTTAAATAGTGCCATTTGTCTTTGTATTGTACCACGCAAGACAGGCTTATGAGCTTCCCACAGTGTTATTGGGGAGATGTCTGTTGTATTATTAATTGATATGTATTCCTTTAAAGCTTGTTCAATGGCCATCTGATGTAGTGGGTGTTTGAGCATTATGTCCGGTAAGTACCATGTTGGGTCATGCGCTTTTGGTATGGCTGAGGCTATAGTAGTGTATACTGCATTATGGTCAGACCACGGAATCGGAATTATATCTGATGCAATAATTTCTGCTATCATTCCTATTGTTAGAAAAATATGATCTATTCTGGTGAAGGTTTGATGAGGGTGCGAGAAATAAGTGAATTTCTTTTTCATTGGGTTACTTTCTCTCCACGAATCTACCAGATTGTACTTGGAAAGAAGTTGAGAAAAAGGTAATCTAGAGGTTATTTTGGATGGTGTAAAAGGTGATTTATCTAGAAATGGGAGGAGGACCTGGTTCGAATCCCCACACATTATCACTGTTCCTATTTTGTGTGTATTAATCACTTGTAATATATGTGAGAGGAATGGTGTAGGTTGTTTGTTAGGAGCGTAGTAGGAAATCACCGTGATTGCTGTATCCATTATATAACCCATGAGCATCAGGTATCTACCTTCTGGGTCTTTAATTTCTGATGATAAGGTGAATGGTGTGGATCGGTGAAATGCAATTAGAGTTCCCCTTTGCTTGGTACAGGCAGAAGCCGTGTAAATTTGTTGATAAAAAGGAGAACTATATTTTGGAGTAGAATCTTTGGTGAAGTGTGTTTCTTGGAGGCATACTATGTGAGCCTTCTTGTTATGGAAAGTACGGAAGGCTTTGGTCCTTTTTTGAGGGACATTTATTCCCTGAACATTCAGGGAAAGTATATTCAGTGGTGCCATGGCAACAGATCAAATAGTTTTGACTTACTTTTTGTTATGCAGAGCTGACTGCGCAGATCAACCTGTGTGGACTGAAGAGATGAAAAGATAGAAAAGAAACCAGTGAATTCTGGAGTAAAGAGTAAACAAAAAACATATGAGATTAAATGATACATTGTATAAATTATTTTTTGCAAGTAATCACAATTTACCCGTGAAAGAGAATAAATATCTCTCTCAGGGGAATAAGTGCCTTCGTCACACTCCCACATAATATGGTTGGGAGAATGAGGAGGGCTAATGGGTGTACACGGATGTTCCGCTTACAGGAGAGAAGTGCTATGTCAAAAGACATGAAAATGATGTTTCATTAATTGGAGTGCAGAATATAGTTTTTGTTGAAATTATTTATTCCAGGGTGGTTGTATATGGTTAGTCTTGCCCTAGGCTAAATAATTCAGTTAGAAAGGTACTGTTAATAACTTTGGTATTGATGAAGATAGTTTGAATTATTTTGGGATTTTAACTCTTTTAGAGTAAACAATTATATATTTTAAATAAAATAAAAAACCCAGAAAAGGGTTAACGCTGCGCTAGAAAAGTGTGTATTGAAAAGTGAGTTGTAAAAGCCGCCAGCACTAAAAGTCTAATACTAAACTCCAATACATCAAAAAACAAAATAAGTGCAGCGCTGAAACTAAATATGAGTTGTATATCATAATAAAAATAACCATAAGGGGTGATTGACCCACCAAAAATAAATGAAGAAAAATATATAAGAAAATAAAAAACAAGTCTCCCATGGAAGACAAAGACAGATGTCTCACCATATACAACAAGTGAAAAAATAAAATATATGTAAGGTGGTGAATTAAGTCCCAGTTATAAACAATGCAAAAGCTCAAAAAAGTCCATAAACAAGGTGAGTTGATGACCAGAGTGCATATGTTCAGAGGAAATGTGACATAGGTGAGTCCAGCATCCAAAGTGATTCGCACCCAAGTGAGATATGAGGCTCCTTACCAGCTCGAGGTGACCACCATAACAGTGGTCTCACCAGGCATTTGGGAAATTATCAGGTCACCCACAAACCTATGCCGATATTCACAGTTGTAAACGTGGTACTTAAAAGACAAAAACAAGAAAGGCTCCCATAGTGTAAAATTGCAATATAGTGTGGTTTATTAAGCTAAAGGGTTGCACTTACAAGAATCTTCATCCCTTAACAGCGTGTAGCCAAACATAAGGATCGCGGCGTCTCCACGAGCTTCCGCCTGCTTACTGTGTATGTCCCATCAATCACAGAGAAAAACGTAATGACGTCAGTGTCACAGGCTCCTCCCTACGCGTTTCGTCACGATAGGACGTCCTCTGGGGATCGGCCAATCCCCAGACGACGTCCTATCGAGACGAAACGCGTAGGGAGGAGCCTGTGACACTGACGTCATTACGTTTTTCTCTGTGATTGATGGGACATACACAGTAAGCAGGGGGAAGCACGTGGAGACGTCGCGATCCTTATGTTTGGCTACACGCTGTTAATGAATGAAGATTCTTGTAAGTGCAACCCTTTAGCTTAATAAACCACACTATATTGCAATTTTACACTATGGGAGCCTTTCTTGTTTTTGTCTTTTGAGTACCACGTTTACAACTGTGAATATCGGCATAGGTTTGTGGGTGACCTGATAATTTCCCAAATGCCTGGTGAGACCACTGTTATGGTGGTCACCTCGAGCTGGTAAGGAGCCTCATATCTCATTTGGGTGCAAATCACTTTGGTTGCTGGACTCACCTATGTCACATTTCTTCTGAACATATGCACTCTGGTCATCAACTCACCTTGTTTATGGACTTTTTTGAACTTTTGCATTGTTTATAACTGGGACTTAATTCACCACCTTACATATATTTTATTTTTTCACTTGTTGTATATGGTGAGACATCTGTCTTTGTCTTCCATGGGAGACTTGTTTTTTATTTTCTTATATATTTTTCTTCATTTATTTTTGGTGGGTCAATCACCCCTTATGGTTATTTTTAGTATGATATACAACTCATATTTAGTTTCAGCGCTGCACTTATTTTGTTATTTAATTATATATTTTATTCATATGTAACTGCTTGGATATGTTAACTCATAAAATTGAGGTTGTATTGCTTCAGATTAGAATAAACAAAAACATAATTCTAGGAACTAGTTAGGTAATAATATATTTGATTTAAGAAAAGAAAGAAAAAGCTTCCATTACTTCTGGATTATTGAACATATTTGTCCTAAAAAGTAATACATCTATTGTTATTACCTGATAATATATAACTGAACAAGAATTTCCTTATTTCACTTATATATTCTAAGGCTATATGAATCAGAAGTAATAAGAAATATAACTGGAATGTAACATGATCCCACACAGTGTGTGACTATCAGAATGCAGTTACATTCAGTTATAAATACAGGTTTTTTATAGAGAACCATCTCTTATGCCGCGTACACATGGTCGGACTTTTCATCTACAAAAGTCCGACAGCCGGTCCGACAGACTTCCTGCGGACTTTCGGCGGACTTGCGGCAGACTTTCTAACGAACGGACTTGCCTACACACGACCACACAAAAGTTTGACAGCCTAGTACGCGGTGACGTACATCAAGTCCGGCGACACTATAAAACGGAAGTTCAATAGCCCGTACGACACCCTTTGGGCTCCTTCTGCTAATCTCGTGTTTATCTCGTGTTAGTAGAAGTTTGGTGAGAGACGATTCGCGCTTGAGAGACTCGTATTTTTCAGTTCGTTTTAACTGTTATTCTGTCTGTGCTTGTGAGGTTTGTATCTGCTTTTCAGTGCATTTGGTCAGTTGGCATTGAGAAATCTTTGTTTGATTGGCCGCTCGTTCCTGATTTTCAGGTCGTTCTTCACAGGCCTTGCTGTTCTTCAGTGTGTTCTGTTAAGTGCGTTCTGACCAGCCGACCGTTTTGAAGCCATGTTACCTGTACGTACTCGTCGTCGAGCTCGTGCATTGTATGTGCTTGGTGCTGTAGTTTATTCTTCAGACCAAGACCAGTCCATGAACAGGGCGAGGAGGAGTTCATGGACCAAGAATTGGTTGCTCCAGCGTGACCAGTTCTGTCACATGCCATTGCTCCGTGAGATCCGTGAGAATAATCCTGAGGATTTCAGGAACTTTCTCCGGATGACGGACCCCGTTTTTGATCGTTTGGTGGCTTTGCTGACCCCCTATATCAGCAGGCAGGATACCTGCATGAGGCAAGCCATCACTCCGGAGCAGAGGCTAGTTGCCACGTTGTGGTACTTGGCGATGGGGAGAAGCCTGCAGGACCTCAAGTTCTCAACAGGCATCTCCCCCCAGGCTCTGGGGATCATTATCCCAGAGACCTGTTCTGCCATCATCCAGGTCCTGCAGAAGGACTATATTAAGGTAAGAATGTTTTCTTTTATTAGCATCACATGTTCTTTTATTTATTCTTTGATAATGTAATGTATTTCTTAGCTCAAACACTACTTACCATCATTGTAATATAGTGTGAATGTCCCCTTTTTCTTCTCACGCATGCTTGATTTGTTTCATGTTCTTTTTTGTCATACATGTATATTTGCCTTCAATAACCTCTCCAGCATACAATGCTGGTCACATATTCACCTTGTCTTCTCAGTTTGAATGTATTTAGTCAGCTGCATTGTATTTTGTTTCCCCTAAACTCTATCCAAATAGTGTGCTTATAATTAGCTTGATTTCAACCCCCCCCCCCCTAATAATTTGCTAGAATCTTCTCTGGTGTTGATTTTTAAAAAGCAAATATATGTTGCACTTAGCAAAATGCATGTGCACTCTACAAGTGCATTTGCTCCAGTGCTTTAGTAAATGAGCAGAAGCTCTGCTGATTTCCATCATCAAATCATATACAAGCCACAAAGTGTTTTCATTAATTGCCCTTGCATGTGGTTGTGTACTCCTTGCAACATAAAAGCCTTTTTACCTTACCTCATTTACTTAAAGCTGGGGAGCAACTGCACTTGCAGAGTGGAACAACTGCAGTCTTGTAGCCTTTTTAGTCCCTAAATCCCTGTGTGTCCTAAAATTAATATTTTTTGGTAATTTCACCACCCCCTAAAATGTAATCAATGTTCCATCAGAGGGGGTGAGCAATCTGATAAGTGTGCCTTTCAATATTATTTCTTCCAGAAGATATACATTATTTAATGTTATACTGATGCTGTGGAATAATGTTTTTAATTGTATCATTTTCTTGCCATGTTCGATTCTAAATTACTGATTTTTGTTTTCTTGTTTGATTCCCCAGTTTCCTTCAACGCCACAGGAATGGCAGACTGTGGCATCCCATTTTGCCACCCGTTGGGACTTTCCCAATTGTGGAGGGGCTATAGATGGGAAACATGTCCACATTGTGCCACCACCCCATTCGGGGTCATACTATTTTAATTATAAGGGGTTCCACAGTATAGTTTTAATGGCGGTGGTGTCGGCACACTATGAATTTCTATATGTGGACGTGGGGAAGAATGGCCGGATGTCGGATGGAGTAGTATTTGCCCAGACGGAGTTCTGCCAGCGTCTCCAGAGTGGTGGCCTGGGATTGCCACCTGATGCGGATAACGTGGAAGGACTCCCCTTTGTCTTCATTGCCGATGAAGCCTTCGCTCTGAGCAAGCACCTCATGAGGCCATTCCCCCAAAGAACCCTCACCCCGGAGAGGAGGGTTTTTAATTTCCGGCTGGCCAGAGCTAGAAGAGTGGTTGAGAATGCGTTTGGGATTCTGGCCAGCCGGTTCCGCTTATTTCAAACCTCCATTAATTTGGCGGAATACAAACTTAATTTTATCATTTTATCGTGCTGCATCCTGCACAACTTTTTAAACAAACATTCTCAAAATTATATGGTGCCAGTTGGGCCTGAGGCCGGACTTATTGTTGATAATCTTAAGGGCATGGATACTGTCCATACTGGCTTGGCCCCCCAAAGTGCCCGTCAAGTTAGACAGCAATGTGTTAATTATTTTATGGGTAGGGGGGCCATTGCAATGGGCCAGGATATCTAAAGATTTAAAATAAAAACAATCTTGATGAAATCTTGAATTATATTTATTGCTTGCCTTTCTTTTGGGCTTTCTCCTAGGTTATGGTCGAGCAGTTGTAGTGCCAACTGTATTTTCCTTGTAAATTTCTAAATAAGCTCCATTGCCACTGTAAACCACTTTTTTGAAATTTATAAATAAACTGATACTGAGCATTGAAATAACAAACCACACATTTATTTAATTCAAAGCAGATTTTTTTAATCTTTGGTATCCATTCAGTTATGCATTTGGTATAAAATGTTCCTAGCCAAAAATATAAAGATATATTAAATAAATTTAGAATAATATAATTAGAGTTAAATATTTTTAGATAATCAAAAATAAAATTTGTTGGGCATTTTGATTTTAGCAAACAGGCCTTTTTTTTTTTTTCTTTCAAATCCTTTTTTTTTGTCTTTTTTCAAATCCTTTTTTTTTTTGTCTTTTTTCAAATCATTTTTTTTTTTTTTTTGTCTTTTTTCAAATCCTTTTTTTTTTTTTTTTTTTTGTCTTTTTTCAAATCATTTTTTTTTTTGTCTTTTTTCTAATCCTTTTTTTTTTTTTTTTTGATTTTGAAAAATAGGCCTCCTTTTTTAAATGTTGTTAAACAGGCATATAATTTAACAAAAAATAATAAAGAGAAGGCCCAGAATGGGGTCATCAAACCAGGAAATGAAGGACATGATCGATGTTTTGGGGTTTAAAAAAGGGCATTTAGATTCGACCCAAAACATCAATCATGTCCTTCATTTCCTGCTGCATACGATCCAGCCGATTCCGCATTTGATCGATCTTCCCATTCCAGGCCATTATTTAAGCAATTAGCCGTTGGGCACTGTCTGTGGTGAAATAGTCACTTGGACCTAAAGTGGAATGAAAAAAAAAATATGTTTAGAAATATGCACACATAGTTTACCTTACCATAAAGCTGGTGTCTCAGACACTGACCTGGTGGGGTGCCCATGTCGCATATTTCCTCAACATCCTCGGGGGTGGCGCTGTTGCTTGACTCAAGCACAACCAGATCACCTAAAATAGAGTAGAAAAATTACATAAAATAAAAGGCAGCCATGCATAGATTACCGTAAGCTGGTGTGTCAGACACTCACCTGGTGGGGTGCTCATGTCGCCCACCTCTCCTTCCTCCACATCCTCAGTGGGGCTTGGGCTGATTTCCCAAGTATGTTCTTTTGCTGGGGGGGGACTGGGTTCCTCTTGTTGGCTGAGTGATTTTTCCCCTATGTGAAGCAAAAAATTAAGATACTTAGCACACAGAAATTTTAGTACATACTAATCTTCAAACATTTGTAGTGAAGTGGTGTACAAATTGTCTGTTTGTGTAGAGTTCCTAGTAGACTTCAAGATTTTAATTTCTAAAGACATATCAAGATGGATAGATATCTCGATATCTAGATATCAATATCAAAATATATAAAAAAATCTTTGGATCTCTCTCTCTCTCTATATATCTATAACTAAATATAAATCTTCAATCTCAAACAAAAACTAGAAATCTACAAATACATATGTATATATATATATATGTATAAATATATATAGATATATATATATATATATCTATATATATATATCTATATATATATATATATATATATCTATATCTATATCTATCTATATATATATATATATATATATATATATATATATATATATATATATATATATATATATATATATATGTCGATGTGTATATATATATAGAGAGAGATATATGTATATATTATATATAGATATGTAACGATGTTTATTAAAAGATCGTTTCAAACGATGCAAACAATCGTATAGGAATGAAAAGCACATGGAGCGGTATACGAGGTAATCAACACAAGATGAAAACACAGGTACTTACTTTTTTGCAACACTTTACGGATCCGTCTGAACTGATCCAGCTCCCTGAGTTTCAGGTCAGACCATCTTTTTCTAAGTTGATCCTTGGAGCGCTGTACCCCAAAAGAAGCCTGTAAAGTGTCCACCACCTTCGCCATTATTTGGGCCTTGCGCAAATTTGGCCGGGCGTACGGCCCATACTTCCCATCATAGTCCTTTTTTTGAAGAATGGCCACCATCTCCACCATTTCTTCAAAACTCATATTGGAGGCCTTAAATCTAGGCCTCACAGATCTTGTTGACGTTCCAGCCTCCGGGCTTTTTTCGCTACCTGAGGTAGTTAACATGTCATGTGTCTCCGCCATTATTCACCCCACTACGCGCCGTAACTAAAAATGGGCGGAGAACATGAGTTAAAATCGAACGTCAGGGGCGGGCGACGCAGGCGGAGTTTCACACATGCGTAGTGTATAAAGAGGGGCCTTGCGCACGTGTCGTACGTACGTTCTGTGCGTAGAATTAAGGGGCGGAGAACATGAGTTAAAATTGAACGTCAGGGGCGGGCGACGCAGGCGGAGTTTCACACATGCGTAGTGTATAAAGAGGGGCCTTGCGCATGTGTTGTACGTACGTTCTGTGCGTAGAATTAAGGGGCGGAGAACATGAGTTAAAATTGAACGTCAGGGGCGGGCGACGCAGGCGGAGTTTCACACATGCGTAGTGTATAAAGAGGGGCCTTGTGCACGTGTCGTACGTACGTTCTGTGCGTAGAGTCAAGGGCGGGTTATATGCGTAAACAAAAAGAACGTCAGGGGCGGGCCAAATAGGCGTAGTATTACGCATGTGCAGTGTATAAAGCGCTGTTACGTATTGTGTCGTACGTACGTTCTGTGCGTAGGTGATAGTGGACCGGGACGCTACTAAACGAAGGTAATTTAAAATTTATACTTTTGGTCAAGACTTTGTAGCAAGCGGCCTATATGGCTTGACAGATTGATGAGGCCTACATAGGGATAAGATGATGAGGGTTTAGCAGAAACCTAATAAGTGTTTTTTGTCTTGTGACTTTATCTTTTATACAGACATTATGAATCCCCTATTTAAGGATCCAGAGTTCCTTACTGCTTTTATTTCTAAATATAGAGAGATGAGGAATTTGTGGGAGGTGAAACACCCACAGTATTATGCAAAGCATGTGAGGAAGTCAACGCTGGAGAGACTTCTGTCCTTTGTCCAGGCGACCATCCCGGAAGCAACAATGGAGACATTGCTCAAGAAAATTGGGGTCTTGAGGAACATGTATAAGAGGGAACATAAGAAGATCCAGGAATCAATGAGATCAGGAGCATCAGCAGATGATGTTTATGTACCCAGGCTGTGGTACTACAATCAACTCCGTTTTCTTGATGACCAGACTGAAGCCAGGGCATCACTTTCAACCCTTCCCTCCACCCTTCCCTCCACCCTTCCCTCCACCCCAGCAGAGGCTCATGAGGAGCAAGCTGGGTCTTCCATCCTGGATGAACCGGATAAGACCATCTGGAGTCAGGTAAATTATTTTAACAAATATTTACTGTACTAATATTAATGATGTTAACTGGATGTTATAATTGTCTAAAATAATTTTGCACTCAAAATTGTGTATACATATCAATTGACAGTAGTGGCTAAATATGTTTGGCACCTGCTTGAAATAATTAGGGTGTCTGATTAGACTCTTTTATTAAAGAGATGTATTCACATTGAATTTGCTAGTCATGAGAAGCAAACTGTGTGTCACTGATGAACCCCAAAAAATATACTAAAACTATTGTCCTTTTTTTATACACAGGATGAGTCCATCCAGGAGGAATGTGGGGAAAGTGGCAGTCAGGAGGAGACCGGGCCCATGGACAGCCTGGAGGAGGCCGGATTCACCATCATCCTGGAGGAGGCTGGGCCCAGTGTCAGGCAGGAGGTGGCTGCTCCCAGTGAGGTGGCTGGGCCAAGTGAGGTGGCTGGGCCCAGTAGGAGCCTGACCGAATCCCAAGTGCCTCCCCTCCACCTTCCCAAAAAAAGGGCCAGGAAGGGGACGGTCACACAGGAGGCATCCCTGCGCCTCATGCAAGAGGCCACCCGTTTTTTAAGGAGCCCCCCCCGAAGCGGAAGAGTCCTATGGCTGCTACTTAGCCAGCAGGCTTCTTCAAATGGATTGGGAGCATCGCCTCATTTGTGAGCGACTATTTGGGGAAACAATCCAGAAGGGGCTGCAGGGCACGCTAACATGAAACACCCAACTACATGAGGCAGCCCCCCTCCTCCTCCTCCTCCTCCTGCCACAACTGAAACACCAGAGCCACAGCCTCCAAAGAAGGCTACAGGGAAGGCTGCAGGGAAGGCTGCAGGGCAGCGTAGAGGAAAGGCTGCAGGGAAGAGAAGAAAGTGATGACTTGGGTTCAGTCTGGTCTGACAGAAGACGCAGGCTGTTGTAGTACCACAGTCTGGGGACATCTATATCATCTGCTGGTGCTGTTGATCTCTGGGATTCTTGGACCAGATTGTGCTCCCTCTTATATGGACTCCTCAAGATCCCCATTTTCTTGTACACATACTTTTTCCAGCGTTGACTTCCTCTTTATTTTATTTAGACCATAAATAAATGGATCTTTTTTGAGTTTAGGTTTTTTATTTTAAATCATAGATTTTAGACACAATGTTTTAAATTAACAAGGGACAATAATCTCATTGATTTTGCAAAAACACACCAAAAATAGATTAAAATAATGTTAATAATGTTTGAGTGGTAAGTATTTACAAAAAAAAAAGATACATAACCAAAAACAGTGCTTTGGGTTAACTTTATATAAAAACAAAAAAAAAATCACTATAAAAACAAAAAATATAAAGGGTTCTTTGTGGTAACTTTACAAACATTAAAAAAAATTGAACAAATATATATAAAAATTGGTTCCCTGTGGTAACTTTACAAAAAAAAATTAGAGATAAAAAGAAAAAAAGTTCCACAACAATCATAAAATAAATATCTGGATAAAAATTACAAGAAAAGATGACTCCACCAAAAAAAAAAAAAATTTAAAAGTATTATTACTATGGAAACATTGTTTTGAAAAAGCATACCATGTCATTCATGAGATCAAAGAGAAAAAGAATCCAGAAATCTGTTTGGGAGAACTCTGTTTGAATATGAACAGCAAAACATCTTCGTTCTTTATAGCATTCGTAAAGAAGACATTAAATGCGCTGCATTCAACGATCACAGATTTTGCAGCGTGAGGAATGTGCTACCTACAATACGAACACTAGTTTTACTAGACCGTGTGCTTCCGTTTAGTTTTTGCTTATGAGCATGCGTCGTTTTTTTGTCCGTCGGACTAGCATACAGACGAGCGGACTTCGGGGTCCGTCGTAGTTACGACGTAAAGATTTGAAGCATGTTTCAAATCTATAGTCCGTCGGATTTGAGGCTGAAAAAGTCCGCTGAAAGTCCGAAGAAGCCCACACACGATCGGATTACCAGCCAGCTTTAGTCCGTCGGCGTCCGTTGGACTTTTGTAGACGAAAAGTCCGACCGTGTGTACGCCCCATTAGTATAATAAATGAAGAGATATCAGGAATTAGGATGTCAGTCCATTAAATCTTCTTGGTCCATGGATGATGTGGCATAACGGCCTCTTTTGTGAGAATGATGATTCCCATTTTGTTCTGAAATTTTCTAGGTGCTGCCTGAAGGTGAAGATGATGCCATTCTTCTGCGTGTGGGAGAGTTGCTGCTTGTGGGTTCTGTCAGATTTAATTTTAAAAGGGTTTGTTGTAGTTCATCTGCTGATCTGCTTCTGTAAATTGTACCTTGGTAGTTAAATCTGACTGAAAAGGGGAAGCCCCATTGATACATAATGTTGTGGCGTTGCAGTTCCATTAGTTGGGGTTTCATGGATCGTCTTTTAGGAATAGTAAGTTGGGATAGGTCAGCAAAAATTTGATACTTATGTCCTTGAAAATTAAGTTCCTTTTTTTCTCTTGCAGCAATTAGTATTTGTTCTTTCGTTCTGTAATAATGAAATTTTGTGATTATATCACGTGGGGGTCCATCTTTCTTTTTGGCTGTGAGGGCTCTGTGTACTCTGTCCAGTTCTAAACGTTCAATAGGGATATCTGGCTTTAGTTCTTGTAATAGAGCAGTAATAGTAGATTGCAGGTCTGTCACAGTTTCAGGTATTGCCCTTATGCGCAAGTTTGAACGTCTGGCTCTATTTTCGTAATCTTCGAGCTTAGTTTGAAGTATTAAATTCTCTTCTTTTAATTGTTCCAATTCTGTTATATTTTCTTGGGTTGTAATTTCAATTTCATCCATTTTTATTTCTAAGGCTGCGGTGCGGTTTCCCAGCTCTCTTATTTCTTTGGTTAGGCTTTTTGTTATTTGGTCTGAGGTTTGTTTTAAAGCCTTATGAAGCATCTTTTCAAATTGTAATAATATTACTGGGGATGATGAGGAGGCTTGTGGAGAAGTTTGTAAGAGGATTTGTTCTGTATCTGACTCAAATGGAGAGTCTTGCTGTGACATTTTCTGTCTGTGAGAGCGCCCTGATGCTGTATATTGTGAGGTGACTGGAGCTGCTTTAGCTGCAGTGAGTGCCTGTGAGCTCTTTGTGAGGTGATTTTTATTCCTGCCACGGTTTCCTCCCAGTACCATATTTCCTGCCCAAACTTTCACAGTTTGTTCCCTGGGGCAAAAAGGTTCAAATGGATACATTTTGAGCCTGCAGGCTCCGCTTTGTCCTTCTCTTCTCTCCTCAGCGGTGCGGAGCTCTAACAATGCATGTCTGCTCCGCTAGGCTCCGCCCATCTCCCCCCTTGATCTAAATTCTCAACGAAATTAGATTTTTTTTGGATTTCTTTTAAAACAGAAAGTAGATTTTTTTTCTTTTTCTGCTTATATTGCAAAAGAAAGCTCTATTTGTGTGAACAAAATGATACAAGTTTAATTTGGGTACAGTGTAGCATGACTGAGTAATTGTCATTCTAGTCATTCTAATGTCCCGTACACACGGTCGGACATTGATCGGACATTCCGACAACAAAATCCTAGGATTTTTTCCAACAGATGTTGGCTCAAACTTGTCTTGCATACACACGGTCACACAAAGTTGGCGGAAAATCCGATCATTCTGAACGCGGTGACGTAAAACACGTACATCGGGACTATAAACGGGACAGTAGCCAATAGCTTTCATCTCTTTATTTATTCTGAGTATGCGTGGCACTTTGTGCGTCGGATTTGTGTACACACGATCGGAAATTCCGACAACGGATTTTGTTGTCAGAAAATTTTATAGCCTGCTCTCAAACTTTGTGTGTCGGAAAATCCGATGGAAAATGTGTGATGGAGCCTACACACGGTCGGAATTTCCGACAACAAGGTCCTATCACACATTTTCCGTCGGACAATCCGACCGTGTGTACGGGGCATAAGTGCGAGAGCAATGAAAGCTGAAAATTGGTCTGGGAAGGAAGGGGGTAAAAGTGCCCAGTATTGAGGTGGTTAAAGGAACAGGATCTTTTTTTTTGTTTGGGTTACCAAACGCTTTAAGCAAAATGACAGCTATGTGATTTTGTGGGAAGTAGTTAACTGACAATTGTGCAGTCATGCAACACTGTACCCAAATAAAATGTATGTTCTTTTTTTCCCACAAATAGAGCTTTCTTTTGGTGGTATTTGTTTACCTCTGTTTTTTTTTTTGCACTGTAAGCAAAAAATGACCGACAATTTTGAAAAAAAAACAATAAACAAAGTTTTACTTTCTGCTCTAAAACATGTCCAATAAAAAAAAAAAATCAAATTTCTTCTTCAGTTTAGGTCAATATGTATTCTGCTGCATATTTTTGGTATAAAAAATCCCAATAAGTGTATATTGATTGGTTTGCGCAAAAGTTATAGTGTCTACAAACGATGGGATGTATTTAGGGAATTTTTTAAAATCTATTTAATACTAGTAATAGCAGTGATCAGCAACTTATAGTGGGACTGTGATATTGTGCTGGACAAATCGGACACCTAACTGACACTTTTTTGGAGACCAGTGACATTATTACAGTGATCAGTGCTAAAGATGTGCACTTTCACTGTACTAATGACACTGGCAGGGAAGGGGTTAATATCAGGGACGATCAAAGGGTTAAATTACCTAGCTGGTGATACACTGAATCACCTAGCTGGTGATTCAGTGTAGTGGGGGAGGTGCTTTTACTAGAGGAGGCATGGATCGGTGTTCCTACTTTGCAGAAACACAGGATCCATGTCTTGTACTGACAGAATGACAATCTGCCTTGTTTATATAAGCAGACTGGTGGTGCCAGACATTGGGTCTGCTGGACCTGCTGATCAGCTTCCACTGTGTAAAATCACAGTAAGAGCAAGCTGCCGACGGCATGCCCTCCTGCTTGATACCCGGAAGTACAGGATCACACAGATATATATATATATATATATATATATATATATATATATATATATTATACGTGATCCTGCACAGCATGACCCCCCTGTAGCAGTAAATGTGGTATGGGGTGGTCGGCAAGTGGTTATAGCTACAGATCATGTTAGGAAAGTGAGGTTGGGAGGAGAGTGCATAGTTATATGCACTATTGAAGTATTTGTGTAGCTTTCTAATGCCCCGTACACACGGTAGGATTTTCCGATGGACAATGTCCGATCGGAGCATGTTGTCGGAAATTCCGACCGTGTGTGGGCTCCATCGGACATTTTCCATCGGATTTTCCGACACACAAAGTTGGACAGCAGGAGATAAAATTTTCCGACAACAAAATCCGATCGCGTAAATTCTGACCGTGTGTGGCCTGTTCCGACGCACAAAGTGCCACGCATGCTCAGAAGAAATTCCGACACGGGACAGCTCGTTCTGGTAAACTTAGCGTTCGTAATGGATAAAGCACTTTCGTCACGCTGCAATGTAAGAAATGGTTTAATACAGCGCACTCTCTTCTTCTTTATAATGTGACAAGAATTAAGTAGTTTTGCTGCTCATATTCACACACACTTCTCACAAAGTTTTATTTGTGTTTTTTTAGTGGGATTCCCTCAATATATTGTTATTAGTTGTCACATCTGACAGTTTTATATTTTTTATGTTTTTTTTTTTTTCTTTTTAAGCCTTTTTTTTTCTTTAATGTTTGGATTTTTTCCAAGGCTGATCTTTGTTCAATGTTATTTTTATTTTTACTCCAGAATATTTTTGTGTGTGTTTTGTGTGGCAAGTTACCCCAACACCATTGATATCTTTTATTATTTAATCTCCATGAGATTTTTTGTTGTTGGTGTCCCTTGTTCATTTCACATTGTATATTAGAAATGTACCTGAATCCTCACAAACAAACCATCATTTTTGAAGTAAAACACATAGGAGAGTATAATTCAAAACAAAAATCCTTTATTAAGGGATCAGAACCAAACAAAGAGGAAGGCAACACTGGATCAACAGGAGAAATTAGTGAAGCCTGGGACCCCCACGGCAGACATCAATTCTTAAACCTCAAAATTGGTGGCCTGAGGAGTCCATATATAAGGGAGGGCAGTCTGGTCCGGGATTCACAGAGACTTGGATAGCAGCAGATGACATCTTTGTCCCCAGGCTGTGGTACCACAAGAGGCAGCATCTTTTGGCCGACCAGACTGGATCCAGGGTCCTCACTCTCTGGTCTTCCTTTCACACTTCCTTCCGGGCTGTGGCTGTGCAGTTGGAGATGTGGCAGGAGGAGGAGTAGGACCTGGAGGAGGAGTAGGACCTGCAGGAGGAGGAGGAGGACCATTCCAAAGCTGTGTGTGAGGTGTAAGTTGGCCCCTCACACTTTTCGCCAGAGCCTCTGATATGAGGGCCTCACACATGGCTTTTTGGCCCTCCTCCATCCTCTGCATTTTATAGGCTATGAATGCCGCAAGGTTCTCCTGCCTGATGTGGGGTGCTCCCAGGACCTCTGTAGCCCTACAAAAAAATCTGATAGCCGCCTCCTCTAGGGTACTCCTCCTCCTGCCACTTTCTGTTTCCAGGGGGGGTGGAGGGACCTGCAGATCAGCCACCTCCTGGCTGAGACTTCCCTGTGTATGAAAAAGGGACATGGTTTTAGTTTTTGCATCATCAATCACAATCATAAATTATTACTCCCAACTAACATCTAGGTAACATCATTGATTGGACAAGCAGAAATATTTAGAGGAATGCTATACCTGGCTCAATCTGGGCTCCTCCACATATCGCCTGGAAGGCCCAGGTTGGGCGTCAGAAGCCTCAGCCGGGGGGAAGGAAGCGTGGAAGGAAGACTTGAGAGGATGGCCTGGGTTTAGTCTGGCCTGCCAGAAAGTGCAGCCTGTCGTAGTACAACATCCTGGGGACATAGATGTCACCTGCTGCTCCGGATCTCTGTGAATCAAGGACTTTAGTGCGCTCCCTCAGATATGTGCTCCTCAGGCCACCAATTAAGATCTTTAAATAAGTGATGTCTGCCGTGGGGATCACCTGCTTCACAATTTCACACAATTGCTCCAGTGCTGCCTTCCTCTTTAATTGGTTATTGTAATGGGGGTGTTTAATCTCCCACAGACAGGGCAGCTCCCTTAGCATCTCTATGAAGACTGAAATGAAGTCCTGATCTTCCAGTACCATATCCATGTTCACTGCAAGACACAACACAAGACAAAGCCTAATGTCACACCAAACTCTCCTAATCTTGTTACAATATAGGCCTCAATCTATAGAAGCAGTATAGGCCCAAGTTTGTCTCTTACCTTCGTTCTTACGATCGCCGCGTTCAATGCTCCTTCCTCCGCTCACAGATCAAACGTAATACGCACGCGTGTTACGCTTTATATACACTGCGCATGCGTGTAACTCCGCCTGCCCCTGACGTGCTATCTAGTCTATTCCCCGCCCCTTTTCGTTCGGCGCAGTCAGGGAAGAGCATGATGGCAGACATACAGCAGGTGCGGGCTAATTGTAGCAACGAGGAGGAGGAGGAGGAGGAAAGGGCGGATCCAGGCACGTCCCGATCCAGAAGGAGACGTTTTAAGGCCACAAATATGTCATTTGGGGAGATGTTGGGGATGGTCGACATCATGAGGAAGTCCGACTATGACGGAAAATATGGGCCTTACCCCAACCCCAACATCCGAAAGGCCAAAATCATGGCGAAAGTGGTCAGGAGTCTCAAGCGTAATTTCGGGGTACGAAGGTCTAAAGATCAGCTCAGGAAGCGGTGGTCGGACCTGAAGTTGAGAGAGCCAGAGCAGTACCGAAAGATCCGGAGAGTGCTGCAAAAAAGTAAGTAGTTGGGCTGTGTTCCTATTCTTTCTGTCTTTATTCCGTTCGTTCTGCTCCATATGATTTTAGTAATTGTAACGTTTAAAAAGGTCAACTTTAATGTTCATGGGCCCATTATTCGTTCGTATCAAACATTTTTCGTTCGGCCTCTAGAACACCATTGTTTAGGCCATATGCATTTTCCCACTTTTTTTGGGGCCTACTTGGATGCCAAATATTTGTTTATGTAGATGGGTTTGTTACTAGAATGAAATGCAAACTAGATTGTGTGTAAGGAGAGGACACTGAGCAGCTGTTTTCACATCTGGACACTGGAGCACTAGTGTGGGACACAAGAACACCATTTTTATTAGGGGGCCACACAGGTGCTCCAGTGTATACTATAGGGGGGTCTCCATCTGTGAAGCTTGTACAAAACAGGTAAAGTATTGCAGCTTGACAAAGGGCAATAAAAAATATACATCTTGGAACTCGGCTAAAATAGACAATTGTACCCCACTTCCAAGCAATGTTTCCTATTTCTATAGTTCTGCCATCAAATATCTGTGTGCTAAGTATACCATTTTTGTTTTACATAGGGGAGAAAAGACTCGGACACCCCTCATCCCAGGAGAACACAGACCCCCCCCCTCTGGAAGAAGGGGAAATACCTACCCAAGAAGAAGAGCAGGAGGAAGAAGAAGACGTGGTGGAGATTGTCACCACAACAGGTGAGTGTCTGCGACCAGGGGCTCAGGTAAAAGAGATGGATGTTGGCAGATTTTTGAGACCTTTTTTTTTGTTCTTTATCTCTTTTTAGGTGATCGGGATCCAGAACGTTTCACATCTGAAAGTGCCCAGATACTGATAGGGGAGATCATGGGGTGTAATCTCCAATTGCAAAACATCCAGCAACAAATCACTGATGTTATTAAAAAAAATAATAACATCATTGATGTTTTGGGGCGAATTTAAACCCCACAAAATCACCTGTTTTATGGTACCAAACTTTTTCAATGTTTAGAAAAGCCAAATTTGGAGGATGCACACAGTGTGCCAACATGTGCTATCTGCCATCACGGGAGATCACTGGACGCGTTTTGGGGGGGCAACCCCTTCCTCAATTATAAAGTAGCGTTGAGGAAGGGCTTGCTCCCCCAAAACACATCCCTTGATCCCCCCTGATGGCAGATAGCACATGTTGACATTCGTAAATTGGTGTGCATCTTCCAAATTTGGCTTTTCCAGGGGTGATTTCCCCCCATCTGAACGCTATATCAAACCCAGTTCCTAAATACTGATGTCTGATATAGCCTTCAGGTTTTACCTAATGTGAACTTTGTAAGTTCTAGTTTTTTGGCTTTCTTTTTTTACACAGGCCTGTTTTATCTGAAATGGACATTTCGATTTTTGATAATGCCCCCCCACAAAAATTGTTATACAACAAACATGTTGTTTTGTTTTAAAAACCTTTGGTAAATGCATATGTGATTGTGCAGGTATAAAAAAGTGCCTTACTCAAGAATGTGTGGATTATTGTCTCAACACTACAACACTTTTGGGGTGTTGTAATTGTTGTTTTATGCACAAATGGGGGTTATTTCCTAAGGGCAAATCCTCTTTGCACTACAAGTGCAGGTTCAGTGCAGTTGCAAGTGCACTTGGAGTGAAATGTGTTTTTGCATTTAGGAAGTACCAGCCAACACTATTCTTTATAAGGTTACCCAATCACGACATTTTCTGCACTCAACACATTTCTGTCAGGGTCAGCTCAAACAAACACAAGCAGTAAATGTCCACCAAGAATTTCTTTGGGTTGTTTTTTATTTGAAAAAGGTGTCACATATTGTCTGGCATATTGATAGCCCCCCTACCCGCAAAGAACTCCAGGTATCGTAACCGGACATCACGGGCATTCAGGGAGGGCAAGCCAGGACGGCCGCTTTCAAGTGCCGTCATTGTTAAAGTATTTGGGATTCTGGCCTCAGGCCCAACTGAGCCAGCATAGTTGGCTGAATGTTTTCGTAGAAAATTATGGAGAACACAGCAGGCAAGTATTATATGGTTCAGTTTATACTCCGCCATATGGATGGGTGTCATAAATAATCGGAACCGGCTGGCCAGGATTCCAAATGTGTTCTCCACCACTCTTCGGGCTCTGGCCAGCCGATAATTAAAAACCCTCTGTTCCGGGGTGAGGGTCCTCATCGGGAATGGCGCAAATGCTTCATCAGCAACGAACACAAATGGGAGACCTTCAACATTGTCCTCTGGAGGTGGCAAGTCCAAGCTGCCATTCTGGAGACGCCTGTAGAACTCCGTCTGGGCGATCACTCCACCATCGGACATCCGGCCATTCTTCCCCACGTCCACATACAAGAAGTCGTAATTAGCCGACACCACCGCCAACATCACTATACTATTAAACCCCTTGTAATTATAATAGTACGACCCCGAGTTGGGTGGTGGGACGATGTGGACGTGTTTCCCATCAATTGCCCCTCCGCAGTTAGGAAAGTCCCACCGCTGGGCAAAGTGGGAGGCCACAGTTTGCCATTCCTGTGGCGTTGAAGGAAACTGTTGAGGAAAAAACAATAAACATTACTATTTTTTCACAGAAACCTGGCAAGCAGATTAGACACAAACATTATGGGTCAACCTCCAGATAGCATTTATTAAGGGGAATTTAACAACAACAAAGTATAAAGTACACCTATCATATTCCCCCTCCCCCCCCTCTCATGGGCCATTTCTAACATTATAGGGGGGGAACTCTTGGACAGGTAACCCTCTTCACTTTATTGAGAGATGAATGCCTAAATACAGGGTATTACTTGGAACAGCCCCTCCTTAGTTACACTATTGGCAGCCCACTGGACAGGTAAGAAGTGTCATAATACAAAGATATAAATACACACTGTACACATTTGAGCACATTTGGACATTCTGCTATTACCTATCAAGATCATAATAGGATACAAGAACTTTAAACAGTACCATTGGAAAGTATACAGGCAGGCCCTTGCACTACATGCTTTGGGGAATTCATCCATAAATCTGAGCACTATAGAGGTGGGTATATTGTGTATGGGTTTGGCAAAGACAGCAGATAGATGATTGAGCCTCTGGCCCTCTGCCTGAATTTAAATCCAAAATAACATTTCCAAACATTTTAGGGGGTGTTTGGGGTAAAGCACTACTATGGAGCTGATAAAATACATTGTTATGTGACTACATGAGGTGAATATAGGGCAGGAGACACCATGCTGGGGAGGTTATTGAAGGGCAAATATGTATGAAGGACATAAAATAATAATTACATAAAAATCCAGCATGCATGAGAACAAAGGGGACATTCACAGCATATTACAATCATGGTAATTAGGGAATGAGGAAAGAAATACAATATATTATCAAACATTCAATACAATAAAATGTGATATAAAAGGATAAAAATCTTACCTTCATATACTCCTTCTGTAGGACCTGTATGATGGCAGAACAGGTCTCTGGGATAATGATCCCCAGAGCCTGGGGGGAGATGCCTGTCGAGAACTTGAGGTCCTGCAGGCTTCTCCCTGTCGCCAAATACCGCAAGGTAGCGACCAACCTCTGCTCCGGAGTGACGGCTTGCCTCATGCAGGTATCCTGCCTGCTGATATAGGGGGTCAGCGAAGCCAACAAACGGTGAAACACGGGGTCCGTCATCCTGAGAAAGTTCCTGAAATCATCAGGATTATTCTCACGGATCTCACGGAGCAAAGGCATATGAGAGAACTGGTCACGCTGAAGCAACCAATTCTTGGTCCATGAACTCCTCCCCACCCTGTTCATGGACTGGACTTGTGTCAAGGTCAGGACCCCAACACGAAGCCCCCGCACAGCACAAACTCTACGAGTAGTACGCATACGAAACATGGCTAGAAAACGGTCGGCTGCTCAGAACGAAGTAACAGAACGCACTGAAGAACAGCAAGGCCTATGAAGAGCGACCTGAAAACCAGTAACGAACGAACAAGAATACAGTGACTAAAGTCACGCGGAACTTGCTTGCACGCACTGAAGAGCAGATACAAACCCACAAGCACAAACTGAACGGCAGAAAACGATCTGAAAGCCACGAGTCTGAAAAAGCGCGAATCGTCTCTCGTCTGGGAAACGTCCCTTTTCTAGTCTCGTCGTACGTGCTTGACGTCACCGCGTTCTTGGCGATCGGAAATTCCGACAACTTTGTGCGACCGTGTGTAGGCAAAACAAGTTTGAGCCAACATCCGTAGGAAAAAATCCGAGGATTTTGTTGTCGGAATATCCGATCAATGTCCGACCGTGTGTACGGGGCATAACTGTCCAGATCACTTCCACAATAAAGCCTACAGCCAAGAGTTGAATTAAAAAGAAACCCACATTTGCTGCCATTGCTACCCTGCTGTAATATTAGAGGTGGTGGCAGTAAAAAGGTTAAACCATGGTGCTGCTTCTTAATTCTGTATCCTCCCAAGGCCCAAAAAGGGCCATAGCTGTAACGTTTAAAGAAAAACATCTGCCTGTGCCTTGTGTTTCCACATTTAGAGCTATTGTTGCTGACTATTTTTTACCTACCCAAACCTATAAGCTATAGTTCTAATATTAATAGAAAAACACCTGCCTGTGCCTTGTGTTTCCTCACTTATGCCGCGTACAAACAATCTGAATTTTGGTCAAAAAAAGGTATGATGGCTTTTCCGACTGGATTCCGCTCAAGATTTTCTTGCATACACATGGTCACACCAAATTCCAACCATCAAGAACACGGTGACATACAACACGTATGACGGGACTAGAAAAAGGAAGTTCAATAGCCAGTGCGCCACTCTTTGGGCTCCTTCTGCTAATCTTGTGTTAGTAGAAGTTTGGTGGAAGACGATTCTCGCTTTTCAGCCTCATGCTTTTCAGTCCGTTACTGCTGCTCAGTTTGTGCTTGTGGGTTTGTATCTGGTTTTCAGTGCATGTAGTAACATGCTGACCAGAGCCAGAAGAGTCGTGGAGAATACCTTTGGGATAATGGCCAGCCGGTTCCGCCTATTTTTAACAGCAATAAATATGAAGGAGTACAAACGTAACCACATTGTGTTATCATGCTGCATACTGCACAACTTTTTAAAGTGAAATGCTCCAAATTATGTAGCCTCAGTTGGGCCTGAAGCCGGATTTCAGGAACCAACACTGAGGGCCCTGGAAGCTGGCCGTCCTGGCTTGCCCCCCCCCCAAAGCGCCCGTGAAGTGCGTCAAAAATTTGTCGATTATTTTACGGGTAGGGGGCAATTGCTATGCCAGCAAATTTTTAAATATTTTCAAAATAAAAAAAATTTATATGATAAAATCTTGAATTTGATTTACTGCTTTTGTTTCTTTTATCTGTCTCCTAGTTTCTTCTAGGGCACTTACAGTGCCAATTGTTTTTCCATTATTTAAATAACACCCATTGTCACTGTAAACACCAACTTAATACAGAAAGTGGTATTGAGCATTGAAAGAAGAAGCCACACATTGTTGAGTATAAAAACTTTTACTCCGTGCACATGCACATGTGCGTTGTTAAACCTTTTTTGATAAAAAAATAACATCTTGGTTTTATAAAGTTTTACCTTGATTTTTTTTTTTTTACATAAACAGGCATGTTTCAAAACATAACATACACAACTCAGGAACTTACATAGTTCAACATTGAAAAACTGAATGCAATATCAGACATTATAGTGTTAAAATGTGTTGATATTGCCTTCATCAGATGGGGTGATGTCACCCCTGTAAAAGCCAAATTTAGAAGATGCACACAAATTGGGAGTCAAAATGGGGATTTCCCTCCTGATCCCATGCCTAATGTCAACATGTGCTATCTCCCATCATGGGGGATTAATGGACGTGTTTTTGGGGTGCAACTCCTTCCTCTCACCTACTAGAGTTGCGAGGAAGGGGTTGCACCCACAAAACGCGTACATTGATATTCCCTGATGGCAGATAGCACATGTTGACACACTGTATGCATCTTCCAAATCTGGCTTTTAACCACTTCAGCCCTAGAAGGATTTACCCCCTTCCTGACCAGGGCACTTTTTACAATTTGGCACTGCGTCGTTTTAACTGCTAATTACGCGGTCATGCAATGCTTTACCCAAACAAAATTTGCATCCTTTTTTTCCCACAAATAGAGATTTCTTTTGATGGTATTTAATCACCTCTGTGGTTTTTATTTTTTACGTTATAAACGGAAAAAGACCGAAAATTTTGAAAAAAAAAATGATATTTTCTAATTTTTGTTATAAAAAAAATCCAATAAACTCAATTTTTGTCATACATTTAGGCCAAAATGTATCCGGCCACATGTCTTTGGTAAAAAAAATGTCAATAAGCGTATATTTATTGGTTTGCACAAAAGTTATAGCGTCTACAAATTAGGGTACATTTTCTGGAATTTACACAGCTTTTAGTTTATGACTGCCTATGTCATTTCTTGAGGTGCTAAAATGGCAGGGCAGTACAAAACCCCCCCAAATGACCCAATTTTGGAAAGTAGACACCCCAAGGAAATTGCTGAGAGGCATGTTGAGCCCATTAAATATTACTTTTTTTGTCCCAAGTGATTAAATAATGATAAAAAAAGAATTTTTACAAAAAGTTGTCACTAAATTAAATATTGCTCCCACAGGCCATGGGCATATGTGAAATTGCACCCCAAAATACATTCTTCTGATTCTTCTGAGTATGGAGATACCACATGTGTGAGACTTTTTGGGAGCCTAGCCGCATACGGGGCCCCGAAAACCAAGCACCGCCTTCAGGATTTCTAAGGGCATACATTTTTTATTTAATTCCTCACTACCTATCACAGTTTTGAAAGCCATAAAATGCCCAGATGGCACAAAACCTCCCCAAATGACCCAATTTTGGAATGTAGACACCCCAAGCTATTTGCTGAGAGGCATGTTGAGTCTATGGAATATTTTATATTGGGACACAAGTTGCAGGAAAAAGACATTTTTTTTTCACAAAGTTGTCACTAAATGATATATTGCTCAAACATGCCATGGGCATATGTGGGATTACACCCCAAAATACATTCTGCTGCTTCTCCTGAGTACAGGGATACCACATGTGTGGGACTTTTTTGGAGCCTAGCTGCATACGGGGCCCCGAAATCCAATCACCGCCTTCAGGATTTCTAAGGGCGTAAATTTTTTATTTCACCCCTCACTACCTATTACAGTTTTGAAGGCCATAAAATGCCAAGATAGCACAACCCCCCCCCCCCCAAATGACCCCATGTTGGAAAGTAGACACCCCAAGCTATTTGCTGAGAGGCATGGTGAGTATTTTGCAGCTCTCATTTGTTTTTGAAAATGAAGAAAGACAAAAAAAATATATTTTTTCTCTTTTTTCCATTTTCAAAACTTTGTGACAAAAAGTGAGGTCTGCAAAATACTCACTATACCTCTCAGCAAATAGCTTGGGGTGTCTACTTTCCAAAATGGGGTCATTTGGGGGGGTTGTTCCACCTGGGCATTCCATGGCCTCCAAAACTGTGATAGACAGTGAAGAGTGAAATCAGAAATTTACACCCTTAGAAAGCCTGAAGGCGGTGCTTGGTTTTCGGGGTCCCGTACGCGGCTAGGCTCCCAAAACGTCTCACACATGTGGTATCTCCGTACTCAGGAGAAGCAACAGAATGTATTTTGGGGTGTAATTTCACATATTCCCATGGCATGTTTGAGCAATATATCATTTAGTGACAACTTTGTGAAAAAAAAAATGTCTTTTTCCTGCAACTTGTGTCACAATATAAAATATAACATGGACTCGACATGCCTCTCAACAAATAGCTTGGGGTGTCTACTTTCCAAAATGGGGTCATTTGGGGGGAGTTTAGAAGCTTATGTCACACATCACCCACTCTTCTAACCACTTGAAGACAAAGCCCTTTCTGACACTTTTTGTTTACATGAAAACATTTTTTTTTGCAAGAAAATTACTTTGAACCCCCAAACATTATATATTTTTTTAAAGCAAATGCCCTACAGATTAAAATGGTGGGTGTTTCATTTTTTTTTCACATAGTATTTGCACAGCAATTTTTCAAATGCTTTTTTGGGGAAAAAACACACTTTTTAAAATTTGAATGCACTAAAACACACTATATTGCTCAAATGTTTGATGAAATAAAAAAGATGATTTTAGGCCGAGTATATGGATACCAAACACAACATGTTTTAAAATTGCGCACAAACGTGCAGTGGCGACAAACTAGATACATTTTTAAAAGCCTTTAAAAGCCTTTACAGGTTACCACTTTAGATTTACAGAGGAGGTCTACTGCTAAAATTACTGCCCTCGATCTGACCTTCGCGGTGATACCTCACATGCATGGTGCAATTGCAGTTTACATTTGAAGCCAGACCGACGCTTGCGTTCGCCTTTGCGCGAGAGCAGGGTTGGACAGGGGTGCTTTTTTTTTTTTTTTTCTTTATTGGTTTTTTATCTTATTTTTAAACTGTTCCTTTCATTTTTTTTTTTTAAATTGGGGTCTATTAGACCCTAGATCTCTCCTCTGCCCTCAAAGCATCTGACCACTTCAATATCGGTGTGATAAAATGCTTTCCCAAATTTCCAATGGCGCTGTTTACATCCGGCGAAATCTAAGTCATAAAATGATCGTAGCTACTGGTTTCTTAGAGCCCTTTCACACTGGGGCGGTTTGCAGGAGTTATTGCGCTAAAAATACCGTCTGCAAACCGACCCAAAACAGCTGCTACTGTTTGTTCAGTGTGAAAGCCCGAGGGCTTTCACACTGAAGTGGTGCGCTGGCAGGAGAAGAAAAAACTCCTGCAAGCCGCATCTTTGGAGCGGTGAAGGAGCGGTGTATTCACCGCTCCTAAACCGCTCCTGCCCATTGAAATCAATGGGGCAGCGCGGCTATACCGCGGCAATACCCGCTATAGCCACGCTATGCAAGCGTTTTTAACCCTTTTTCGGCCGCCAGCGGGGGTTAAAACTGCACCGCTAGCGGCCGAATGCCGCCGCAAAAACGACGGTAAAGCAGCACTAAAATAGCACTGTTTTACCGCCAACACCCCCACCGCCCCAGTGTGAAAGAGGCCTTAGGCCATAGAGATGTTTGGAGCCATTATGGTCTCTGATCAGCTCTATGGTCAACTGGCTGAATCACCGGCTGCATTCTCAGGTTCCCTGTTGGGACAGGAGAGCCAGAGAAAAACATGGAAGACGGTGGGGGGGCATTCCCTCCCACTGCTTGTAAAAGCAGTCAAGAGGCTAATTATCTGCTAGGATTGCTTTTACATGAAATCCGACCGCTGGCTGAAAATAATGATACCAAGATTATACCTAAACCTGCAGTCATCATTATGGTATAACTACTCAAAATCCAGCAACATACCAGTACGTTGCTGGTTCTTGTTGGGCATATATTGTAAACTTTTTCCCATGCAGCCTGTGGGCTGAACGAAAAAAAGAGATTGATCGGTGTGTGTGCCCACAATTAGAATACCTCCCTTCATCCACCCACTTCTAATGATTTATGTTTATATATGCCGAAGCATGGGGGCATCCACCCCAAAAGTTAGGAGCAAATCGCTCCTCCGCCCCTGCTGCCCCCAAGCTTCGGCAAAGTAACATTACAGTATAACAGTAAGACTTACCAAAAGTTAGGAGCAAATCACTCCTCCGCCCCTGCTGCCCCCAAGCTTCGGCAAAGTAACATTACAGTATAACAGTAAGACTTACCATACCTGCAAAGCAAATACAAATAAAAAATATAATAAAACATTTTTTAACGCTACCTGTGCCTAAAATATATATATATGTCGAAGCATGGGGGCATCCACCCGCAAAAGGTAGGAGCAAATCACTCCTCTGCCCCTGCTGTCTCCATGCTTCGGCATATATGCTCTTTTTTTTAACTGTGGTGGTGAAATCACCTCTGACAGCGCTGGAGTCATGGCTTTGTGTATCGTGGTAGCAAACGCTGTTGCTGTCAAGATAAATAAATCCGCTCTGCAGCTGAATGGCGTACCTGAAAACAAAAAAATGGTTAACAATAAAACAGTAAAGTATAAAAAAATTGCATACCTATAAAGCAAACATGATAAAAAATAATAACAATAAAACATTGCAAAATAGAATACAGTAAAAAAAGAGCAGAACAATAGAGAGAACAATAAAATTACAACTATTTTTTTTTTTTATATATTTTTTGTGTTTTTTTTTTTTACACTTTTTTTTGTAACTGTAACTTTTGTAACAGTAACCGGTTCCAGGTTCTGGTCTCTCAAAATGCGATGGCATCTTGCCAGACCCTGTGAAAGTGTGCCTAGTCTGTGCAGTGCTGTACCCTACGCTAATACTCAACTAGTGTATGGTAGCATTCAAAACATTCACCAATGCAAAGACCAGGATTGTCAGGACAGGAGGGACAATAATAGCGGGTGTCACGCCTATAGCCACACTTGCTGCAGACACAACATCTTTTTTGGGGAGCTCGTTGGGTAGGGGTTCTCGGGAGGACATAAAGAAAATGCCTCTCTTGCAGCTGGCTTACTGCATTTGGTTGGGGAAGGTGAGGTGGAGCACCGTCTGGAAACAGAAGGGCTCTGACAATCTCTTCCTGGAATTTAAGGAAGGATCCAGTCCGTCCTGAAGCTCTGTATAGCACATGAGCGTTCAGCAAAGCCAATTGAAATAAATAGACACTTTCTTGTACCAGCGTCTGGCCTTATGGGCAATTAGGTACGGTACCAAGAACTGGTTGTTGAGGTCCACCCCTCCCATATTTTGGTTATATTCGTGGACACAGAGGGGTTTTTCCACAACACCAGTCGCCGTAGTAATTTGGACCGTCGTGTCTGCATGAAGGGAGGTAAGAACGAAAACATTCTTATTATCCCTCCACTTCATAGGGAGCAAGTTATTACACTTGAAGCAGGCTCTCTCCCCCAGCCTAACACGGGAATCTACAAGCAGTTGGGGAAAGCTCGCACTTGCCACATGCTCCAATCTGCTGATCAAACAAGTGACTAAAAAGTGGCACGCTCATGTAATAATTGTCCACATATAAGCGGTACCCCTTTCCGAATAAGGATGACACCAAGTCCCACACAATCTTGCCAGCGCTTCCTATGTAGTCAGGGCAGTTTGTCGGCTGTACGTGGCTATCTTTTCCCTCATAAATCATAAAACTACATGTATAGCCTGTGGCCCTGTCACAGAGCTTATACATCTTGACCCCCTATCTGGCACACTTGCTGGGAAGGTACTGTTTGAATGACAAGCGGCCAGAAAACTTAATCAGGGACTCATCAACGCAGACAACTTGATGGAGAGTAAACAAGTCTGCAAAACGTTGGTTGAAGTGGTTTACGAGGGGCCGAATTTTGTAGAGCCGATCATATCCAGGTTCTCTACCAGGACAACAGAGTTCATTGTCATTGAAGTGCATAAACCGCAAGATCTGCACGTATTGTGCCCTGGTCATGGAGGCAGAGAACAAGGGCATATGGTGAATTGGGTCAGTGGACCAATATGACCACAACTCACTCTTTTTAGTTATGCCCATGTTGAAGAAACAACAGAAAGAGCTTAAATTCGGAAATGTAATTGGTCTCCAATCTCTGGCAAGGGAGGACTGGGGAATAGTGGTCATGTGTTGACCAGCATACAAATTGCTTTGGTCCACAATAGATCTATAGAGATCTTTGGTGAAAAACAGCGAATAAAAATCAAGTGACGTAAAATCAACTGTTTCCACCTGAATACCGGGTTGGCCAGTGAATGGGGGAAGTATGGGTGCTGCAGAAGTGGTGGTTTCTCAATTAAGATTGGTGAATGCAGCAGGAAGGGCACTATGGGCACAACGGGCCTGTGTTCGTCTTCTTGGTGGCAGCTGGACACTAGTTGTGCTTGCCACCTCACCAGCTTGAACTGCACTTATGGGACTTGCCACGTCACCACGTGATACTGCAGTGCTGGATTGACTACAACCAGGGTGTACTAGGCCGCTGGTGCTTGCCAGTTCACCAGAAGGAATAGCGGTGCTAGTACTGCTCTGCTCCATAAGAGGGACCTGCGGTTCTTGCACATCAACAACAGAAGAAGAAGTCCCGGGTCTGGTATGCCTGACCTTGGCAGGGACCGCAAATCTGTTGTCAGAGCTATATGTCATGGAGCCGCTGTCCTCTACAGGATCGTATTCTGAGCCTGAATCTGACAGATGAGTGACTTCCTCTTTACTATCTGTCATGCTCAGAAACATGTAGGCCTCTTCACTAGTGTACCTTTGATTTGCCATTTTGGGCTCTAAATTTAGTGGTAAACTAGTGAGACTGACAGGTAAAAAAGCTCCTGATAGCGACTGTATCAAAACGCTACCAAAAAAACTATTAGCGATCGCAGGGATCAGGCCTGACTCTGCGAACGCTGCAGTTATGTGTGTTTAGTGTTTTGTAAGTGACAGTGATCGATCGATACTGCACTTGGGTGGGCTGGGCTGGGCGGAGGGGCTAAATGCAGGTGCTAGCAGGTATCTGGGCTGATCCTGCTAACACTGTGTTTTTGGGAACCCTAAACTGCTGGGGACACTAGTATAGATCTGATCGGATAAGATATTGATACGTTCAGATACTATACCACTAAGGGAGGTGCATGCTGCGTGTGTAGGTGTTAGCGGTACTGGCACTAACCTGATGCTGCCTGGGATGACGCAGACCCTATCTGACCCTAAAACTTAACTTATATCACCGCCGGGCGATCAGGGGGTTAAACCTTTATTAGGTAATAAACGGCGGGTGCCCTGAAACTATAAAAACATACTAACTAACCAGCGTCACCGTAAGAGTTATACAGTGATCGCTGGTGAAAGGGTTAACTAGGGGGCAATCAGGGGGTTAAAACCTTTACTAGGTAGTATATGGGGGTTCGTGACGCTATAAAATGCTGACGGAGAACCTAAATACTTACCTCCCTAACTAGCGTCACCTGTGACACTAATACAGCGATCAGAAAAAGCGATCACTTAGTGACACTAGCGACAGGGGGTGGTCAAGGGGTTAAAACTTTATTAGGGGGTTAGGGGGGATACCCTAGACCTAAAGGGGCCTAACGCTAACTGCCCTACAACTTATAACTGTCACAAAATGACACCAATGCAATAATCAGAAAAAAAACTGCTATTGGTGTCACTGTGACAGGGGGTACAGGGGGGTAATTGGGGGGTGATCGGGGTTGATTGGGGGGTGAAAAGTGTGCCTAGAGTGTTCTACTGTTGTAGTGTAGTGTTGTGCAGACTTACTTGGATGTCTTCTCTCCTCGGCGCCGTAATGAAAAGACTGAGTGATCGCGAGGGGGTGGCCACGAATAAGTGGCCTCCCCCTCAGCACGGATCACTCCCCTAACGATGCCGACCACCAGGTACGTGATTTTGCCTGCCCGTGCCATTCTGCTGCAGTATATCTGCGTTAGGCAGTCGGCAAGTGGTTAAACTGTATTAAAACTTTAGTTAAATTTTATTTTTAAAAATAGGTGTCATTTTTTGGATTTAGATTCTCCCTAATACATCAATCATGTTCTTCATTCTTTGTTCAATCTCCTTGTTTTTTTCCTTTATGAAGTCTAAATCCCGACTGCACCACATTATGTCCCTGATTAGTCTTTGTGCACTGTCAGTGGTGAAATGAGTAGATTGTTCTTCCACAACATGCACATTTCCTAAAAGAAAAATACACACCATGTATTATAAATATGCAGGCATACATCTATTACCTGAAGCTGTGGTCTCAGACACTCACTGACACTTGTGGTCACAATTTCAACCACTTCTTCCACAACTCCTTCCTCCACATTCTCTGGTTGTGTGCTGAGTTCCCCTTTTTTAGTAGGTGGGGGGTCCCTGGTGTCCTCAGACGTCTTTTCTCCCCTATGAGAATGAAACAAAAGGTATATTTAGCACACCAATATTTATGGCCAGATATATGAATATGAAACATTGCTTGGAAGTGGGGTACAATTGTCTGTTTGGGCAGAGTTCCAAGCTGAAGACATGACTTATTCCCTTAACAAAGCTGGAATACTTACCTTTTTTGGACACACATGGAGACACCCCTAGTATCCACTGGAGCACCTGTGTGGGACACCGTAAAAAGTTTGTTCTTGTGTCCCACACTAGTGCTCCTGAGTCCAGATGTGTAAACAGCTGCTGAATGTCCTCTCCTTACATTACACTGAATCAAGTTTGCATTTCATTCTAGTTACAAACACATCTAGACAACAATGTCCTAAACTTCTTTTATTACAAATTAGCATGACCAAATGTAGTTAACCCTGTATCTGCCAAATACATTGTATTTAGTTGGCGAACAAACAATGTTTACTGCAAAATATTACTGTGCCCATGAGCCTGAACGTTGCCATTTTAAACTGTACAACAGTAAAGAAAAGCACATGCAGCAGCATGCAAGTAATAATAATAATAGGAACACAGACTCTTCACAACTTTAGACATGATCTTGGCCTTTCTCACATTTCGGTTTAGGTATGGTCCATACTTCCCATCATAGTCGGTCCTCTTCAAGATGTCCACCATCTCCACTATCTCTACAAAGGCCATAATTGAGGCCTTAAATCTTCTCCTCCGGGATCGGGAGATTTCTGGCTCCGGGCTTTCTACCTCCTCATTACTGCTATTACACACCTGCTGTGTCTCAGCCATGTTTATCTCCCACTGCGCCGAAAGAGAAGGGGCGGGAAATATTCGAGAAAGAACGCAGACGGAGTTTCACGCATGATACAAACAATGGGGAGATAAGTACAGCACTGCGCTAAGACAAGAAGGGGCAAGAAGATAGCAGCTAACACACCTATAGACTCAAGGCAAAAGATAACCACTAAAATAAAAAGTGTAGTGCTATATATTATATAGACATATAGGTCAAGAACCACAATCAGTAAGTGCATATGAACAGTAAATAAAAACCTATCACACCTTGTATGGCCATAAATATGGATTGCACAATAAAGTAACACTGTGTTATGTAACAAAACAGAATAAAGTGAAACAATATTTAGTAAGTCTTAATTGACAAATATAAACAATAAATTATAATTGAAAGACCGTGAAGGTCCAGCAAATCTAACACCATAAAATTATGCAAAAAAAAAAAAAAAAGCCCTGAAACATAAAAGTCCACAATATTAGTTGTAGAGAAAACGTGAAGAAAAAACCACCACCAAAAGTCTATGGAGGTTACACGCTAAGAGTGGTGGATCTGTAACTCCCAGGTTCGCAAGTAGACAGAATTAACCAAATCTGGCAGGTAGGTGGGCTATGGAAGAACCACAAGTGGACAGAGGGTCTAAAATGGTGCCGGGGCCATCACCGGAGACATCAAGAGGCTTACCGGAACTTAATGACTTGAGAAGACATACATCATACAAGTCAGAAAGACTTATTGACCAACCGGTCTGGACAATGTGTCTTTTCAGATGTCGTCAGCATACAGCAGAAAAGGGGAATGACAGCACAACTTCCATATTCATATGCCATGCGAGGAGTAAAAAAAACTCACATAGCGTGATAACATTTAAACACTGGTTTATTAAAATAATATAAAATAGACTCACGTGTTAGAAGATCAGAAACGGCTCAAATATCAAATAGCGGTAATCGTGAGGGGTCCACCCGACATGTTTCAGCTAAGGAGCCATCATCTGGGGTGTAGAACCCCCCCCCACTTCACCGCTTTATAAACAAATGATGATCCCCACTGGGAGTACCATAATACCGGAAGTGCAATAAAATGATATCACTTCCGGTTTTGGGGGATCCTAAGTTGATTTTTTGCTCCCACATACACAGGGCAAAAAAAAACGGGTATTGATCACAAATAGGAGTTAACAAACAAATCCCAAAAAAATCCCCCAAAAAATACAATTGTCACGTACCTGGTAGGTTGTGAGCCTGAAGTGCAGGGAAAGACCTCCCTTACAGCTCCCACTCCCGTTCCCCTGGAATGGAAACAGAGGGCCAGGAGTGAAGAGTGGTATGGGTGCCTGGCAGGATCAACAGTTGCTGGAAGTTCAGTAGTGGTGGCACCCTCTGGAATCAGGAACCTGAAGAGAAGACTGAAGATAGAGACTGGAATGCAGATAGGACCAGGAACCCAACAGGTAAGCAAGCCGGATAGTGGACGCTGGACTGGAACCAGGAACAACAGCAGGTAGGAGCCTGGATCGCTGGGCTGGAACCAGGAACAAGCAGCAGGTAGCAGACTGGGACGCTAGACTGGAACCAGGAACAAGCAGTAGGTAGCAGACAGGAACGCTGCACTGGAACCAGGAACAACAGCAGGTAATAGCCTGGAACGCTGGACTGGAACTAGGAACAACAGCAGGTAATAGCCTGGAACGCTGGACGGGAACCAGGAACAAGCAGTAGGTAGCAGACTGGAACGCTGGACTGGAACCAGGAACAACAGCAGGTAATAGCCTGGAATGCTGGACTGGAACCAGGAACAAGCAGTAGGTAGCAGACTGGAACGCTGGGCTGGAACAAGGAACAACAGCAGGTAATAGCCTGGAACGCTGGACTGGAACCAGGAACAAGCAGTAGGTAGCAGACTGGAAGCCGGTATACACAGTGGAGGGTCAACAAGCCGGTGGTCGGTAGCGGTCAGACAGCAGAGGTACCAGGGGTAATGCAGAGGAATGGTCAGGCAAGCCAAGAGGGTCTGGTGCAGGCGAATAGCAGGATGGTCAAACAGGAAGCCGGGTCAGATAACAGGATACACAGATCAGATCAGGTAACACACACAGAACGCTGTAGAGCAGACAGTGGGGATGGAGTGTGACAGACCGGTTTAAATAGCCCGTCTGACACCAGCGGGAGTGCGCGTGTGTGTGCCCGTGCGTGACCGCACCCGTGATCGCGCGCATGCGCAGTGGAACCCGTGGCCGTGTTCCCGTGCACCTGGATCGCTGGTTACTGGCAGGATCTTCATGACAACAATATACAAAGCAAAGTGGCTTGGTCTGCTAATCCGGAAATGTTCCAAAAGCAAACCAAGCCTCACTATCAGTATTCCGCGGCGTCACTTCCTACACGGACATAACGGCACCGCCGCGCTCCACCCACAAGACCAAGCCTCGCTCCCGTGCAGTGCGACGACGTCACCCCCGCACAAACAGTGCGGCGTCGATACGCTCCACCCAGCGAGCCAAGCCTCGCTCTCATGCGGCGCAGCCACATCACGTCTCGTACAGAGAGTGCGACGCCGCTGCGCTCCAATGTGCTGGACCAAGCCTCAGTCTGAGGCCGGTCTCAGATTTCTTAGATGTCAACAAAATTGAAGAAAATGGGTGCATAAACCAAAATTATAAAAATATAAAAATACACATCTTACCAAAGACCATCCTGGTAGTTGCCCAAAATGAGCAACATGATTGTGCCAATCTTTGCCACAAATTACAAATAAACTCATTGTGATCCTAAAGGAAGACACATAATTTCTTAAAAACATTAGCCCAGCAATTATTATAAAAGGGCTGAAAGTGAATAGTGGTTATATATGGGATCACATATAAGGGCCCTAAAATGAATGACACTACCAGTAGGGGGCATCAATCCTATTCACAGCTTAAAATGACAATAGAACATGCAATATTACATATGCATACAAAAAAAAAGAGATTGTAACAGTTCTTAGGCTTGATTAATAAAAGAGTTGATGTCCCATTCCACGTTAATACCCTGCGGAAAATGAGACGTATTGGATTTATGAGTTGGGGTCCCATTTTCTGCAGGGTATTAACGTGGAATGGGACATCAACTCTTTTTTTTAATCAAGCCTAAGAACTGTTACAATCTCTTTTTTTTTGTATGCATATGTAATATTGCATGTTCTATTGTCATTTTAAGCTGTGAATAGGATTGATGCCCCCTACTGGTAGTGTCATTCATTTTAGGGCCCTTATATGTGATCCCATATATAACCACTATTCACTTTCAGCCCTTTTATTATGTGTCTTCCTTTAGGATCACAATGAGTTTATTTGTAATTTGTGGCAAAGATTGGCACAATCATGTTGCTCATTGATGGTCTTTGGTGAGATGTGTATTTTTATATTTTTATAATTTTGGTTTATGCACCCATTTTCTTCAATTTTGTTGACATCTAAGAAATCTGAGACCGGCCTCAGACTGAGGCTTGGTCCAGCACATTGGAGCGCAGCGGCGTCGCACTCTCTGTACGTGACGTGGCTGCGCCGCATGAGAGCAAGGCTTGGCTCGCTGGGTGGAGCGCATCGACGCCGCACTGTTTGTGCGGGGGGTGACGTCGTCGCGCTGCATGGGAGCGAGGCCTGGTCTTGTGGGTGGAGCGCAGCGGCGCCGCTATGTCCGTGTAGGAAGTGACGCCGCGGCATACTGATAGTGAGGCTTGGTTTGCTTTCGGAACATTTCCGGATTAGCAGACCAAGCCACTTTGCATTTTATATTGTATTTTTTGGGGATTTTTTGGGGATTTGTTTGTTAACTGCTATTCGTGATCAATACCCGTTTTTTTGGCCCTGTGCATGTGGGAGCAAATAATTAACTTAGGATCCCCCAGAACCGGAAGTGATATAATTTTATTGCACTTCCGGTATTATGGCACTCCCAGTGGGGGTCATCATTTATTTATAAAGCGGTGAAGTGGGGGGGTTCCACACCCCAGATGACGGCTCCTTAGCTGAAACATGTCGGGTGGACCCTTCACGATTACCGCTATTTGATATTTGAGCTGTTTCTGATCTTCTAACATGTGAGTCTATTTTATATTATTTTAATAAACCAGTGTTTAAATGTTATCACGCTATGTGAGTTTTTTTTACTCCTCGCATGGCATATGAATACCCGTTTGGCCTATGTCGGAATGCCTATGGATGTGGAAGTTGTGCTGTCATTCCCATTTTCTGCTGTATGCTGACGACATCTGAAAAGACACATTGTCCAGACCGGTTGGTCAATAAGCCTTTCTGACTTGTATGACGTATGTCTTCTCAAGTCATTAAGTTCCGGTAAGCCTCTTGATGTCTCCGGTGATGGCCCCGGCACCATTTTAGACCCTCTGTCCACTTGTGGTTCTTCCATTGTCTTGGACCGAACAGAACCGCTCGGTACTCTTGTTTCTGTCCCCCTGGCCAAATTAACCTTCGATGTGAAAATGTGCACAATCAACCACAAATCACTGACACGGACACGTTCAGTAAGTTTGGTACTTCTGTCCTTTATTTCCTGGGCTCAAAATGATATACCGAGAGCCGGATATTTCGTTATCAAATCAAATATCAAATAAAACAAGCGTGTACAAACCGCAAATTATACATATTCATTATTGTGACGAAATGTAAGCTTTGCTGGGTTATATCTGTACAAGGAGATAGCAGACTATCATAGCTAATTATGGTGTCTTATTTTCAGTTCCTATTTGTCTTAAGTGTAGCCTCATAGGCCTGAAAATAGGTGCAATCTTCTTAACTTTGTTCTTTGTACTTTAACTCTTGCAGTTCTGTTTCACATGAAGGGAGAAGCTGGCAGACATCTAATTTGAGCATGATTAAGGCTAATAGCTGGTTATAAGAAAATAAGCACTTATATCTATGTGATTATATTAGAAATAGGCTTTTCACAATAACACTCATAATCACATTCCATTACAATCCCCCCTTGAAATGCGTATTTCCTTAAAACTGTCCCTCACACTGGAGAACAACCTGTCATTTTCACCCGGCTCATTTCACTGACTGCAACTCTTTTAAGCTGTATGTAGAGAAAGGGCTGTGACTAGCTCACCACCCCCCTCAATACAGCTGCTGAAATGCCGCCAGGTGCTATCTGTCCCTATAGCCCTACGGTGTTGCATCTCGGGGAAGGGTGACTGTAACGGAGCGTAATGTGTAACTTTCATCATGGGTTTCATCAAGCCCTACATAGACATCGTCGTCATCTGGGATCTCTTGGTTCACGAATGTGGGGGTATTTTGGTCAACAGCTTTTTCTACACACTTCTTAATACAGGGGAAGACACAGCAGATTATGGCAGCTATTGTCAGGATGGCTATCCCTATCTGGGTTAACAAAAAAACAAAAGATAATATCTCTCTACTACAAAACACAAAGTTTTCTACTCATTACCACTCGGTATTCTCTGCATTTTCTACAGAGGTCAGTGTACTAATATCATTGAGGATACAATTTTCCTGCAGACAGACATTCATTGATTCCCAGGGTAGATATGTCCTATTGGTATGCTCTTTATTTTCTACTACGTGTATAATAGGATCAGTGTATGTACCACCACCTTATAGTTCAAAGATATTGCGGAGGATTTGTATTTTTCTGGCTGAATACCCTGGCACTCCAATGATGATAATGGGGGACTTTAATAATGCTTGTTTTTTTGTTTTTTTTGTTATTTCATTTTATTTTTCTGTTTAGCGCTTACTTTATTAATTTTTACTATTTTTTCAGTTTTTGGTAAAAGGAATGCTGTTTGAAGAAGTAGAAAAAACTTATGTGTGGTATCATTGAAGAGTTTATAAGTTATACCCTTCAAAATCCAAGAGGAAAAAGTTATATAGTCTACAAGTTGTTGTAGGGCTGTGATGGGTATATTGAGAGTGGTTGTAATTGGGAATGAGTGAGCTTGCTGGACCAATTTTTTTCAGGCTCACACAGTGGCTAACATAGTCTGAGTAATGTAGAAAGGGACACGGGCTAACAGGTGGACACTGAATAAGAAATGTCTAGGAATATAAGAAGCTTCTATAGTTCCACAGAGTGTGTTAGGTCTAGGTAGGAACCATTATATGAGCTGTGTAAGGATTGAGGCTAAATAAAAGTCATAAACCCCACACTATGTTGGAGATGCAACACAGCCTGCGGGTCTCTACTCCACATATGGTGGGATTACCCTCAGATACAACCGTTTTGGAAAGAAGTACACTGCTTGATCTCCCATATAACGACCTACACCCCAGATTTCACACCAGCCCAATATCTACACATACATCCTGACTCTCACTCAGGTACCACACATCCTTACCCCAATCGGCCTACAAAAGATCTCTCACCCTACACCTCATCAACTCAGCCAAACTATGTATACCCATACATTGGAAGGATAGCTCTCCCCCAGAATGGTTCCAAAGGGTTGGGAGGATCGCTGAAATGGAAGATCGAATCCAACAGACGAGCGAAAGCCCAAAAACATTCCACAAAACATGGGCATGCTGGACTAATTTTACAGAATCTGCAGAATACCGCAACCTATCAAACACAACACCATAGCTTGACCTGGGGACATGTATGCAGTATCAGACAAAAACTCCGGACAACTGTCAACAGACATACACCCCCCCGTACACCTCTCCTCCTTTACCCTTCCACCCTGATAACAAAAACGAAGGTTCTCTGATGGACTCATGGACTATACTCACTAGAACACACACAACTCCAACCTTCCCTTGGACAAGGAGCCTATCCCTTGCAACACATCCCGATGTCAAATTTGAAGTACATGCATTACTTGAGACATTGAGGGACTCAATTATTGCAACCGGAAAACTGGCAAGACCACAGGCTAAGGTCTGGCCGGGAGCGCCCCCACCCACTTAGTTTGTTCCCGATAGGGGTGCTTGGGTGCCTTGGTGACGAGCCCGGTTTTTCTACAAACTCCTAATAGAGTCCCACAGTTTTCTCAACACTATTGCCCATTATGCTCGACTAGAATCAGGGGTTTTTACGGCTATATGTATTACCTGGTTTACTTGGCAACTGCTATAGTTCTCTATATTCTGACTATACCAAGTAACATAAACATTCAAATGCAAATTGTTATATGTTCCTTCTTATGTATAATGCAAAACCTTAATAAAAACATTGAAAATAATAATAGTCATAAAAATCCACATATCTATTGCCCCCTACTGATCTATGTTTTGTATGTTTTTGGTGTGTGCACGACAGGATTTTTTTCCTGTCATATTAATTTTGATAGGATAGACTGTAGGAATTTAAAATAGTTGGCCAGGATTGGGATGGATAATGTCCTAAAAAGGTAAAGAATTTGAGGTAGTTGCATAATTTTGAATGCTGCTAATTTGCCTATCCACAGCAAATTAAATTTTGTTAAGTGGTGAAGATCTTGCTGTATTTTGGTACGCAGAGGTAGGTAGTTCTGGTTAAAGAGGTTCTAATTAATTTTGTTAGTTGTATGCTGAGATAGGGTATGCTCTTTTCTGCCCAGGTGTATGGAAATTGTTGTTGTAGGAGATTTTGGGTTGTATTGTCAATACCGAACTATAATATGGAAGATTTCGTTTAGTTGGTTTTATAGTATGAGAACCAGGTGAGGGTCTTTTGCACCTTGGCTAAGAAGGATGTAAGGTCAGTGAGCATAAGTATTATGTCGTCAGCAAATGAAATGATTATGTGTTCTTGGGATGTGATAGTAATTCCAGAAATTTTCCTGTTGACTCTGATGTGTTCAGCCAATGGTTCCTGTAGGGATATTTTAGCTTGCTGTCCTTTATTTTAGCTATAAAAATCTATAAAAATGTGTATCCATTTTAGAATAATATGTATATGTGACGTCTATCAAAAGTTAGTTTCAAATTCTTGTAAATGATATGATTTCCCCGAAATGACGCATTAAGTTTTTTCCATTGACTATTGTGTCATTATTTTCTTACTGGAATGATCTCCGGGCCTGATTGGGTTTGAAAGAACACTCTAGGCAGATATTTCAAGAAGAGGTTCACTTGCTCCTAGAAGATCGTTAACCCCGTCCTATCAGTTTTGGTGGCAGCGTGTGGGGCGGTCATTATTCATGGGATGATCATCATCCAAGTTTCTAAGTCCAGTAAGTTGATCTAATTAATATTATTTCTCTTGCCGCGACTAGTAGTTTAAAAGACTGTTTTCCTATATGGGGTTAACAGAAGGTGTAGTGTTAAAAACATTTATGTAAATGTATGAACCTCGGTAGAAGTCAGTTCGGGTGATGGAAGAAAGGGCTCGGAGTAGTCCAAGGGCTCTGAGTAGTCCAAGGGGTTCTGAGAAACCCAAAGTAATATAATACAGTACTGTAAGAAGTTGTATAAAGATATCTGATAGAGTGTCCTGGAAAAACCCAAACCTCTTTGCTTACCTTATCTATCGCTTACGCTTAGATTTTATATATAAAATAAGACAAGATATCCTGTACGTGTATTGTGTGGATTTTGTCGGACGCTGCGAGGTGAGGTGGCGTTCACCACTGTATTGTTATGGGTCAATTATCAGGGAAGAAGATTCCCCCTCCAGATGTAGGAGAGACATGTAAATGTTATGTAGCCAGAATATGTGGAACTGATTATGTGTATATTAACCCTTCGGGTAGATAATCTGGCGGGATGGACTGAAGACATGAGGAGTAGTGACCCGTTTCCCCGACAGGGTCAGAATGACCTTTTTCACATGGACATGGTCAAGGGACTTTGCTTAGGAGATAGGGAAGCTTTCCCATATTATACGGGAGACCCCCAATGGGATAAGGTGAGGAAAGGTGGGGAAAAATGGTTATTGTATGCCCCCTACTGGTATGAGAGAGCGGATAAGAAAATAAGAAAGAAAAGTACAAATCCAAGGGACAAGGAAGCTCCGGGGTTACATGCTTGTGAGAAGAGACTTAAATCAGGTTCCCCGTCCTTAGTTCCATGTGCAGTTGCTCCCCCAGTTGCTCCGTCACCTCTACCTTATATACCGCAGCCAAATAGGGGATCACCAAAACAAATATACCCCTCGTTCTCAAAAGAGGACGATGAGTTTTTGGCTGCAGTTGCAGCAGTTCGTCCATTTGAGAATAGAGTGTCACCTGCAGAGGCACCTGCTCTCCCTGTATCCGTTCCACAGCAGGGTGCAGTGGTGGGTCAGGCACTGCCTGTGGTCTTTCCAGAGCCACAGGTTGCTGTCCTATCAGATCAGCCACTGCCTATAGTTTCACAAATGCAACAGCCGATTGGTGCTGCCTCCTCCACAATGGATGAGGAGTTATTACCTGAAAAGACACCTGCGGGGGAACATAAAATAAAGATGACCCTTGGACCCTATAGGGAGGACCCTGCTCAGACCAGGAGTACAACTCAGAAGTTGAAACAAGCTGCAGAGGGTGAGATCACACAACACACAGTTTTAAAACAAATAGCTGACAGAAAAAAAACAGAAGAAAAAGAGGAAGTAGCTACGCAGCTAGCAATGCAAAATTTTCCTTTTCTAACTGTCGGTGACGTACTGGTGATAAAATGTATCCATATTGAAGATATCAATCGTATTATCAAACATTGCCCCAAACCTTCCACATCAGCTTTGGGGGCAAAAGCTTATTTAAAGAAAGCTTGTAAGGGTAGAAATTATACACAGGAAGATATAAGGATTATTATAGATAGTTTGGTGGGAATGACCTCTCCTTGGGATTTGACTAAAGTGCCCACCATAGATGTCCTAGAGGCACCCACTACAAAGGCAGAGGTTTATTCACTAAACACTGTTGAAGGAAGGAACCTTATGTGGGAACAGTTAGTTAGAGAAGGAAATGAAAAGAGTTTTCATTAACAAGTCGTCACTCCCTACTGCAGTAGCTTGCAAACAGAAATCATCAGAGTCAGTGTTGGAATTTTGGAAAAGATTTCAGGAGGTCTGGACACAAGATGACGGACTTAATACTCAGGATGGAATGCACAGTCTTTTAATACAGACTTATCTTAGCAACCTGGCCCCTAAATATGCACTCGTTGTGAGACAGCAGATTTCAGATTGGGTGACAAGGAGTATGACTGACTTTAAAAAAAAAATTGACTGAAAAAGAGGCCGCGGGGTGTTTTGACATTCCCAAGCAAACACCAGCACTGATACATTACCAGGATAATTTCCCAGGAAATCAAAGGGGAAACTTTTATAAGAAAAGGGGACAGGATAGAGGGGGTTATAGAGGTGGATATAGGGGAAGAGGACAGCCACAAAGAGGGGACTTCCAGCAGAGGCAACCTAAGACATGGTGTTTTAATTGTGGGGACCCCAGACATTGGAAAGCTCAATGCCCCTGGTATGACCGAGAGTGTACAAATTCAGGGCCACCGGCTGCACCTACTCCCCCTCAGGCACCACCCCCAGTACAGCAGCAGCATGGTGTTAAGTACCCCATTTCTTGGAAACAACAGCAGTCACAATGAAGCTGCCCGGAAGGTAGTATCCCGGCATTTCCACTTGTCTCTCATTCTTATCATGAACAGCCTATAATTTCATTGCTTGTAGATGGGCATGAGGTACTATTTGTGCCTGATTCAGGAGCGACATGCAGTACCATTAGCAAGGATTTTTATAGGGGAGAGGTTGTGGATGCTGAGCCTTCAATGGGAATAAATGGGATACTCACCAAAACTTTTAAAACACCCCCGCTTTCACTAAGCACCCGTACTGGTGCTGATTGTAATCTGCAACATTGTTTCAGAATTATTCCTGATTGTCCTGTGAGTCTCTTGGGAAGGGACTTGCTGGGAAAATTGGGCATTACAATGAAAATTACTGCAAAAGGAGGATTATATGTAAAATCTGACAGGGTTCACCTTTTTACATCGCTCTCACACCCAGAAGAGGAAGATGTCAAATTGAGTGAGGAGGGAGTATGGGCAGTGAATCCTCTTGATGTAGGGTTAATTTCCTGTATGCCCTATAAAGCCACTTTGAAACCAGGAGCTTTACCTGTGTATCATAAACAGTACCCCATATCCAGAGAAAAAGAAGAGGGTATAGAGCCCATTGTGGAGGATTTCTTGAAGAAAGGTATTTTGAGAGAAATCATTTCTCCTTACAACACTCCTATCAATCCTGTTAAAAAGCTGGATGGCAGTTACAGGTTTGTACAGGACCTTAGGGCCATAAACAACTTAGTGGTACCAATTGCCCCAATAGTGCCTGATGTGCCATCATTGCTCACCTCCATACCATCCGATGCTGAGTATTTTTCTGTAATTGATCTTTCAAATGCGTTTTTTTCAATTCCTGTGGATGAGGAAACACAGCCACTCTTTGCCTTCCAATTTAAAAATCGGACGCTGACCTGGTGTAGATTGCCCCAGGGCTATATAGACTCACCTGCTGTCTATTCTATTGTCCTCCAAACCACTCTTAGAGCTTGGACACCTGAACATGGTTCAGTCTTGCTGCAGTATGCAGATGATCTGCTACTCTGCAGCTTGACAAGGGAGGCCGCCCTGGAGGATGGGAGAAATCTTTTGAAATGTCTTTTTGAAAGTGGTCATAAAGTGTCAAAGAAAAAGTTGCAATGGTGTCAGAAAACAGTTGAATATCTAGGGTTTGTTCTCACAAAAGGAGAAAGAAGAGTCAGTCATAAATGAGTTACGGCTCTGATGGGTCTGCCCCTCCCACTCAACAGGAAGGACATGCTCACCTTCCTAGGTATGATTGGTTACTGCCGCCAATGTGTACCTGACTGCTCTTACTATGACAATCTCCTGAGACAGGCCACAGGTTCAGATATGCCAGACTGTGTTAAATGGACAGATGAAATGTGTAATGCTTTTGTGTATTTGAAAAATGCTATGGTAACAGCTCGGCCTTCCTAAATATAATGTGATGTTATTTTTTTTGCCAGGGAAAATTGTACAACGATGGCAGGTTTCATCGCTCAGGAGCATGGAGGCAAGCTTCGCCCTGTTGCTTTTTTTTCAAAGGTGGTACCAGTACCAGTTCAGGGCATGCCCGCATGTTTCAGAACTTTAACATCTTGTGCTATGTTGGTTGAAATGACTGCAACTTTCACTATGGGCCATGATACTACTTTGTATACTACTCATAATGTGTCCACAATACTGAGAAATATACATACGCAACATATGTCCGCCCAAAGGTTGAGCGGCTATGAGGTGATACTATTGTCAAATCCAAAACTGCATATTAAATATGCTTCCCCTAATGCAGGCCCAGCTCCAATTTTAAATGCCCTGCTAGGATTAAAAGGAGAGCAGGATGAACTGGTGCCACAACATGATTGCACCAACCTCATCCACCAGACCTGACTTGTCCTCTACTGCTTTACCAAATGTGCAAAATGTGTATGTGGATGGATCTTGTTCTAGGCCAAATGATCACACATATCATGCAGGATATGCGGTTCTGCAACTTCCAGATGTTATACTTGAGGCCAAGCCTACCCCATATCAATCAGCACAAGCTGCAGAATTGATTGCTCTCACCAGGGCATGCCAAATGTTTGAGGGTCATGATGTAAACATTTACACTGACTCCAAATATGGGTATGGCGTGGTGTATGATTTTGGCGTCATATGGAGTAGGCGTGGCTTTATTGCAGCTGATGGAAAAAGCATCTCTCATTCCTCTCTTGTAGTGTCATTGTTAAAAGCCATTCAGTTGCCTAGAACTCTTGCCATAATACATTGCAGAGCACATACAGGCCAACAAACAGAAGTAGCTAGAGGAAATGCTCTAGCTTATTCAGCAGCCAGACAAGCAGTTATCTCTCAACCAGCTCAAATCCCAATGCCAATGTTACAGCCTGAACTACCTTGTTTTGACCATGTACTGTCTGACCTACAAGATTATGCCTCAGAGGCCGACATGAGAGATTGGGAAAAAGTAGGTGCACAAATAGATCCAAAAACAGGACTTTTGTGCAAAGAGGGGAAGGTAAGTATTCCAATGGCAAGTGCATTACTTTTTATTGCCCAGTATCATGGAATAGGTCACAGAGGCTGGAAGGCAACTTGTGAGTTACTAGGCAAGGATTTTTACATTTCAGATCTCCCCTGGTTGACAAGGGGTTATGTGTCCAGGTGCATTACTTGCATTAGGAACAACCCAAATAACCCAAACAAAGTGAAACACGAACATTTGATATATCCCAGTACACCTTTCACCCACTTACAAGTTGATTTCACACACATACCCAAGTTAGGGAAAAGACAGGAATATCTTTTGGTAGTCGTGGACATGTTTTCGAGATGGGTCGAAATTTTTGTAACTACAAAGGAAGACGCACAAACAGTAGTGAAAATTCTCACACAGGAAATTATTCCTCGATGGGGATGCCCACTTCAGATAAACTCAGACAGAGGTCCTGCATTCACCTCAAAAGTATGTCAGGACTTGGTACACTCACTCCAAATAGAATGTAAGTTTCACATTCCATATCATCCCCAAAGTTCAGGGATAGTGGAAAGGGTAAATAGGACCATTAAAGATAAAATAAGGAAAGCCACAGGAGGAACTTTTGTCCATTGGAAGAGGGTTCTCCCAGCGGTTTTGGCTGAGATAAGAAGTACTCCCTCCAAAACTAAAGGCTACTCTCCTTTTGAAGTGTTAATGGGTCGTCCCATCAACACTTCAAAAGGAGGCATAAATTGGGATAAATAAAGGCATAAATTGGGATAAAATATTAGGAACAAAGAAAACGGAGGAAAGATGGGTTTGCTTTAAGAGCATATTAAATAAGGTCATTAGCCAATGTATCCCATTGGGTAATAAATTTAAAAGAGCGAACAAAAATCCTGGATGGCTTAACTCCAATGTAAAAATGCATATAAAAGCAAAGGAGAAGGCCTTCAAAAAATACAAGGTGGAGTGTTCATCCTCATTATTCAGACTTTATAAAGAATGCAATAAGAAATGTAAGGGTGCAATTAGGACAGCTAAGATAGAACATGAAAGACACATAGCGGAGGAGAGCAAAAAAAATCCCAAGAAATTCTTTAAGTATGTAAACAGTAAAAAAGGGAGGACAGACCATATTGGCCCCATAAAGAATGAGGAAGGACATCTGGTTACAAAGGATGGGGAGATGGCAAAGGTATTGAATTTATTCTTCTCCTCAGTATTCACGAGTGAATCGGGGGGCTTCAGCAATCAAAACTGCAGTGTTTATCCTCATGACACAACACAGGAAGCACCTACATGGTTAACAGAGGACGGAATTAAAATTAGATTTGAGAAACTTAACATTAATAAATCACCGGGACCAGATGGCTTGCATCCGAGGGTACTTAGGGAACTCAGTCAGGTGATTGCCAGACCGTTGTTCCTAATTTTTACAGACAGTCTATTGACTGGAATGGTACCAGCTGATTGGAGAAAAGCCAATGTAGCACCAATATTTAAAAAGAGCCCAAAAAACATCCCTGGGAATTACAGACCAGTTAGCCTAACATCAATAGTATGTAAACTCTTGGAGGGGATGATAAGGGACTATATACAAGATTTTAGTAATAAGAATGATATCATTAGCAGTAATCAGCATGTATTCATGAAGAATCGTTCTTGCCAAACCAATCTATTAACCTTCTATGAGGAGATGAGTTGCCATCTAGATAAAGGAAGGCCCGTAGACGTAGTGTATCTGGATTTTGCAAAAGCATTTGACACAGTTCCCCATAAACGTTTACTGTACAAAATAAGGTCCGTTGGCATGGACCATAAGGTGAGTACATGGATTGAAAACTGGCTACAAGGGCGTGTTCAGAGGGTGGTGATAAATGGGGAGTACTCAGAATGGTCAGGGGTGGATAGTGGGGTTCCCCAGGGTTCTGTGCTGGGACCAATTTTATTTAATTTGTTTATAAACGACCTGGAGGATGGGATAAACAGTTCAATCTCCGTATTTGCAGACAATACTAAGCTAAGCAGGGCAATAACTTCTCTGCAGGATGTGGAAACCTTGCAAAAAGACCTGAACAAATTAATGGGGTGGGCGACTACATGGCAAATGAGGTTCAATGTAGAAAAATGTAAAATAATGCATTTGGGTGGCAAAAATATGAATGCAATCTATACACTGGGGGGAGAACCTCTGGGGGAATCTAGGATGGAAAAGGACCTGGGGGTCCTAGTAGATGATAGACTCAGCAATGGCATGCAATGCCAAGCTGCTGCTAATAAAGCAAACAGAATATTGGCATGCATTAAAAGAGGGATCAACTCCAGAGATAAAACAATAATTCTCCCGCTCTACAAGACTCTGGTCCGGCCGCACCTGGAGTATGCTGTCCAGTTCTGGGCACCAGTCCTCAGGAGGGATGTACTGGAAATGGAGCGAGTACAAAGAAGGGCAACAAAGCTAATAAAGGGTCTGGAGGATCTTAGTTATGAGGAAAGGTTGCGAGCACTGAACTTATTCTCTCTGGAGAAGAGACGCTTGAGAGGGGATATGATTTCAATTTACAAATACTGTACTGGTGACCCCACAGTAGGGATAAAACTTTTTCGCAGAAGAGAGTTTAATAAGACTCGTGGCCACTCATTACAATTAGAAGAAAAGAGGTTTAACCTTAAACTATGTAGAGGGTTCTTTACTGTAAGAGCGGCAAGGATGTGGAATTCCCGTCCACAGGTGGTGGTCTCAGCGAGGAGCATTGAAAGCTTCAAGAAACTATTAGATAATCACCTGAATGACCGCAACATACAGGGATATGTAATGAAATACTGACACATAATCACACACATAGGTTGCACTTGATGGACTTGTGTCTTTTTTTTCAACCTCACCTACTATGTAACTATGTAACTATGTCCCTTTCCCACTCCCTGGTCAGAGCACCTCTTATGATAGAGCAGGGGGATTTGGATCTAGTACAGTCAGAGTATGTGAGGAAACTAATGAAAACTTTGGATACAGTTGAGAGAAATGTTGCTCGCACCTCTCCTTTTTCTTCACAGGAACCTACCCACCCTTTTAAAGTAGGAGACACGGTGGTGGTCCAGCAGTTGAACAGAAGCAAAAAACGGGAATATCCTTTTGGACCTCCTACTACGGTGATTGCAGTGACCAGAACGGCTATCCTGGTGGAGAATTGCCAATCCTGGATCCATGCCAGCCAAGTGAAAAAGGTTGCCCAAAGCCCCAAGAGGAGGAAGGAGATCTTAAACACAGGAGGCCCTCAAGCAGAAGTCCAAGTAGATGAAGGAGGAGTTCCTGGAAAAGCAGGTCCGGCCAGAGAAGATGACCTTGCTTATTCCACCACAGACTTCTGGCAAGGCATTCTGCCTCCTGTTCCTGATCACCCTGATGGTGTTCCCGCCCGTTTGGATCATCACTAACTGTATCTACCACCCTGAATATTTGGGTGCCATTAAAAGTAGTTGTGGGAACACACATACACAGGAGAACGTTACAGTGATACAAGTTAGAAATAAGAGAGACATTGAAGATAATTTTGCTGATAAAATGCTTTTGTTAAAATTTAGATATGCTTATGCTCGAAAATCAGGATTTCAAAAATGTTGGATCTGTAGTAAACTGCACCCTAGCACTGTTAGGATACCCTTAATGGCTATACCTTTAAATATTACTCCCCTGTTGAGAGAAGAGATTCTCCTTGACCTTTGGAATGTCAGCAGAAGAACTAATGACACCATTTCCTTTCACATCATCAATAGAAGTCATAATCCTACCTGGTGTTTCAATTTAGGGAATTCTACTAGAAATGCTTATACCTGTAGTCAGTCGGTTTTGAACATTTCTAATTGCTATGCCCCTAATGGGAAGTCTTGTTCTTTATATCAAACACACCACGATGAGTTCAGAGTACAGGCTGATTTTAAAAAGATTCTTGCCTCTGAAGATGATAGTAGTAAACCTGTAGAGCATTTGTTTCAGGTTTTAGCAACAGTTACAGCAGAAGATCAAGAGACTGCTGTGAATATGCCCTTCTCGTTTGGTAACCACACTTATGTTTGTTGTGGAAAGACTTGTAATCCCTGAATTCCACAAGAGGTCCAAGGCTGGTGTTACCTGGCCTCACTGGTGCCCATAATGTGGGTGATAGGTGATAGTGATGGGAGTCATTTACTTGAAGCTAGTATACACCCAAGGTATCCATTAAAACATCGTAACAAGAGAGTTATTCCTTGAGAAGGATATGGCCTGGGCCTGGTTCCCTTCCTGGACAGGATGGGGAATAGATTTGATGAAAAGGTTAAATAATTATTCAGGAATTATTGATGAGATGATGGAAAAGAATTCTGATGACATGTCTAAACTTAATGTTGAAACTAGGGCTATTAGAAAACAACTAGAATTGCATGACTTAGCCATGAAAGCATGAGTTCAGCCCTTACAGGATTATGTGAAATGACTGAGGATTATGAATGTTGTATTTGGGTACACAATACCAGTATAGAGGTACCAGATTATTTTGATGTGATAGCTCAGCATAGAAAAGAGGTGGCCAAGCTGCAACAAGAGGCTTGCAACATAGCCCAGACCTGGAGTCCTTTTGGAAATGTTGATTTTGGATTTGGAGGGATATTCTCTTGGATAAGGGATATTGCCATAATTTTCATCATTATTGTGTTCTTTTTCCTTTTCCTTTATCTTGTGTACAAGCTTATTATGTGCCCTATTAATAGAGCCACTTGCATTTCAGATCCCTCATCTCCCAATAAAACTTATCTCAGTATGTATTATCAGAAGCAAGCTGAGAATACCACCATGATAAGGAAGTGAGATCATACATATATATATATATATATATATATATATATATATATATATATATATATATATATATATATATATATATATATATATATATATATATATATATATACATATATGATCAAAGAGGGGTTTGTAGGGATATTTTAGCTTGCTGTCCTTTATTTTAGCTATAAAAATCTATAAAAATGTGTATCCATTTTAGAATAATATGTATATGTGACGTCTATCAAAAGTTAGTTTCAAATTCTTGTAAATGATATGATTTCCCCAAAATGACGCATTAGGTTTTTTGCTTGTTGACAGCTTCTGTATGAAGAAATCATGTCCTATTTTTCAGTGGTTTTTAAACATCTGATATATACGTAATGTTTGTAATTTTAGCATATATTAATGAAAGGGTTGAACTTTTTTTGTGATGTCATTTTGGTTATATAAGTGACCGTCTACGGAAGTAAAAGCAGAACATTCCAGGCATGGACTATTGTGTCATTATTTTCTTACTGGAATGATCTCTGGGCCTGATTGGGTTTGAAAGAACACTCTAGGCAGATATTTCAAGAAGAGGTTCACTTGCTCCTAGAAGATCGTTAACCCCGTCCTATCAGTTCCATTATATAATGGGAACAGGACAGCCTTGTCTTGTGCTGTTAGAAATTTGGAAGGGGGACAACAGGATATTAGGTGTTTAAACCCATGCAGATGGGGTAGTATATAAGTCCATTATGGCCGTATTTTTCCTTAAAATCCAAATTTATTCAGGACCTGGAAAAGGTATTTCCAGTGTACCCTGTTAAACGCCTTCTCTTCATCCAAGGAACCTGATTGATCTTTGTGTATTAGGGATGGAAGGATGTCTATGAGTCTATGAATCTATCAATATTGAGTAGTGATATTTGGCAAAAAATTTGGGGAGCTGTTGGTTCTTTGCCTGGCTTTGGGAGAGTTACCATAAGTGCACTAAGCATTTCAGTGGGGAAAGATGAAAAGGAGGCAAGGTTGTTATAAATTGTACATGGAATGTAGATATAGATTATGGTAGAATTTCTTTATAGTATTCACCCGTTAGTCCATCAGAGCCTGGAGCCTTTAGAATTAGGTAGTGCTGCAATCACTTTTGCAATTTCATCTATAGAAAAGGGGTTGTTAAGGGATGTCAGTTGTTTTGAAAAAGTGGGGAGTTTAATGTCAATGAAAGCCATAATTTCCTGCCATAGAATGTAATAGGGAAGTACAATTTATCAGTACCCCTGTTGTGAATTTTGAAGATAATTGTCCAAAATGCATATGGCTACAGAAGTTAATGACAGCTTGTTTTAAATTACTTTTTCTGCTTTTTTTTATAAAATGTAAATATTTTTTGAGCATAGTCTGGGCACATGTTCAGGTAATAAATAACATCTTTCAACTGACCAACTATTGCAATTGTTTTCAATATTTTATCTTCTCTATTGGTACTGTATATAGGGAATATGAATATGTTTAGTTCTTGATTTGATACTAAGATATGATTATTAAAGATGAATACTTTTTGTAATTGAAGGGAATATTTTTTCTACCAATCTCTGGATTAAATAAATCAAGGTTTGAAACTTTGGTATTGATTATTTTCCATCCTCATGGTGCTCTAGTGCCTGCTGACTGTTCACTCAGCATTGCATCATGAGAGGAAGGAGAGTTACCACCTTTTGATGCCCCATTGTACAGAATATTTAACGCCCAGCTGCCAAATGGAGTGATGTGGAGAAAAGGTACGTTGAGCATATGCAGCTGGAGAGGTACAGTTAAAGAGTATTGTACAGGATGTCAGGGATAGGTCCTAGATGGGGGATATATTTCCTGACTATTTGGGTTGTGGTCTCTTCAAGGTATAGCTTAAGAGTATTTTTATTACTCTGCGGTTCTCACCCATGTAGAATGAGTGGTTCTGGGGTAGTCTAGTTGGAGAGGAAAGAACTGATTTTTAGTGATCTCTGGATTGGTAAGTCCTGTTTAGGGACCTGGAATTTGGTGGTTTGGAGAGACATTCGGGTGTGAAAGAACCTCCAAACCCTGATTACAGGGACTTTGGCCCTGAAAAGGTTAAGTTAATTATAAACCAGTGGTTGCCATTGCACACATATTAGAGATAAAAAATAGGCCTGGGTGTGCAGCAAAGACTGTAGTTCATATAATCAAAAAGAGAGACCGGCACTCACGGGACTTGAGAGGTGAACGTTTTGACAAGGAACAAGCTCATCTTCCTCAGGATTAGGGATGGGCTTTATGTTCGGGTCAAACAGGAGTTCGACTCAAACATTGGCTGTTCACAAGCAAACAATTTGGGGTGTTTGCGGCAAATTCGAAAGCCACGGAACACCCTTTAAAAGTTTATGGGATAAATCAAAAGTGCTAATTTTAAAGGCTTATATGCATGGTATTGTCATAAAAAGGTTTTGGGGACCTGGGTCCTGCCCCAGGAGATATGTATCAATGCAAAAAAAAGTTTCAAAAACGGACGTTTTTTCGGGCGCAAAATGACATTTCTAAAGGGAAAAAAAGTCATGAAGTAATAGCGGTGTCGGCTATAGTGAATTGTCTATGGGAGAAATCAAAAGTGCTAATTTTAAGGGTTAATATGCAAGTTATTGTCATAAAAAGTATTTGGGAACCCAGGTCCTGCCCCAGGGGACATGTATCAATGCAAAAAAAATTTGAAAAATGGACGTTTTTTTGGGAGCAATGGACCCCACTCCATTTTTTTAAAAAATTTTGGCACGGGGTTCCCCTTAAAAACCATACCAGACCCAGGTCTGATATGGATTTTGAGGGGGACCCCCACACCATTTTTTTAAATTTTGGTGCGGGGTTCCCCTTAATATCCATACCAGACTTGAAGGGCCTGGTATGGATTTTAGGGGTACCCCCACGCATTTTTGGAAAATCCCATGCCGTTTCTATCAATGAACTTTTATGTGTATTGTGGGACCGACAATTCATTATAGCCGCAAGTAGTTTTAAATGACTTTTTTTCCTTTAGAAATTACATTTTGCTGTCAGACTGTTCTAAATATGGGAAACATGCACCTCTTTACAGGCATACTATAGACACCCCCCCAGGTACGAAATTTAAAGGAATATTACACTTTTATTGTTTCACTTTAAGCATTATTAAAATCACTGCTCCTGAAAAAACGTCAGTTTTTAAAACTTTTTTTTGCATTGATACATGTCCCCTGGGGCAGGACCCAGGTCCCCAAACATTTTTTATGACAATAACTTGCATATTAACCCTTAAAATTAGCACTTTTGATTTCTCCCATAGACAATTCACTATAGCCGACACCGCTATTACTTCCCACATTTTTTACCCTTTAGAAATGTCATTTTGCTGTCAGACTGTTCTAAACACAGGAAAAAAGTGCCACTTTACAGGCATACTATAGACACCCCCAGGTACGAAATTTAAAGGAATATTTCACTTTTATTGTTTCACTTTAAGCTTTATTAAAATAACTGCTCCTGAAAAAATAGCCATTTTTAAAACTTTTTTTTGCATTGATACATGTCCCCTGGGGCAGGACCCAGGTCCCCAAACACTTTTTATGACAATAACTTGCATATAAGCCTTTAAAATTATCACTTTTGATTATTCATGTTCGTGTCCCGTAGACTTTAATGGTATTCGCGTGTTCAAACAATTTTTTTGCCTGTTCGCATGTTCTGGATGCGAACTGAACTGGGAGGTGTTCGGCTCATCCCTACTAAGGAAGGTTAATCCATTTGTATCAGAGTAGAGAAAAGAAAGAGTAAGCAGTCAGGACCGGTCTGTTGGGTAGAGTTCATTAGTACGTAGCTGAATGAGCAGTGTGAACAAGCTTATGGCTGAGACACGGTTGCAGAACTATGGTAAAGCACCACTAAAAATAGCGGCATTTTACCGCCGATGCACGCCCGTCCCAGTGTGAAAGTAGCCTAACAATAATTACTTTATTGTTATTTTCTTTAGGACCTGGACTCAAGGTCTAACTAAAGCAAAGCTCTTTTTGGGAGAGGATAAAGTGGTGAGGGTTTATAACCACTGTCAGGTTTGTATTACTGTCTGTGTCCCTGTTATAGAGATTAATTCTCTATGAATGTTCTGATAATCAACATTACCAGGAATGAAAGTAAGGGTAAATCCAATATTTTAAGTTGCCACCAAAAAACAGAAATAAAAGTAAATTCTTTCACTGAGGGCACTTGTTCCTGTGTGGGAATTTCCCTCACACTGGAAAGATATCCTCTAGAGTGGTTTAACCTTCTCCTACTGTACCCAAGATAAATAAAAAGTTTTGGCTTTAGATGTACTTTAAGTGATCAATTTATAAAGCAGAGAATGTGACTTTCACAAACATTAACTGGTGGAAAACCATCCAAAAACATGTTGTAAATAGGGGTGTTTGATTCTCCACCAGCAAATGTTAGTGAAAGTTGGACAGCTTTATAAACAGACCACAAAGTGCTGTCAGAAAGAACCTACATTAAATGAAAGCAGGGAAAGTTGGTAACAAGATCAGGCTTTTTATTTGACCACAATCGCCATAATTGGCTGTGCCTGTTATCACTTATTTGGAAATCACAACACTTTGTTAGTTAACCTATGCTGGATTTAAGGCTGATCGCACATCCCTTTCCAAGCGCTGACCACTAACAACACAGCACCAAGCTGAAATCCATTAACAGTATATCTAATGGGGGGGGGGGGGGCGTGGCCTGGACGGGACCCGAGATAACGGCTTGAACAGAACTCTCCCGCATACTGAGGACTAAGTATCTTTTTCCAGACATCTGACACCACTCATTCCGTTATGGGTAAGCCCAGCAGAAGCGCCTCCACCCCCCGCACAGGGAAAGAGACTGACACGCAGCTCAGCCACAGCATACCGGACATATTCCGGACACGGACCTCAGGTAAGTCCGCGGCTTCACAGGCGTCACAGGCCTCATCTCCACACTCCCCGAGCAGCAGGTCTGACACGCAGCAGACAGAGAGGACACAGGCATCCCCCGTTCTTTCCCTCCTGTGAGCCTCCCTGAATTACAGACTGTGGCCCTGGACATTAAAAATTCCTTGGGAGCAGCAATTTCTGATCTAAAATCGGACGTTCAGGTGATAGTTCACTGCCTTAACACTGGAACAGGCCTCACAGCTACACGTGGTGGCCATTAAACAGGTGCAGCACACTTATGACACTCAGCTGCCACACTTACTAGAATTGCATCGCCACGTGAAGGAACCCGATAACCATGGCCGCAGACATAACATAAGGGTAAGGGGAGTCCCTGAGGTGATTGAGCCGGCAGTCATATCACAGGCCAAATGTTCAATTTTTAATGACCTCCTAGGCCGCTCAGCAGACTCACCTGTCGAAATTCAGAGAGCCCACCGCACATTGCGACCCCCAAGGGATGTTATATGTTGCATTGTGAACTTCCCACTTAAAGCAGAAATTCTCCTCAAGGCGAGAGATAGAGGGCGCATTATGTACAATGACACTGAACTCAAACTGTTCCAAGACCTATCCCAAATCACATTGCAAAATAGACACGCGTTGCGCCCACTGCTGGAAGCTCTCCACTCCCGCAACATCCAGTATAGTTGGAAGTTTCCTTTTGGGTTGTCAGCCTCCACCGGGGTCGCTCTGCATTGCTGCACACACCGGAATATCTATAGACCAACTCAACCTTCCTCATATTGAATTACCAGAATGGTATGCTTTTTACTTTCCAAATGAACCCTGGTATCAAGTCTCCTCTAACCCATCACCAAAAGCCCAGAGACATCGCTCGAGGCGCTGATGACTGGATCCCATCGCACCTGAACCTTGCGCTCCACGTAGTGACCTGAACCAGCGAAGTCCTGGAATTGCAGGAACCCCACGTAGAGACCAGCTGGAAGCCTAAGCCAAATTAGGGATACGCAAGTATCGCTCTATGGGTAGCATTACTGCCAGCTGGAACATTCTCTTTACGTTGTACCTAATTAACATTACCAGCACAACCTGATTCTCTATTGCACCATTGCAGGGTTTATAAAGATGACTTATGAGTATACGTAGTCTGAATGTTGGGCAGACCCAGTGAGATGGATTGGAAGGGGTCAATCAGATCATGCAGAAACTCCACATTAAGACACTCCATTCAGCTGCCTCAACAGCAAAACCGGAACATATCCGCAGAAATCACTCTCACGGCTAAAGTCCAGAAGGAAGTGCCTCAACACACACAAGGTGTTTAAAGGTTTCAATCTGACCTAGTCATTCTAATATTTTTACTTTTTCCCCTAAGGAATCGGATCTCAAAGATTCAGATCCAGTAAGATGGTCATACTCTTTAAACTAGTTTGTTATTAATTCACATCCGTACTGGATATAAAGTGTTTGTTTATGGCAGGGGGAGTTGGGGGCGTGGCGTAGCCTCAGACCGGGGAGTTTGGCACTATTAGGCATTAAAATTCTCCATGACACAACATTGCAAATGCTAGTTTAGATTTACAGGTAATAACCCATACATGGGGTTGTTACCCCCCACTTGTGGCTTCATTGAGCTTTTTTACACTTTTAGCGCTCCTACCAGGGGTTCCCTGTGCATTTGTGTCTTGGGACATGCAGGCCTTTGACACCTCAGAGCGGGGTGCTGGGCTGCACCCCTCCCTCTAGCAATTCCAGAAGTATACGCCTACTCAAACTAAGGTACACTTTGATAAAAGAAAGTGATACTGGCTGTTGTGTCCTTAATAGATAAGGCACTTCATCCTGAAGATAAATTACAGAGGGGAACAATGCTGGAGGGATTATAGCGGTGCCGATAACAAAATAATACAGAATATATATATTAAAAAGTATCAAATTTTATTACAATGAATTAAAAAGAAACAATAATACAATAGATAAAAACACATATACAAAAACAAAAAATAGTGTAGAGGAGCAAGTAGGCAATCTACAGGCCAAAAGGATGGTCACCAGAATGGTAGTAGCAGGTCACTTCTTCCCTACTAGTTTCGCCAAGACATTGGCTTCATCAGGGGAAAAGAATACAAGAGAGTACATACATTGCGCTGAAAAAAAAAATTAAGCACTGATTCATGAAAATGAAACAACATATCAGACAGACAGATGCATGTTAATGAATGATTAGGCAACATGATTATATATATCCAGACCCCTTCTCCCAGGTAGTCACGCCAACAGCCCCACACAAATAATGGGAAGTCCCATAAGCCCAAAGTATTAATCAAATGTACCCCAATAGCTCCAAAAAGCAGGCTAAGTGTGGTCCAATGCCGAGGAGGGCAGCAAGCCCACACGGCCACACTATGGCTGCAGAGGGCCAAAGGAAAACCTGATAAAAACTAAAATAAAAAAATTAAAATAAAGATAAAAACAAAATGGCTCAGAAAGAGCTTATGTCAATATCATAGAAAGAGTTGAATAGCCTCAATATGTACCAAGGACTTCAAAAATATATAGAAGAACTTCAGGTTTAGAAGTGATAAATTAGAAGTGATAAACCTTTCCTCCATATCCCTAACGGAGGAAAAAATGTATCTCCTTAAATTAGGTCTCACTTTTTGTACCTCTGTCGACCTTGACAGATTCCAGCTGATAAAGGATATACATTTATGTGCCAGAGGTTTGATGTTCAAAGTAATTTCTGACAAACCGTCCACTACAAGTTCTTCTGATTCCCCCCTGGAATTTTCTGAGTCAGAACTTCAAGCCATGGATGATTTAATGTTGTTATGGGAGGAAGGCCATACTGACAACGAGGATTGCCGAATCTTGTTTCATCCGGCGTTGTCGTCCCTGGTGTGTCCTTTCCCCCCATCCTCTTTTAAACCCAAATCTCATGCTTTTCCCTTACTTCAGACAAACCCCAATATTTGGGCCTTTGTTCAACAAACATCTCTAGAGATTAAGAACATGGACCTAGAAAATTTACATGTGCACAATCTCTCCTTCCAACACCGTAAGGCTCTCAGGGACCTTCAACTTCACCCGGATTTGGTCATTAAGCCGGCCGATAAAAGTGGCAATGTCGTTGTCATGGATGTCCAGGCATACGAACAAATGTGCCTCGACATCCTGGAAAATAGACATTGGTAACAGCCCATCTCTAAGACTTTGGTACAAAATTTCTCTTCTGAATATTACAAATGAATTTTCAAGGCCTATCAACTAGGCATAATTGATTCAAGTACCTGGAACTATTTACATGTCAAAGATCCCAAGATACCCACATTTTATTCACTTCCTAAAGTGCACAAGTCATTGTTACACCCTCCTGGATGACCCATCGTGTCAAGATGCCAGAGCTTAACTGAAAATACTAGCGGTTTGGTGGACGAGTACTTATCTCCACATGTAATATTTCTTTTCTCTTATGTCCAAGACACTATTGATTTACTTTGAAAATTATACGGCAAAAAAATTCCTCCCAACACTTGGTTGGTAGCCTGGGATGTGGAAAGTCTTTATAACTCTATTCCACATGCCAAAGGAATAGAGGTTATTCGCACTCAACTTAACGAACGCGGGCCCATGTCCAATTCATATAGCCAGTTCGTCCTTCAGCTATTAGAGTTCATCTTAACTAAAAATGTATTTATGTTCGGCTCCTCCCACTTCCTCCAGGTACAGGGGGTGGCCATAGGGACCAAATGTGTCCCCTAATATGCCAACTTGTACCTGGGGGGTGAGGGAAAGATCTTTTTGCTGATGATTCTTTATCTGACCTACTCTGGCATGTCATCTCTTGGCACAGATATATTGATGATATCTTTATTCTGTGGTCCTTCACCCAAGATGAACTCTCATGGCTGATAGACTCACTATCCACTAACATCTACAATTTGAATTTTACTTTTGAATGTAGTCAGTCCAAAATTAACTTTTTGGACTTACAAATCCCTATCGACACTGATGGGACATTACACTCCTCTTTGTATCGCAAGACATCTGCCGGAAATACGATACTCCACACCACCAGTGCACATTCACAACCTTTGTTGGACAGCATTCCTTACAGTCAGTTCCTGGGATTAAAGAGAAATTGTACTCTGGATGCAGATTTCTATCTTGCGTCCAAAGACTTTTATGATAGACTACACCAAAGACGATATAGTCAAAACGGCCTTTAACAGAGTAGTTAAAGTTAATAGACGAGATCTCATTTATTCGAAAAAAGTCTCTAAATCTGACTCATCGGTTCGCATTATTATTCAATTCCCAAAAACAGCACACCCAGATGAGAGATATTTTTAAGAAATTCTGGCCCCTTCTGACTACAGACAGTGTCATTAAAAATATACAAAACCATATCCTGAGATCACTTATCGCTGGGCGCCCTCTATGAGGGATCGTCTGGTTACTAGTCATCATGCGCCCAGATAATCATTTGTCTCTGCCATTATTGGCACATTCCCTTGCGGACGTTGTGACGTCTGCTCTTTTATCACAAATTCCAGAGACATTCTTCTCCCCAATGGTCAGACACATGTTGTTAAACATGGAGTCACATGTAAAACAGTTGGAGTGGTCTACTTGGCTACTTGCATATGTGGATGCTTTTACATCGGTAAGACTTTTTCGGGTCCACATTATGCCACTTTATAAACGACTTACAACCACTGCTCTTAATAGACACATTGGATGCCAACATGACTTCGATCCTAACTCTATACGCTTCGCCGCCTTAGAGCATATACCTTTACATGCTCGAGGCGGCGACATTGATGTCACTTTGTTACAGATGGAAACCAGGTGGATACACAGGTTGGATGCCATTAAATACCCAGGTTTAAACAAATACATTAGTTTCAAATATTTTTTATAACATTATTCAATACTTTACTATTTCTGTTTTGGTCTGTTATATATGGTCTGTTATATCTGTATTTCTCTTGGCGTCCGGGCTGTGTCTCCATTTGTTTTGGTCATGATGCTTACATTTGGCTCTTCCTGTGTTCCATCATTTTTACTTCCTCCCCTTTTCCGTAATTGACGTTCCACTGCCCTTTTGATCCCTCTACCTTCCTCGGGATCTACACAGAGAACTTTCTTGTTTCAATCGCTTTACATAATAATAAACTGATTATTGTTTTCTATCATAATTAATTTAAAACATTTTCTTTATCTTTCCTCATTTTCTGTTTATTGTGTTGTATGTTTGAATTACTTATTGCATTGTGGACCTCATTACTGTATTATATTTTATAGTATTTTTGTTACCTAGTTGCGCATTGTCATCATCTTATTAAGATTTGATGCTTGGATGCAATGGATGATTTGGTACGTGTTAGAATTGTCATGTAAATTGGTGCATTACATGGCTTCTCCTGTCTGTCCTGTTCTCCTTGTTTGCTCCACCAGTTTTTCACTTTCCCCTTTCCATTTCTCCCAACCTGCCCTGATTCTCCTCTGTGTATGGTTTGTTGCTGGTCCACCCTTGGGGGGTACTTTGGTCTACGGCCTTTGGCTGTGTGGACACCCAAGGGGTTGGTATCTATGACATCAAGCCTGCCCCTCAGCCTCCATTCGCCCCGTAGCTTTCCCTGTGTATATCTGCCGCTTTTTACATCCTCCTATTGGCTACGGCAGACCTTCTGTCCATCCCATCGTTGGGGCCTCTGATTTGCCACATCCACCTTTGACTATGCTGCAAGATTCTCCCTTGCAGTGTGGCTGTCATTGTGAGTGGCATTCTGGGCATTGTAGGCATCCGGTCGGCGCTACTGCGCAGGCGCGAAGGCTGTTCTTTGTCTCTGGCTAACCACTTTGCCAATCGGGTGGGGGGCCTTATAAGTTTGATCTGGTTGATGGTCAGTTGCTGACTTACTGGGGCGCTGACACGCTGTATATCTGGACTGAAGGTAATCTCCTGCTGTTGCTCTATCTGGTTGGTACCATCTCCTTACAGCTAAAAGGTATTTTATGCAAACACTTTTTATTCATTTCAGTTACTTTGATCCATTTTTTCACTGATTAGGTTTGTGTACACTGTGTGTTTGTACACTCTTGGCCATTTACACCTGGCTTTGTCCTTCACCACGGTCTCTGTTACTTTAACCACTTCAATACCCAGCCATAGTCAAATGACGCCCACAGATGGGATCTCCCATCCTGGGTGGGCATCATGTGACGTCCTCGGCTTTCTGCCACTATTGCTGGCCCCTGGGGGCCCGCAGAGTGACGATCAGAGATCCGTCATGTCCCTTGGGACACAGCCGTTCCCCCAATGGGGGTAATGGAGTGGCAGAGCTTCGGGAGCGGCGTGACCGGTCACTATGCAGAGCGGCATTGGGAAGTGGCGTGCACGGTGCCCGCGCGTGCCCCCGGTAGTGCGCAGAGTGGCGATCAGGGCTGAGGCTTTTCCCTTGGATACAGCTCAGCTCCAATCAGTGTGGCCAATGAAATGGCTCTTTACCACATGACCGGCTGTGTCCAATCACAACCGGTCTCTAATGTAAACAAAACACCAGTGTGTAACCGCTGTTGCTGGGTTCTCCTCTTCACACACCGTTCCAGTGTGGAGAGGAGATCAGCTAACAGGGAGTTACACATTGTACTATACACATATGTACTACTGTACCCAGATTTCCCCCCTAGACCTGTCATCTAGTACCTGTCATCGGGAGTACCTGTCATCAGGAGTACCTGTCCATCTGGCGTACCTGTCCATCTGGTGTACCCGCCACCTCACCAGAGTACTCGCCACCTCACCAGTGTACCTGCCACTAGACCAGAGTACCTGCCACCTCACCAGAGTAACCACCACCTCACCAGAGTACCTGCCACCTCCCCAGATTACCTGCCACCTCACCACCTGCCACCAGAGTACCTGCTACCAGAGTACCCGCCACCTCACCACCTGCCACCAGAGTACCTGCCAGAGTACCCGCCACCTCACCAGAGTACCTGCCACCTCACCACCTGCCACCAGAGTACCTGCCACCAGAGTACCCACCACCAGAGTACCCGCCACCAGAGTACCTGCTACCTCACCAGAGTACCCGCCACCTCACCACCTGCCACCAGAGTACCTGCCACCAGAGTACATACAGCTAGTCAGCCACTATGTCCAGAAAGGTGTACACCCCAGAAGAGGCATACCAAATACTCAGTCTGACTGATGAGAGCAACGGGGAGCACTCACCGCTCAGTTCTGATTCTGGTTCGGAATATGAGCCCCCCGAAGGCAGCACATCAGGATCTGAATCAGAGGAGGAAGCAGTCCATCCAAAAAGACTATGGACTGAACACCAGGCAGCTACCAGCAGTGCCAATGGCGGTAGACCCCAGGAGGAGGGGCCCAGTACAAGCGCTGCTAGACCCCAGGAGGAAAGGCCCTGTACAAGTGCACGCCAAAGAATAAGGGGCCAAACCCAGCTTCCAGATGCCTTGGAAAACCCATTGTGGCTGCCTTCTACCACAGGGTCAGCCACGATCCCCCTTTTACCGCACAGCCAAGTGTGCAGGTCAACACTTCAGATTTTTCCCAAATGGATTTTTTAAATGTATTTTTCCCTAATGAATTGGTTCAAGGCATCGTGGACCAAACCATTCTCTTTGCTCAACAATTCATTGCAACCAACCCCAGCTATGCCTGCCCTTTTGAATGGAGACCCCTAACAGTGGTGGAGCGTAAATTGTTTTTAGGCCTAACGCTCAACATGTAGCTTACAAAAAAAATGAAATGCAAAAGTATTGGTTGACCCAACCCATCCACCATATGCAATTTTTTTCATTGGCCATGTCCAGGTCTCGATACAAAATTATAATGCGCTTCCTGCATTTCAGTGACAACTCACAGTGCCCCCCCCCCAAATCACCCAAACTTTAAAAAATTTGCCGCTAATTAATTTTTTTTCCAAGAAGTTTTCCGAACTTTATGTCCCTGACAAAAACATATCTGTGAATGAATTCCTGGTGCATTTTACAGGCCAGCTAGGAATCAAGCAATATATCCCCAGTAAGAGGGCGAGGTACGGCTTGAAGCTCAACAAGCTCTGTGAAAGCGCTACTGGTTATGTGCACTCATTCCACGTGTACAAAGGCAAATATTCCCAGCTCCAGCCCCCTGGGTGTCCATCGTACATGGGAATAAGTGGAAAAATGGTTTGGGAGTTGGCATTCCCACTCCTCCAAAAGGGGTATCATATTTACATGGACAACTATTACACCAGTTTTCCCCTTCTCCGCCACCTATATCTAAAAAAAACTTTGGCCTGTGGTACAACAAGGAAAAACCGAAAGGCTTTCCCACAGTGTCTTGTCACCACAACCATTCAAAGGGGGGAATCGACAAGCTTGAGGAACAAGGAAGTGTTGGCTGTGAAGTGGAGGGATAGGAAAGATGTGTACATCCTGTCCACAATCCACAATGACACCTCAGTGGAACTTTGCAGAAGATGCCGTCCCGTTCGCAAGCCTTCTTGTATCAACGAATACAATAAATTCATGGGGGGGTGGATTGAAATGATCAAATGTTACAGCCCTATCTTTCAACAAGAAAATCCCTATTCTGGTACAAAAAAGTTGCAATTTACTTTTTTCAATTCTTTCATCATCTACCAAAAATCAACGAAAAAACCCACCACCTTCGTAAAGTTTATTGAAGACATTGTCACTGCCCTGATCTATCAGCAAATATCCCCCCCAGAAAACATTCACTCCGATTGTGTCAGCAGACTTCATGAGCGACATTTCCCGGACCATATTCCACCAACAGGATCCGGAAGACGACGCCAAAAAAAATGTCGGGTGTGCACCAAAAAAGAAATTAGGAAAGACACCAGCTTCCATTGTCCCGACTGTCCCTCCCAACCTGGACTTTGCATCGGAGAATGCTTTAAGCGATATCACACTCTGGAAAACTATTAGCCCATAATTCTAATACTGCCATTTCCCTGTTTTCAGTTTCTGTCCTGAATATTTCCCTGCCTCAACCAACCATATCATTGTCTTCCATGTGAACTGACCCTGGCCTGTTTCTCAACTATGCCTCTGCCTACCATCTGCATTGTTTATCCGCCATGTTTCTGCCTTTCATGTGAACTGACCCTGGACTGTATCGACTATGCCTCTGCCCACCGTCTATTTCTGCCTTTTACCTGCACTGACCTCTGCCTGTTGACCATGTTTTTGCCTGCCCCTTGGATTGATCTTTCACCCTGCTACACAGGGGTCTCACATATGTGAGGGGCTCCAGAATAGTGTTCTGAGTTCAGAAAAACAATTTTTGGTTTTCTGTGTTCCCAGAACAGGGTCTGGTTGCCCAGAGGCTTCAAAGCGATTTGGGTGGGCAAAGCCTCTACCCCTGTCCCCATTCTTTCCTGACCGATGTCCTAAGCTTGATGGACAAATACTCTGGCTGTGCTGACCATACCTCTGCCTGCTGCATGTACTAACTATGGACAGTATTCCTGCCTGCTGCATGGACAATCCTTTGATCCTTTTGCTGCTGCTGACCACATCCCTGCCTGCTATCTGAACCAATGCTTTGGCTGTGCTGACAACATCTCTACCTGTACTGACTATTCCTGCCTGCTGCCTGTTTTGCTGTTTGCTGTATTCCTACCTGCTGCCTGGACCGATGCTCTCTTCTGTGGACCACTGCACTACTAAAACCGCAGGTAATCTTTTCTTTACCCTTTGCTCAGCAGAATGTATTTTGCTTTGTAATTGGTATGTACACTACATGCTATGTGTTAGAAATATGAAGGGCCTTCTACAATGTGATAGGTTGGCAGGAATTTCTGTGTGTAATTTATGCTCCTAGAATGCCTGAAGGTACTACTTCAATGTTGGGCCTCTGTATGTGGGCAGGCTGTGTAAAAGTCTCACACATTGGGTATCGCCATACTCAGGAGGAGTAGCAGAATGTATTTTGGGGTGTCAGTTTTGCTTTGTACATGCTATTTGTTGGAAATATCTTATGAATGGACAACTTTGTGTAAAAAAAAAATTGCGTTTTCATTTTTTTCCCACAGTTTCCAAAAACTTCTGGAAAAAAAATGAACCATTCAAAAGACTCATTATGCCTCATAGATTATAAGTTGGGGTGTTAGCTTTCCAAAATGGGGTCATTTTGTGGGCATTTCCATTGTCCTGGTGCTGCAGGGTCTTCATAACTGTAATAGGTGGTTGAGAAATGAGATATGTAATTTATGCATATAGAACGCCTAACGGTGCTACTTCAATGTTAGGCCTCTGTATGTGGCCAGGCTGTGTAAAAGTCTCACACACTTGGTACTCGGGAGAACTAGCAGAATGTATTTTGGGGTGTCAGTTTTGTTATGTACATGCTATGTGTTGGAAATATCTTATAAGTGGACAACTTTGTATAAAAAAAATGCGTTTTAATTTTTTTCCCACATATTCCAAAAACTTCTGGGAAAAAATTAACTGTTCAAAAGACTCATTATGCCTCATAGAGTATACGTTGGGGTGTTACCTTAACAAAATGGGGTCATTTTGTGGGCGTTTCCATTGACCTGGTGCTCCAGGGCTTTTAAAAGTGATAGGTTGTCATCAAATGAGATGTGCAATTTATGCTTGTAGAACGCCTGACTGTGCTAGTTGGATGTTAGACCTCTGTATGTGGCCAGGCTGTGTAAAAGTCTCACACATGTGGTATCACTATACTCAGGAGGAGAAGCAGAATGTATTTTGGGGTGTCATTGCAAGTATGCATGTGCTGTGTGAGAGAAATAACTTGTTATTATGACAAGACAACAAGAAATTAGATTTTTCAATGATTTGCATCATAGCTTGTAGACTCTATAACTTTCACAGAGACCAAATAATATACACTACTTTGGGTTATTTTTACTAAAGATATGTGACAGTATACATTTTGGCCCGAATTTATGAACAAACATTACTTATTTACAATATTTTACAATAGAAACTAAAAAAGTGTTTTTTTCCAAAAATGTCTCTCTTTTTTCGATTATATTGCAAAAATAAAAAAACCCAGCAGTGATTAAATACCACCAAAAGAAAGCTGTGTTTATGAGAAAAAAATGAAAAAAATTTGGTTTGGGTACAGTGTAGCATGACTGAGTAATTGTCATTCGAAGTGTGAGAGCGATGAAAGCTAAAAATTGGTCTGGGATGGAAGGGTGTATAAAAACCCTGTATTGAAGTGGTTAAAGCCTGCTGAGTGACTTTGATTGTACCACACTGCCTCTGGGATAAGCTTCCTCATCAATGGATAGGGTTTTTAATTTGTATGCAGTTTGTTTAATTTATCTCATCTTTTTCACATATCACTTTCTCTGATCCTTTTTATTTTTGCTTCTATCTAGCAACCTTCCTTTTAAGTCCATCCAAGCATATGTTCTTTGCTGGTCGGACCATTTTTCCTGTATGAACACAGTGCCCCTTTTTCTATATATTTTTGAAGACTTTGGTACGTATTGAGGCTATTCAGCTCTTTGTATGACATTGACATGAGCTCTTGCTGAGCCATCTTGTTTTTTATCTTTATTTTTATTTTTTTTATTTTAGTTTCTTTAGAGAAAGGTTTTCCTTTGGCCCTCTGCAGCCATAATGTGGCCGTGTGGGCTTGCTGCCCTCCTCGGCATTGGACCACAATCACCCTGCTTTTTGGAGCTATTGGGGTATGTTTGGTTGATACTTTGGGCTTATGGGACTTCCCATTATTTGTGAGGGGCCGTTGGTGTATGTGGGAGAAGGGGTCTGGACATATATAATCATGTTGCCTAATCATTCATTAACATGTATCTGTCTGATATGTTGTTTTTTATTTTCATGAATCAGTGCTTCTTATTTCAGTGCAATGTATGTACTCTCTTGTATTCTAATCCTCTGATGAAGCCAATGCCTTGGCAAAACTAGTAGGGAATAAGTGACCTGCTACTACCATTCTGGTCACCATCCTTTCGGCCAATAGATTGCCTACCTGCTCCTCTACACTATTCTTTGTTTTTCTATATGTGTCTGTATATATTGTATTATTGTTTCTTTTTAATTCAAATTTGCTATAATCCCTCCACCGTTGTTCCCCTCTGTAAGGTACACTTTATATCAATGGTAACCTAGTGTCATATTACCTGTCTGTTTTTTCGTTAGCATATATAGGAGGACACTAAATTTATGTTAGACGTCTAATACCTTGTTCCTAAGGAGTATTGCTTATACCTCTGGTATAAATATAAAAGAAAAAGGGTTATTGTGTTTTTTTTTCTTAGTTCAGACATGATACTGTATGTAACCTAAGCACGTGATGCAGGTTAATCACCCCCCCCCTTTTTTTTTATCGAGATATGGTGCTCCTGGAGCTTTAATGCTTGCATGGTCAAATTTTATGTGGTTGGTTTACTATTTTATTATCTTGAAGTTCAAGCTCCCAAGACTCGCCCTTAAATTATAGGCTCATGTAGGTCCTCAGGGTTGTGGGAAACTGTTGGTCTCGTCCATACTATTACCCCACGAGCAGTAGTATTTATACTACATCTGCTAACCCACCGGCTCTATTTCCTTTCCTTTTTTTCTTCTTCCCCCTTTTTTGGGTGATATAGAACTGCTATTTTCACCTCCGGCATCTACTCTTACACAAAGCATGTGACCCTCACATGAACATTCCCAATTCCTTTCTCTATTTCTGTCCCTATGTTTTCTTTCCCCCCTCCCTTTTTTTTTTTTTTATTCCATTCTTACCATTTTTCCCCTAGTTTCCCCCCTCTAGCCTTTTTCTCTCTGTGTGCTCTTGCTCTCTTTTCCCTCCCCCACCCCTTTTTTTTCTTTTCTCCCTCTCTCCTCCCCTTCTCTTTCCCAATTTTCGCTCCCCCTTGCTTGGGACGTCCTGTGTGTCTCTGCAACCTCTTCAGTCGACCCTCCACTGGGGTTTGGAGTTCCTCTCATCCATTAACTTGCCAAACCTTATTAGGTCTACACCTCAGTGAACCATGCAGAAGATCCCAAAAAAACAACCATCTTTATCATTAAAATGCGTTTCGCTTAACGTGAAAGGGTTAAACATCCCAGAAAAAAAGATTGCAGGTCTTAGAAAACAGAAAATCCCCCTAATGGGGCTTTAATGCAGCCAGTAGTGTATGATAAACAGAATACAAGAGAAATAGCAATGGCTATTAAGTTTTATTGATGCAGGCAAGTATTGTCAACAAAAGTTGAGACATGGGCTAAAATACAAAAAATATTCAAAATAAGAAAACAATACCAATGACAGGGGGCAGTGTGTGATACAGTTACATCATGGGCAACAGTAATACAGTAACACAGAGATGTTGATCGTGTGAGATCCTGACGCGTTTCGACCCCAATGGGTCTTCTTCAGAGGATAAATGTATGGAAAGACTGTAACAATGTAAACATGTGTCAAACAATTTAAAACCTAAGAAAAAGAATATATAAGTATATAAATAGTTCCATATGGTGCATCTTTACCAGTCACGATGTATTCAATGGTTACAGGTGGCCACAGTATAAGGGAGTTTCCCTCTTGTTGTATCCCCGATCTCGTAGCCCGGGCGCCAGTCACAGGGGGAGCGAGTACCACCCACACATGTCTTGCAAGGAATCACACACTAGGTATCCCCAAAAGGTAGGGGGAGAAGGGGGGGGGAGTTTTCACACTGCACCTGCGATAAAATGTCACAATGTATATTGAGTAGCGGATTCGAAAGTCGAGTTTATAAGGCAAAAAGGACAAAAAAGGAGTATATCTATGTGGCTGATGGAATTACTAGGGGTTGAGAACTGAATGGCGGACGTGGTGGGAGGCGAGTCCACACAAGAGGGGAGACATCAGGGGAGAAGGGGTGTGGGGAAGAAGGTGAAGGAGGGGGGGTGAGGGAAAGAAAAGAGGGGAAAAGGGGTGATCGACAGAGATGGGATAAACAGGGGGGGGGAGGGAAGACTGGGAAGGGAAAGAAAGGGGAGGTAAAAAAAACACTGTGAGGGTCGACTCCCAGAAGCACGTCCTTGTTTGTGGGTGAAAAGACTGAGACACTAAAGTGTAAGTATGTGAAGGCCAGTGAGTGTGGAGGAGGCCCTACTTGGGGCCATAACAAGTGAATAGTGAAAAAACACAAAAATAAACATAAATATAAATATACGTGAGCAAAACAAAACTGAGCAAAAGCCCCCATGGAAGTGTAATGAGTGGGTGACATGTGAAAGGAGCGTGTAGAGTGGGAAGGTAAGTGAGGGGGGGCAAGGGAGTGTCAAAGGTGTCGCAGATCAGATGGTTAGGGATAGTCTATAATATCACGAGGTGTAGAACAAATAGGTCAAAATTGTTAACCAGGTGAGGGAAGGTATCACAATCGTGGTGTGAGCCACGCATCATGAATGCAGTAAAAAAGGTGTGTGGATTGGTAAAGAATGTATACTTACTAACCAGGTTGAGTAATAGGACCACACAGAAGCGTCCAGTGGCAGCAAATGATCCCACTGGACCTTACCTGAGGCCAACATAGTTTATAGGAAGACTAATTTGCCTAAATGTCTCGCAGGTGCAGGTGTCCCGCCTCCTCCATCTGTTCCCCCACATGGGGAGAGCGACGCATTAGCGGCGCTATTGGTGTGACTCCCTCGGCGTTCCGGAAGAGGTATCCTCCCGGAAATCCCCGTCACCTCCGCCGCAACTGCGTAGACGCCGTGACGTCGCACGCACGCACGTGGTGACGTGCGCGCGCGGGTGAACAAGGCGTCCGGAGGGGATCCGGAATGCCGCTGGCAGGTTTTGGACGTCCACATAGTGGGCGCGTGGGGAGACGCAGGACCCTTTGCGTCGCCCCACCCTGCCAGGAAGACATGTGTGTGGCATCTCCACCCCCCAGGCGGCATGGCCCACCGAGGCCGCTAAGTGGTGGCCATAACATGGAGAAGGGGGGGGGGGAGGAAAGCCATAAAAGTATATACATATAGAAGGGCCATCAATAGATTACTCTATCATGTGTTGGAAATGGCATAGATATAATTTTCACTGCCCCTCATAAGTATAGAAACAATAGGGTACAAAAAATGAACAAGGTGTAATATGACAGCCAAAATAAAACAGAAATAAATGAAAATAAGACAAAAGAATTTTGAAATGAGAAGCTGTGAACCAATTCATGTGCCAGGGGACATCTCTATCAAAATCAAGAGGGTTTATTGGAGGTACAAGGTCCCATGGGTTGCACTATGAAGTTCTGAGAAATGTAAAATATTATTTGCTAAATCCAGTTGTCCAAATGGACAAGAGGGGTAACAGCTTGGGTACTGTATCTGTACAATAGAAGAGCATTTCAAACAGCATGTACAGTCCCATGGGAGAAAGTTTCAAAATTAGGGTAGCATACATCCTTCATGGGGATGAGCTTAAAGGTATGATTGCCGAGGGAAGTCCTCGCCGGGAAGGGTGTAGCCTGTCCGAGGAAGCTTTCACAGGACCAAGGCACAGAAAGTGGTTCACAGTTGATGTCTGGACTCGAGTGTCAGAGCAACGGGGGAGGGGTGTTTAACCACCCAATTTAAGACAAAGGAAATAAAGACACTCTAGAGAGTACAGACAGGGGCAGGTCTTGTCCGCACTCTCCAAGCATAAAGCTCAGTTTCTCTTTCTCCAAGAGACCCACTTTAGATCGGACTCTATACCCAAACTTACCAATTACCTGTACCAGACAGTGATTCATTCCACTAACGCCTCTGCTAAAACTAAAATGCTATCATAGCTCAGTTTAACTCTTGGATTATTATATATTGTACAAGTCTTCAATAACATGCACAAACATGCACAATTCAATATGAAAGATTCCCTCATAGATCCAGAGGGTAGATTTCTTTTCATAAAGGGCCAATTCGCTTCTAAACCAGTAACACTGGCCAACATATATTGTCCAAATGAACATCCAGTTTCATTTATGAGGAAGGTAGTTAATTTACTGTCTACCTTTACAGAGGGAATAATCATCTTGGGAGGGGACTTTAATGTGCCACTGAATCCTGACATAGACACCTCATTAGGGACTAGTTTGACATAACGAGCCTTAGCCAGATCAAATTGCAACTGCAGAATCTAACTTTGCACGATACTTGGCGCACTTTATTCCCAACAGAAAGAGATTCCACGTTCTATTCTGCCCCGTTTCAAAAACATTCTAGAATTGATTATTTTTTTCTCTCCCAAAGAGATTTAACCCACCTTACTCAAGCAACGATAGAGCCAATGTTTTTATCAGATCATCATCCAATCTCTTGTACTTTGACCTTTCCTGAAACAGTGCACAGAGCTAAAACTTGGAGATTAAATCCTTCTTTACTAAAGGATCCAGACAATCTTTCCAGACTCAAATTACAAATTCAGCTGTACTTCGTGGAAAATGACACACCGGGTATCTCCCCAATCTCGCTATAGGAGGCCCATAAGTGTGTGAACCGAGGAGAATTATTGGTTCTAGTGGCAGATGCTAAAAGAAAACACCAGGAAATGGTTGAGACTCTAATAGACAAAATTCATAGACTAGAAACTCTCCACAAATACTCGCAGGACCTATTACACACTGGCTCCCTTCTGCTGGAAGAATTGGGGAAATGTACAAAACGCCAATATGTGCTTTGTCAGAAGATATTCTACAAGCACGGCAATAAAAGTGGAAGACTTCTGGTAAGGGCAATGCAAGTTTAGAGAGCTTCTCTCACAATCCACCACATATGCGACCGACATGGTACATTACATGCGACTAATGAGGACATAGCTAAAAACTTTGAGAGGTGTTACTCTAAGGTTTATAACCTAAGTTCAGAAGACACAAACCCAATGTCCCCGGAATCAAGAAGGGAGGCAATTGCAGATTTTTTAACCAAGTATGGCACACAAACAATTACTAAACAGCAGGCTGAGGAGATGGAAAGCCCCCTTTCTGAACAGGAGTTACAGACCGCCATGAAACAAATGAAGCCGGGCAAGAGCCCAGGCCCTGATGGGCTCTCATTACAATATTATAAATGTTTCATGGATGTCTTGTCTCCTAGGATGATTTCAACTTTCAATGCCCTCTCAGTACCTAATATATCCACAGGTCACATGTTAGATGCGCATATTCTGGTCCTCCCTAAGGAAGGTAAAGATGTTACGCAACTATAAACCCATCTCTCTACAGAACGTAGACCTAAAACTATATGCGAAGATTCTTCAATCTATAGGACTTCAATCGCGCATGCTGACTCATATCCTAGCATTATACTCCAACCCTTTCGCATACGTACGGTAAATGGCCACCTGTCGGACGCCTTCTCCATTTGGCAACGGCACCCGCCAGGGTTGCCCCTCATCTACCCTGATTTATGTCCTTACCCTGGAACCTTTCCTAAACAAATTGAGATTGAACACTAACATCACGGGAGTCCAGGGGACAGGGAATTTAAAGTAGCCGCTTATGCGGATGACATTCTGTTATCACTGAGGTCACCTCTTATTACCCTGCCGAACTTGTTGAAAGATATAGAATATTTTGTCACCCTATCGAATTTTAAAGTCAACTATACGAAATCACATGCATTAAATATCTCGCTCACCCCACAGGACACAGACCGTTGTCAGCACTCCTTTCCATTTCAATGGAAGGAAGATGCAATCACATACCTGGGTTTCCAGATCACTACCAAATTGTCCGACTTGTACAAACACAATTTTCATGTAACTCTGAACAAAACAAAATCATATCTAAAAGACTGGGCAGGTTTAAATGTCTCATGCTTTGTCCGTTCAGCCTTGCTTAAAATGACTATTCTCCCACGCTTTTTATTTTTAGTTGCAGACCATTCCAATCCATCTTCCGACAGCTTTCTTTGTGATGTATAGGCAGGCCTGCTCAAGATTTATTTGGAAGGACTCCCCACCACGTATCAAATATACTCGGTTGACTCGCACCAAGATTAAGGGAGGGATAGGCTTGCCTGACCTCTATAAATACTATTTAACTTGCCATCTCACCAGAATCGCTGACTGGAATATTCATTATGATAAAAAATTATGGGTATATATAGAAAACTCTTTTTCAGGCTTCTCAATTCATGATCTCCCCTGGCTTCTGCCTAGACACTGGCCTACAGAGTCTTTGACACACCCACTCATTCATTCATCCCTGGTGGCCTTCACACGGGCAGCTAAATCTACCGCCCTTTACTCCTTTCCAGGGCCCCTAACCACGCTAAAAGGAAATCCTGATTTCCCACCAGGAAACATAGGCTAATTTCTAAGTCACGAATGGCCCTACAAACATATGAGGGTGCAACACTTCTTCTTGAAAGGTACCCCTTGCTCTTATGACAACCTGGTAGACGTTTCGCTAACCAAATCTTTCCCCTATTGGACCTTTAGGCAGATACGGGACTTCCTGTCTACACAATCAACACCATCAACTTGGACAAGACGCCACAAAGGCATTTAATATCCTTTATCTACACATTGTTGCTAGAAGAGCCTAACACCACTAGAGAGCCTGCACGCAACGCATGGGATAGGGAATTGCAGATTTCCTTATTCGATGAGGAATGGGAAACCATACATGAATACACAAACAAGTGCTCCATTAATGTTGCTATTCAGGAAAATTGCTATAAAATCAAAACATGTTGGTACAGAACTCCCTCTCTCCTCCACAAATTCTCACCATCTATACCTAACACGTGTTGGAGGTGTGGTACAGCAGAAGGCACTATGCTCCACATTTAGTCGGACTGTGATTCCATCCAACCTTTCTGGAGAAAGGTACATGATATCATCACAAAGGTCACCACGTATACCTTAAACTACACACCAGCGCAATCTTTATTGCATCACACGACAATGTCTAAAAGTCTACTATAAATCACTAGCTATGCACATGGTGAATGCAGCAAGACTTTGTGTTCCAATACATTGGCGATCTAGTACCCATCCAACTGTTAAAGAGTGGTTCCCCAAACTCTCCAAAATAGAAGAGATGGAGGAACTGATACATATTTCCCAAGAGCGGATACAAAAATTCACGAAAATATGGGCATGTTGGACCCACTTTAAGAAGACCAAACACTTTCAAATTGCCATTTCCTAGATAATGAACTGACAAATGCATTACGTATATAGCTCACAATAAATTAACCGTAAGTGGATGGGGCGGGGGGGAGCAGAGATGACAGGGCATATAATTTTTACCCCGCTAATCCATACGCTGACTTCTCGTTCCTGTGTCCCCCCCCTCTTCCTTTCCCTATTCTTTTCCTACAGCTTCCCTCACCCCTCCCCCTGCCTTTTTTTTTCCTTTTTTTCCTTTTTCCTTTTTTCTTTCTCACCCTCTCTCCAGTCTTCATGTCTTTCCTTCTTTCCTTCCTTCCCGTTTTCATTCTTGAAATCGGGTTTCTGATAATCTTAACATACCAGATATAGCAGGGTTGTTGTCCATTTGCATATAGAAAGGACTTGATTTATAACTAATGTGCTAAATGGAGAATATGCTTATATGACTCCCTGATTGTTTTGCATTTTGTTTTCCTCTCTGATACACAATATGACCTGAAGAACATTTGTAGTTCACAAATCTTTTGTATGATGTTCCTGATGTTTGAATTGTAACATTTATCTGTTTTTGACATCAATAAAAATGTATGGAAAAAAGTATATCTAACGGTACACTAAGAATATTGAGATAATGTACCACTTTAAATAAGGCACAGTATCGCTCTATTCTGCTGCCCAGGAACGCCAAATCTTGGGCCACTATAAACTCAAGTTTTAACAGCAGTGCTGCTCAATCTTCTCCCATTACTTGCATATTTCTATTGGCCAAGAAGTTGCCCATCAATGTAATGGGTCATTGAATTGAATTCCTGTTCAATTCTCCTATACTGGTAAGTACACTTCAATTGAATTGTATGTAAAACCATTTTTTCTACTGGCACCAGGAACCCTTCAGAATTATGTTTAGTTACAGCACAGAATGAAAAAGAGGGTAAAGTAGAGTAGGTAACCCTAACTAATAATAAAAATACCTTCCCCCCCTCTATGCTTACTAATCTGTGTAAGAAAGATGCATATGCTTGCCTAATTTCATTTTGCTCCAGTCCAGTCACGTAATCTCCCTTGTCTCAGCCAATAGATGATAATACATGAGTGGTCACATCACCTAAAGGGTTACAATGGCCCATCTGTTGTCAGCATTCCCTCCTTCCCCCTTAAACAGGGAAGCCAAATCATGTGCCCGGACTGAAGCAATATGAGAAAAGGTAAGTAAATATATGCATCTTTCCTTAACAGGTTTCTAGAAATTCTACCTTAAGAGAAAAATAAATGTACCAATATTTAACAAAAATATATCTGAACGGTGTAACACCTAGCAACTTGCAAGATATAATGCAGTATTTACTCAACTAAATAAAACTGCAACTGACATTTTTTTTAGCTATTTTGTATTTTGCCCATATTTTTCTGTTTATTTCACATGGTTATCTGATAAAAGTTCAATATTCATGGCAGATGGCATATTTATATTTAGTTTCTGTATCCGTCACTTTCATCTTTAACTTAATCCCTTTGATACCAACATTAACTATTTCATTTTTTTTTAATTAGCATATATATCTATGCTTTTTAGCAAATCTGCTTAAAGTGCTTTATTTTAGATCACATGGAACAATATCAGTGATTTGGTATCAGAGCTTACATTTTCTGTCAAATTTTTGACATAAACGAATTACCTCATTTAAAGTGGTAGTAAACCCAAAATGTTGTCTATGCATATCATTTAGTAGTTTTTTTTATTAAGAATGAATTGCCATGAGTAATTTTTACTGTACCTGCCTCCTGTCTGTGTTATCAATATTTTCTCCAGTCATTACATATACCGCGCATGCGCCGTATCCTCCTTCACTCCGGCAAGCCGGGACCCTGCTGGAAAGATTCAGTGTCCATGTCGGGGTTGCGTCATTTCCGGTTTTAGACGTCAGCCCTGACATCCCACGATGCTTCATCAGAATTCCTGCACAGCGTGCTCCAGGAGGTATGGTCACTCCTTTCTGAAGCATGCTGTTATTAGTTACTATTTGTTTCCATAGTAACCGGAAACGAAGAAGAGGCTTGAGTATCTTTACTAGGGCATATGACATGGAAGACCACAGTGAAGATGGCGCCGGCAAATATGCTGAAATAATGTTTGGATGATTAAGAAAATATGCAGTAAGCTAACATTTTTATATATATATGAAGTGGTCATTCTATTCATAATTAATTTCCCTTTCACAATATTATGAATATAGTATTGATGTGAGTGGGTTTACTACCGCTTTAAGACAAAAATATTTTACCTTATACTTGTCAGCGCTCACACAGTGAGATATGAAACTTAGAAAAAGATTTTTATCAAAGTCTGCAGCAGAGGGAAATTAAATCTTAGAGAACACAGGTTATATTTCTGGAATAGATTGTAATTGCAAAAATGATACATCAGGTTAAAAGCAAATGTGATAATTTACAGCAGATTATCCAATTGTTTCATTCTGGAAAATAGTGAAGCTAATCTATTGTCTCATCACTGTAATTTATTGCAATCCCCTTCTTGGATTCTGGTTTTGATTTTCACATGCGGACAGCAGTCAGAGGATACCAGGGACCCCCGACATCACCAACCTGATTGGCAAATCAGCCCAAGCCCCCCCCCCGAGGATCTTGAGAAAGGAGAGGTGGAGGAAGTGGACGAGATGTGCACCCCAACCAGGTGAGGGTCTGACACCCCAGCTTCAGGTAATCTATTTATGCCTGCATATTTCTAAATACATGTTTTTTCCTCAATTTTAGGTGATGTGCTGGTTGTGGAAAGGGAAGTGGGCGAACCATTTTCCAACGACAGCGCACAAAGACTCATTGGCCAGATCATGACCTGGAATGGGGAGATCGATGGAATGCGCAATCGCCTGGACATCATGCAGCAGGAAATGAAGAAAACAATCAATGTTTTGGGGAGAATTTAATCCTTTTCCCTTAAATTAAATCAATCATGTTCCTCATTTCCTTTTTAGATGACCACATTTACTGCTTTTCATTTTTTACAATTTTAAAAGCCAAATTTTGAAGATGTACACGGTGTGTCAACATGTGCTATCTGCCATCAGGGGATCTCAATGTACGCGTTTTGTGGGTGCAACCCCTTCCTCATAACACTAGTAGGTGAGAGGAAGGGATTGCACCCACTAAACACATCCATTGATCCCCCATGATGGGGGACAGCACATGTTGACATTACCCATTTGGAATCCCAATTTGTGTGCATCTTCAAAATTTGGCTTTTACAGGGGTGACATCACCCCATCTGATTTTTGGAAATATCAAGACATTTTTGACACTATAATGTCTGATATTGCCCTAATTTTCTAGATGTTGAACTTTGTAAGTTCCAGAGTTGTGTGTATGTTTTGTGCATTTGTTGTTTGCATGCAAAACATGCATTTTAACTTTAAAAAGTTAAAAAAAAAAAAAAAATTATATATATATATATATATATATATATATATATATAGTTAAAAAAGAAATATATATTTAAAAAAAAAAAATTTAAACGCACATGTGAATGTGCACAGATTAAAAATTTTACTAATCAACAATGTGTGGCTTCTTCTTTCAATGCTCAATACCAGTTTTGTAAGTAATTTGGTGTTTACAGTGACAATGGGGCTTATTTACTAAATGAAAATACACTTGGCACTACAAGTGCACTAGGAGAACCTAGGAGACACCCAAAAAAAAGCAAGCAATAAATACATTTCGAGATTTTATCTTATCATTTTTTTTATTAATAAAAATTAGACATTGTCTGGCATTGCAATGGCCCCCCCACCCGTAAAAAAATTAACATTTATCCCTAACTTCACGGGTGCTTTGGGGGGCCAAGCCAGTACGGCCAGTATCCTGGCCAATCAGAGGATTCTCTGGAATAAGTCTGGCCTCAGGCCCAACTGAGGCAATATAATTTCTTGAATTTTTTCTTTAAAAAAATTGTGCAGGATGCAGCATGCTAGGACGATATGATTACGTTTGTAGTCCGCCATGTGTATTGCTGTCAGAAACAGGCAGGACCGGCTGGCCATTATCCTGAAGGCATTTTCCACAACTTGTCTTGCTCTGGCCAGCCAGTAGTTAAAAACCCTCCTCTCCGGGGTGAGGGTCCTTTGGGGGAATGGCCTCATCAGGTGCTCGCCCAGACCGAAGGCTTCACCTGCAATAAAGACAAAGGGGAGTCCTTCCACATTATCCGCATCAGGTGGCAATCCCAGGCCACCACTCTGGAGATGCTGGTAGAACTCCATCTATGTGAGGACTCCTCCATCCGGCCATTCTTCCCCATGTCCACATACAGAAATTCATATTGTGCAGACATCACCACCATTAACACCATACTATGAAACCCCTTATAATTAAAATAGTATGACCCCAAATGTGGTGGTGGCACGATGTGGACATGCTTCCCATCTATATCCCCTCCACAATTGGGAAAGTCCCAATGGGTGGCAAAATGGGATGCCACAGTCTGCCATACCTGTGGCATTGAAGGAAACTGGGGAGTCAAACATGAAAAAAAAATATAAGTACTTTTGCACGTAACATTGCAAGCACATTACACAAAAAATATTCTTGCCCAACATCAGTATAACATTTATTTTAAGTATTATTTAAAGACTAAAATATAAGGCCCACTTATCAGATTCCTCACCCCCTCTGATGGCCCATTGATAAAATTTAAGGGGGGGGTTATAAATTAATATAAGGACACACAGACCATTTGGAAACATTTTAAGGGGGGGTTATAAATTCATTTAAAGACACACAGACCATTTGGAAACATTTTAAAGGGGTGTTTAGGGTAAAGCACTACAATGGAGCTGACAAAATACATTGTTAAGTGACTAGACTAGGTGGATATGGGCCCAGCATAGTATACTGGGGAGGTTAGTGAAGGAAAATATGCATGAAGGACAAAAAAGGAGCATTAAAAGATTACAGCATGCATGAGGACAAAGGGGACATTCACAGCATATTGCAATCATGGTAATTAGGGATTGAGGAAAGAAATACAATACATTAGCAAACATAAAATACAATAAAATGTGATGTTAAAGGATAAATCTTAGCTTAATATAGTCCTTCTGCAGGACCTGAATTATAGCAGAACAGGTCTCTGGGATAATGATCCCCAGAGCCTGGGGGGAGATGCCTGTCGAGAACTTGAGGTCCTGCAGGCTTCTCCCAGTCGCCAAGTACCGCAACGTGTGATGGCTTGCCTCATGCAGGTATCCTGCCTGCTGATATAAGGGGTCAACAAAGCCAACAGACGGTGAAAAATGGGGTCCGTCATCCTGAGAAAGTTCCTGAAATTATCAGGATTATTCTCCTGGATCTCACCAAGCAAAGGCATGTGAGAGAATTGGTCACACTGGAGTAACCAATTCTTGGTCCATGTATTCCTCCCCACCCTGTTCATGGACTAGGCCTGGGTCGAAGAATTACCTACAACACCAAGCCGAAGCAAAGCACAAACTCTATGATGCGTACGTACACACAACATGGCTTCAAAACGGTCGGCTGGTCAGAATGAACTTAACAGATTACACTGAAGAACAGCAAGGCCTGTGAAGAGCGAGCTGAAAATCAGCAACGAGCAGACAAGAATGCACTGAATTAACAAATGCGAACTCACTACACGCACTGAAAAGCAGATACAAACCCCACAAGCACAAACTGAACAACAGTTAAACAATCTGAAAAAACACGAGTCTGAAAAGCGCGAATCGTCTCTCACCAAACTTTTACTAACACGAGATAAACACGAAATTAGCAGTAGGGGCCCAAAGGGTGGCACACTAACTAATTGAACTTCCGTTTTATAGTCCCGTCGGACGTGGTGTACTTCACCATCTAGTAAACGGTCGGACTTTGGTGTGATCGTGTGTAGACAAGTCAATTTCGGTGGAACTCCATCGCAACGCCGTCAAAAAGTCCTTCGGGGTTCAGTCCGACGGAAAGACTGGTCGTGTGTACATGGCATAAGTCTTCATCCTCCTCCTCAGTCATTGAGGCTCAGACTAGCACACAATATATTGCAGCTGACAAAATAGCATATTCTCAGTTTGGCTCCTCATCACTGCTCCCACCAACTAGCATGAAGGAGTCAGCTGTTTTTTTTTTTTTTTTAACACTGCTAGAGCCACTTGTTCCAAGAGGATGTGCAACAATTAATGGGCTCTGAGGATGAGGAGGAGAATAAGTGGAGCCTAGAGGGAGAGGACACCAGGAAGGAAGAACCGATGGGCAGTGATGTTCCCGGAGCCCTTGCATACTGCCAAGTTGGTTCCAGTGATGTAGAGGGTACTAATGTCTCTGACCATACCTGGGTGCCCAATGAAGCAGAAGAGGAAAGAGAGGCAGAAGCACAACCCCAGAGAGGCAGGGTGTCATCCAGGTGCAGCTCACAGAGAAGTGGAGGGAGAAACTGCCATGTTCTACCAGATGGCAAAGCTTCATGGGTTCAGGATACCTGTTCTGCTCCCTGGAGCTCATCTGTGTGGTCCTTTCATAACAGCAGACTGCACCATTGCTATAGTTTCTGCCTCCAGCATATCAAGTTTGGCAATACAATTGGCTATTTGGGTACCACCTGTATAAAAATACATCTAACCTCTCACCATGCAGCTCAGTGGTAACAGCACAGAGGCATATATAGTTTACAGCCCACTGAGTGAGTCTGCTGGCAGCTGGAAAAGGTGCAGAACAGAGCACACTGCTGGAACTTGTTCAGCCACTCTGCGTTCTTACAGCTACTGTGATGGTATCAGAGCTGTGTCCTCCACCTCCTCCTTATCCTCCTCCTCAATGCCCTGTTCTATGGAGTTGTCCTCTGATCCATATAGGTAAGAGGCCAGGCCACCTGGCTACATCACCTGGTGTAACCGCGCCCTTATGATGTCACAAACTGGTGAATGCTGGGTTGGCAATGTTACAAGAGGCAGTGCCACCAGGTGACATAGCCAGGTAGCCCTGCCCCTTACCTATATAAGAAATGTCAAATGGGGCAGCCTGCAGTAGGCAGCCAGCCTTCATGTCGGCGGGAGCATTTTAATTTTTTTTATCTTTTGGGTGCGGCATGATTGACAATAAATTTACATTGGGGACATTATTTACATTTTTTTTAAATAAAGAAATTGTCAAAAATCGTGTGTGTGTTTTTATTACTTTTTGACACTTTTTGGGTGAATGGGTAGGGGTACTATGTACCCGATACTCGTTCATATGGGGAGGGCATCTGGGGGCCCCCTTTTTAAAGAGGGCTTCCAGATTTTAATAAGCCCCCTGCCCACAGACCCCCACAACCAGTGTATGGGGATGAGGCCCTTGTCCCCATCAACATGGGAAGAAGGTGCTTTGGGGCGGGCGAGCTCCCTCCGCTCCAAAGCACCCACACCCCAATGTTGAGGGCATGTGGCCTGGTAAAGTTCAGGAGGGGGGACACTTACTCACTCCTCCCTTTCCTGACCTGCCAGGCTCCATGCCTTGATAAGGGTCTGGTATGGATTCTGGGGGCCCCACACCCTTTACTTTTTTACATTTTGGCCTGGTATGAACTGGGGGGAGACTCCACACCATTTTTTCTTTTTTTTTTTTTCAATAGCCTGGTGACGGGAATTGCAACCGCGAGTCATTTTAAATGTTATTTGACTAGTTTTTTCTTTATAAATATCATTTTTAATACAGCATGTTCTATGCATGCCACAGATGTACCACTTTATAGGCAGACTAAGGGGACCTCCCAGGCACTAAATTTAAAGGAATTTTTAATTTTTATTGTTGCACTTTAAGCATCATTAAAATCACTTCTCCTGAAAAAATTGTTTTTAAAAATTGTATTTGCATTGATACATGTCCCCCAGGGCAGTCGCCGGACCCCCATAGCCCTTTTATGGCCAATTACTTGCATATAAGCTGTCAAAATGGGCACTTTTGATTTTTCCTGTTTGGCTCACATAGACTTCAATGGGGTTCGCTGTTCGGTTAAGAAATTTTACCCTGTTCGGGAGTTCTGCTGTGAACTGAACAGGAGGGTGTTCGGCCCATCTCTAATCTTCAGATATCTCCCCCAGGAAAAAAAAAATCACTGTTGAGAAAAAAAAAATAAAAAAAATAAACTCCCAGAATAGTTATTCCAGGATGCCTTGTGGGAGGGGATATCATCATAAAAACCTATTTGTATTGCCTCAAGAAGAAAAAAATCGTCTGATTCTATGATTTATTCAAAGTCCATTCTTTGTTGGTATAAATTTTGTCAAGAGAAAATCCTCATTGTCATTTTTCCAATAGGTTAACAGTTCTCCATTATTATAGCACCATTTTGCTTTGCCATTGTGCTTTTGCAAAAAACAATTGAGTGCTCACATTTGCAGTTGACAAAAAAGTAGTCTACTCCAAACCCTAAGAACAACACTGTTTAACCCCTTCATCCTGAAAAAAAATTCTAAGTTAATTCAGGGTTATAGTAGCTGAACATACGTAATGCTTAGTAAATACAAGTGAGGTCTGTTATCTAAATCTTTTACATTTTTTTGTCAGATCACACATTATTAACAGGAAGTTCAGATATAAGATATACTCAGCAGATTTCTTTGAAATATGATTTAACACTATTGTTTAGAAAATCATATTCTTGCAATACATGCATATGTGCAATTAACTATTTCATAAACATGAATAATTTTACAGTACATTCTTTAAGACAGTAATTTTTTCTAAAAAGTTTTTTTTTTTTCTTTATTTTTAGATAAAATTCATTTCTATGCAGAATATATGTTCTTGCAGGTACAATTGCAGTCAGTTCCTGTTGACTATTCTGACCTTTATTAATTCAAAGTTGTCCAGTAGTGAACACTGATCTGTCAAAGCTGACACTTTATCACAGTAGGATTTTGCTGGGAGAATTTTGAAAGAGTTGCAAGACACCACACTGAGTTTTCTTAATACCAGCAGGGTGCTTAAGAACTTGGAACTTTTACTCTGAAAACTACGTTTTTATCCCATAGTTTGTCTGTAAGTAAAATAAATGTCACCAGAAATTCACAGCATGAATGAAAAGTTCTGTCTTTTCAATGCCAGCTGAAAGACTGTTTTGAACTGCATCCTTTTGTACATAGCATCCCTAATTACAATTTATTTAGGTGCACACAAAATCTATATTTTATTTCACAGTGAGACTGTAAATTTATAGATATAAGGTTGCATTTAAAATGGTAGAACAGGGAACAGTAATATCTAACCATTTTTAGTGTTTGTTTTGGTAGTCTAGAAAAATAAAAGTTCATGAAAATTTATCTCTAGCAAACATATGTTTGCAAACTGGCAAACATAGGTTATTTCACATAATTGAGAACTTTTATTACAGTGGTTGTAAAACCTAAACATTTTTTAATATTAATGCATGCCTGGCATTAAGGAAAAATGTTTAGGCATCATTACCCCCCCCCCCCCTTTACTTACCTGAGCACTCCCTCAACCCACTGCTGTCCCCATCTGCAGCTTTTCTCTCCCATCACTTTTTGGTCTCATAGGCTTTGCTGAGGCAGTGGAAGCCATTGGCTCCCGCTAGTGTAACTCAAAGCCATTGGCGAGGGAACAGGGTTCGGGACAGAGTCCTGCTGTCTGTGTCTCCTGCTGCCTGTGTCTATAGATGCAGACATTGAGGTTTATAAATGAGCCTGCACGAGTGCCCCCATAGAAAGTGACTTTTTATGGGGGCACTTACTGGAGAGGAAGAACCAGAAGTGCCAGTGGCTGACATGCTTTATGATTGCTCACATGGTTTTGCTATACAATGCTCTTCCATGTTCTTATTCATGTATAATATTACTGTGCCACTCATGGTTGTAGAAGGATATTCTAAAAGATGATATCAGAGAGACTCTAAGACCCACTTAATGGCCAAGTATTCCCATTCCACCACCATGTCACTTTTCTTATTTCCAACTGAGGCCACAGCATGGTCCTCTCCATGGATGTCCTTTGATAGAACAGCTCAAAATTCCACATCAGAAGTGTTGATCTAAAAGGCAATATCCCATTGTAAATTGGGAGCTATTAGGATAGGATAGCTATACAGTGGTGACTTGAGCTCCAGGAAAGCTTTTCAGCATATGCATTCCACATGGCCATGACCAACTTCCAACCCCTGGTCAGATCAGTTAACAGCACCAACAAGGTGGCAAATGTAATCACTAACCATCTGCAGTACCCTATGTCTATGATTAAGGCAGGGCAAAATGAATCAGAGGCGTGGCTCATGAGAAGCTCATGGCTGAGGCCATTTCTCTTCACCTGTTGAGCTTGTGGTGCGTGGCATCTCTCATACTTCTTTGTTTTCTGAATTAGGCATAAGACAGCCTGCACCTTTATATTGCTGAGGGATACCAGATTTACCAGAGCACCTTGAACGCCGCTATAAGTGGTATAGGGCATTGCGCTCATCTGCAGTACCCCACTATGCCCAAGAATGCATGCACATGCTAACTTAACTGACTGAGACAGTCTGCCAGCAGAGGGTTAGAAGCCTGCTGACAAAACAAACAAACAAAAAATCTCAGCATTGGTATGGGCCTTTGAGGTGTATTCACAGGGAGGAGCCCCTCCATAACATCCAAGTGTAATAAAGTTCTAGGCCTCACCCAGGTATCTTCTCCAGGAACACCACATCTGAAAAGAAAGTGGTGAACTGGTCTGGCCTAGTCTGTGAAGAAACAAAGACAAGGACAACAGGTCTCCCTTGCAGCAACAACTGCCATCCATCCCTGCTGTCTTCAGGCTAGAATCCTGCATCAGCCCCTCTAACAGTACATTTTAGTATTGGGTAGTCTGATGATGTCACTGTTGGGTCTTCTGAATAGCTCCTCCACTTCCTTCAGCTGTTGGGTCTTGTGTGACCAAAACCCCACATTTATGAATGGACCGCTCCAGGCTCCATTCCTGCTGAATTTCCTAAAACTGTGCTCAGGCCTCCTGATTGTGGGACTCACGCAGTGGATTTGAGACATGTATATAATCTCATACATGTCTGCTTCCCACTGTGGACGAGAGGCCTGAATGATGTCTATAATGTGTTCCGAAACGTAAGGATAGTACAGACCCCACTCAAGTGCCATTCTCATTTGAGTCTCCTGCCTTGTCCAGGGAGAACACAAGATTGGGGTGACCAAACAACCCATTGTTTGATATACAGTCAGGTCCATAAATATTGGGACATCGACACAATTCTAATCTTTTTGGCTACATACACCACCACAATGGATTTGAAGAGAAACAAACAAGATGTGCGTTAACTGCAGACTTTCAGCTTTAATTTGAGGGTATTTACATCCAAATCAAGTGAACGGTGTAGGAATTACAACAGTTTGTATATGTGCCTCCCACTTTTTAAGGGACCAAAAGTAATGGGACAGATTGACAATCATCCATCAAACTTTCACTTTTTAATACTTGGTTGCAAATCCTTTGCAGTCAATTACAGCCTGAAGTCTGGAACGCATAGACATCACCAGACGCTGGGTTTCATCTCTGGTGATGGTCGTCAGGCCTCTACTGCAACTGTCTTCAGTTTCTGCTTGTTCTTGGAGCATTTTCCCTTCAGTTTTGTCTTCAGCAAGTGAAATGCATGCTCAATCGGATTCAGGTCAGGTGATTGACTTGGCCATTGCATAACATTACACTTCTTTCCCTTAAAAAAGTCTTTGGTTACTTTCGCAGTATGCTTCGGATCATTGTCCATCTGTACTGTGAAGTGCCGTCCAATGAGTTCTGAAGCATTTTGCTGAATATGAGCAGATAATATTGCCTGAAACACTTCAGAATTCATCCTGCTGCTTTTGTCAGCAGTCACATCATCAATAAATACAAGAGAACCAGTTCCATTGGCAGCCATACATGCCCACGCCATGACACTACCACCACCATGCTTCACTGATGAGGTGGTATGCTTTGGATCATGAGCAGTTTCTTTCCTTCTCCATACTCTTCTCTTCCCATCACTCTGGTACAAGTTGATCTTGGTCTCATCTGTCCATAGGATGTTGTTCCAGAACTGTGAAGGCTTTTTTAAATGTTGTTTGGCAAACTCTAATCTGGCCTTCCTGTTTTTGAGGCTCTCCAATGGTTTACATCTTGTGGTTAACCCTCTGTATTCACTCTGGTTAAGTCTTCTCTTGATTGTTGACTTTGACACACATACACCTACCTCCTGGAGAGTGTTCTTGATCTGGCCAACTGTTGTGAAGGGTGTTTTCTTCACCAGGGAAAGAATTCTTCGGTCATCCACCACAGTTGTTTTACATGGTCTTTTGGTGTTGCTGAGCTTCCCAGTGCGTTCTTTCTTTTTAAGGATGTTCCAAACAGTTGATTTGGCCACACCTAATGTTTTTGCTATCTCTCTGATGGGTTTCTTTTGTTTTTTCAGCCTAATGATAGCTTGCTTTACTGATAGTGACAGCTCTTTAGATCTCATATTCAGAGTTGACAGCAACAGATTCCAAATGTAAATAGCACACTTGAAATAAACTCTGGACGTTTTATCTGCTCCTTGTAAATGGGATAATGAGGGAATAACACACTCCTGGCCATGGAACGGCTGAGCAACCAATTGTCCCATTACTTTTGGTCCCTTAAAAAGTGGAAGGCACATATACAAACTGTTGTAATTCCTACACCATTCACCTGATTTGGATGTAAATACCCTCAAATTAAAGCTGAAAGTCTGCAGCTAATCCTGTTTGTTTCATTTAAAATCCATTGTGATGGTGTATAGAGCCAAAAAGATTAGAATTGTGTCGATGTCCCAATATTTATGGACCTGATTTTATATATATATATATATATATATATATATATATATATATATATATATATATATTCAAATCCCTTCAACCGGGATGGATGTGAACCACATAAACACGCTACAAGAAAACATGAAATGGTCTTGAAGTGTGCCCTGGTCTGCTGGTAGGTATACCAAAAAAGGGGGCAAAATTATTCAGGTAGGGGTGAAAGCTCTTTATTGGTTTAGTGTTATTTACTTAGCAAGTTTTGTAAATGCTTGCAACATTTCTACCTGAGGATTCAGGATGTACCGGAAAAAGCAGGCAGATTTTCACCTGCCTAATCTCTTGATGATATGGTCTGGAACCCAATGCTGGGATGCAGCCGAGGCTGCTCCAATTCAGGAGTATCCAGAGTACCGACTGGGGTTGAGGCCTAGGTTGTGCAAGAGGATCCTGACGTGCTTGATGAACTGGCAACAACTCAAGGGGTTGGTTGGGAAAGGTGTTAGTGGACTAGAGTTGGATTGACTGGGTAGGTGTGACAGTAGGCGGGACGAGTATCGCTACTGGGCACCAGATTTTTTTTGTCTTGAAAAGATGGATGTCGACCCCGGAGCCAGTTTGCTGGGTTTTGGATACAGCGAAGTGGAGAATGAAATTATATTGAAGCGAGCCAGGTGACATCTACACAGTACCTGGCCAGCAGGGTTATTACAGGTAAACTTGCTAGGCTGCATACAACTGTAGTAGGCCAGGTAGATGGCAGCTTGAATGACCAAGCTGGGAAGAAAGCCAAACAGGGAATGAGAGAGGATGGTCGACATGTCTCTGAAGATAGTACACGTGATGGGCAAGCATTTGGAGTTGGCTATGGGCTGTTGCTTCTGAATGCCAAGCAGGAAAGGTTCTGATCGCATGGGTTGCGAACAAGGGTGGCTTTGCGGGATCTTGTAAGGCCAGGAAGTGTTGGATGCTGACTAAGTATAATCTGATGGTGTTGTGTGATAGAGCCAATTGAGTGTGGCAATATGAAAGCTAGTATGTGCTTAGTGTCTGTTGACATTGCCGCGGGGCAAGATGCCAGAAACTTGCAGAAAGGTGTTCCAAGCTGTGTGGTAGGCCTTGAGTGTGTTGCAGGATAAGGATTGATTAATGAGCTGGGTCTTGCTGTGAAGGTACTGCTTTATTCCAATGTCAGCTGAGAGCAAGGTGGGATAAGAGATGATATTGGGTCAGCTCTGGGTTTCTGCTGGAAAAATGAAATTACAATAAAACAGGACAGTGTAACTGCTGCAACGTTGCACTTACCCGGAATGAATGTGCAGTGCACATTGAACTGATGCTGCAGAGATAATTGTACCAGCCTGCGTAGGAAGGACATAATAGGGAGCGATTTGGACCTGCCCTTATTAATGATATTGGCCGTGGCCTGGTTGTCGGTGGAGAAGGCCGCCGTTTGTCCAGGTATGGCCCCAGACCTGGGCGGCTGCCATGATCGGGTATAGTTCGAATAATGGGGAAGACCAGATGAACCCAGGAATTAGGAGTATCCTGCAAACCAATGGTCCTGCAAACCAATGATGGCCAAAAATTGCAGCGTAGCCTGTGGAGGCTGCGGCATCCATTACGGTGATAGAGGCGATACTGAGGGTATGAACATAGATATGCCACTCCAACTAGTAAGGAACTCATCCCACATAGAAAAATCCGCTACTGCTGCTGTGTCTAATCTAAGGATTAGATCGGGGTCCTCTGTCTGAGGGAGGAAGACCAAGAGGCGCGAAATAAAAGATAGTCCCTGGGGAATGATTTTCATTGCAAAGTTGAGCATCCCTAAGAGAGTTTGAAGCTGTTTCTTAGTACACCCCAGTGCACGGGTAAAATCATGAAGTACTGACCTGATGCGGGTCAGTTTGTCCGGGGGACAGGCTGGCCTGCATGGAGCAAATGTCCAGGTTGACCCCAAGGAAGGTGATAGAGTGTGCTGAGCCTTCCACTTTGTGTTCTGCTATGGACACATTGAGATTCCCAAACACCACTCTTAACCTATCTAGGTCTACTGGGGTCATGCCGGTATGTTCGATTAGCAGGAAGTCATCCAGGTAATGAATGACCATCTGGCACTGGGCTTGGTGAAACAGGATCCAGGTGAGGGACTGTGCGAAGGTGTCAAAGAGCCACAAGCTCTTTGGTGGCAAAGTAATATGACTTTTTCCTGATATGATCTGATATGCCAGCTTTAGAGACCCAGGCGCCTGTGCCTACTTTGATAATGGTCTGGATCACCATGTAGACTGAAGCATATTTCAGGGAGAATTCCTCTGAAGCAATTAAGGAATTCATACTCAGGATGTGGGAATAATGAGGCACAGACAGGTCGTACATCAAACGATTTTTATTCAAAAACTTGCCTTTGATAAGCCCAATAGGGCTAACTCTCCAGATGTTGAATGATGAAGCCTCTGTCAAGTTCGGCCTGTAACAGCTGGTCTATAGCCTGTTTGTCGGTGGCCGCTGAGTCGTGTGGGGCAGTGTGATGAGGTTGGTATGCAACCTGCTGTAAATCCTTGGACAAGGAAGGTGGCTAGTGAGGGAGTGGGGTGTGAGGTGAGGTAAAACCTCAGCCATAGGACGTCTACTCAGCCTAGTCAGGACGTTTTCTGCTGCTTGATTTGGGATAGTGCTTTAGGATGTGCTCTATGACATATGGTACAGATATGGAGCAGCCGACATCGGCTGTAGTTGCACGATCCACAATTAAAGTTATTACAGATGGATGCTCCCCCTTCTGACAGAATGGGACATCCGAACTTGTCCACCTGGGGCATCTGAGCTGGGGTCAACAAGGCCTGAGCTGTACTGGAGGTGGAGGGAAGATCGAGAGGGTGTCTAACTGCTATGTTGGCACACCAGGTAGCGGTGTGGGTGGAGGACTGGCAGATAGCACAGAGTGGTGAGCGTAGACCGGTAAAGTGGCGGCAGAACAATTCTGTGTCCATGAGGCTCCAATCCGTGCCTGCTTGGAACTGTGTGAGCCTGGCTGCTGTTTTGGCTGAGAATGAAAGGTGGTAATCATAAAATGAGAATCCCCCCGTATTTATAGCCCAGGTCCACCTGGGGATATGTGGGCCAATGTGCCTTGCTGTGACTGGATTCAAACTGAACCATAGGGTAAGGCGCACTAAGGGGTGTCCGTCAATGATGTGACAAATTAAACAGTGATCTGAATTTAAAAGTGAACCGTTATGTCGACATTGAACAACAGTAGAGCGTATGACGGGATAAAAGAAACAAAAAATGCACAAATGACCAGATATGTAGCGACTGCCGAACCTGAGAAGAACATTACAGACAATATACAAAATAATACCACTGAATGATTGAAGATGGTGATGGTGACACGAATCGGGGTTCCGTAACTGAGACTGACAGTGAGCCGAACTGTGGAATATGGGATGAAATGAGGGCAAAAAGAAATGAGCAAAATTAAGCCGACACGAAATGGAGTGCTGCTAAAGCAACTGGACTCGGATCGGCATATGGGGTATATGAAATGAAATGACCGAAATGATTGCCATGACAGAGGCACGAATCAGTGTGTCATGATAGCGACTGACAGCGAACCTGTGGAACAGGAAATAATAATGGTTAACACGAGTCGATGTGAATTAGTGTGTCGCAGATGAGACTGAATTTGAATTGGAGTGAAGGGTATGCGAAATGTAACAAATGAAATGTTTGTCCTGGTAGTGGCATGAATCAGTGTGCCGCAATTGTGACTGACAAGGAACCGGACTGTGGAGCATGGAATTGTATGAGACAGAATGACTAGAACGAGCCAACACAAATCGGTGCGTCGCAGATGTGACTGAATTCAAATCAGAGTGAAGGGTATGCAGAATGTACCAAATGAAATGATTTGCCATGGCAGAGGCGCAAATCGGTGTGCCACAATTTGCGACTGATAACGAACCGGGCTGTGGAGCGTGGAATGCATGAGACGGAAGGATTAGCACGAGTCGACACGAATCAGTCTGTCGCAGATGCGAATGGATTCTAATCAGAGTGACGGGTATATGAGATGAATGGAATGATTGCCATGACAGAAACACAAATCAGTGTGCCACAATTGCGACTGACAACAAACTGGACTGTGGAGCATGGAATGGAATGAGATGGAATAACAAGAATGAGCCGTCAGGAATCGGTGCGTCGCAGATGCGACTGGATTCGGATCGGAGTGAAGGGTATGCAAAGTAACAATGGATACGATGACAGAGACCCGAATCAGTGTGCTGCGATTGCGACTGACAGCGAACTGAATTGCGGAGCATGGCATGAGATGACATGACAAAAACTAGCTGGGACAAATCGGTGAGTCGCTCATGCGACTATATTCGGACCGGAGGGTAATGCAAACTAAAATAACTGAAATGATAGACAGCGTTTAAGTGAAATGGGCTGACTATGTGGCGTGTAACAACAAGGTACGAGAATGTAGGGGGGCGTGGCTTGCCGGCGGTGCGGATGGAAGCCTGAAATCCCAGCTCTGCAAATCTACCCAGCATTAAGTGACTCTAAGGCAACAAATCAAGAGCAAAATAAATCCACACAACTTGCGGGACTTCCCGCTACCTACAGGTACAATGTCAAAGCGTAGGAAGCACCTCAAAGGGCCACAGAAGCTGACAAACTTCTTCTTGTTAGCAGACAAGAGCCGCAGGCAAGATGGCGCCGGCGGCCTCCTCAATTAAGCAGTGCGGCTCCTCTCCCCTCATGCTGGCTTTACTTTCACACAGCAGCAGCACTTCTCCTCCTCTTCAGCGGTGGACGGTGAGTCATCTTCCCCTGCTTCTCCCTTCACAGCCAGTCCAGCTAAATCAAAGCCCCGCAGGGATAAAACAGCTCTCAGCCAGCCTAGCAATCCCTCCCTCACTCTGCCAATTCTTGATCCTCAGCAACCCTCGGCAATAGATTCATTCCCAGCCACAGGCCCTTCAGGTCTGGTATGGATATTAAGGGGAACCCCGCGCCAAAATTAAAAAAAAAAAATGGCTTGGGGGTCCGCCTCAAAATCCATACCAGACCCTTCAGAACTGGTATGGATTTTAAGGGGAACCCCGCACCAATTATTTTTTTTTAAATGGCATGCTGTCCCCCAAAAATCCATATCAGACCCTTATGCGAGCACGCAACCTGGTAGGCCACAGGAAAAGAGGGGGGACAAGAGAGCGCCCTCCCCTCTTGAACCGTACCAGGCCACATGCCCTCAACATGGGGAGGGTGCTTTGGGGTAGACCCCAAAAGCACCTTGTCCCCATGTTGATGGGGAGAAGTGCCTCATCCCCACAACCCTTGCCCGGTGGTTGTGTGAGTCTGCGGGCAGAGGGCTTATCGGAATCTGGATCCCCAGAACCCGGCCCCCGCCTGTGTGAAATGGTAACGGGGTACATATGTAACTCTACCGTTTCACAAAAAATGTGTAAAAATGGTAAAAAAAAAAAAAACACAATACACACCTTGGGACAAGTCCTTTATTAAAAAAATGAAAAAAGAAAACTGTCCCACGGAGTCGTCGTCTTCTTCTTCTCGCGCTCTGATGGACCGAAAAAGAAAAAAAAACCCTGCACGACGCCTACGATCTGCCTCCATGGGAGGCACCTGCCATAATGACCGGCTGCTCTCAGATGACAGCTCTGTTATAACTGAGGGCGGGGCCACACAATGATGTTGTCGGTGACCCCGCCCCCTATGATGCACTGGGGCATCCCTATGGCTTTCCCGTAGCGTCAGTGGGGGGCGGGGCCACCCGATCTGCCCCCCTCTGATGCATGGGGACATCCCTATGGCTTTCCTGTAGAGTCAGAGGGGGCGGGGCCAGCCGGTTATGTAACCAAGTGACCCCGCCCCCTCTAACGCTACGGGGAAGCCATAGGGATGTCCCAGTGTGTCAGAGGGGGGCGGGTTAACCTGGCGATATCATCGCGTGGCCTCGCCCTCAGTTATAAAAGAGCTGTCACGTGAGAGCGGCTGGTCATTACGGCGGGAGCCTCCAATGGAGGCAGATCTCAGGCGGCATGCGGCTTTTTTTTTTTTTTCCTTTTTCGGTCCGTCGGAGCGCGAGAAGAAGAAGACTCCGTGGGTCAGTTTTATTTTTTAATTTTTTTAATAAAGGACTTGTCCCAAGGCGTGTATTGTGTTTTTTTTACCATTTTCACACATTTTTTGTGAAATGGTAGGGGGTACATTTGTACCCTGTTACTATTTCACACAGGGGGGGCTGGGATCTGGGGGTCCCCTTGTTTAAAGGTGCTTCCAGATTCCGATAAGCCCCCTGTCCACAGACCCCCACAACCACCGGGCAAGGGTTGTGAGGATGAGGCCCTACTCCCCATCAACATGGGGACAAGGTGCTTTAGGGGGCTACACCAAAGCACCCTCCCAATGTTGAGGGCATGTGGCCTGGTACAGTTCAGTAGGGGGCGCTCTCTCATCCCCCCTCTTTTCCTGTGGCCTGCCAGGTTGCGTGCTTGAATAAGGGTCTAGTATGGATTTTGAGGGGGACCCCGCGCCATTTTTTTTTTAATTTTGGCGCGGGGTTCCCCTTAATGTCCATACCAGACCTGAAGGGCCTGGTATTGAATTTGCGGGGGAGCCCCATGCATTTTTGTGAATCCCATGCCGTTTTTATCAATGAACCTTTATGTGTATTGCCGGGACCGAAAATTCAATATGGCCACGAGTACTTTTAAATGACTTTTTTTCCCTTTAGAAATGTAATTTTGCTCTCGGACTGTTGTAAACATGGGAAACAATGAGCCACTTTACAGGCATACTATAGACACCCCCCATGTACAAAATTTAAAGGAATATTACACTCTTATTGTTTCACTTTAAGCATTATTAAAATCACTGCTCCTGAAGAAACGGCCATTTTAAAGCTTTTTTTTGCATTGATACATGTCCCCTGGGGCAGGTCCCAGGTCCCCAAACACTTTTTATGACATTACCATGCATATAAGCCTTAAAAAAATTAGCACTTTTGATTTCTCCCATAGACTTTTAAAGGGTGTTCCGCGGCTTTCGAATTTGCCGCGAACACCCCAAATTGTTCGCTAGTCAGCGAACAGCCAAACACCCAATGTTTGAGTCAAACTTACGTTCGACTCGAACATCGGGACCATCCCTAAACATGATGATGAATTACAATTAATCAAACTTAAACTGGCAGATTTAGAGGACCGGTCCCGTCGGAACAATATAAAATTCCTCAACATCCCAGAGACAATACAGCAACCTGACCTGGTCCAATATTTACAGGCGCTAATGAGGTCCATAGTACCAGACTGACTGACTGAGATTTGGAAATAGATCGGGCACATAGACTTCCAAAACAACCTCACCTTCCTGAATCAAAACCCAGAGATGTACTTGCCCGTATTCGTTTTTTCACTGCAAAAGAGAAGGTGATGTTGGCTGCAAATCATTCATCTACCCTTCCAGAACCTTTTGCTGCAATCAAACTGTATGCAGATCTCTTAAAAACAACAATGGATACCCGGCGACAATTAGCCACTATCACAAAACTACTACAGAACCATCACATTCCCTATAAGTGGGGCTTCCCTGTCAAATTGCTAATAACCTACCAAAGCAAAACATATACCGTGAAATCACTTGCTGGGGGACTCAAACTTCCGAGAGACTGGCGTCTCATTCCTGAGGAAACCACATCCTCTGACAAACCCTCATCCTCACAAATGGACATGGACCGGTTCCTTCAGGATGCCTAACAAAACCTGATTGCCCTCCACCTTCCACCTTATGCGACTGGGTAGTAGCGGGTTACTCTGCAGAAACCAAATTCTATTCTCGCGGACCCATCCGTGACGGCTACCATTGAGGATCACTTTTCTCCCTCTGTTAATACCAACAGTAGTTACTGCACATTGAGCTCACTTGATAAAGAGCTTCCATTTTTTACTTGTTCTGTACCTCTGGGCTCACCAGCCCCTCATTGAGACTACTAATAACCTGAATTGCATGACTATCTGACCCATCTTGAGACCACAGTTGCAGTCTCTAATATCAATGAGCTTACTATTAAAACTTCTTTCACAACTCCTGGCTATTACCCTAGTACACCAAAGATTCAGACTTGTATAACTGCCTGAAGCACAACATGCCCATCAAGATTTTCTCACTAAATGTCAAAAGCTTAAACAGCCCACAGAAAAGAACAACGCTGCAAAAGGAAACTACAAAGAAACAAGCCGGAATAGTCTTTGTACAAAAGATGCACTTTGCCTCAACCAAAACCCCAACAATCAAACTTAAAGGATATGACCAACTCTTTCTTGCCCTAGGCCCAATAAGAAAAATGGTATCCTAACAGCGATTAAAGACAGTCTCCGGTTCCAACTTCACCAATCTTATGAGGACCACCAAGGTCGCTATCTAATTTTGATTTGTGATATAGGGCAGTCCACCTACACCCTGGTCAATGTATATGGACCAAATGCTAAACAAATCAGCTTCCACAAATGCTTATGTAAAAAAACTTGGAAATTTACAAAGAGAAAGCCTTAGCCTAGGGGGCGATTTCAACATAGTCAGGGACCCCTCCATGGACACTTCAACATACAAACAATGGCAGTGAGATGCATTAAACCCTTTATTCAAACAACAGACCTTTTTGATGTATAGAGATGCCAGCATGGGTCCGAAAAGGACTACACATATTTCTCCCCTTCACAGATGACCTATTCATGCATAGACATGTTTGTGGTCAACAAATGGACTTTGCAAAATATCAAGAGCTCTGACCATGCCCCAATAACTATAATCTTGGACGATCACCAACATGGACCACCACGAATATGGAGACTCAACTCCACCCTTCTAGCAGACAAATAAATTTGTCAAGATCTCCTTCATGAGCATCGCTCCTTCTTTGAACTTAATGCTCTTCCAAACACTAATACCTGCACGCTTTGGTCAGCATGCAAGGCCTACATGTAAGGAATACTTATTAAGCTAAATACGAGATTAAAGAACCAGAGGAACAGGCAGATTGACGAGATCATGTTACAAATTATAGAAAAGCAGAACAAAACTCATCCTTCTCACAAATTATCTAGTGAACTCCTAGAGCTGAGACATTCACTCAGATCACTACTCCTCTACAAATATGAAAACAACCTTAAATATACTAAAGCTAACCATTACGTGCTTGGTAACAAACAAGGAGCTCCATTGGCTAGTACAGTCAAAGCACAACGTTTGAAATATAAAATTTCCTCCACCCCACCTCCAGACAATTCCTAACAGACCCACAAGACATTGAAAATGCCTTTAGCGAGTATTACTCATCTCTAAACAACTTAATAAATGACCTCAGCCAACAGATTCTCTTATTCGTGAATTTTTAAAATCTATAACTCTACCCACTATCTCAGCCTCCTAACTTCAGTCTCTGTTACAGCCCTTCTTCGTAGAGGAAATAAGCGGCGCCATCAAAGATTTACCCCTACATAAGTCACCTGGAGAGGATGGGTTTTCAAATGAATTCTATTAGCAATTTAATGACATCCTCGCACCCCAATTAATGACCCTCTTCAACCATGTCGGTGCCTCTGGTTCTCTACCAACAGATATGTTACGTTCAACTATTATAACTATACCGAAACCAGACAAAGATCCCTCATCAACTGCAAAGTATAGGCCAGTATCTCTCCTGAACACAGACATAAAAATACTAGCTAAATTCCTTGCCAAAAGATTACTGATATACCTCCTATCTTTAGTGCACCCTGACCAAGTTGGGTTTATCCCAGGCCGCCAGGCACCAGATGCCACAAGAAGGGTAATAAACCTCATACACCACGCTTTCAAAACACAAACGCCTTCTCTGCTTCTTTCCCTAGACGCAGAGAAGGTATTTGATAGAATCCATTGGGGTTTTCTAAAAGAGATCCTTGCCAAATTTGGGGTCACTGGATGGCTCCAAAATGCTATACTTTCTCTCTACTCCAACCCCTCAGCAAAAGTACTCACAGGAGGAGCCCTATCCACCCCATTCACCATATCAAATGGCATACGTCAAGGATGTCCCCTCTCACCACTTATTTTTGCCCTGCTAATGGAACCCCTCATGACCAAAATTAGAACTGATACACAAATCTCAGGAATTAAATGTGATAACACAGACCATAGAATAAGCTTATTCACAGATGATATGATACTAATGATTCCCAATCCATCACAATCCCTTCAGAAGATACAAGAAATTATCCAACAATTTAGCAAGGTCTCCTTTTATAAGCTTAACATATCAAAATCTGTATTAATGCCCTTTTGCCTCCACACACAGTTGGAATCCCACCTTCGAAATATCACCCCATTCACATGGGTAAACAACTCTATTCCCTATCTGGGAATACAAATAGCACCCACTCTAAAACAATTATTTGCACTTAACTACCAGATCTTTCTCCAACTCCCTCAACTACTTTGCCCACTATGCTCAACTGGCCTCTCCAAAATAGGTAGGATCTCTACCCTTAAGATGATAATACTACCAAAACTCCTGTACCTATTCCGCACACTGATAATACCCCTCCCTCAATCCTTCCTAACCTTCATCCAAAGGCAAATATTGAAATTTATGTGGGAAAAAAGACCTCCCAGATGTGCCAACTATAACTTAACCAGAACGTACAAAAAGAGAGGGGTTGGCCTTCCCCACATCAGTAGTTACTACCATGCCTCCATTTTAGACCAAATATACTATTGGTGGCACCCAACATCTGAAAAAATCTGGTCAATCATGGCAACTTTAACCACCCAGAAGAAACATCCCCTATACTCCCTTCTCCTAACAGCAGCAGGATGCCCTCCTCCTCTCCATAATACACCCCAGTCAGTTACAGCTTCTATACTAACATGGAAAAAAATGTTATCCAAACAAATCCCCAGCCCTCCTACCCGCTCTATACCTATCCCCCTTAGAGACCTAACAAAACATCTCTCAGACCTCAAACTCTCCGCACGGAACAATCAAGGTATCACAAATATTCTCAATCTTACCAATCACAAGATGTTAAAATCATTTGAAAACCTCCAACATGAATTTAATCTCCCACATTAAGAACTCCACACCTACATGAGAATCTACTACTTTCTCAAATCCTTGAAATTTCCCTATACAGTCACGCTGTTGGAACCAATGTTCCAATTTTACACATGATCCCCATACCCCAAAAAAGGAATAACCTTATTCTACACCTTACTGAACGATGATCATCCTTACTCGCAAATTGCTACCCTAACCAAATGGGCCGAGGAGCTGAGAGATATGTGGCAACAAGCCTTTAGCTTCACCTTCACTGCATCTCACTGTTTCAACCATTTGGAGACCTACCAAAAAACCCTACATAGATGGTATCTAATGCCCTACCAGCTATCAAAGCTATACCTAGGACGCCCACTATGCTGTTGGAGGAACTGTGGTAGCATAGGCTCCATAGCACTCGTACTATGATATTGTAAATCTCTCACCTCATTTTGGAGACAAATATTCACATTGATCTCTACTATCTCTGGCTTGCCTTCTACTTTTATCCCTTCACTAGCACTGCTCCATGTAGGGTTAGAAAAATACCCTTTAAACACCAAAACTGTCATAACACATCTTCTGCTAGCAGCCAAGCTAAATATCATTAGGTTATGGAAAACCACAGAAACACCCTCCATATCTAGCACAAGTGCAGATCTTAATCAACAATGTGAATTGGAAAAGATAATAGCTAGGAAAAATATGCAACTAAACAAAATTTCTGTACAATGGTCCCATTGGTTGACACATCCAAAATGTAAAGTTCACAAGTGAATTGTTGTGTTATAGATTGTTTTGAACCATATTTTCTATACTGTTCTGAAAATTCCTCACTTGATGTGCTGGTAATCCTTTCCCCCTTATTTTCCCCCTTACTTCTCCCATTCCCTAGTTCCCCCTCTCCCTCATATAACCGCTTCCCCTTCCCTTCCCTACCCTAACCCCCTATCCTGCCCTCCCTCCCTCTGCCTGCTTCGTATGTTAAATATAAAAATGTAAGCAAATGTATCATTGCATATATTAACAAACATAATCTTATATGGGGCTTGTTCAGAATGAGCTAGACTCAAGCTAGGCAGAACTCTGTTTTTGTTGCAACTGGACTGTTTTTTACTATTTTTGTACTAAAAACTCAATAAAAACCTATTGCAATAAAAAGGTACGAGAATGTACGAATGAAACTGATGAAAAATGGCTCAGTGTTTGTACTGACAAACTGAGCCACGAGTTTGTGGTTTTGCACAAGGCTAAATAAGGCTGCATTTGGAGACTTAATGAATGATTGTAAGTTCCGTAGCAGGTTTTCAGTGACACGGGGTACCTGGCAAACAACGATGCACGATGTGTGAAATGAAGAAATGATATACGAATCCTACCTGCGACAGTTGAGCAAGACTCGATCTATGAAAAACCACAAATGGAGAACCAAAAGCCTCCGGAAGTTCAGACACGCAACTCACAAACACCAAGTTAGTTGGAAGAGTCGGCCTAGTGACGTAACGAATTGCGCACAGGAACCAACAAAGACCACAGATGAGTGGGCTGCTTAAATACCCCCCGGACTCTTCCCATAAATTCAGGCCACCATACTGGCCTTCTTATATATATATATTTATATACTCTGCATTCAATGTAATATATATATGTAATTAATATATATATGTAATTAATATATATATATATATATATGTAAATTAATATATATATATATATATATATATATATATATATATATATATATATATATATAGTGGGGACGGAAAGTATTCAGACCCCCTTAAATTTTTCACTCTTTGTTATATTGCAGCCATTTGCTAAAAAATTTTAAGTCCGCATGATGGCCTGAGAGGCTCCAAGCTCACCACCCCATTGGGATCTATCTGTGGACAAGCTCAGAGCCCCAGCAGAGCCCACGCCCCCCCTCACCCCTCCACCGGAGTCACCTTTGGCTGAATACAAGCCATTCAAGCGTAGCACCCTGCTTCCAAGATAAAAAAACTAGGTCAATGAAATATTGTCTGGTTAATAATGGAAACTAGAACCCCCAGACAGACCGACCCCGCTCATCTAAAATAACCCCTGTGCAGGCGATTCCAGGTCTTACTGCACGTGTAGTGAGGGGGGGGGGACAAGATTGTCCCGGGAAGGGAGTGAAAGTACATGATAGAATCAGAGAGGAGGGGAGGGGAGGGGTTGTTCCCAGATCTGGTCTCCATTCCGGGTTAGGTTCATTTTTTTCCTCATTAATGTACACACAGCACCCCATATTGACAGAAAAACACACAATTGTTGACATTTTTGCAGATTTATTAAAAAAGAAAAACTGAAATATTACATGGTCCTAAGTATTCAGACCCTTTGCTCAGTATATAATGTGTATAATTACACTGTGTACAATAAGTCTATAATGTAACATATGTGAACATAATCAAGTCCAAAAAGCATCCAGTAGAAAATAGTCCATATGTGATTACTCCATTAGTAAAAATATGTACATTTAAATACAAAATGTGACAATAAAAAGTCATGAGTGAAAGTATCCAAACGAAAAAATTCCCAGTGCAAAACCTTGGATTTATGTTGTCCACCACGCGTGCTGCCCGTCACCTTTTTAAAAACAATGGAGGCTTACCAGAATGCCTGCGACCGCCCTTATTCAGGGGGGTCAAATCAGGCTTAGTAGAAACAACAGGAACACTGCTGAGATCTCACGGACCTCACAGGTGACTGGCTAGCATGAATGAAGAGCACCTTCCATGGCACGCTCCCAGGAGACAGACGCTGTACACTGATGGATGAACACTTTGCAGAATAGGCTGATGTTAGGCTTAATGACCACAGTTGTAGACAGGACTTTCAAGCATGCCCCTTTACCTCCCCAGTGGGCAGCATTCAGCAGCGGTGATGGTGGTATGACCACCACTGCTCACTTCAGTCTGGTCTCCACACTCTACTCCCAGCTGATCCGGGTGATCCAGCTTTTAGTTCTCAGATGGCTTCCAGGTGTCCAGGCACACTAGGGGCATGTAATTATGATTTTTAAAATAATATTTAACTACAGGGATCGGTCCTGCATCCAACAAGAGTAAATGTGAGGGGTTAACGTGTTCTGGCACCACCAACACCTAGGGCCCAATGTTTATGCCCCTGTTTAACAGGGGCATGTAATTAAATTTTTTTAAATAATATTCAACAGCAGGGATTGTTCCTGCACCCAACAAGAGTAACTGTGAGGGGTTACCGTGTTCTAGCACCACAACACCTAAGGTTCAATTCTTCTTCCCCTGTTTAACAGGGGCATGTAATTACACTTTTTGAAATAATATTTAACATCAGGGACCGTTCCTGCGCCCAACAAGAGTAACTGTGAGGGATTACTGTGTTCTAACACCACCAACACCTAGAGCCCAACGTTTCTGTCCCTGTTTAACAGGGGCATGTAATTATAATTTTTAAAAAAATATTTAACAGCACAGCCCGTTTTTAAATGTTGGATCGAGTAGAGAGGGATTAGAATGCTTGTCGGTTTTTATTGCTCTCTGTGGAGATTCACCCGCTCTATTTATCCTGTTTACCATTATCATTGAAAGTGAACATAAAAGAAAATCTCAACATTTGGGTTGTCCCCAGAAAAGTAATAGAGGGGAAATCCTCCAATGGGGACACTGGTTCTGGTGATCCGAGTGTCCACAAGGAATTCCCTTCATTTGTGGGGATGATCTCTCACTCACTGAGCTTACGTTTCATTGGGGTGCAACCTATATGCTAAATATGGTTTGCACCTAATGGAAGGGGGGTCTTCTGTGCTGGGGGAGAGGTTTATGGCAAGGCTGGAAGAGTATTTAAACTAGGAGTGTGGGGGGAGAGTGAATTAGATTATAATGGGGCAGACAGGTCAGACAGGGGTCAGTCTCTATTGGTGGGTGGAATGGGGATAGATGGGGGGAGGGCTATGGCAGATGATATGAAGATTCCTATGTTACAATCAACCATTGGAAATGGTACTATTTGTACTAAAATAAAAAATATGCAACATATGTTTTCAAAATGTGACAATGAATTAAAGCGTTTGTTCACCAATGCCAGAAGATTGCCAAGCAAAACAGGTGAATTGGAAGCTCTGGTGCACAAGGAGAACTATGATCTAATTGGTATTGCTGAATCTTGGCTTCATTCTTCTCATGACTGGGCTATTAATATTCCTGGCTATGCTCTCTTTTGAAAAAGACAGGGTAAAACGGAGGGGTGGTGGTATCTGTCTCTATGTGAGAAGAGATCTCAAAGTGAGTGATGGAGAGTGTGTGGAGTCTGAAGCATTATGGGTGGATTGTACATGGATGTCAGTACGCCAAAGGTTGTCATTGGAGTTTGTTATAGACCTTCCAGTGTTAGTGAGGAGTAGGGATGAGCTTCGAGTTCGAGTCGAACTCATGTTCGACTTGAACATCGGCTGTTCGCAAGTTCGCTGAACAGTAAACAATTTGTGGTGTTTGCGGCAAATTCGAGTGCCGCAGAACACTCTTTAAAAGTCTATGGGATAAATCAAAAGTGCTAATTTTAAAGGCTTATATTCATGGTATTGTTATAAAAAGTGTTTGGGGACCTGGGTCCTGCCCCAGGGGACATGGATCAATGCAAAAAAAAGTTTTAAACAAGACCGTTTTTTCGAGAGCAGTGATTTTAATAATGCTTAAAGTGAAACAATAAAAGTGTAATATCCCTCTAAATTTCGTACCTGGGGGGTGTCTATAGTATACCTGTAAAGGGGCGCATGTTTCCTGTGTTTAGAACAGTCTGACAGCAAAATGACATTTCAAAGGAAAATAAGTCATTTAAACTACTCGCGGCTAATAATGAATTGCCGACAATACACATAAACGTTCATTGATAAAAACAGCATAGGAATTCCCCACAGGGGAACCCCGAATCAAAATTAAAAAAAAAAAAAAAAAAAAGACGTGGGGGCCCCCCTAAATTCCATACCAGGCCCTTCAGGTCTGGTATGGAAATTAAGGGAAACCCCGGCCAAAATAAAAAAAATGGAGTGGGGTCCCCCACAAAATCTATACCTGACCCTTCAGGTCTGATATGGATTTTAAGGGGAACCCCGCTCCAAAATTAAAAAACAAATGGCGTGGGGTCCCCCCAAAAATCCATAGCAGACCCTTATCCAAGCATGCAACCTGCCAGGCTGCAGGAAAAGAGGGGGGGGGGTGAGAGAGCGCCCCCCTCCTGAACCTTACCAGGCCACATGCCCTTAACATTGGGAGGGTGCTTTGGGGTAGCCCCCCAAAACACCTTGTCCCCATGTTGATGGGGACAAGGGCCTCATCCCCACAACCCTTGGCCGGTGGTTGTGGGGGTCTGCGGGTGGGGGGGCTTATGGGAATCTGGAAGCCCCTTTAACAAGGGGACCCCCAGATCCCGGTCCTCCCCCCTGTGTGAAATGGTAAGGGGATACAAAAGTACCCCTACCATTTCACTAAAAAAGTCAAAAATGTTAAAAATGACAAGAGACAGTTTTTGACAATTCCTTTATTTAAATGCTTCTTCTTTCTTCTATCTTCCTTCGGTTTCTTCCTCCATCTTCTTCTTCTTCTGGTTCTTCTGATTCTTCTGGTTCTTCTGGTTCTTCCTGTGGTGTTCTCATTCTCTTTCTCCGCGGCGTCGCCGTCTTCTTCCCTTCTTCTCCGGGCCGCTCCGCATCCATGATGGCATGGAGGGAGGCTCCCGCTGTGTGACGCTTCTCCTCTTCTGATGGTTCTTAAATAACGGGGGGCGGAGCCACCCAGTAACCCTGCCCCCTCTGATGCACGGGGACTTGACGGGGACTTCCCTGTGGCAGTCCCCATGACATCACAATTTTACGCCTTTAGAAAGCCTGAATGCGATGATTGGTTTTCAGGGTCCTGTCCACGGCTAGGCTCGCAAAAAGTTTCACACATGGGGTATCCCCGTACTCAGGAGAAGTAGCAGAATGTATTTTGGGGTGTAATTCCACATATAGACATGTCATGTTTGAACAATATATCATTTATTGACAACTTTGTGGAAAAAAATGTTGTGCCTATCAGCAAATAGTTTGGGGTGTTTACTCTCCAATAAGGGGTCATTTAGGGGGGGTTTGAACTGTTCTGGCAACTGATGGTGATCACTGGTGACCAGGGGGTTAAACCTTTATTTAGGTAAAATACGACAGGTGTCCTGATGCTATGAAAAATAAGCTAGCTAACCAGCATCACCTGTGACGCTTATACAGTGATCACTGGTGACAGGGGGTCATCAAGGGGTTAAACCTTTATTAGGGGGGGTTGGAGGGGGTCCATAGACCGATGTGGGCCTACAATAAGTACACTAACATTGATTTTTTTCACTAATGACACCAGTGCAGTGATCAAAAAAAATATGAACACTGCACTGGGTGACACAGTGGCAGGGGGTGAAGGGGTTAACTGAAGGGGTGATCGGGGAGTGATCGGGGGGTGGCAAGTGTACCTATGTGAACTGTTGTCAGTGTAGTACACTTTCACATGCAGGAGAAGGATCTCATTAGACAGGAGCGGTCACCATGTCAAGGCCAGATACCATTGACCTGGGCCTGGGGATTGATCAGTTCTGGATCAAATCCGATCGTCGCACCCCCTAGGCTGGCCGCGTGCGCGATGTATAGCTACGCCGCTCCGTGCAGCCGGGCCAACCTGCCGCATTATAATTGCGGCGGCTTGTCCAGAACTGGATAATTTATTCAATCGTTAAAATAAGTATAGGGAATTTTCACTCACAAGTGCGGTGCCTATAGATCAGCACTAAGTCTTTCCAGCAATGCTCTTAGGGCTAGCAACCGCCGTTCTGTCTCCCCAGATCGGTAATACAATCCAAGCCTCGATTTGGTGCAGGTTGGGACAAGAAGTGACACTGTTTTTTGTTTAACACATGATTTTTTTATATTATTTTTTTCTTAATTAATTAGGATCATTTTCTTTATAATATTATAGTTCACTGAATATGCACTTTATTTGAATTCATGATAATGAATCACTGCTAAAGATTGTTTTAGATATGTGGTAGGATAAATATACTATTTAGGGTCAGTGCAGTTACACCTTTTCCTGTTAACCCCTATACTTCCATCTGATCCCAAAATAAATGGTGTCAAATCTGGTAGCTTCAGCCATGGTTCCCACATTTCACTGAATGTATTTGATAAACCCCTATACTGATATTCTTGCCATACCTTTAGCAATGTGTCATTTACCTGTATCCACCATTCCTCATATATTGGGCTTCTAGGGGATATCCATTTCATTGTTATCAATTTTCGTGCAACAAATAGCATCCTATTAAAGGGTAGCCCAATTACCAGGGTATATAATTCTTTCTCTAATTGTCCTAGCAGGCATATTCTTGGGTCTACCTGTATCTGGGTTTGATAACCATGATTAATGGTTTCTACCACATTCTGCCAATATCTGAACAGTTTAGGGCAGTTCCAAAGCATATGCATTAGGTCAGCAGATACTCTTGAACATCTCGGGCATTCCGACGTATCCCGCCTCCCCCATTGGTATAATTTAGCTGGTGTCCTATAAGCTCTATATATTTTATATAATTGGGTTAGGCGTTGCTGTGGAGATACTGATACAGTCTGTACAAGTTCCAGTATACACTGCCATGTTTCATCTGTCATTTTTCCAAAGTCTTTTTCCCATCCTTTTTGGGCTAAAAAAAACTATTTGCTTTCTGTGACCACTCAGTCAGGGGGCCATAGAGAGTGGAGATTAAACCCCTCTAAACCTGTATCTTTGCAAGAACATCCATGAGTGGCATATTTTGTATCGTAACTTTTTTATCTTTAAACTGACTGTAATGCATGGTGCAATTTTAAATATATATAAAAAGTGTGAGAGGGCAGTAGATATTTTTTCTGTAAATCTTGAAATGTTTTTAATATGTTATCTCTGTATAAAGCTGTGCAGTGTATTTTATACTCTTTTCTCTCCATACTCCAAACCATTTTAATTTACCTATTTCCTTGTAATTTTTATTTCCCCATAGGGGGAGTATAACTATATTGCATAATACATCTCATTTCCTGCCAGACTTTATGTATGATTCCGAGGGTCAAACCCTGTGACGCACCGACAAAGGTGCCTGATTCTAACTGAGCTATCAAATGATATTGTGAGGACATGCCCAAAAGTATTGATTGGATAGGATCTGTCCAATCTATCACTACCCAACCTGCAAGCTGTTGGAGTTGTGCTGCTAAGAAATACATTTTTATTATTTGGGACAGCTAGACCCCCCTTGTCTTTGGGGAGTTGTAATGTATTGAGCTTAATTCTAGAATTTTGCCCGTTTCATAGCAATGTTCGAAACAGGGAGTCTATTTTCTTAAATCATTTAAGTGGTATCCAAATCAGTGAATTGTGTAAAATATAAAGTAACTGTGCCCAAAACATTTTTATCAAATTTGCACACCCTACCACCGATAAAGTTAATTTGGTCCATACTTTACTCTTCATCTTAAATGTATCCAATATAGGGGCTAAGTTATAAATTTTTATATTCCCTTATATTCAAAGAAACCCGTAACCCTAGATATTTAAAGGTTGTGACAACCTGTATTTTATAGTCTGTCTGTGCTAAAGCCAATGTTAAATCATCAACCGGGAGTAATAACGATTTTTCCCAATTCATAACAAACTCCGAAAATCTGCCAAAGGTCTCAATCAACTTTATCACAGATGTTAGGAATTGATCTGTATCTCCCAAGAATAAAAAAGCATCATCTGCATATTGGGGTATTTTATCCACTCTTCCTCCTCTCTCAAATCCCCTGACAGTAGTTGTCTGTCTAGTTGCTATTGCCAGTGGTTCTATAGCCAATGCGAACAATAACGGTGACAGTGGGCACCCCTGCTTAGTACCTCTAGACAGAGAAAAATGCTCTAATAATGCGCCATTTATCTGTATAAATGCTCATGGGGCTGTGTATATTAATTTAATCCACTTTACAAATCCTCTATTAAACCCAAAATTCTCAAGGAGCTTCCATAAATATATCCACTTAAGGCAGTCAAATGCTTTGGCTGCGTCTAGCGATAATATAGCTTTTTTCCCCTACATTATCTGATGGTATCTGTAAATTTAGAGATTATTTTCGTTGATGTGTATCTTCTGGGTATAAAACCTGATTGGTCCACATGCACTAGCTTATGTATAACTTTATTTAGTTTAAATGCCAAGACCATTTCCAGAATTTTAGCATCAGAGTTTAACAATGAAATCGGATGATATGATTGTGGCAATAGATGATCCTTATCTGGCTTAGGTAATACTATAATACAAGCATCATTCATAGATTCCAGAAGCTTAAACAATGTATGTGCATGATTCAGTACTTTCAGCAATTCTGGCAATAAAATATCACTGTAACTTTTATACAATTCTGATGGTAAACCATCTAGACCAGGAGCTTTCCCATTGGGGGAGTCTGAAACTGCCCAGGTTAGTTCCTTTAATGTTAGGGGTGCGTCAAGGTGTTCTCTTTACTCTCTGGAAATAGATGATATTATTAGGGAGTTCAAGAAACCTCTGAGTTCATTCGGGTTATAGATGGCCTTACTCTGGTATAAATCCTTATAAAAAGTAGTAAATGATGATAATATATCCTCTTGGCTATGAGAAATATTCACAGTTAATATACATATAAGGGAAATAAAATTAGACTTAACCTGGGACTTGACAATTACTGCTAGCATTTTCCCATTACTCTCTCCCTCCTCAAAATACTTACTCTTTATAAGTGAGATTGATCCCTTTCAGCTTTTTCCATAGCTGAACTTTTGTATAGAAGTTGTATGTCCTTCCATATAGCTTGAGTCCCAGGTGTAGGGTTCTAAGCATATTCAAAATTATTTTGTCGTACTTCTAAATCTGCTTATAGCTTGTATCAATAACCCTCTTAAAAAGACCTTCATAGTATCCCATACCAACTGTGGAGTCATTGATTCTGCATTATTAAGAAAAAAAATCAGTAAGCGATTGTTGCATGGATTCACCCTGGCTTAGTACCTGTAACCATGAGGCATCCATACGCCAATAACTTTTATTGCATGGTTTAATTTTTCTTATGGTCAACAAAACGAGATTGATCCGAGATCCCCCTTGCCAGACACTGTATATTTGAAATCAAAGTTCTGTGCCCAGAGCCAAGTCAATCCTGGATAAAGTACCATATGTAGAGGAACAACAAGTATAAACATGTATTCCAGGATTAAGAAGTAGCCACATATCACACAGACCTATTTCCTGCAGGTGTCTGGCAAAGGGGGTCTTCAACTTTGGACCTGCCGAATAGCGATCCATACTTGCATCACAAGCATTATGAATATGTAATCCAAATGGGGCATAGTTATTAAGTTATCTATACAGAAAACAGATCTAAATCTCAGAGTGAGGAACCCCTCCATTAAAACTCTAATACATTGTGTAATCGTCCACTCTAGTGAACCTAAAAATCGCTGATAAAGCAGTTAATATTGAGTTTGATATTTAACCCTTTCGGGCTAAGAGTGTCAGTTAAAAAAATCCATTGAGTTTCTTTTTTTGATAAATCCCTTATTATATTACCCCCCCTCCAAGATTGTTTGATGTGATCAATCCCCCAAAATAACAATCCAGCAGGATCTTGTCTGTGATGTAATTTGAAATGCAGGGATACGTTATGGTCTTTATAGCCAATAGTAATGTTGTGCACATGCTCAGCGATTCTTACTCTTAAAAGACGCTTAGTGCGACCTATGTACATTAATCCACATGGACAACGTAGGGCATACACTACATGTGATGTATTACATGTTATAAAATGCTTAATTTCAAATTTCCTATTGTTGGAAGTTGCAGTGAATTTTTCTATTTTTCTCATAGGTCTCGCCACCATTCTACACGCTTTGCACTTCCGGCACGCAAAAAAAACATTTTGTTCCCAGAAGGTTGGATTTCTCCCAGGGGGATCAATAATCTTTTTGACTATAACATCCCCAAAGCTTGGCGCCTTATGGTAAATGAGCTTGGGCTTGTCAGGTACAACACTTGCCAGTGTCCTATCCAGACAAAGGACATGCCAATGCTTATGGAAAATATTCTCTACTTCCTTGTACTGTGAGCGGAAGGGAGATATGAAACTCCATTCATGATCTAAGTTTCTTTCCATCCTGGGTGCATCTCTTAAACAATGATCTCGAGGAAGAGACCTAATCTCCTCAATAATAGGGTCTAAAAACCGAGGTTTATACCCTTTTTCCACAAACCTATTTTTTAATACTGTAACCTGTTGGTCAAAATCCTCTAATTCGGAGCAATTTCTCCTGACCCTCAATATTTGGCCCTTGGGTACATTTTTTAACAATAGCAGATGGTGGCCACTATGCACTGGAAGATAACTATTTCTGTCGGTGGGTTTGAAGAACACTTTCGTTTGTACTCTGTCACCAACTCTGTAGATGTTCACATCTAAAAAGTGTATTTCCTCAGTGCTCCACTGGCTCGTAAGTCTGATATTATGAGTATTGTTGTTCAAATGAGACATATAATCTTGAAGTGCCAGTTCTGAACCTGCCCATATCAATATCAGGTCATCAATATAGCGTTTGTAATATAAGAGTTCTGGTCGTCTGTCTCTAAAAATCTCTTTATCCTCCCATTCACCCATAAAGAGGTTAGCGATGCTGGGTGCGAATTTCGCGCCCATTGCAACGCCCCTCTTCTGGGTGAAGAAATGATGGTCAAACCAGAAGTAATTGTGAGAGAGACAGAAGTCTAACGCATCTCTAAGAAATATTTTTTGTCTCAGAGGCAGATCTTCCCTTTTACTCAATGCCCAATTGAGTGCTAGTAGAGCATCCTCATGTTGGATAATAGTGTATAAGCTGGTCACATCAGGTGTGACCAGATACACCTCATTCTTCCCTGCTAAGCTGATTTCTTTCAGATCCTGTAATAAACTCTTAGTGTCTTTCAAATAAGCTCTGGTTGTGGTTACACTTTTTTGTAGGAATATGTCTAAATACTGTCCTAATCTTGAGGTGACCGAATCAATCCCATTAACTATGGGTCTCGGGGGGGGATTGGTCGAATCCTTGTGGATTTTCGGAAGGGTGTAAATAGTAGGGGTGCGACTACTGCTGGGGAACAGAAATCTTTTTTCTTTGTCCGTAAGGACATGTGAGCGATAGCCAAAATCAATCAGCGTTTTTAATTTCGGCTCTGTACTGAGGGGTTGGATCCTTACCTAGCATCTCGTATGTATCTTTATCTGACAACAATTCAGACAGCTGAGTGGTGTAGTAGTCCTTTGACATAATCACCACTCCCCCTCCCTTTTCAGCAGGTCTGATTATTATGTCCTTTCTCGCTTCAAGTGACTCAATGCCTTCCTTAATATATATCGGGTTCACTTGTTTTTTTGGTTTTAACTGATCTAAATCTCTTAAAATAAGACCTTTAAAAACCTCCAAATGGTGGGAGCCATTATTGGGGGGATTGAATAAGGACTTGTTTTTTAACCCACTATCCACCGCCAGTGCTGAGACCCCGCTCAGACTGGTTGGGTTCAAGTTTTTATTTAAAAAATGTTTTTTAATACTCAGCCTATGCACATATTTATGTACATCTATATAGGCATCGAACTTGGTGAGTGGTCTTATAAGGCCACATTTTATTCCCTGATGTAAGATGTTAGTTTCTTTATGTGTAAGCGGTGTATTACTAACATTAAAAATACCTCCTAATCTGTTTCCCTCCTTCTTTTTTTGGACCCTGTGTCCTGCTCTACATCCCCTGGCTCGCTTTGTCTTGGGTTTTGTTGTTGAGGTGGGTTTCCTTCCCAGTGGTAAGGGTCCTTCCACTGATTTTGTTTGTACGTGGATGTTGTTGGTGGGTGGTAATGGTAGGGAGGTCTGGATCTGTGGGGTGGAAAACCCCTGCCTCTCCTCTGACCCCCCCCCGGCCTCTCCCTAAAAAAGGGCACGGAGATGAATAGCTATACACAGTATTCTGGTCCCACAATGGTTCAAACCTATTACCAACCGCTACCTGGTATGCATGATCATAAATTGAGGAATGGGAAGTCCTAACAGTCCCACCCCTCCCTCTATTGCCCCTACTCTGGTTACCAACTCCCTTAGCTGGAGTGCCGGGCATAGATGAGTGGGGATATTCTGCTTTTTTTGCTGTAATACCACCTCTCTCCTCTGTACAGAGGTCTGCTGAGTAGGTTGTTGTGTAAAATGTTCAGAATGTGTTGGTTCACTATCCTGTGATTCACCCTCCAAATGGGTGGGCCTTGCGGTATTTTGCCAAAAGTAGATAGCATTAGTCCGGAAGTCCTTAAGGTCCCTATAAAACTTTTTTAACTTCTTTTTCTGAGAGTCTTTATCTATTTTTTCTAATATTTTGGTAATTTTTTCATTAAAAGAAATATATTGTTGCAAATCTTTTATTGGTTCCAACTGTTGCTGTAATTCTTTTATTATAGTTTCTAATTTAGTCATTTTTTTCTTTTTCCTTTCTAACACTAATTGTTGCAATTTTAGTCTGACCCCATTGAAGAAATTTAACCAGTCTTGCATAAAAGCTGGATAATCTATTCCATCCTGGGCTGAGTATTAAAAAAACATTTTTTAAATAAAAACTTAAACCCAATCAGTCTGAGCGGGGTCTCAGCACTGGTGGTGGATAGTGGGTTAAAAAACAAGTCCTTATTCAATCCCCCCAATAATGGCTCCCACCATTTGGAGGTTTTTAAAAGTCTTATTTTAAGAGATTTAGATCAGTTAAAACCAAAAAAACAAGTGAACCCGAGATATATTAAGGAAGGCATTGAGTCACTTGACGCAAGAAAGGACATAATAATCAGACCTGCTGACAAGGGAGGGGGAGTGGTGATTATGTCAAAGGACTACTACACCACTCAGCTGTCTGAATTGTTGTCAGATAAAGATACATACGAGATGCTAGGTAAGGATCCAACCCCTCAGTACAGAGCCGAAATTAAAAACGCTGATTGATTTTGGCTATCGCTCACATGTCTTTACGGACAAAGAAAAAAGATTTCTGTTCCCCAGCAGTAGTCGCACCCCTACTATTTACACCCTTCCGAAAATCCACAAGGATTCGACCAATCCCCCCCTAGACCCATAGTTAATGGGATTGATTCGGTCACCTCAAGATTAGGACAGTATTTAGACATATTCCTACAAAAAAGTGTAACCACAACCAGAGCCTATTTGAAAGACACTAAAAGTTTATTACAGGATCTGAAAGAAATCAGCTTAGCAGGGAAGAATGAGGTGTATCTGGTCACATCTGATGTGACCAGCTTATACACTATTATCCAACATGAGGATGCTCTACTAGCACTCAATTGGGCATTGAGTAAAAGGGAAGATCTGCTTCTGAGACAAAAAATATTTCTTAGAGATGCGTTAGACTTCTGTCTCTCTCACAATTACTTCTGGTTTGACCATCATTTCTTCACCTAGAAGAGGGGTGTTGCAATGGGCGCGAAATTCGCGCCCAGCATCGCTAACCTCTTTATGGGTGAATGGGAGGATAAAGAGATTTTTAGAGACAGACGACCAGAACTCTTATATTACAAACGCTATATTGATGACCTGATATTGATATGGGCAGGTTCAGAACTGGCACTTCAAGATTATATGTCTCATTTAAACAACAATACTCATAATATCAGACTTACGAGCCAGTGGAGCACTGAGGAAATACACTTTTTAGATGTGAACATCTACAGAGTTGGTGACAGAGTACAAACGAAAGTGTTCTTCAAACCCACCGACAGAAATAGTTATCTTCCAGTGCATAGCGGCCACCATCCGCTATGGTTGCAAAATGTGCCCAAGGGCCAAATATTGAGGGTCAGGAGAAATTGCTCCGAATTAGAGGATTTTGACCAACAGGTTACAATATTAAAAAATAGGTTTGTGGAAAAAGGGTATGAACCTCGGTTTTTAGACCCTATTATTGAGGAGATTAGGTCTCTCCCTCGAGATCATTGTTTAAGAGATGCACCCAGGATGGAAAGAAACTTAGATCATGAATGGATTTTCGTATCTCCCTTCCACTCACAGTACAAGGAGGTGGAGAATATTTTCCATAAGCATTGGCATGTCCTTTGTCTGGATAGGACACTGGCAAGTGTTCTACCTGACAAGCCCAAGTTCATTTACCGTAAGGCACCAAGCTTTGGGGATGTTATAGTCAAAAAGATTATTGATCCCCCTGGGAGAAATCCAACCTTCTGGGAACAAAATATTTTTTTTGCGTGCCGGAAGTACAAAGCGTGTAGAATGGTGGCGAGACCTATGAGAAAAATAGAAAAATTCACTGCAACTTCCAACAATAGGGAATTTGAAATTAAGCACTTTATAACATATAATACATCACATGTAGTGTATGCCCTGCGTTGTCCATGTGGATTAATGTACATAGGTCGCACTAAGCGTCTTTTAAGAGTGAGAATCGCTGAGCATGTGCACAACATTACTATTGGCTATAAAGACCATAACGTATACCTGCATTTCAAATTACATCACAGACAAGATCTTGCTGGATTGTTATTTTGGGGGATTGATCACATCAAACAATCTTGGAGGGGGGGTAATATAATAAGGGATTAATCAAAAAAAGAAACTCAATGGATTTTTTTAACTGACACTCTTGGCCCGAAAGGGTTAAATATCGAACTCAATATTAATTGCTTTATCAGCGATTTTTAGGTTCACTAGAGTGGATGATTACACAATGTATTAGAGTTTTAATGGAGGGGTTCCTCACTCTGAGATTTTGATCTGTTTTTTGTATAGATAACTTAATAACTATGCCCCGTTTGGATTACATAGTTTCATATTGTACATACACAATAAAAAAATATGTGATACAGAGAGGTACTGGAGAATCTTTTATCAACTTCCGCTTTCTATCTACGTAGAATTTTAGATTATGCCGTGCAGGTAATTTTAATCTGATTGGATTTTAACCACTATTATTTTTGTTATTTTATTACAAGTTCCGAGGTTGCTGCGATTATATGCGATTTTGCATGTAACATTTTATGTCAATAGGTATGTCAGGTAATTTTAATCTGATTAGATTTTAATCATTATTATTTTTGTGATTTTATCACAAGTTCCGATGTTGCTGCGATTATATGGGATTTTGTATGTAACATTTTTCTTTTTTGTTAATTTTATGTCAATTTTATGTCGCAATGTGATAAACTTATCTGATTTAATATGATAATTATATCGGGTGAGGAACTATGGGTATTTTAATTACTTGGTCACTACACTGCGACATCCATATAGCTTAATTATGTTTGGGGGTTAAGCGGCTCTCTCTCTTCAGTTGCACCTGGAATATATGGAAGAGGAGATGTTTAGTTTTAATCCAGGACATAAGCACTGTTTCTCACAAGGAATTGGGAGTTTGCAGATGTAATGCAAGATTCTGGTATAAATAGACTGCGGTGTCATTTAAATGTGCAGCCTGCAGCTTTTGGTTGTTTGGAGTATGGATACGTTCCCAGTTTAAGATAGGGACGCACCTTCCAATCAGACCTAGTGCTTACCAAGTATTAACCCACCCCCTGGTTTTCAGATAAATTTTGTTCAACAAGCCGTGTAGTCATGCTCTTTGAAAAAGTCTTCCTGACGAAACTAGTCAGAGCACGATACCACGGCAACCGTTATCACGTGAGTACGCAGTGTGCTTCTAGCCTGAAGCTTCAGACACGAGAGGGAGGAAGTGCAGATCAGCTGTGCCTGATTGACACGCAGTGCGCTCCAAGCTTGTAGTTGTATACTAGTGGAATGAAGGACTGATCAGCTGTGAGTGTGTATCCTCCATCCAGTCTGCAACCAGTACCCTTGTGCTTTGAGAGAAGCAGTTTGAGTTATACACTATTACCAACCAACTGAAAGCTAGAAGGCTATCCTTTGTAAGGAACTGCGCCCACTGATTTTTACAGTGCATTTACTTTATTTGTTTTTTTTTTTTTCTCTTATTTGGGACTTACAATAAATTATCAAAACGGTACTGAACTATTCGGGGTCTCTTTTTTACATGTGGACATTGTTGCTGTTATCTGATCATCAACCCTGGAGGACTTCGGGGGTAAACAGAGAGAGGATTGGATCCAAGGCTTGTTAACCTCTTGGCTCCGGTGAGTTTAAACCCCTACGGGGTGTGTGCAGCACAAGGTGTCCCAATAGATGGTGAAAGGTGCACTCATCATATCTATTATTCATATAAGGGAATCCAGACTGAGCTCCAACCGCTGTGTCTTTGTTGGAATTTACCTGCCTGCATGTGTTTTGCATGCATTTACAAAGACTTTGTTTTATCAGTCAGCATTGAGGACTGAAAATAGCGCTGCTTTGATGGGTTAATTGCTGTACATTCATTCATCCATATTTATATTTATATTTCTTTTTGTATTAAGTGGCTGCTGAGAGATCTCTCACTCAGAATATGGTGACATCAGGTTAAATCACTGGCTTTATTACCATTATTATCTTCCATCTGTATATACCGTATAATATCCTTTAGCGCTGAGATAGGAGGATTGGAGTAGGGCTAATTGTCTCCTTTTTGTTTGTATATATATATTTTAGGCACAGGTTGCGTTAAAAAATGTTTTATTTTTTATTATTTTTTTTGTATTTGCTTTGCAGGTATGGTAAGTCTTACTGTTATACTGTAATGTTACTTTGTTTTATTGTTAACCATCATTTGCTTAGCAGGTACGCCATTCAGTTGCAGCGCGGATTTATTTATCTTGACAGCAACAGGGTTTGCTCCCACGATACATAAAGCCGTGACTCCAGCACTGTAGGAGGTGATTTCACTACCACAGTTAAAAAAATGAGCATATATGCCGAAGCATGGGGGCAGCAGGGGCGGAGGAGCGATTTGCTCCTACCTTTTGGGGCGGATGCCCCCATGCTTCGGCATATATGCTCATTTTTTTAACTGTGGTGGTGAAATCACTTTATGCCCATCATTAGAAGTGGGTGGATGAAGGAAGGTATTCTAATGGTGGGCATACCCACTGATCAATCTCTTTTTTTTGTTCAGCCCACAGGCTGCATAAAAAGAAGATTACAATATATGCCCAACAAGGACCAGCAACGTAATGGTATGTTGCTGGACTTTGAGTGGTTATACCAGAATGATGCCTGCAGGTTTAGGTATCATCTTGGTATCATTCTTTTCAACCAGCGGTCGGCTTTCATGTAAAAGCAATCCTAGCGCCTAATTAGTCTCTAGACTGCTTTTACAAGCAGTGGGAGGGAATGACCCCCCCACCGTCTTCCATGTTTTTCTCTGGCTCTCCTGTCCCAACAGGGAACCTAAGAATGCAGCCAGTGATTCGGCCAGCTGACCATAGAGCTGATCAGAGACCAGAATGGCTCCAATCATCTCTATGGCCTAAGAAACTGGAAGCTACGAGCATTTCATGACTTAGATTTTGCCGAATGTAAACAGCGCCATTGGGAAATTGGGAAAGCATTTTATCACACTGATCTTGGTGTGGTCAGATGCTTTGAGGGCAGAGGAAAGATCTAGGGTCTAACAGACCCAATTTTTTTCAAAAAAGAGTACCTGTCACTACCTATTGCTACCATAGGGGATATTTAAATTCCCTGACATAACAATAAAAATGATAAAACAAAATGAAAGGAACAGTTTAAAAATAAGATAAAAAAGCAAAAAAAAACAAAAAAAAAAGCACCCCTGTCCCCCCCTGCTCTCACACAAAGGAAAACACAAGAGTCAGTCTGGCGTCAAATGTAAACAGCAATTGCACCATGCATGTGAGGTATCATCACGAAGGTCAGATCGAGGGCAGTAATTTTAGCAGTAGACCTCCTCTGTAAATCTAAAGTGGTAACCCGTAAAGATTTTTAAAGACTTTTAAAAATGTATTTAGTTTGTCGCCACTGCACGTTTGTGAGCAATTTTAAAGCATGTCGGGTTTGGTATCCATGTACTGGGCCTAAGATTATATTTTTTATTTCATCAAACATTTGGGCAATATAGTGTGTTTTAATGCATTAAAATTTTAAAAAGTGTGTTTTTTCCCAAAAAAAGCGTTTGAAACATCGCTGCACAAATACTGTGTGAAGAAAAAAAATGAAACACCCACCATTTTAATCTGTAGGGACTTTGCTTTAAAAAATATATAATATTTGGGGGTTCAAAGTAATTTTCTTGCAAAAAAATAATTTTTTAATGTAAACAAAAAGTGTCTTCAAGTGGTTAGAAGAGTGGGTGATGTGTGACATAAGCTTCTAAATGTTGCGCATAAAATGCCAGGACAGTTCAAATGCCCCCAAATTACCCCATTTTGGAAAGTAGGCACCCCAAGCTATTTGCTGAGAGGCATGTTGAGTCCATGGAAAATGTTATATTGTGACACAAGTTGCGGCAAAAAAACATTTTTTTTTTAACAAAGTTGTCACTAAATGATATATTGCTCAAATATGCCATGGGAATATGTGAAATTACACCCCAAAATATATTCTATTGCTTCTCCTGAGTACGGGGGCACCACATGTGTGAGACTTTTTGGGAGCCTAGTCGTGTACGGGACCCCTAAAACCAAGCACCGCCTTCAGGCTCTCTAAGGGTGTAAATTTTTGATTTCACTCTTCACTGCCTATCACAGTTTCGGAGGCCATGGCATGCCCAAGCACAATCCCCCCCCAATGACCCCATTTTGGAATGTAGGCACCCCAAGCTATTTGCTGAGAGGTATGGTGAGTATTTTGCAGACCTCACTTTTTGTCACAAAGTTTTGAAAATTGAAAAAAGAAAAAAAAAATACATTTTTCTTGTCTTCTTTCTTCATTTTCAAAAACAAATGAGAGCTGCAAAATACTCACCATGCCTCTCAGCAAATAGCTTGGGGTGTCTACTTTCCAAAATGGGGTCAATTTGGGGGGTCTTGTGCTATCTTGGCATTTTATGGCCTTTGAAATTGTGGTAGGTAGTGAGGAGTGAAATCAAAAATGTACGCCCTTAGAAATCCTGAAGGCGGTGGTTGGTTTTCGGGGCCCCGTATGCAGCTAGGCTCCCAAAAAGCCCCACACATGTGGTATCTCTGTATTCAGGAGAAGCAGCAGAATGTATTTTGGGTGTAATTCCACATATGCCCATGGCATGTTTTAGCAATATTTGATTTAGTGACAACTTTGTGCAAAAAAAAAAAATGTCACTTTCCCGGAACTTGTGGCAAAATATCAAATATTCCATGGACTCAACATGCCTCTCAGAAAATAGCTTGGGGTGTCTACTTTCCAAAATGGGGTCATTTGGGGGGATTTTGTGCCATCTGGGCATTTTATGGTCTTTAAAACTGTGATAGGTAGTGAGGAGTGAAATAAAAAATTTACACCCTTAGAAATCCTGAAGGTGGTGCTTGGTTTTCGGGGCCCCGTACGCAGCTAGGCTCCAAAAAAGTCCCACACATGTGGTATCCCCATATTCAGGAGAAGCAGCAGAATGTATTTTGGGGTGTAATTCCACCTATGCCCATGGCATGCTTGAGCAATATATCATTTAGTGACAACTTTGTGCAAAAAAAAAAATTTTGGTCTTTTTCCCGCAACTTGTGTCACAATATAAAATATTCCATGGACTCAACAAGCCTCTCAGCAAATATCTTAGGGTGTCTGCTTTCCAAAATGGGGTCATTTTGGGCTGTTTGTGCCATCTTGGCATTTTATGGCCTTCAAAACTGTAATAGGTAGTGAGGAGGGAAATCAAAAATTTACGCCCTTAGAAATCCTAAAGGCGGTGCTTGGTTTTCGGGGCCCCGTATGCGGCTAGGCTCCCAAAAAGTCCCACACAGTTGGTATCCCCATACTCAGGAGAAGCAGCTCAATGTATTTTGGGGTGCAATTCCACATATAACCATGGCATGTGTGAGCAATATATCATTTAGTGACAACTTTTTGTATTTATTTTTTTATCATTATTCAATCACTTGAGACAAAAAATGTAATATTCAATGGGCTCAAAATGCCTCTCAGCAATTTCCTCGGGGTGTCTACTTTCCAAAATGGGGTAATTTGGGGGGGAGGGGGTTGTACTGCCCTGCCATTTTAGCACCTCAAGAAATGAGATAGGCAGTCATAAACTAAAAGCTGTGTAAGTTCCAGGAAATGTACCCTAGGTTGTAGACACTATAACTTTTGCGCAAACCAATAAATATACGCTTATTGACATTTTTTTTACCAAAGACATGTGGCCGAATAAATTTTGGCCTAAATGTATGACTAAAATTGAGTTTATTGGATTTTTTTTATAACAAAAAGTAGAAAATATTATTTTTTTTCAACATTTTAGGTCTTTTTCCATTTATAGCGCAAAAAATAAAAACCACAGAGGTGATCAAATACCACCAAAAGAAAGCTCTATTTGTGGAAAAAAAGGACGTAAACTTTGTTTGGGTACAGCATTGCATGACTGTGCAATTAGCAGTTAAAACAACGCAGTGCCAAATTGTAAAAAGTGCTCTGGTCAGGAAGGGGGTAAATCCTTCCGTGGCTGAAGTGGTTAATAAAAATAAAAAGATAAATGAGTGAGCATAGTCAAAGCATAGACAGAGTCCAGTAACCGTATCGGGTAGTCAGCCAAGCCAGAGTTCAGTAACCAGATTGAGTAATCAGCCAAACCAGAGTTTAGTAACCAGATCGGGTAAACAACCAGGCCAGAAGTCAGGGATCCAAGTCGAGGAAAAGCAAGCAGGATAAGGAGCCAGAAGGGATGTCAGCAAAGCAAGTCTTTAAACAGGAACACAGGAGATGGCTTCTTGTGCCCAAGTGTAACGAAGGCCACAGAGTTGTTCCTCTAATGCAGGAATACTCTGCGGAACAAACGAGGCAGGCAACACGGAAGGTTGAAAACCATAGTTTGCCATAAACGGGAAGCTGAATTCAAGTACTATTGTGAGAAAACTCCGCCCACGGTAAGAGGTCTGATCAGTGACCAGTTGTTATGATGGTCAGAAATGTAGCAATGTAGGAATTGCTCCAAGGACTGATTGGCTCATTCTGCAGCCCCATTAGACTGCGGGTGATACACAGAAGAGAAAGCAAGCTGAATACCCAACTGTGCACAAAAGGCTCACCAGAACCGGCACACAAACTGACTACCCCTGTCTGAGACAATCACCTTGGGTAGCCCATGTAAGCTGAAGATCTCCCGAGCAAAAATAGAAGCCAGTTCTTTAGAAGTAGGCAACTTCTTGAGTGGAATACAATGCAACATTTTCGAGAACTGGTCAACCACCATAAGGATAACTGTGTTGCCCTGGGAGTTGGGTAACTCCACAATGAAATCCATAAACAGGTGGGTCCAGGGCCTCTCTCCATTGGGTATGGGTTGTAGAAGGCCCACTGGAGGGTGTCGTGGACTCTTACTCAGAACACATAGAACAGGCAGCTGCGAAGGCGGTTTCATCAGCACGTAGACTAGGCCACCAGAATTGTTGGGAAATGGCCAAAAAGAGTTGATTCTTCCCAGGGTGGCCAGCAGCCTTGGTAGAATGGTAAGTCTGGAGCACAGCAGTATGGAGACTCTTGGGAACACAGCAGCGGTCAAAAGGTTTCTCAGGAGGAGCATCGACCTGAGCAGCAAGAATTTTGTCACCCAAAGGAGAAGTAAGACTGGTGCAAACCATAGCCAGAATACGATCAGGAGGAATCACAGGAACTGGAACCGACTCCATCTTTGAAGTTGAGGAAAATTGTTGTGACAAGGCGTCAGCCCTTACATTCTTAGTACCAGGTAAGAATGAGACATTGTAATTGAAACTCGACAAGAAAAGAGCCCATCGCGCCCTTCTGAGAGAGAGGTGCTTAGCCTCAGCTAAGAATGTGAGATTCTTGTGGTCAGTAAGAATGAGAACCGGCACAGTGGTACCTTCAAGGAGATGTCTCCATTCTTTCAGGGCTAAAATGATCGCCAACAGCTCTCTGTCACCAATCTCGTAATTGCAATCTGCCGGTGACAATTTCTTGGAAAAGTAGCCACACAGATGCATAGCGCTCTCATAGTTAGGACGTTGAGACAGAAGAGCGCCAACTCCAGTTTCAGAAGCATCAACTTCTAGGATAAAAGGCAACATAAGATCAGGGTGTGCCAACACAGGAGCAGAAACAAAGGCAGACTTGAGACTCTCAAAGGCCTTAATGGACTCCGGAAACCAACTCTGTGGGTTGAAAAGAAAGTACTAGTTACTATGTATACTCACAGGGTGACACTGAATGTACAGATAACAGTATGCCAGCGTCCCAATAGTGGGCAATAGAAAAAGGAAACTAGAAAAATTTACTTTTTAGGCACACGCATAAGTCGTCTAAAAGTAATAAATTGTTTTTATTTGGTAAGCAATTGATTAAAAAAGCAGACGCTGATGTGACACCAGGAGATCCATCCACACCACACACTTTGGCTCCAAATCCTCAGAGGTGTCAATCCCTCTGAGTTTTATACCAATCCTCCACAGTGTCCAAACAGACTATATAACCAGATTAATGCTGGCTTTATCATCAACACCGTTGCTGCCTTAAATTTGTGTTTGTGTCCATCTATCTCCTTGGACATATCTACATAAATCTGCTTTCCAACAACATACCACACTAATTTTCTTGCGTCTGATAATTACACGACTGTTATGCTCCTGAAGAAGCATTTCCATACGCGCAACATGTCGAACGACTGAATGAATTTTGTGCCTGGATACACACCCTGACCCACAGTATTCCTCCTTTACTCGGATAGTATTTCAGGAACTCTAATCGTTTTCTATTTGAATGTATTACTATACCTTGGGACCACAATAAGCGGTGTCAGAGTTTGTGTTTATAACAACATTTCTTATAAATTTTATATGTATCTATACGTTATACTTTCTTTTTTAATCAATTGCTTACCAAATAAAAACAATTTATTACTTTTAGACGACTTATCCGTGTGCCTAAAAAGTCAATTTTTCTAGCTAGCTTTTTCTATTGTTAACTCTGTGGGTTGCCGTCTTTCCTGGTCGTATCAGTCAGGGGCTTGACCAGAGAAGAGAAGTTATGAACAAACTTCCGATAATAGTTGGCAAGGCCAAGAAAATGCTGCAGAGGAAGTAAACCCACAGGTCGAGGCCACTGTAGGACCGCTGAAAGTTTCTCTGGGTCCATCGAAAAACCAGCAGTGGAAATGACATAGCCCAGGAATTTAACCTGTTCACAATAGAATTCACATGTTTCCAATTTACATCAGAGATTGTTCTCTCTTAGTCACTGAAGCATATGACAGACATCTGTGTGGTGGCTCTCCAGGGACTTGGAAAATATGAGGATATCGTCAAGATAAACCACCACACATAACTGCAACAAATCTCAGAGGACATCTTTAATGAACTCCTGGAAAACTGCCTGAGCGTTACAAAGGCCAAAAGGCATTACGAGATACTCATAATGACCTGATCTGGTATTAAACGCAGTTTTCCACTTGTCGCCCTCCTTAATCCTGACGAGATTGTATGCCCCTCTCAAATCAAGCTTTGTGAAAACCGTTGCTCCCTTGAGGCAGTCAAATAACTCCGTAATCAATGGAATGGGATAGGCATTCTTAATCATTAAACGATTGAGACCCCTATAATCGATACAAGGTCTCAGTTCACCACTCTTCTTCACAAAAAAGAAACCAGTACCAGCAGGAGAAGAGGAATTGCGGATGAAACCTTGAGAAAGTGCATCTGCAACATACTCCTCCATGGCCTTATCCTCCATGACAGACAAAGGGTAAACCCGACCACGAGGGGGCATGGCACCAGGTTGAAGGTCAATTGCGCAATTATATGATCGATGTGGAGGCAAAGTACTGGCTTGACATTGCTAAAATCGCGGTACTCCTCCGGCAGGGAGGAGAGTGAAGAGGTGCACAGGACCTTGGCTCCCTTCTGGAAGCATCTCTCACTGCACTGTGGTGACCAGGACAAAACCTCAGCGTGGAGCCAATCAAAAGAGGGGTTGTGCCTCTGTAACCAAGGATAGCCAATAACCAGCAGAAACTTAGGTGAGGAAATAACTTGGAATTGGACTATCTCATGGTGAAGAGCCCCTACAGCCATGAACAATGGAACAGTCTCATGAGTCACAGGGGCAGGCTGTAGAGGTCTCCCATCAAGAGCCTCAATGGCAAGTGGAGTGTCACGCAGCTGCAGCAGAATCGAGCGCTTCGATACAAAGGTAGCATCAATAAACAGGCCTGCAGCCCCAGAGTCGATTAGAGCCTGTATCTCGACGGATGACCCAGCCCAAGGCAGGGTAACCAAAACCAGTGGCTTATCTTTCTGGGAAACTGGAGACGAAACAACGCCACCTAAGGTCTGTCCGTGACAGGACCTCAAGGTTCGGGCGTTCCTTGGACGGGTAGGACAAGACTTTAAAAAGTGAACAGCCTGGCCAAAATAAAGGCACAATCTCTCCCCCCTCCTAAGGGCTCTCTCATCTGCAGAGAGACGCGTGACGCCCAAGTGCATGGGTTTATCTTCACTGACCGACTCGGTACCAGGAGGCATGGGAGGTGAGGGAGGCATGGGTGGGACTGCAAAGCTTGGAGGCAAACATACAGGAGGCTTCCGCAAGCGCTCCTTAGAAGAAAGTCTTTCTCTGAGTCTGGAGTCAATGAGAATGGCAAACGAGATCAAGCTCTCTAGCACAGTGGGTATATCTCGGGCTGCTATCTCATCCTTGATGGAATCTGGGAGCCCATGAGAAAAAGCAGCCACAAGGGCTTCATTGTTTCAAGCAACCTCTGTGGCCAGAGTACGGAACTCAATGGCGTAGTGGGCAACAGTTCTTGCACTCTGTTTGATGAACATGATGCACTTGGCAGCAGATCGGAGCGTGCGGGAACGTCAAATACCCTTTAAAAGGAAGCCACAAACTCAGGGTAACTCAAGACAACGGGTGTTTGTGACTCCCATAGAGGGTTAGCCGAGGCCAAGGCCAAGGCTCTCTCAGAAAGCAAAGATATCATGAACCCTACTTTGCTTCTGTCTGTGGGAAACGCCTGGGGCAGCATCTCAAAGTATATCTCAACTTGGTTGAGAAACCCTCTGCATTGAACTGGATCTCGCTGGGGAAGCAGAGCGGAACCAGACCATAGAGTTAATACTCAAGGCAGGTAAAAACACACTTACAGGATAAAAACATATAAAAAGCTCATCTGTATAGGTATATGGTCCTCGGTGTTCCCTCTGATCCTGTGGTGGTGATGCTGCAGGGATGCTGGGCTGCAGAAGGTGGATTACCAGCCAGGAGCTCCTTCTGTGGCCATCAGGAAGAAACTAGGGGCCGGCGTGGAGCACACGTGGAGCGTGCATGACGTCACAGGTCGTCCGTCTGCTTCCGCGTTCGGTATCCAGGGGAGGGATCATCCAGGGAGGAGGGCTAGCAGGGAGGTTGAGAGAAGGCTACGCACTCAGAGCCACTACTCCTTCAATAGGCCTAATAGGGAGGTGTCTGCAATGTGCTTTTATATGGCAGTGCTGTGGGATAACAGGTCCCAGCGTCTGTCAAAAGAAAGCACAGCGCCAACTGTGGGTGGGAGGGGAACTACAAGGTAACATAATATACACAGAGAAAAAAAGGAGGTTATATAATAGTCAGTGTCATGGAAACATATATATGAATGGGGAAAAGTGCATGGTAGTAAACATGGAGACAATAATATTAACAATAGTAAAAATGGGAGTAACATTATGTAAGTATATGTAAGTATAAAAGCATAACATAATAATAATTCCCATGGTGATGATACAAAAGAACCAGAAAATGCAACGGTAAAGATAAGAAAAAGTTGGAAGACCCTCATCTCAGAACCACAGTCGATACCAAACCTAAAGTGGCATATAGAAAATCCAGAAACATTAAGAGTAAAATTGCAGCCAGTAGAATTAAGCCTACCCAACCCACCTCATCAACACTCACCTTGATACCCCTCAGAGGGATGTATCAATGCTAAACACCCCTCTGCTTAACCTGCCAGTTCATACAACATGGTCGGAAAACCTTCACTGTCAAAGGAAAAAACTATACCCTAAAAGAATTCTACAATTGTTCAACTGACTTCGTTATATACAGTACTGCCTCACCTGCCCCTGTGGCCTAATATATGTCGGCAGAACCATCAGAGCCCTAAGGGCACGTTTTGGGGAGCACCGGCGCTATATCGAAAAAGGCCGCGACCACCACAGCATCCCTAAACACTTCCTGACTCACCACGGCCGATCTACAGCTGGCCACAGTGTGTGGGTCATTGAATCAATCCCGGCCACATACCCTGCTGCTGAGCGGTATAAACGTCTTTGCCAGCAAGAAACTTACTGGATCTACTCTTTGGGCACTTTAGCACCTGGGGGGTTGAACGAGGATATTGAGGTGCACACACTACTTTAAGCCACCCCGTTTCCTCATGAGACCACCCCTACAGATGTAGCCTTGCTACAATATATATATATCTTTAAGAACCCTGCACAGATACATGCTTCCCTGTTCCTTGTGTTTTCTCAATACGCATGCTTTATCCATGTCCACTTCTTATACCATAATTTTTTCACCATTTTTTTGCCTTTCTCTACCTATTTATTTATTTATTATTTATTTATTTATTTTTCTATTAATTTTTAAATATTTTTTTTTATTTTTTATTATCAATATTAATATTTTTATTATAATATTTTTATTTTTGTTCTCACTTTCACATTTATTTTTATTTATTTATTTATTTAATTTATTTATGTATTTTATTTATTATTTTATTTATTTATTTATTTATTTATTTTTTCTTATCTTTACCGTTGCATTTTCTGGTTCTTTTGTATCATCACCATGGGAATTATTATTATGTTATGCTTTTATACTTACATACTTATATATATATTTTTTATACTTGCCTCCATTTTTTTGCCCCCATTGTTACTCCCATTTTTACTATTGTTAATATTATTGTCTCCATGTTTACTACCATGCACTTTTCCCCATTCATATATACATGTTCCATGACACTGCCAATTATATAACCTCCTTTTTTTCTCTGTGTATATTATGTTACCTTGTAGTTCCCCTCCCACCCACAGTTGGCGCTGTGCTTTCTTTTTACAGACGCTGGGACCTGTTATCCCACAGCACTGCCATATAAAAGCACATTGCAGACACCTCCCTATTGGGCCTATTGAAAGAGCAGTGGCTCCAAGCGCGTAGCCTTCTCTCAACTTCCCTGCTAGCCCTCCTCCCTGGATGATCCCTCCCCTGGATACTGAACCCGGAAGCAGACGGATGACCTCTGACGTCATGCACGCTCCACGTGCACTCCACACCGGCCCCTAGTCTCTTCCTGATGGCCACAGAAGGAGCTCCCGGCTGGTAATCCACCTTCTGCAGCCCAGCATCCCTGCAGCGTCACCACCACAGGATTAGAGGGAACACCGAGGACCACATACCTATACAGATGAGCTTTTTATATGTTTTTATCCTGTAAGTGTGTTTTTACCTGGTGTCATTAAACATCATTTGTTAATACTACACTCAGGTGGCGCTTCCTTCTCTACCCCTCTCTCATCCATCACAGAGCCAGCTCTCTGAGGACAGCAGCCGCCTAGTCTACCAGCCTACTTTAAGCATTATACTACCGGTTACCACTTAACCCTTGAACTTCCAGCCTGTCCCCTATGGACTAAGTTGCTCAGCCCTTTATAGCTCCTGTTATATATGGACTTGTGTGTTTGCGCTTACAGTTCCCAATACTCTGTTTGCCTGCACAGAAACTGGCACAGCAGCAGGGACAGCCTGCAACTCAGGTTGTACCGGAGCAGCCACAGTGGGGGATTCCAGGTGAGCCGTGCGATGTGGTGATCTTGCTCATCCAATCTGAAAAAAATATTACCAACAGGTGGATTGACTGTATCTTCTGAATTCATGGCCTTCGCCTACTGTCAGAAACCATGAACCAGACTGAGATAGAAGTACAATAAAATCACACTTGTTTTTTAATAAAAATTAAAAGGTAAATGAGTAAGCATAGTCAAAGCATAGCCAGAGTCCAGTAACCGGATCGGTTAGTCAGCCAAGCCAGAGTTCAGTAACCAGATCGGGTAAATATCCAAGCCAGAGTTCAGTAACCAGATCGGATAAACAGCCAGGCCAGAAGTCAGGGATCCAAGTAGAGGAACAGCAAGCAGAATAAGGAGCCAGAAGGAATGTCAGCAAAGCCAGTGTTTAAATAGGAATGCAGGAGATGGTTTCTTGTGATGTGACCAAAGGCGAAGGCAGAAATGAAGTGAGCTGGACTGCTTAAAGTAGCCAGGACTGAGGAGCAGATCATCAACAGCTGAGTCACTGTGGAGAGAGATGGGAGCTGGCAATTAGCCGACAGCTGAGCGGCCAGCTCAGAGAAGGAAGGGCTGAGCCTAGCTCTGACACCCTGTTCAAATCATTAGTAAGACCTCATCTGAAATATGCAGTTGAGTTTTGGGCATCAGTTCTCAAAAAGGATATCTGGGAACTGGAGAAACTGCAGAGAAGGGTAACCAAACTGATAAGAGGCATGGAGGAGCTCAGTTATTAGGAAAGATTAGGAAAGAACTGAATTTATTCACTCTTGAGAAGAGGAGAATAAGGGGGATATGATCAATATGTTCAAATATATAAGGGGTCCATATAGTGAACTTGGTGTTGAGTTATTCTCTTTACGGTCAACACAGAGGACACAGGGGCACTCTTTACGTCTAGAGGAAAAGAGATTTCATCTCCAAATACGCAAAGGTTTCTTCACAGTAAGAGCTGTGAAAATGTGGAATAGACTCCCCCCAGAGGTGGTTCTGGCCAGCTCAGTAAATTGCTTTAAGAAAGGCCTGGATACTTTCCTAAATGTACATAATATAACTGGGTACTAACATTTATAGGTAAAGTTGATCCAGGGAAAATCCGATTGCCTCTTGCGGAATTAGGAAGGATTTTTTTCCCCTGCTGTAGCAAATTGGAGCATGCTCTGCTGGGGTTTTTTGCCTTCCTCTGGATCAACTATGGGTATAGAATTGGGTATATTGGGAGTGCGCAGGCGCGGGACTCCCAAGATGGCCGCGTAAGCCGGGAGCTCCGCTCTACCCAGCCCAGCAAGCCCCCCTAGAGCAGGATAAAGGCCGCCTCTTCGCCCACCACTAGCGGAACCGGACCTGGGAACACCCGCTGCACCGATCCATGTCTAACAGCTCGGTCCGCAGGGATCTGGGACCGCGGTTTTCAGCAGAGGATTCCCGGGCCTCATCCAAGATGGCGGCCGCAGCACAGCACAAGGAGCAGTATGCAGGGGGACACGTGGAAACCAGGCAAGTGATTGCTCCTGCCACCCTGGCCTACACACCCTTACCTGCCTTACATAACCAGCCTATGGGGACTCCATCCCCAGCCTCCACAGTATCCCTCCTAGAGCGCACCTTTGAGAACTACTCCCTGTCCCCACTGAACGCTACACCTCCACATCAGGGTGCCGGAGCTTCCATAGGAGACCCAGAGGCTGCTATACCCCTTAACACAGGAGATTTATTCCTCAAACTGTCAGACCTACTAGACAGAGGCTTAGCAAACACAGCCACAAGAATCACAACTGAGATAAGAGCAGACTTTCAAAACCTGGGAGCAAGGATGGAAGCCATAGAACACAAATTAGACATTACAGTGTCCAGAGCTAACCAGAACACTGAGCACATTCATACTGTTCAAGAGCAACTAGAGGTAGCACTGAACAGAATCGATGACCTTGAGAACAGGTCGAGAAGGGACAACTTCAGAGTAAGAGGTATCCCCGAATCAATCACAGACGTCCCCAAAGCTATCCAGGATTTAATCAAATCCCTCATCCCTGAGCTGCCCCCTATCAAGTTGGAGCTGGACAGGGCACACAGATCTCTGGGCCCACCCAGAAAAGACGGATCCCCCAGAGATGTGGTCGTGAAGCCACACTTCTATAGTGTAAAAGAAGAAATAATGAAAATTTCACGCCAGCAATCCCGCATCCTTTTTCAAGGACAGGAAGTGCAAATTTTCGCGGACATCTCCCCCACGACCATCCAGAAACGCAGAGCCCTCAAGCCCCTTCTGCTCGTCCTCTCCCAGAAGGAGATTAAATATTGGTGGGCATTCCCCTTCGCCCTAAAATTTTCCCTTAAAGGCAGAACCCACTCATTCACCACGTTCACTGAAGGCGAACGAATCCTCCTCTCGCTCAAGCTCATATCCCTAGACTCGGAAATGGACATATCCAACACTCAAGCGGGTTCATCTAAGCGCCAAACTCCCAACAGCCCCATCTCTCCAGCCTGGAAAGCCAATAAAAGCAGGCGACTGAAAGATCAATTACCAACCTGAGGAGGTCTTCTTCTAGACCCTGGCGACACCCTTCTTTCTCTTTGTGATCCACTGTCCACAATCCATCTCTTACCAGATGTTCTCCACCTTACTCGGATTTTTCACAAAGAGGCCTTGTCCCCGCGAGGAGGAAATTTTTTCACCCGACCCTATACCTCATGTTTGTATCCCAACACACCAGCAGGACTACGCATCCGGATCCTCATGATCTACTATTGCCCCTATCCCTCACCTTCGCCACAAGAGGATTTAAAGACTTAGCTCATTGATCTCCACAAGAATGGCCTCATAGGCTCTTGATCTTCACTCCTTTATCATCCCTATGGGACCCCCCAGCGCCAGCAGGAAGTTCTGGCCCACCTCCACAACCTCATTCCCTCACAACGGACTGGCTAAGCCCACTGCGGGACTGGGATCTCCCACACCACCTTCCTTCTCCTTCCCCACAGAGGATCCCATTACGTCTACCAGGAAGACTCTATCTGTACTTCAGATCAGAATGGCTCCAAGCTAAAAACATTCCAGCGGTTTTTCCTCTTTTTTTTTTTTTTTTTTTTTTTTTTTTTCTCTTTCTTTTTTTTTTTTTTCTTCTTTTTTCAGATTTTGATACCCCTTATTGTGCTCCATATGCCTATTTTTAACGATATTGTTACAAAGCTTAATTCTCTATGCAAGACTTCAGGGGTGGCTTGGGCTGCGGTAGTTGCCCTGCGACTTCTCCCATCCAACGACAATGGAACTCCCATTCTCGTTCGATGGACTGGTGGTTCGATCCCAGAACCACCTTTTTCTGTTATTGGAGTTCGGAAAGGGGAATACCTCCCCCCCTCTCCGCCTCCGGCCTATTTCAGGCCATTTTGTACATATTCTCTTTCCTCTTCTGTCTCTTTGTTTTAACCCATCTGTTCTTCTTTCTCCCTTACCCCCTTCTGCCAGGGTTGACGGATTATCTGCAGCTTCTTCTCGTCCAGCATCTCCGGGTTCCAGACCTCGCTCCTCATTCGCCTCCTGCCCGCCCCTCTTCAACTGGATCAGGGTAAGTGTTCCTCTTTATTCAGCACACACATAACTCAGAATTGGGTATATTGGATTGTACGATATTTTTTATTTTATTTTTTTTTTTTATGGTTGAACTGGATGGACTTGTGTTTTTTTTCAACCTGACTAACTATGTAACTATGTAACTATGTAACTTTTTCCTCCAACAAAAGGGTGTGGCTATGGGGGCTAAATTTGTCCCCAGCCTGGCTAATATCTTCATGGCCAGTGGGAGGAGAATGTCGTCTAGGCTCAAAATCGTCCCGAGATTGTTCTCTGGGCTCGATACATAGACGACATCCTCCTCTTATGGAGGGGAGATCGGGGCTCCCTCGATGACTTTATGTCAACTCTTAACAACAACAATATTGGGATTGAGTTATCCTATGAACCAAGCTATTCTAGCATACATGCTAGACTTGGAAATTTTTGCATCAGACAAACAACTAGTGACTAAAACTTTCTTCAAAGCCACTGACTGGAATGGCTACATTCCAGTCGACAGCTGTCACCACACGGCTTGGCTAAAGTCAGTACCACGTAGTCAACTGCTACGAATCAGGCGAAACTGTACCAACCTCCAGGACTTCTACCACCAAACGGACATACTTAAATCCAGATTTGTAGATAGAGGATTTCAGTCCTCTCATATTGATGAAGAAATCAACAAAATATCGTTGGAGGACAGGAATTAATTAATATCAGAACAACCTAAACGTATACAAGATTCTAAACACAGATGGTCTTTCCTCACTACATTTTCCGTACAACATAGACAAATTAAGGACATAATTCGTAAGCATTGGAAGGTCCTTAAAAGTGACCAAGTATTAGGTCCAACACTTCCTGACAATGCAGGCATGATTTATAGGGGAGCCCTCCCTTTGCGTGGACAGATCGCACCCAATGTGATAGATCCTCCAATCACCCCAATCTTTTTTCAAAACTTGAAAGGCTATTATCCATGCCGTAGATGTACGGTATGTGTACATAACATCTGTGGACGTAAAAAGACAGAAAAGTTCAAATCCACTTTTACGTCATTGGAGTATGATATGAAACACTTTACGACCTGTACCACCAGGTATGGCGGCAACCTGATAACTTGCCCTTGTGGGAAACATTACGTGGGGGCATACCATACGGACCTTTTCCACAAGGGTAAGTGAACATATAACCAGCATAAAAAAGGGATGCATTAACCCTGGCGTGGCCAAGAATTACATAGAGTTTCACAACCAAAACCCTGCCGGTACTAGTTTTCAAATTATAGATAAATTTGTTCTACACTGGAGGGGTGAATCATGCCTTAGAGGTGTTTCTAGACTAGAAACAATCTGGATATACCAGTTAAAATGTTATGTACAGTACCCTATGGGTTAAACATTGACTGGGATATCAATGCTTTTATTAACCAGGCCTGATTACACTATCCTAACCTCTGTTCCAAAAAGTCGCTTTGTGTGAAGTGATGATAACCACCTATTTTGGGCAGACATATTTTTAATTTCTGCCTTTGGTAGGATTGATATGTGTTTCTTCACATTAACCATTATATATAGTTTTCTTTTCGCTTTCTTCGCTGGCCTTTTGAACATCTATTATGATTATTTTCCCATCCTACGATTAGGAGATATTATGATATTTGCACAGGATGCATATCAGGTGCAGTTTACTTTGGATGAGGACTAAAATCCTGATTCATTGGAACTATATGTTTTTTCAACGCATAGTTGTTTTGGCACTATGTGTGTAGTACTCACCTCAGAATGTTCTATTTAAATTAGATGCTCTGTATGACTGTATAGAACATTCTTTTATTTTTAGTTTCTTTTGTTGCACACACGCATATTCGTACTATATCTTCATGTAGTTACTATTTCTTGCTTCTTGTTAGATGAATTTAACAGCATGTTTCTTTTATACATTTATATGTTCTCATACTGGCAGTATATCTTCCTTATATATACTGTATTGTATACAATTCATATTTTTTGTAAAAGTCTGTGCAGCCTTACCAAATTTTACTTCCTAATGTCTTACTAGAACATTATTTTTATATTGGCATTGATGTTTTAGAATATATAATTAATTGATGTTCATCTAGTTATCAGGCTTGGATCGCAGTTGCATTTCATATTTATTTATTTATATTGGTTTAGGTTTTTTTATGCGCGGTGCATGTACACGTGCCTGACTTCACCACATCACGTTGGCCGGATGGGGTTTTGAGCCGTTGGCATATTCCCCTGTCAGCTCATCTCAGGTGTGGTGTTGGTGACATCGTGTTGGATGCGCCCAGCGGGGATGGGTGACTTATCTTGTAGCCCGCCCCGAGTGAGTCATCCCCACATCAAACGTGGTCTGCGTCGTCCCGAGTCCTACGTCACTACGCTGGACTAGAGCAATCAGGGATTTTTTAGCCTATGGCATATCCAGGAGCCATACGGATGACGTGGCTCAAGAGATTAGAGCAGATTGGCACAGATTCATATAGAGGCTTGGTTACAATGCTACGTTTTGGGTCATTTATCTAGTAGATTAATTCTACACTGACCTACAGCATGGCATCGTGGTGTTTGACGCCTTGACATTTGGAACGCACATGAGAGCCACGTAAGGACGTTGCGTCATGTGACGTCATGGCGTTTGGAATGCACGCAGGACACCGGAAGTCAAATTCCATGTCTGCCACACAGGCTTGTAATTTAGCAATTAGTAGTCACATATAAGTGCAGGAGGTGGTCGGCTAGCGTATACCCCAGTTGAAGTCTTTGCAGACTAAACGCATAGGGTTAATACACCAGCCCAAGCCACCTTATACTGCGCTGCTTTTATTGTTCAATTGAACTGTTTTGTTTTATATTCATTAGCTTGGATATTTTTACTTTAATACATTCTATCATTTGGATTTACGCTATTTGGAGGCTTTTTCTCTTTTTTATGCCTTGAATATAATACCTGCATCTAGAGGAGACGTTTTTGGAGAGCTGTGTTTACGATTGCCTACTGTTGGGGATGTTTTATCGATCTCCACAATCACTGGCGTTTTGGATTTCCATCGGCCTACAGAGGAGGGGATCGTATGGTTCATCCTGGGAGCTTGACTCTACGTCTCCAGTTCCATGCCTGACAGATCCACCACCGTACGGTGAGTTGGGTCCACTACTTCGGGTAAGAGTACCTTTTTCTTTCCCCCATTCCTGGAAGGTGAAGGCACTCCCGGGTGTATTTATCCACTGTTCAACACATCTGCCTAAGAGTCTTCCAGACATTTGTAGCAACAGTGTGTTTTCACTCGTCACTGTTTACCTTTGATGCCTCATGGACTATCACATGTTTGCTCTCACTCACATTTGCAATTAGTATTGTGTTTGTCTTTTTATTACATGCTTATGGTTACACATGGGTTTGTTTTTCATCTATATATGATAGTGTGTTCATTACCAGGTCACTATTATTGTAAATTCCATGTTACCACATTCATGTTTTGTTGTATAATTGAGATCACACATGAGTTTATTTCATTGAGCATTTGTATATGATACTGTGTTTCTATCCAGTCACCATACCACATCACTTTTGTTAATAATTTTTATTATAATGATACGACTTTCTTGGGACTCGCATGAAGTCCTTTACATTTACTCACAATGTGATTTTTATATATTGTGCTCTTCACTATAGATGGATAACTATATCTTTTGATTACATAGCTCCTTTTTTATGGTTCGCTGCGTTCACTTATGCCCCGTACACATGAGCGGAATTTCCGTCAGAAAAAACTTGGATGGTTGCCTTGCATACACATGGTCACACAAAAGTTCTCTGAACTTTTGATCGTCAAGAATGCGGTGATGTACAACACTGCAAGGAGCCGAGAAAATGAAGCTCAATGCTTCCGAACATGCATCAAATTGTTTCCGAGCAACGCGTCGAAATTGCATACAGACGAACGGATCTTTTTCAGATGGGAAAATAGAGAACCTGCTCTCAAACTTTTGTTGGCTGGAATTCCACCAGCAAAAGTACAATGGAGCATACACACGGTCGGAATTTCAGACCAAAAGCACACATGCGACTTTTGCTGGCAGAATTTCTGATCGTGTGTACGGGGCATTACTTTCAGCGCCACACTTTTTATTTACACATTTGCTCACAATCAGTCTTATTGTTGTGTTGGCTGCTCACATTTGGGGTTGGCGCAGTATTTTACTACATTCTATTGCTCTTCAGTTTGTGTTTGTGTTTGTGGGTTTGTATCTGTTTTTCAGTGCATGTAGTCAGTTCGTATCTGTTTTTCAGTGTGTTCTTTAATAGTTTGTATCTGTTTTTCAGTGAGTTCTTGTCCGCTCATTTTTTATTTTCAGGTTGCTCTTTTCAGGCCTTTCTGATTTTCAGTGCGTTCTGTTAGTTCGTTCTGACCAGCCAACTTTTTTTATCCATGTTGCAGGTAGGTACTCATCGTAGAGTTTGTGCTATGTGGGGGCTTGGTTTTGGGGTTTTTACTTTGACCCAAGCCCAGTCCATGAACAGGGCGGGGAGGAGTTCATGGACGAAAAATTGGTTACTCCAGTGTGACCAATTCTCGCACATGCCTTTGTTGCGGGAGATCCGTGAGAATAATTCTGATGATTTCAGGAATTATCTCTGGATGATGGACCCTGTTTTTCACCATTTATTGGCTTTGCTGTCCCCTTATATTATGAAGCAGGTGTGGCATGTGGCAAGCCATCACTCTGTAACAAAGGCTAGTTGCCACCTTGCGGTACTTGGCGACGGAGAGAAGTCTGCAGGACATCAAGTTCTCGACAGGCATCTCCCCCCAGGCTCTGGGGATCATTATTCCAGAGACCTGTTCTGCCATTATTCAGGTCCTGCAGAAGGACTATATTAAGGTAAGTTTTCTCCTTTAACATCACATTCTATGTATTTAATGTTTGCTAATGTATTGTATTTATTTTATCATTCCATAATTACCATGATTGTAATATGCTGTGAATGTCCCCTTTGTCTTCATGCATGCTGGAAGTTTTTAAAGTTCCGTTTTTGTCCTTCATGCATATTTTCCTTCACAGCATGCTATCCTGGGCCCATACACACCTAGCCTAGTCACTTAACAATGTATTTTGTCAGCTCCATTGTAGTGCTTTACCCTAAACACCCCCTAAAATGTGTCCAAATGTTATTTTTGTCCTTAAATTCAGGCAGAGTGCCAGAGGCTTTTTTGGGGGGTCCCAAACTCATTTGGAACCCTCCCTCCCCCCAACCGCTAAGTCAACCGATACCAATCTGCCATACCACCCAATCTACCGATACCAACCGATACCATACCTCCTGACTTTGCCAAACCCATACACACTATACCTACCTCTTTTATGGTCAGATTTATGGATGAATTCACCAAAGCATGTAGTGCAAGGGCCTGCCTGAATACTTTCAAATGGTACTGTTTCAAGTTTTGTTCTCCTGTTATCTTGATAGGTAATTGCAGAATGTAAAATTGTGCTTTAATTTTTTACAGTGTGTATTTATATTTTTGTATTATGACACTTCTTACCTGTCCAGTGGGCTGCCAATAGTGTAAGTAAGGAGGGCCTGGCCAAAGTAACACACATTATTTATGCATTCAGCTCTCAATGAAGTTGAGAGGGTCACCTGTCCAAAACATCTCCCCCCTCCCCCTAAAATTTTTAAATGGGTCATCAGAGGGTGTGAGGAATCAGATAAGTGGACCTTATATTTTTGTCTTTAAATACTCCTTAAAATAAATGTTATACTGATGTTGGCCAAGAATGTTTGTGTCTAATCTGCTTGCAATGTTATGTGCAAAAGTACAATTTTTTTTCTTGTTTGTTTCCTTCAACGCCACAGGAATGGCAGATTTTGGCATCCCACTTTGCCCAGCGGTGGTACTTTCCCAGCTGCGGAGGGGCAACATAAGGGGTTTAATGGTAAAGTGATGTTGGCGGTGGTGTCGGCGACATATGAGTTTCTCCATTTGGACGTGGGGAAGAATGGACGGATGTCGGATGGTGGAGTCATCGCCCAGACTGAGTTCTACCGATGGCTCCAGAGTGGTGGTTTGGGATTGCCACATACAGAAGACAACGTGGCTGGTCTACCATTTGTCTTTGTAGCTGATGAAGCATTTGGGCTTGGTGAACACCTGATATGACCATTCCCTATGAGGACCCTCATCCCAGACCAGAGGGTTTTTAACTACCGGCTGGCCAGAGCCAGAAGAGTGGTGGAGAATGCTTTTGGCATAATGGCCAGCCGGTTTCACCTATTCCTGATGCCAAGTCACATGGCGGATTATAAAATAAACCATATCGTACTTGCATGCTGCATTATGCATAACTTTCTAAGGAGATATGCTTCGAACTATGTTGGGCCTGAGGCCAGACTGCCAGATCAGTCATGCCTGATGGCACTTGAAGCTGGCCATCCTGGATTTCCCCCCCCCAAAGCGCCCACAAAGTCCGTCAAAAATATCTGGAATAGTTTGCGGGTAGGGAGCCATTGATATGCCAGAAAATGTTTGAGAAACATTTTTAAAATAATTTTTTATTTTAAGAAGACATAATATTTCATTTGATTTACTGCTTGTGTTTCTTTTAGCTGTCTCTTAGGTTATCCTATGGGATTTTATTTTTGGCCATTTTTTTCATTAGTGCAAATGTAATTTATTTGATACATGAGGTGACAATCTCTTCTTCAGCTAACTATTATGTTGTGGGTCTGCTACACACACACATTGTCTTTGATTTAATGTATGTAATGCAAAAAAAAACACATCCTTTTCAGCACCATGAATTATTAATTGTTTTGAGTCCCAAAAATGGCCTGATTGTGGCAAATTTAAGAGCACTGTGGGGGTTATTTACTGAAAGAAAATCCACTTTGCACTACAAGTGCACTGCAAGTGCACTTGAAACTGCACTGAAACTGCACTTGTAGTGCAAAGTGGATTTGCCTTTAGTAAATAACCCCCATTGCCGCTGTAAACACCAACTTACTCCAAAAACTGGTATTGAGCATTGAAAGAAGCCACACATTTTTGAGTAAAAAAACATTTTACTCTGTGCACATTCACATGTGCATTAGAAAAGAGTTTTTGAACAAACCAACATATTTGTTGTATAACATGTTTAGGTTTGACAGCACAAATAGCCTTTTTTTTGGGTTAAACAGGCATGTTTAAAACCATAAAACATACATAACTCTGGAACTTACAAAGTTCAACTTTGAAAAAGTGAGGGCAATATCAGACATTAGTATGTCCAAACTGTGTTGATATTGCCTTCATCAGATGGGGTGATGTCACCCTTGTAAAAGCCAAATTTTGAAGATGCACACAAATTGGGAGTCAAACTGGGGATTTCCCTCCTGATCCCATGCCTAATGTCAACATGTGCTAGCTCCCATCATGGGGGGATCAATGGATGTGTTTCGGGGGTGCAACCCCTTCCTCTCATCTACTTTAGTTGTGAGGAAGGGGTTGCACCCACAAAACGTACATTGATAACCCGTAATGGCAGATAGCACATGTTGACACACTGTGTGCATCTTCAAAATTTGGCTTTTAAAATACTTTAAAACTTGGAGGGGCGTGGCCATCAGCCGAGGTGAATGGCCGCAGTGTGAGAGAGCTCTGTCATCCACGGGCACACCGGAGCTCATAGAGCGACTCCAGAGCCTCTAAAAGCGGCGATTTACATCTCTATCAGGTCGGGCACACCCTGGGAACATGTCCAGGAAAAGAAAAGAAACCAGGAAGATCAGCAGAATGACAGACTTTTACATGCTTCCCCACAACACACAGGCCCAAGATGGCGCCGGTAAGCATAACGGCGGAGAGCGTGGCAGGCTCTCCAGCTACAACAACAGCAACACACAGCGCTCCATACCCCATCCTCACAAGGGACACAAGGGGAAATACACTAACTCTCAGACATCTTCCTCATCATCTAGCCCAGTCAAGGCAAAACAACAACACCTGCAGGGAAATAACATGGCTGAGAAAGAAACAGACACATCTCTTAATGACACCAGGGAGCTCCAGGACTCCATCTTGGAATTTCCTACTAAAAACCAGCCGGTCATTGCCACAACCTTAAAGGACATGCTAGTGTCCCTCCGTAGCACCCTCCATGCGGACATATTAACCCTTACCAGTCATTTTAAAACAGAAATGAAAGCTGTCAACAACAGGGTTACCCATATAGAACACAAAATGGGAGAATTTGCAGGTGCCATAAATGAAGTGATTGACGCTCATAATGAGAAAGACGACGAAATACACCAACTAAAGTCCAAAATGGCCGACCTCGAAGATCGTTCGAGAAGAAACAACAACAAAATCAGGGGGATACCTGAGTCGGTAAAACCACCAGACCTAAACGCTTACTTTCAGAATATCCTACAAGAAATGCTTCCTGACGCTACAGTGACAGATCTCTCTATAGACAGGATCCATAGACTGCCGAAACCTAAGCATCTACCTGATCATCCACCAAGAGACACAATTGCAAGGATTCACTTCTATCAAACTAAAGAGAAGTTCCTTCAATGCATGAGAAATCCTGACAACGCACTACCATGCATCCAAGGCCTCTCCTTCTTTACTGATTTATCAGCATACACAATGCAAAGAAGGAAGAATTTGGCCACTATCACCAAACCGTTGAGAAACCACCACATCGCCTATAGATGGGCCTATCCAGCAAAACTGCTAATTACAAAAGATGGGAAAACGTTCCCTGTCCAGTCAGTGGAAGATGGCATATGGTTACTGAAAGATTGGGACATTCTAGACAAGACGGAGGATCCACCATCAAGTGCCTCATCTCCTCGTCCACATTCTCCCGCCTGGCCACAAGATGCAATTGACTGAGGCTCAAACTATACGTAACCACCAATTTACAAAGTTGTGCTCCGGTGCACCCGTGGAACCTTATTTGGTTCTCTTTTCGCTCCTGAGAAGTTACGGGATAATATCCCAACAGATTCAGTTGAATCGTTACATTTTTTGTTATTAACTTTTCTTTTTTTTACTTTTAATTGGAGATTTTTCATTTTTGCTGTATTAACCTCCGATAAAATACTTTAACAGCTTCACAACATCTGGACTCTGGCTCACTGTTAAAAGAACTCTTACACAAGAAATCTTACTTCCATATCCATTTCAACAGGGCTAACAACCCAAAAGGCTTTCCCAAACCCACTCTTCAAGATTAACATCATGGGGTTTAAAATCTCCTCGTTTAATGTTCGCGGACTGAACAGCCCTCAAAAATGGTCAATGCTTTGGAAAGAAGCCCGACTTCTGCAGAGTGACATTCTTTGTCTTCAAGAGACCCATTTTTCATCATCCAAACCTCCGAAATTCTCCCATCAGAACTTTCCTACTATCATTTACTCCAATGCTCCAAAGAAGAATAGGGGAGTAGCAATTCTCATCAAAGACACTATTTCCTTTTGTCAGATCTACAAGGATGTAGATGACATGGGTAGATTTATTATACTGGTTGGTGAGGTAAACAACACAGTATACACTATAGTAAATGTCTACTTACCTAATGTGAAACAAATTTCTTTTTTAAACAGAATTTGGAAACGAGTACGTGCAGTGCAAAAGGGGTACACCATAATTTGTGGAGATTTCAATGCTATACCAAACAAAACTCTAGATGTCTCGGCCGAGACCCAGAAAAGTCGGGAAAGAGTGACCCTTTCGCGCTTCATGGCCTTAGAAAGTTTACATGACGTGTGGAGATGTCAACACTCGACAGAGCGGGATTATTCCTACTTCTCGAGTGTACATCACACATATTCAAGAATTGACTTCTTTTTGGTGGATAAATTTCTATTACAAAATATTAGTATGTCCAATGTACACAATATTACATGGTCAGACCATGCTCCGGTCTCCATTATGGTGGAGGGATCTCGCACTGAGACAAGAGCAAACATATGGAAAAACGATACCTTTCTTTTTACACATCCAGACCACAAGCATACAATTAATAAAGAACTACACGAGTTCTTTAGGAATAATGCCGGATCAGTGCCAGATCCCTTTACAATCTGGAATATTCATAAAGCTTACATAAGGGGTATCCTCATGAAAATGAGCAGTATAGCTAAAAAGCAAAGAAACAAAAAATTGAATGACCTACTCCTTCAAATAAAAAACCTAGAATCAGTAAACAAAAAAGCTCCAGATCCCAAAACCAGCTCACAATTAGACCAACTCAGACATGATCTTAGACTAATACTTATCGCCCAACACAAACATACAGTTCAAAAATGGAAAGCACATTATTACAGTCAGGGCAACAAAGCAGGTAAATTACTAGCAAATCAAGTAAAGGAAAAAATCATCAAACAAAAAATTCCATTTATCTTTCACCCAAGTACGGGCATTAGGCTATCCAACCCAAAAGATATTGTTAATGCTTTTAGGGATTACTATAACAATCTCTACAATCTAAAAGACGACACTACAACCCACCAACCGTCCCCTGAGTTGATCCAGACATTTTTGGACTCTATCTCAATGCCTAAATTGAATTTAGACCAATTACAATCTATTAATGCACCAATCTCTATGTCCGAACTAAATAAAACAATTCTATCCCTCCCTAACAACAAATCCCCAGGCCCAGACGGTTTTTCATCAGAATACTACCGGACATTCCACTCCATACTAGGCCCAATATATATGCATCAGCCATATCTACATCTTCATTCCCCCCAGAAATGTTAACCGCCACAATTGTGACTTTACCCAAACCTGGGAAATCTCTTGACACTCCACAAAACTTCAGGCCTATATCCTTGCTAAATGTAGATCTGAAGATTTACGCAAAGATTCTAGCCAACAGACTGGCACAATTCTTGCCCACATTAGTTAAACATGATCAAGTTGGGTTTATCCCAAGCCATCAGGAACCAGATGCAACACGAAGAATTATTAACCTACTTCATGCAGCGGAATCCTCGGGCACGCCTTCTCTGCTTCTATCATTAGATGCAGAGAAGGCCTTTGATAGGATCCACTGGGGATATCTGAAACTTGTTTTGGACAAGTTTGGCATCTCAGGAGAAATAAACTCAGCCATTCTAGCACTATATACTAACCCCTCTGCGATGGTATACACAGAAGGAATGTTCTCAGATAGTTTCAATATTACCAATGGGACAAGACAAGGTTGCCCTCTATCCCCCCTCATTTTTGCTTTACTAATGGAACCCCTGGCCGAAAAAATGAGATCACACCCAGAAATTTCAGGTATCAAAATCTACAAGGAGGCACACACCATCTCCCTCTTTGCAGATGATGTGATTCTATCTCTTTCTAATCCCAACACCTCCTTACAAACAGTACACAATATTTTGAACCACTTTAATCAAATTTCATACTACAAAGTAAACGCTTCCAAATCTAACCTACTTGCCATGAACATAGAAGAAAAGCTTCGTAATTCCCTATCATCACGCTTTCCGTATCCATGGGCAGACAAACCTATCCAATACTTAGGGATCCAACTGACGACGCCAAGCAGCAATTTATTTAAAGTGAACCTGGTTCAATTCATCTCCTCTATCCAACCAACTAAATAGATTAAAGTCCTTTTGTTTGTCTTGGATGGGAAGACTGGCGGCATATAAAATGCTTATTCTACCAAGAATACTGCATTATTTCAGAGCTCTTCCAAACTCTATACCAGCAAATTTTTTTACAACAGCCCAATCGCAACTACATAAATTTGTATGGGCAGACAAAAAACCGAGATGCTTGCGGTCTTCTCTTTCGAGACATAGAAAGGCGGGTGGAATGGGACTCCCAATTTTAAGAGACTACTTCGCTGCTAGCATACTGGATCAAATGAAATATTGGTTCCAAATACAGTCCTCTAAACATTGGGCCACTATAGAACAAGCCTGGTCGAATCCGAATTCTCTGAGATCCACATTGCTAGCACACTCTTTTTCAAATACTCACCTCAAATCTATATATCCTACCATACAACTAGTACTAAATACATGGAAGAAATTCTGTTCTGAAATAAGACACAACACAGACCTTACGGAAATTCCCACCCCACTTACTTCAATATGCACACATATTAAAGATCTAAATACAACACAATGGGAACATAAAGGAATAACCCTAATCTCGGATATGTGTGACCGAGAAAAAAATCATTCCCTTCAACACACTAGCCCAAAAATACTCTCTTCCTACTTCTGACTACTACATGTACATAAGAATCACAACATTCTTAAAATCTCACCAGATGCAACCTATTAGAATTCCACATAAGGCATGGGCATACTGGAACGACAAATCTAACTCAAGAAAAGGAATTTCCTTATTCTACACCTTAATACAACAAAAAGACTCATACATTAAATTGCCAGCACACCAAAAATGGGAGTCAGAACTCTCTACAACCTTTTCAGAAAAACAATGGATAGAAGCTATTAAATCCAACAACTGTTTCACGAGATCTACAACATATTGGGAGACAGCTCAAAAACTACTACTTAGATGGTACTACACCCCCTATCTAACTGCAAAATTCTCCAATAATAGCTCCAATGAATGTTGGCGAGGATGCGGTAAAGTAGGCACCCTTCTTCACATGATATGGGAGTGTCCCAACCTGTGGAGTTTTTGAAGAGCAATATTCAGATTAATATCAAAAATTACAGGCTTTATAAGGAAAGGTGAAGCAGAATTAGCCATTTTAAGCATAAACGTAGACCATTACCCTCCTGCTCTCAGACCAATAGTGATACAAATTCTGATGGCAGCCAGATTGACAATCACTAGCAAATGGAAATCTAGCAGCTCACCGAATATTAGTGATGTCATTAGGAAAATTTATGAGGCTTTCAAATATGAACAGATTATGGCAAACACACAGGGAAACACACTCCGTCTATATAAACAATGGGATCCTTGGATCAGCTTCAGGAAAATTACATAGTAACAGTCTATGTATACTTCCTTTCTCCTTGCTCTTTTTCTTTAATATGCAATAGGGAGCCAGAGTCCTTACCTCCTTTATTAATAATGTTTTCTTTTCTGTTATCCTTTGTTTTCTTTCCATATAAAATTTGAGATAAATATTCTCCAATTTATTACATTGATTGTCAATATGGTTGTTTGATTATAATCAATCTACGATTGTTTAGACATAAGCTGTGGTTTTAATTTAAAAGCTTATGGAGATATGTTATTAACCTTGCAGAACTGTGATAATATTTCTGAAAATACCTTGCATGGTATAATATTGTAAATTGTTTTCTTGGAAAACCTTGAATAAAAAAGATATAAAAAAAAAATACTTTAAAACTTGATTTAAAAGAAAAAATTACACAACAAAACGGTACAATTTTTGTGTGTTTTGGATTCTGCCTAAAACATCAATGATGTTCTTCATTTTTTTTTTTTGAACATCATTGATGTTTTCCTTTATTGGCTCTAAATCACTATTGCACACCATGATCTCCCCAATGAGGATGTGTGCACTTGCACTTGTGAGATGAGTTTCTTCTTCCACAACATCCACATCACCTAAAAATAAAAAAAAACACACCATGTATTATAAATATGCAGGCATATATCTATTACCTGAAGCTGTGGTCTCAGACACTCACCTGTTGTGGTCAATATTTCGCCAACTTCATAAACCTCTCCTTCTTCCACATCCTGAGGTTGTGGTATAGTGACTTCCCCTTCTTTAAGAGGTTGGGGGTCCCTGGTGTCCTCTGATGTCCTGAGTATTTTCTCCCCTATGTGAATTAAAAAATAAGTATACTTAGCACACAGATATTTAAGGACAGAATTAGGAATATGAAACATTGTTTGGAAGTGTCGTACAATTGTCTGTTTTGGCAGAGTTCCAAGCTATAGACATTATTTTTTTCCCTTTCTAAAGCTAGAATGCTTACCTGTTTTGTGCAAGTTTCACACATGGAGACACCCCTAGTATCCACTGGAGCACCTGTGTGGGACACCCTAAAAAGGGTGTTCTGGTGTCCCACACTAGTGCACCTGCGTCCAGATGTGTAAACAGCTGCTGAGTGCCCTCTCCTTACACTGAATCAAGTTTGCATTTCATTCTAGTTACAAACCCTTCTAGACAACAAACTTATTTTAATACAAATAGGCATGAACAAATGTAGTTAACCTGCATCTGCCAAAAACATTGTATTAGTGGGCGAATGAACAATGTTTACTACGAGCGATTACTGTGCCCACAAACCTGAAACTTGCCATTTTAAACGCCATTTTAAACTATACAACAGTAAAAAAGCACATGGAGCTGCACAAAAGTAATAATATTAATAGGAACACATGACAAAATACTTACTTTTTTGCAGCACTCTCTTGATTCTTCTGTACTGATCCTGTTCCCTCAATTTGAGGTCTGACCATCGTTTCCTCAGTTGATCCTTGGATCGTCATACCCTAAAATTCTCCTGCAGACTTTTCACAACTTTAGTCATGATCTTGGCCTTTCTCACATTTGAATTTGGGTAAGGTCCATGCTTCCCATCATAGTCGGCCCTGTTCAAGATGTCCACCATCTCCACCATCTCTACAAAGGACATATTTGAGGCCTTAAATCTCTGTTGGGACGTTTGTGGCTCCGGGCTTTCGTCGTCCTCCTCGTAGCTGCTCTCCTCTGCATGTACTTGCTCTTTCTTCACCATGTGCTTTCCCACTGCGCCAAAAGAAAAAGGGCAGGGAATATACTAGAAAGAAGGTCAGGGGTGGGCGGAGTTTCACGCATGCACACTGCATATAAAGCATAACACGCATGCATCGTACGTACGATCTGTGAGCGGAGGACGAAGTAGCGTTAGCGCCGATCGTGCTAACGAAGGTAGAATTTTAACTTGGGGCATCAGTGTCCTATACTGCTTATAGTTTCAGGCCTATATTGGGACAAGATTAGGAGAGTTTAGCCTGACATTAGGGTTTGTCTTGTGTTTGTCTTGTAGATAAAATGGATAGATTCAATGATCATGACTTCCTCCTCAACTTCATTGATAAATACAGAGAGCTGCCTTGTCTGTGGCAGGTGAAACACCCTTTTTATAACCACTTTAGCCCCGGACCATTTGGCTGCCCAAAGACCAGAGCACTTTTTGTGATTCGGCACTGCATCACTTTAACTGACAATTGCGTGGTCATGCGACGTGGCTCCCAAACAAAATTGACGTCCTTTTTATATAGAATTCTATTGGTGGTATTTGATCACCTCGGCGGTTTTTATTTTGAAAAAAACGCATTATTTTTTACTTTTTGCTATAATAAATATCCCCAAAAAATATATCATTTTTTTTTTCCCTCAGTTTAGGCCGATACATATTCTTCTACATATTTTTGGTAAAAAAATCACAATAAGCGTTTATTGATTGGTTTGCGCAAAAGTTATAGCGTCTACAAAATAGGGGATAGTTTTATGGCATGTTTATTAATATTTTTTTTTTTTACTAGTAATGGTGGCGATCAGCATTTTTTATTGTGACTGCGACATTATGGCGGACAGATCGGACACTTTTGGCGTGATTTTGAGAACCATTCACATTTATACAGCTATCAGTGCAATTAAAAATGCATTGATTACTGTGTAAATGTGACTGGCAGTGAAGGGATTAACCACTAGGGGGCAGTGAAGGGGTTAAGTGTATCCTAGGGAGTGACTCTAACTGTGAGGGGGCGTGACTATGTGTGACACAACACTGATCACCGCTCCCAATTACAGGATTACCCGCGATCACACTCACGGAGGTCGCGTCGGGCACGCGTGCCCGCAAACCTCTTCTTAACCACTTCCATACAGGGCATTTTCACCCCCTTCCTGCCCAAGCCAATTTTCAGCTTTCAGCACTGTCGCACTTTGAATAACAATTGTGCGGTCATACAACACTGTACACATATGAAATTTTTATTATTTTTTCCCCACTAATAGAGATTTCTTTTGGTCGTATTTGATCACCTCTGCAGTTTTTATTTCTTGCGCTATAAACAAAACAAGAGTGACAAGTTTAAAAAAACACAATATTTTTTACTTTTAGGCTATAATAAATATTCATTTTTTTTTTAATTTTAAACACATTTTTTCCTCAGTTTAGGCCGATACGTATTCTTCTACATATTTTTGGTAAAACATATCGCAATAAGCGTATATTTATTGGTTTGCGCAAAATATATAGCGTCTACAAAATAAGGGGATAGATTTATAGCATTTTTATTATTATTTTTTTTTCCTAGTAATGGCGGCGATCTGCAATTTTTATCGTGACTGCGATATTGCGGCGGACATAATGGACACTTTTGAAACATTTTTGGGACCATTCACATTTATACAGCGATCCGTGCTATAAAAATGCATTGATTACTGTATAAATGTGACTGGCAATGAAGGGGTTAACCAGGAGGGGCGCTGTAGGGGTTAATCATGTTGCTAGGGAGTGATTCTAAGTGTGGGGGGAGGGGACTCACAAGGGGAGGAGATTGATTGGTGTTCCTCTGTACAAGGAACACACCATCAGTCTCCTCCCATCTGACAGGACGTGGATTTGTATGTTTACACACACAGATCCACGGTCCTGGCTTAGTTACCGGGCAATCGCGGGTGCCCGACAGACATCGCGGCCACCGGGCACGTGCACCGGGACCCGAGTGATGCGGCGGCGAGCGCGCACCCCCTGGGGGACCGTCATGTGACAGCGGCCCAGGATAACAGCTGCACCGTCCCGCCGTCATATGACGGTGGGCGGGCAGCAAGTGGTTAAAGGGCAACATACGGGCACGTTAATCTGCCTCTACGTGCCCTTCTGCCGACGTATATCGGCGTGTGCCAGTCGGCAAGTGGATAATAATAAAATAAAGAGGAAGGCAGCACTGGATCATTTGCTGTAATTGGGGAAGCCGGTGATTCCTACGGCAACCATCCCCTATTTGAAGTGCAAAATTGGTGGCCTGAGGAGCACATATAATAGGGAGCACAAAAAGGTCCAGGATTCCATGAGATCAGGAGCAGCAGCAGATTTATGTCCCCAGGCTCTGACTGCGGTTTTTGTCAGACCAGACTGAAATCAGGCCATCACTCTCAACCCTTCCCTCCACGCTTCCTTCCACTCTTCCTTCCACATCAGATGAGGCTTCGGACGTACAACCTGGGCCTTCCACCCAGGAAGATGTGGAGGAACCCAGCTTGAGCCAGGTATAGCATTGTTCAACATATTTCTTGTCCAAAAGTTGAATGATGTTAACTAGATGTTAGTATTGATCACTAATTTTGGAATTAAAAAAGTGGTTTACATATCAATAGTAGCCAAAAATTATTGGGACAAGAATGAAAAATGCTGGTGTCAGAATGATAGTCTTTTCTATTTCTTAACATTCAATTTGCAACAGTCATGAGCTCAAAATTGTGTGTAATTGATGACCAAAAAAACTAAAACCCATTTTCATACACAGGAAAGTCTCAGCCAGGAGGAGGCCATGGAAAGTCTCAGCCAGGAGGAGGCAGGGGTAAGTGGCAGCCAGGAGGTGGCCGGGCCCAGTAGCATTACCGAATCCCTGGTTTCTCCCCTCCACCTTCCAACAAAAAGTACCAGGAAGGGGAGGAACGTGGAGAAGTCAACGCTTTCTTTGATTCGGGAGGCTACTGCGGTCCTCAGAACCACCCACTATATTCAAGAGGCCTATGCCTGCATGGCTGCCAGAAAAATGCAGGAAATGGAGGTGGGCCAACACCTCATTTGTGAGGAAGTGATCTATCTGGCCCTAAATAAGGGGTTGAGGGGTAAACTCACAGGCAAAACTCACCTGTGTGAGTTGGATCATCCTCCCCCTCCACCTCCTGCCACAACTCCAAAACCAGAGCCACAGCCTGGAAGCAAGCGTGGAAGGAAGACAAGAGAGTGATGGCCTGGGTTCAGTCTGGTCTGGCAAAAGATGCAGGCTGTTGTAAGACCACAGCCTTGGGACTAGGGATGAGCTTCGAGTTCGAGTCAAACGTGAGTTCGACTCGAACATCGGCTGTTCGATCGTTCGACAAAGATCGAACATTATTGGCCATTCGCACCAAATTTGAGTGGCACGTCACGGCCCATAATGCACTGCATCATCGTAGTGGTTTGCTGGCTGATGATTGGCCAAGCATGCACTGTGACCTGCATGCTTTGGCCAATCACAGCACCGTAAGCAAACAGAGCCATAATTAGCCAAAGGCAGGGTGCCTTTGGCCAATTATGGCTCAGGGGGTTAAGTACATGCCTCACACTATATAAGGTCAACTGCACATCGGCCCTGTGTAGTGTGTTGCTGGCGTTATAGAGAGAGAGATAGATAGATAGATAGATAGATAGATAGATAGATAGAGAGAGAGAGAGAGAGAGAGAGAGAGAGAGAGAGAGAGAGTCATTTCAGGCAGGCATTTGATCCAGTTTAGCTAGATCTCACTGCAGACCGTTCCTGCTGTACTCTTTCTAAACTACTTCAGGCAGGCATTTGATCCAGTGTAGCTAGATCTCACTGCAGACTGTTCCTGCTGTTCTGATCCTAATATACTACAGGCAGGCAGTTCATTCAGTTAGCTGCAGTATATTCAGTATACTGTATCCAGTTTAGGTAGATCTCACTGCAGACCATTCCTGTTGTTCTATTCTTAATATACTACAGGCAGGCAGTTCATTCAGTTAGCTGCAGTATATTCAGTACTGTATCCTGTGCAGCTAGATCTTTCTGCAGACCATTCCTGATGTTCTGTTCCTAATATACTACAGGCAGTTCATTCAGTTAGCTGCAGTATATATTGAGTACTGTATCCTGTGCAGCTAGATCTCGCTGCAGACCGTTCCTGTTGTTCTGTTCCTAATATACTACAGGCAGGCAGTTCATTCAGTTAGCTGCAGTATATATATATTGAGTACTGTATCCTGTGCAGCAAGATCTCACTGCAGACCATTCCTGTTGTTCTGTTCTTAATATACTACAGGCAGGCAGTTCATTCAGTTAGCTGCAGTATATTCAGTACTGTATCCTGTTCAGCTAGATCTTTCTGCAGACCATTCCTGATGTTCTGTTCCTAATATACTACAGGCAGTTCATTCAGTTAGCTGCAGTATATATTGAGTACTATATCCTGTGCAGCTAGATCTCTCTGCAGACCATTTCTGTTGTTCTGTTCCTAATATACTACAGGCAGGCAGTTGATTCAGTTAGCTGCAGTATATTGAGTACTGTATCCTGTGCAGCTAGATCTCGCTGCAGACCGTTCCTGTTGTTCTGTTCCTAATATACTACAGGCAGGCAGTTCATTCAGTTAGCTGCAGTATATATATTGAGTACTGTATCCTGTGCAGCTAGATCTCACGGCAGACCATTCCTGTTGTTCTGTTCCTAATATACTACAGGCAGGCAGTTCATTCAGTTAGCTGCAGTATATTCAGTATACTGTATCCAATTTAGCTAGATCTCGTTGCAGACCGTTTCTGTTGTTCTGTTCCTAATATACTACAGGCAGGCAGTTCATTCAGTTAGCTGCAGTATATATTGAGTACTGTATCCTGTGCAGCTAGATCTCGCTGCAGACCGTTCCTGTTGTTCTGTTCTTAATATACTACAGGCAGACAGTTCATTCAGTTAGCTGCAGTATATTCAGTACTGTATCCTGTGCAGCTAGATCTTTCTGCAGACCCGTCCTGATGTTCTGTTCCTAATATACTACAGGCAGTTCATTCAGTTAGCTGCAGTATATGTTGAGTATTGTATCCTGTGCAGCTAGATCTCCCTGCAGACCATTTCTTTTGTTCTGTTCCTAATATACTACAGGCAGGCAGTTGATTCAGTTAGCTGCAGTATATTCAGTACTGTATCCTGTGCAGCTAGATCTCGCTGCAGACCGTTCCTGTTGTTCTGTTCCTAATATACTACAGGCAGTTCATTCACTTAGCTGCAGTATATATATTGAGTACTGTATCCTGTGCAGCTAGATCTCACTGCAGACCGTTCCTGTTGTTCTGTTCCTAATATACTACAGGCAGGCAGTTCATTCACTTAGCTGCAGTATATATATTGAGTACTGTATCCTGTGCAGCTAGATCTCACTGCAGACCATTCCTGTTGTTCTGTTCCTAATATACTACAGGCAGGCAGTTCATTCAGTTAGCTGCAGTATATTCAGTATACTGTATCCAATTTAGCTAGATCTCGTTGCAGACCGTTTCTGTTGTTCTGTTCCTAATATACTACAGGCAGGCAGTTCATTCAGTTAGCTGCAGTATATATTGAGTACTTAATCCTGTGCAGCTAGATCTCGCCTCAGACCGTTCCTGTTGTTCTGTTCTTAATATACTACAGGCAGACAGTTCATTCAGTTAGCTGCAGTATATTCAGTACTGTATCCTGTGCAGCTAGATCTTTCTGCAGACCATTCCTGATGTTCTGTTCCTAATATACTACAGGCAGTTCATTCAGTTAGCTGCAGTATATGTTGAGTACTGTATCCTGTGCAGCTAGATCTCCCTGCAGACCATTTCTTTTGTTCTGTTCCTAATATACTACAGGCAGGCAGTTGATTCAGTTAGCTGCAGTATATTCAGTACTGTATCCTGTGCAGCTAGATCTCGCTGCAGACCGTTCCTGTTGTTCTGTTCCTAATATACTACAGGCAGGCAGTTCATTCAGTTAGCTGCAGTATATATATTGAGTACTGTATCCTGTGCAGCTAGATCTCACTGCAGACCGTTCCTGTTGTCCTGTTCCTAATATACTACAGGCAGGCAGTTCATTCAGTTAGCTGCAGTATATATATTGAGTACTGTATCCTGTGCAGCTAGATCTCACTGCAGACCATTCCTGTTGTTCTTTTCCTAATATACTACAGGCAGGCAGTTCATTCAGTTAGCTGCAGTATATTCAGTATACTGTATCCAATTTAGCTAGATCTCGCTGCAGACCGTTCCTGTTGTTCTGTTCCTAATATACTACAGGCAGGCAGTTCATTTAGTTAGCTGCAGTATATTCAGGACTGTATCCTGTGCAGCTAGATCTCACTGCAGACCGCTCCTGTTGTTCTGTTCCTAATATACTACAGGCAGGCAGTTCATTCAGTTAGCTGCAGTATATTCAGAATTAGTATATATATATACATCCCAGCTTTGTGCAGCTACATCTCACTGCAGGCCATTCCTGGTGTACCTATTCAAATACATTACAAATAAATCAAATACAGTATGTCTGGAAGGCCAACAAGTAGAGGCAGACGCTCACAGGCCACTAAAAGAGGGCAAGCAGGCTCTGTGTCTGAAGCCAACGTTGCTGGTCATGGACATGGCGCATCCTCAGCATGTGGCAGTGGGGCACGCTTGTCCTTTTTTTCAGCATCTAGCCGTGTTGAGCCACAACATGCAGAAGAGTTGGTAGAGTGGATGACAAAGCTGTCCTCATCCTCCTCATCCTCTGTCACCCAGGATCAGAGTACTTTGACTGCCAATTCAGCTGCCAAAGCGGCCTCTTCCATCATCTCAATGTCATCAGTCACTCCTTCCCTAGCCCCACCATCATGCCCTGAGGAGTCCCCCAAACTGTTTGACCACAGTGTTGGGTACATGCTGCAGGAGGATGCGCAGCGTTTTGAAGGCTCTGATGATGGCAACCAGATTGAGGAAGGCAGTAATGTGAGCCCAGAGAGAGGTGGTGCCCAAGAAGGACAACAAACTGGCAGTCATGTTCCCCCAGCTGCAGCATACTGCCAGGTTTGCTCCAGTGACGAGGAGGGAGGGGATGATGAGGTCACTGACTCTACGTGGGTGCCTGATAGAAAGGGAAGAGGAGGAGGATAAGGAGGAGGCACATCTCCAACGAGGCAGGATGCCCTCCAGGGGCCAGCTTCAGGGCAGCCAACTGACTGAATCACACCAGAGAGCTCCGCCAGACATATGTTGAACTTGCATGCAGTCCATTGGCAAGCGTACTTAAAAGACCCACACCAAGAGAGAGGGAGGAGTCTGCAAATGGCGCCGGAAGGCTGCGCGCTGTGAGGTCTCCATGATCTCTCCTCCTGCCTCGAGATGAAGGAGCGTTGTTAGCTGACCCCCCCAGGTCCCCGTTGCTCACTACCTACATACCTTCCCACTGTGGTGCCTGTCCCTCTGCTTGCCCCTGCATATCCACGGTAGAAAAGAGAAGATTTGGCCATTGGCTGCAGTCGGCGTCTTTCCGGCACGACATGTGGGAGCACTCGGTTCCCCCGGGTTGGCTCTGGTCTGGAGCTCGGCTGCGGGACGCCGACTCACTGGGCTCTCGGCTGTGACACTAGGGAGCTGCTCGCGGTGGGTCTGCTCGCCGATTGGCTGCCGGGGGAGCCGTCGGAGAGCTGACAGAGTGCAGGCAGAAGTGGAGACTGTGCCGGAGGGAGGCAAGGGAGGCCGAGGAGGATTCCTGAAGGGGATACTGCAAGGAGCCGAACGTGTGGGTGGACAGAGGCTACAGGATCAAGGCTTGTAAGCACTGCGGGAGAAGTTCCCTTCCTCCCCTCCCTACAGATAAGTGCACCATTTCTCATCTTTCCTCCCTAGTACATAATAAGTGCAATAAATGCATAAAAAAAAAGAACAGAGGAGTCAAGCTCTAACATTTAAACAATAACTGAATGTAAAAGTGTATGTAATAAAAGGAAGAAAAAGGTAGAGAAGAGGAGAGAAACGGAGAGATAAAAGGTGGAGGTGAGGAGGGTAAAGTAAGAAGGAAAAAAGGAAAAAGTTGGAATAATAAAACAAAGTATCATATATTACAAGAAGAAGGTATACAGATGGAATGGAATATAGATGTGGATACATACAATAAATATAGACTCACATGACTGTTAATGGTGCATGGAATATATTTTGATAGATCACTGAAGTATTTGATAAAGGCTATATATGTAAAAAACAACAGAAAAATATCAAGACACTGACCCAGAGATAATTTGTTAATCTAGGAATGTTAAACTGATAGATCCAAGATCGGGAAAATACTTGATTGACATAAGACATACGATCGATTCATAATTGATTGGAAGGAGGAAGGGAAGAAAAAAGAGAAATCTGTTTGGAGGTGTTTTTTTTTCCTCTCTCTCTCCCGCTCAAGTCCGCCCCCTTCTGATTTGTTAAATGAAGGGTAAAACGTCAAAAAGCGCTGGAGCAATAGCAAAATCACCCCGGACCAGCTTGGGCCCTAGTCCTAGTCCTGGCCCTATGAATAGATACCTAGCTCAAAGAAACGGAGAGATGGGGCGCATGCGCGGCGCTGAGCGTGATGGACGTCTGAGTCTGTAGCTCCGTTCAGCCCGGGAAGATATCGGCTTCAGGAGGGCTAATATCACCTATTTTCGCAGCGTTTTTATCACCCCTCGAGCCCCTTATACCTGGTGCATGCCTGGGAGAAAGAAAAAACCCAGAGGATCGGCTCAACATACCTTAACACACTATCTCCTCCGCGCCCGTGATCAAGGCAGCATGTCTCAAAATGGCGCTGCGGGAAGAAACATACCTCCGTCTCCGGCCTCCTCTCCTGGACGTCCCACAGACCAGACACCACTTCTAGATCCTAGCCGTGAGTACACCGCATCTCTCACTAAATCTGACCTAGAAAGCAGCCTGGAGGCCATGTATGCAAGGCTTGCAACAAAGTTCCAAACGGAGCTCCATAAAACTTCTCACACACTTTCCCAAGAGATTGCCTCACTGGGCTCCAGGACAGAAAGACTGGAAACGAAGCACGATGAGCTGGCTCTGGCCTACAGTGACCTCTCCAGAGAACACGAGTCTCTAGCCACAGCCTGCTCCCTGATGCAATCCCAAATTGAAGACCTCGATAACCGCAACAGACGCAACAATTTGCGCGTAAGAGGTATACCAGAATCTGTCACGGATCTCATCCCCACAATAATCCGCCTATTTAAATCTCTGCTCCCAGACACTGATGCCGGAGAGTTCACTTGTGATCGTATTCACAGAGCCCTCAGGCCTAAACCTCCTGAAGATAAGCCTCCCAGGGATATTGTTCTTTGCATGAAGGACTTTCTAACTAAGGAGGAGATACTCAGAGCTGCTCGCAATCAACAACGCATCACTCTGGACGATCGCATCATCCAAATATACCCTGATATCTCTCCCGCCACCTTGGATAGGAGACGTGGCATGAAAGAAATTACATCTGCCCTTCAAGCAGCTCGCATTCGCTACAAGTGGGGCTTTCCATTCAAGCTGGTAATTCCCCACAATGGCACCACTTACTCTGCCACATCTCTCCTGGAAGGTCAAGAAATCCTTGTAAAATTGGGCCTTTTGGATTCGGCCGTCATTCGCCGACCCCCTTCTACTCCTAGACCATCACCCATCTGGCAGACCCCCCCAACCAGGAGAGACAGACGGAGGATCAGATACGACATCGGAGATAGATTTGATGAACCCTTTCCTTGATCGTCTCAGCACAGTTGACCACCACAAGATTCCCCAGCAACTTGCATCTTCCATCTGATTTCAAGATCCCGGACGTCGGTCCCTTGGAGCTGCGACATGCACACCCCACCCAGCAGCAGTCTGTAGTCTCAGACCTATTTTTTCTTTTATTTTTGGTTTGAGTCATCACTACAGGCATGTTCTCCTTTTAATTTTTTGGATCTAGATTCACTTTACCTGCTAAGTTCAGAACATTTTTCTAAGCTGGGTTTGAGACCTTGTAGTCTCAGTATTGGTTATTTCGTTTATCAGGTTATTTATAGTCACCTGATCCGATTCTAGTCATGAAGACTTTTGTGTTGCTATCTGACTTATGGTCTTTTTTCATACCTTCTTTTCCTTTTATTTTTATTTTTCTCCTTTTTAGCCTCAGGTTTCGATCCACCTTTTTGCTATTTATGCATCGAATATATCATGCTGTAAAATTTTGCAGGTTTATTGTTCTACTAGGCCTCTGCGGCTTAATGGTTTTTGGTATGTCACAACCCTCTAACCTTCTGTGCTCGAGTGTGTCGGCCCTTGGCTTGTTTCTTGAAAAAATAGGCGCCGGTCTCAGGACAATATTGGCTCCTGTTTTTCCCCAGACTATAGTGTATAACAACATTCCCCATGGTAATTAAATGTGTATCACACAATGTTAAAGGTTTTAACTCCCCCTCTAAAAGGAAGAAGGCCTTTGCCTTTTATAAGCAGCTGGATGCAAAAATTCTCCTCTTACAGGAGACACACTTTGCTCATTCCTCGCATCCTAAATTCCTTCATAGAAATTTTCCTCAATCCTTTTGTTCTTTACACCAGACGAAAAGTAGAGGTGCCGCCATACTCTTGCACAGATCCTTCCCAATGGAAGTTAAACAGATATTTAAAGACAAAGATAGTAGGTATGTCATAATCAAAGGCCAGATTCATAACAGAGAACTTACTATCGCTAGCATCTACGCCCCACAGGACTCCCCCGCCTCTTTTTTTAACTCCTTCTTTGACCGCCTTTCCCATTTTCAGTCACCACATATGATAATTGGTGGGGATTTTAACATGGTTGCCAATCCTAACCTTGACAGGTCCAATTTATCCCCCTCCTCCAAATCATTTCCACGTTCTCTCTCCAGGGGACTGCTTGAACACCAACTGGTAGACTCCTGGAGAGCTCTCAACATTGGTACTAAAGAATATACATTCTACTCCCATCCCCATAAAAGTTATGCAAGATTGGATTATATCTATTCTACCCCCATTATTCTAGCTAACACCACAGAGGCTAGCATACACCCCTGCACGTGGTCTGACCACCATGCCACTGCCTTCACAACCACTTACATCAGGCTTGCTCCTACCTCTTACTCCTGGCGCCTAAATGAGGCTCTCCTTTCTGATGCAGTGGTGGAGGCAGAAGTGGCACAAGCTATTGCAGAATATTTTAACATCAATGCCATCCCAGAAACCCCCCCCGCCATGGTCTGGACAGCGCATAAAGCTGTCCTAAGGGGTAAATTAATTAGCTTAGCCTCGGCCCAAAACAAAATTGATAAACAGAACATCTTAACCCTTACCAAAGACCTAGATAAAATCTACAAAAATACCAACCTCTTACACTTACCCGCCACAAGACAGCTGATTGACCAAAAACGTCTAGAGTTAGACGGCATTTTGTCCAAGAGGGTAGAAAAGTCTCTTCGTTGGTCCAAAGCGAAATATCTTCTCCATGAGGGCTCCGCCTCTACCCTCTTCGCCAGAAAGCTAAATCACTCATCCCGCCCGCCCCACATATATAGATTGATGACCCCCACAGGACATCTTACTTCTTATCCACAAGAGGTCCTTCATATCTTTGAACGATTTTATTCCTCCCTCCTATCCCCCTCCCAACTAAATCCCTCACCTGCAGATGAGGCCTGGTTTCAGAACATTCCTCTACCACATCTTACACCTACACAACTTGATATACTGAACTCCCCCATCACTCCGGTTGAGGTTTTGAAAGTGATTAAATCTCTGAAATCAGGCTCAGCTCCAGGCCCTGACGGATTTTCCTCCTTATATTATAAGAAATTCTCATCCCTCCTTACCACTAGGTTAGTTCATATATTTAATTGGGTCCTCCAAGGGGGTAGCTTCCCCGAAGAAATGTTACTTGCCAATATGTCCCTGTTACCAAAACCTCACAAAAACCACACCCTTCCCCAAAATTACCGACCTATCTCGGTCATTAATAATGATTTAAAAATTTTTAGCAGGATCATGGCTGACAGACTGGCGGGGGTTATCCCCACCTTAATTTCCCCTTTTCAATCTGGATTTATACCCCATAGACTTATCACTGATAATATTCGTCTAGCGACAAATATAATACAAGATGCCAACCTTTTCTCACGTAAACTCCTCTTGCTTAGCTTAGACATACAAAAAGCTTTCGACAGTGTTTCTTGGTCCTATATCACTACACTCCTACAAAGAATGAGATTCCAGGGAGCTTTCCTACAAGCATTCTTGGCCCTTTATCGTAACCCGAGGACTCGGATTAGGCTCCCTGGCTGTAATTCTAATTTTTTCGACCTGGGCAGGGGTACAAGGCAGGGATGCCCTATGTGGCCTCTAATTTTTGCGTTAGCCCTCGAGCCTTTGGCCATAGCTATACTACAAAATCCTGACATTTCGGGTTACGTGAAGGGCCACTCGACATACAAATTTGGAATGTATGCTGATGACGTTCTAATGTTTCTCACCAACCCTCTGGTTTCTCTGCCTAACTTATTTCAGACTCTATCAAGCTTTGCAGAGATATCAGGCCTATCCATTAACATGTCAAAATCAAGTGCCCTCCCCATAGGTTACCCCCCCGGAGAACTGCATCATCTTCAGTCAGTCTACCCCTTTATCTGGGCAGAGTCTCATCTTCTATATCTTGGTATTAACCTTGCCAATGACTTCGGCAGACTCTTTGAAGTAAATTTCCCACCTATGGTTTCTAAATTGAAAAGTATCCTCAAACAATGGTCACACCTCCACATTTCATTTCTTGGCAGGATCACTGCCCTCAAAATGACTATCCTCCCTAAACTGCTCTACCTTTTTAGATCCCTCCCAATTAAATTGTCCAAAACATACCTCCACACTATCCAGGTGTGGTTTAATAGATTTATATGGAGGGACAAGCCCCCTCGCTTTGCCAGAGAAGTCCTGTATCGCTCTGCCAAGAGGGGTGGTTTGGGGGTTCCTCAAATATGGCTTTACTACTTGGCCAGTAGATACTCGCAACAAGCACAATGGAATATTGATAGCTCTAAGGTCCCTTGGGTGCAGTTTGAAAGTGAATCTATCGCCCCCCTATATCTCCCGGGCCTTATGTGGTCCAACAATCAGACCAAATCAGTAGTAGCCTCCAAAAATTTGATTACGCATGCTGGCATCCAACTCTGGGACTCATATAAAAAAACTTACAACCTCATATCAACAATCCCCCTATATGCCTCATTTCTGGGAGATTCTAGATTCCCATTGGCCTTGGATAGACCTTCCTCCTTCCAACTCTGGATTGACTTAAAATTAACTACCTTAGACAAATTTTTTATAAACGCTAAATTTATCTCCTTTTCTCAATTGCAATCCTTGTACCACATCCCAAACTCTGAATTATACCACTTTCTACAAATACGTCACTTTTTCCAAACACATTACACTGGCCCCTCTGCGACCTCCACCACTCTATATGAGGACATATGCCATGACTCACCCCGCCAAAAAGGTCTAATCTCCCTAGTATATGTTGCCCTGGATAGTAACTCAGAGGTCGCAACTCTAAAATATAGATCCCAATGGGCAGCTGATTTGGATCTTGCTGTAGATGACATTGATTGGGTGAAGGGCTGGCAGAACCTACGCAAATGCACTAAATCCATCATGGTACGTGAAACGGCGATCAAACTGTTGACACGCTGGTACTATACTCCGTTGCGTATACACAAGATCTACCCTCATTCATCCCCCCTCTGTTTTAGGGGTTGTATGCAGCAGGGCTCGTTTTTCCATATATTCTGGAATTGCGAAAAACTTCGCCCCACTTGGAATGAGATCTTAAAAGTAATGGACAAATTAGCAGGCAGTCCTCTTAATATCTCATTCCAACATTGTCTCTTATTTCAATCCCCCCCAGACACTCCCAAACCACTAGTTAAATTGATTCACTCTATTTGTATTGCCATGCATTGGGTTGTTGCTCTGAATTGGAAATCAGCTTCAGTACCACTCTCTCAAGTTATTGCAAGAATAGACCACATGATGTTGTCGGACCAGATATTTCATACCCTACATGACACTATCCCTCAATATGATGCCATCTGGAACCCCTGGTTCTTATTTAGGCTCCAAACCTGACATTCTTACATTCATTTTTTCTTTCTATTTTATTATATTCTGTACATTTCATTTTCCGACCTAAGGCTTTTTGTTTTTTTTTCTTCTTGTTTTGTATGTTTGTATTACTTTAGTTATTCAACTGAATTTCAGACTTTCAGTTTATATTGATAGCCCTAATAGAGATATATAATTTAGCGGTTTATACAGATATGTAGTCACTGCTTACATTCCATGTCTCTACATTTTTTTGTACTCATTGCGCTGATTGTCTTGAATGTATTACACCCTCTTTGTTATTTCTAAAAACAAAATAAAAACTTTTTGAAAACAAAAAGAAACGGAGAGATAGAGGGACAACAAAACACAAAAGGCCGACAGATAGATAACAACGAAAAGAAGGATAAAAAAGGAAAACAGGGCAAAAACAAGATAACAACTGAAAACAGCTTACTCTCAGAAACCAGAATGGAACAGGATCTAGAAGGCAGCGGTGGAAGAGAAGGGGGGAGGAAGAAGATCAGCATATAACACAACTACCAACAAAATCCAATATGGAAAAAATGTTTGCGGCCTTGGAAAGCTCTCTGAAGGTACAGATAACAACAATACATAATGATCTGGGTCATATTCTGTCAAGAACGGAAGAAGTGGAGGTAAAAGTAGGCTCTCATTCAAAAATTATAAAAGAACTTAGAGGAGAAATAAATTTACTAAGAAAAGAACAACAGGAACAAATGTACAAAATAGAAGACCAGGAAAACAGAGAGCGAAGGAAAAATTTGAGAATAAGAGGTCTTCCTGAGCCTACACAAGAAGAAAATCTAACAGAAATAATGAATAAGATTCTCAGCCCCATTCTGGGGAAAGAAGACACCAATATAATAAAAATAGAAAGAGTTTACAAAATAAGATGACCCCAAGGGATACCAACAGAGAAACCGAGAGACATAATTGTTTGCCTCAAAAAATGGGAAGAAAGAAACCAGATTTGGACGAATTTGAAGAGAGAACCACCAATCAATTATGTAAGAAATACACTACAAATTTTCCAGGATCTATCACAAAAAACATTGAAAAGAAGAAGGAAGTTAAGACCTCTATTGAAAACCCTCTAAGAACAGGGAATACAATATAATTGGGGTTTCCCTGCTTGTTTGATCGCAAGAAGAAACGGAAGAAGCGCTAGACTGAGATTCATAGAAGAGATTCCAGATTTCTGTAACAATTTAGAAATCCCGATACCAGAAGATTTCAGGAATATGGGAACTAGACAAGAACAAGCAACGACACAAGATGCAACACAATGGCAATTGAGCTGAAGATCCCTTCCGCATTATACAGTATCATAGACTGAAACTAAATGGAGCTCAAGAATACAAAACAAAACAAAGTCATAGAATTATATTGATAGGACTTCTTATCCTTACCGCTTGAGGGTGTGGGGGGGGTCCGGGGGGAGTTTGAAGTGGCAAAACGGAGGAGGTAGGAGGTGGGGGGTGAGGTCTCGGACCTACAGTGTGCACAGAGGGCCTTTTTTTTTTTTAATAAAGGAGAGGGGGCCCAGTGTACCACATAGATTTCCACCTTGGTAGTAGAGAGCAGAGGGGACAAGGTGAGCCCCACAAAATAAAAATTATAATTCTATTCTGCTCTCATGACTGCGAGGTCAAATCACCAACATCAAAAAGGGGCAAGGGGGAGGTGGGGGAGACAAGGGGGATAAGAGGGAAGAGGGGAATTAGAAAACTAAATGGGAGGGAGGATAGGGGAGGGTATAAGATTGCCTTACTAGTGAAAATATTGTTGTTTTACCGATCTCTTGGATAGAGGAGCCTGTCTGGCTGCTGGCTCTCGGGTGAGGGCCCCCCATGTCCCTTTTGGGGGGTTGGGGCGGGTTCTCCTGAGGGGGGCATATGCAGGTAGTCAAAAATGCTGATGGCAGGATCAAACAAAGTCAAAATTCTGACGTATAATGCCCGAAGTCTGAACTCACCCCAAAAAAGACATGTAATCTTGAGGGAACCGGAAAGACTAAAGGTCGATATAATTTTCTTGCAGGAGACACACATAACGCAAGATTCAAATGTGAGAATATATTCAAAAAACATCCCCAAATGGTATTTTGGAGATTCACCAATCAGAAGATCAAAAGGGGTCGCAATAGGCTTTGGCAAAAAGATTGGATTCACTGTCGAAAAAATAAAAGCCGATCCAGAAGGACGTTTTCTCTTCCTTGTAGGGACTATACAGGGTATAAAGTACACATTAGCAAATATTTATTGCCCTAATAAAAACCCAAAAAATTTTTTAGCAGGGAAACTGACAGACCTATCTGAATTTAAACAGGGCAAACTAATAGTAGCGGGTGACTTGAACTTTAATATGGACCACAACCTAGACTCTACGTCTACAGTACCAGACAGAGATAGAAATCAATTAAGGAAAATAAAAAAAAACTTCATGATTTACAATTAGTAGACGTGTGGAAAACATGGCACCCAGGTACAAAAGATTATACTTATTTATCAACAGTCCATAAAATATACACTAGATTGGATTATACCTTGCTGGAACATAGATTATTAGAGGAAGTACTGGAGATAGAAATTGAAACAACAGCACTATCAGACCATTCCCTGGTTGTTATGCAGATGAACCTACAGGGAGAGCCCATGGGAAGAAACATATGGCGACTTAACGAAGAGCTTTTGGACGATGGAGATATTGAAAAAATCATAAAAGACGAGATCGAAGGATACTTTCGAGAAAACGATACCCCAGACCTGTCAAGAGCAATCCTATGGGAGGCACATAAATCTGTTATAAGGGGAAAACTAATAGCCATAGGAGCAAGCAGGAAGAAGGAAAAGGGAAAGATCATGCTGAAACTTCAAAAGGAAATTCATAATCTGGAACTAAGACATAAAAAGGAAACTAAAAAAGAAATATATCAGGCCCTGATTAAAAAAAGAGAACAATTAAAGGATTTGCTGGAAAAGGAAGATAGAAAGGAAATCAACAGGGTAGTAAGCGAGATATTTAAGATGGGTAATAAAGCAGGAAAGTACCTTGCGAACCTCCTAAGAAAAAAAAAGACCTTAAATTACATAGAGAAGATAAAAAACGAAAAAGGCGAGATAAAGAACAAAACTACGGAAATAGTACAAGCTTTCACACAATATTACAGTTCTCTGTATGCAATAAAAAAACAAGAAACAACCCAACAAATGGAAAGCAGAAAGAAGCAGATTCTAAAGTATCTAGAAAAAGCAAATCTTCCAAAAATTGAACCTGAGACCTTATTGGACCTAGAAAGAGAGATAACGCAAGAAGAGATCAAGTTGGCATTAAAAGAAACCCCTTCCGGTAAGAGTCCTGGGCCAGGCGGATTTACGATTAGATACTATAAACAGTTTCAAGACCAATTGATTCCAAGACTATGTGAATACCTAAACAAAATAGGAGAAGATGAAGACATCAGAAAAGAATCACTTCTGGCACATATCACCATAATACCCAAAGAAGGAAAAGACAAGGTTAACTGCTCAAGCTACAGGCCCATAGCTTTATTGAACACGGAAACAAAGTTATATGCCAAAATACTTGCCACTAGAATAAAAAGATTGATGCCACTATGGATAAACCCGGATCAGACTGGATTTGTCCCTGGAAGAGAAGGAAGGGACAACAGCATAAAAACAATCTTATATAACCAATTGTGCCTGCGCTAAAAAATATATAGAGTAGAAAAATCGTGCAAAATTATTAATAATATTAATAATAAATTAATGTGCTAATAAAGATATATAAATATACATATACTGTGCAATCCTTATACGTAAAAATCTTCAAAGTGCATACATAAATAAGTGCAATCCTTGTGTACAAAATTCTCAAAGTGCCTCATGCATGGAAAAAAACTTAAAATCTGAAGTGCAAATCTTGTGCCGATCAAGTGTCCAATCAGAATACGATCGGCTAATTAAAACCAAAAGTGCAGGTATTCAGTGTCCATAAATTAAGTGTCCATCATGCTTCTCCTGAATGATGTCCAAATCACAACAAGCTTAATGTGCTCTCCCGTGATTACCCACTTGTGCTTGCACTCACCTCTAATTGTGTGACACGGTAGTTAAACAGTGTCTAACACGCTTTGGGGCCACTCCTGGGCTCACTCAGGGTACAATGATGTATATCCAATCCTCTCAGGTAAAGCCAAATATCATTCATAAAAAAGAAAAAGAAAGCTCCATGGTGTAATAAAGTAAGGGGTTTATTAAAAGAAAAAGATATTCCTCCAGGAGGGTACTCACAATCTGCGGGTGCTACAGTACACCAAACTATCCAGGTAAATTTGTTAACCACGGCTCGTATGGCGTGCGGTGTAGTGTGTGTTCATCTCCTTCCCTGCTGACAGCTCCGTCCTACCCCTCCCCGACGCGTATTCAGCACAGGGATCACGTGCCTTCCTCTGGGGGATATCATTGGACGGTTGCTCTGTGTTAATTTATATGCTGACGGCGGCCATTTTGCCGAGGACCACCGACAGCCCTGGTGAAAAACTACAGCTATAATAAGCGGCCGGTGGCCATTTTGCCTAGGACCACTAATCCCTAATATAATGGGCTCCAGTTGAGTATAGTGATTGGCATGTAGAGCTATGTATCCCATTATCCAATAGAGCTATAACGGCGGCCATTTTGCCTAGGACCGCCGACCGCTCCAGTGATGGGCTACATCTATGAGCAGCTTAAAAGCTTTAGATAAATCAGCATTGACAGCATTAAGAGACCTAAATCAATCGCAAAATGTTAATAACCAGCAATGAGTGCCATAATAAACAATAAAGGTATATATAAATGATCCAATATAATTATAATGTATTTAATGATCAAGGAAAGAGCTGTGCATTAAGGAGTCACCGCACCACACCTCATATACAATGTAAAAGAGCCTGATCACAATAAATAAATCTGTACACATGCAAGAATATTAAAACATAAATTCCTTATAATAAAAATGGAAAATAAAAACAGGTACTCAATACTATTCCTCTGTGGAGTGTAACACAACCCCATTCTGAGGAGATTCCGGACCCATAATGTTAACTGAAATAAAATAAATTTGATTAAAATATAATATGTTAAAATCAATTACACCCCTAAACCCCAAACCTAATTAGTAACATTTTTTTTTTTTTAAATATAATTAAAAAATTGTTATAATATTATAACAATATTAATAATATAAAACACCTATACCAAAGTTAGTATTGATACCAACACTAACGGGTGTCTATATGGAATACGTCACAAAAATGTCAGATTAACCCAAAAATCAACCTACATGCCATATTATATCAGAAAAAACATAAAAAACTTTTTTTTAAAATTCCGCCACTACCCTAGCATCATGATGCAAAGTCCAGCCTCTGGAGGACAATGAGGATCATTTTTTTGATGAATCTTTTTTAGGGGGGACCAGGGGATGGTCCTCCCGCGAAACAAGAAACCCAGGAAAAGAGGAGGGAGAGCAGGAAGAAGAGTACAGCAGAAAAAGAAGGTGAGAAGATTAGGAGAGGGGATTTTTAACCTAAGTGGGGCCCCACTGTCAAGGGAAGAACTGCTGGTACTCGATAAAGGTATTAAATTTGCCCCCAAAAAAGGACTCAACAAATTTGAGACGTATATTGGGATACAGAAGTTTATCAGAAAGTTGAACATCAAAAAATATTGCGCCCTTAACCCTATCGAAAAAGCTATTGAAAATACCAAATACACTAATCTGAGGAACAACTCAGTATTTAACCCTCACATAGCCAACAACAAATATGTTGATCTGTTTAAGAAGTTGGTGATCACTGAACTAGAGCAATTACCCATTAAGAAATTTTATGAACATAAGGATTTTACACTAGGTTTGAATTCACCAGACAAAAGGACAGATATAGTGGTGAGGCCAGCGGACAAAGGTGGGGGGATAGTTGTATTATCCCTTCAACAATATAAGGAGGAAATGGAAAGGATACTGAGTGATACTGACACTTACCGACTACTGGATAGGAATCCATCCAAATCCTTCAAAAGAACATTAGAAACTATCATTCACGATGGTGAAGAAGAAGGACTCCTGAGTAAGTAGGAAGCAAAATACCTTGTCCCTATGGTTAGCAAGACTCCAGTGATATATTTCTTACCAAAGATACACAAGGATAGGATAAACCCCCCGGGAAGGCAGATAGTGAGCGGCATTGAATCCTTAACATCCCGTTTGGGGGAATATATAGATATCCACCTGCAACCACTGGTGAAAAAGACGAAGGCCTACCTCAAGGATACTAAGCACACATTACAACTTCTGAGGGAGTGCAACGCACGGGACAATATTATTATGGCCACGGGCGACGTGGCCTCACTTTATACCAACGTAGATCATGAGGGGGCCTTGAAAGCAGTGGAATGGGCTCTTACGAAAGAAGACCCCACGGATGGAGATTTTATCATATTTATCCTTAAGTGTTTGGATTTTTGTTTACGACACAATTTCTTTTGGTATGGGAACAAGTTTTATTTGCAGACAAAAGGTGTCGCTATGGGCGCTAAGTTTGCCCCCAGTGTGGCGAACTTGTATATGGCCAAATGGGAGGAGGAGGGAGTTTTAAATGGAGTATGCGATAATATTTTATTATACAAGAGATTCATCGATGATCTGTTGATCATTTGGAAAGGTAATATGGAGACACTAATGGATTTATTGGATTCCATGAATAATAATGATCTCAACATCTCCTTGACTTGGGATGTTAATAGAGAAAACATTCATTTTTTAGATCTGGAAATTTTTAACACTAATGAAGGTATCATTACGAGATCGTATTTTAAAGCAACAGATCGCAACTCTTATATACCCACCACCAGCTGTCATTACAAACCCTGGCTGGAAAACATACCCAGAGGCCAATATATGAGGATGAGGAGAAACTGTACGAAAATTGAGGATTATGAGCTGCAGTCCAACAAGCTAAGCAGCATGTTTCTAGATAAGGGAAATCACAATGACTTCTTACAGAAGGAAAAACTGGAGGTTGCACGTCTCGATAGGGATAGCTTATTAAGAGATAGGATTGAAACCACGGGAAGTGTTACTAGTGACAATGTCAGTATCGTTTTGAACTACTCCTTACAAAATAATGAAGTACAAAGAATTATACACAAGTATTGGAATGTCCTAAAGCAGGACATTCACCTTAAAGGGGGGCTCCCAGATAAACCTAAGATTGTTTTTAAAAAAGCACCTAACCTATGGGATAAATTGGTACACAATGTAGTAGAACCACCCCCCCCAAATCCCAAGATGTTCTGGGACTTAAAGGGCTTTTACGGGTGTGGGAGATGCTACAGTTGTGTGAGGTTTCCGGGGAATGATAAAAGAGTAAAGGAATTCTCGGATCCTAGAACTCATCAGTCTTATACTATCAGGGACTTTATATCATGTGACACTATAGGTGTCGTATATGCGTTAAAGTGCCCATGCAATTATATCTATGTGGGCCGGACCACCAGGGCCTTGAAAGACCGATTAGAGGAGCATGTAAGAAACATACGGAAAAGGGTCAGACAAGCACTATTTATCCATCCATTTTAAGAAAATGCACAATCAGAGTACGGTTGGGATGAAATTTTGGGGGATAGAGGCTCCCAAACGCCACTGGAGAGGCTCCAATTTCATGAGAGAAATTAGTAGGCGAGAATCTTGGTGGATACACCAGCTGGGTTCTCTATCCCCTGGAGGGCTCAATAAGGACTTTGATTTAAGATGTTTTCTCAGTAATTTTTAGATTAGCTCTTAAGTATCCTATTGGTATCCAGTTTCCAACCCCAGTTACTGATCCACATTGGTGTAGACTACGGTTAGGTTGACATGATTGTCTGGTTGACCATGGAGCTTTATATATGAGGACTTTGCATCATGATGCTAGGGTAGTGGCGGAATTTAAAAAAAAAGTTTTTTATGTTTTTTTCTGATATATTATAGCATGTAGGTTGATTTTTGGGTTAATCTGACATTTTTGTGACGTATTCCATATAGACACCCGTTAGTGTTGGTATCAATACTAACTTTAGTATAGGTGTTTTATATTATTAATATTGTTATAATATTATAACAATTTTTAAATTATATTTAAAGAAAAAAAAATGTTACTGATTAGGTTTGGGGTTTAGGAGTGTAATTGATTTTAACATATTATATTTTATTAAAATTTATTTTATTTCAGTTAACATTATGGGTCCGGAATCTCCTCGGAATGGGGTTGTGTTACACTCCACAGAGGAATGGTATTGAGTACCTGTTTTTTTTTCCATTTTTATTATAAGGAATTTATGTTTTAATATTCTTGCATGTGTACAGATTTATTTATTGTGATCAGGCTCTTTTACATTGTATATGAGGTGCGGTGCGGTGACTGCTTAATGCACAGCTCTTTCCTTGATCATTAAATACATTATAATTATATTGGATCATTCATATATACCTTTATTGTTTATTATGGCACTCGTGGCTGGTTATTAACATTTTGTGATTGATTTAGGTCTCTTAATGCTGTCAATGCTGATTTATCTAAAGCTTTTAAGCTGCTCATAGATGTAGCCCATCACTGGAGCGGTCGGCGGTCCTAGGCAAAATGGCCGCCGTTATAGCTCTATTGGATAATGGGATACATAGCTCTACATGCCAATCACTATACTCAGCTGGAGCCCATTATATTAGGGATTAGTGGTCCTAGGCAAAATGGCCACCGGCCGCTTATTATAGCTGTAGTTTTTCACTAGGGCTGTCGGCGGTCCTCGGCAAAATGGCCGCCGTCAGCATATAAATTAACACAGAGCGACCATCCAATGATATCCCCCAGAGGAAGGCACATGATCCCTGTACCGAATACGCGTCGGGGAGGGGTAGGACGGAGCTGTCAGCAGGGAAGGAGATGAACACACACTACACCGCACGCCATACGAGCCGTGGTTAACGAATTTACCTGGATAGTTTGGTGCACTGTAGCACCCGCAGATTGTGAGTACCCTCCTGGAGGAATATCTTTTTCTTTTAATAAACCCCTTACTTTATTACACCATGGAGCTTTCTTTTTCTTTTTTATGAATGACATTTGGCTTTACCTGAGAGGATTGGATATACATCATTGTACCCTGAGTGAGCCCAGGAGTGGCCCCAAAGTGTGTTAGACACTGTTTAACTACCGTGTCACACGATTAGAGGTGAGCGCAAGCACAAGTGGGGAATCACGGGAGGGCACATTAAGCTTGTTGTGATTTGGACACCATTCAGGAGAAGCATGATGGACACTTAATTTATGGACACTGAATACCTGCACTTTTGGTTTTAATTAGCCGATCGTATTCTGATTGGACACTTGATCAGCACAAGATTTGCACTTCAGATTTTAAGTTTTTTTCCATGCATGAGGCACTTTGAGAATTTTATACACAAGGATTGCACTTATTTATGTAGGCACTTTGAAGATTTTTACGTATAAGGATTGCACAGTATATGTATATTTATATATCTTTATTAGCACATTAATTTATTATTAATATTATTAATAATTTTGCATGATTTTTCTACTCTATATATTTTTTAGCGCAGGCACAATTGGTTATATATTTTTAAGACACGGAATGAAACGTGGTGAAGTGTTTGCTGCTTATAATTAGTTGACTTACGCCATAGAGGCATTGGTCCACTTGTGGCTCGCAAGATCCCCATATCTTTGTTTATAAAAACAATCTTGATACCAACATCTCCCCAGATCTACTCCTGTCAATAGATGCAGAAAAAGCATTTGACAGGGTAGACTGGTGATTTATGATGGCTACGCTACAACATCTCGGTCTGGGGCCTAAAATAATGAAGTGGATCACAAATCTTTACAGAGGACCTACGGCTTGTGTAAAAGTAAATAGCAAGATGTCGCCAGTGTTTGAAATGCTTAACGGAACAGGGCAAGGATGCCCGCTCTCGCCCCTTCTATATGTACTATCACTTGAGCCTTTTCTTGGAACTTTGCGAAATAACCAAGGGATAGAGGGGGTGAGAGTAGGGGGAAAAGAACATAAGGCTTATGCTGACAATATCCTTGTGTACGTGACTAAGCCTAGAGAGACTCTCTTAAATCTCCTGAAAGAAGTCGATAAATATGGAGAACTCTCACATTTCAAAATAAATCCTATTAAAACAGAAATATTGAACCTGAGAGTAAGAAAAAAAAGACATTCTGGCCCTTCAAAAAGAATTTCCATTTACGTGGGTAAAGGGGGAGCTTTCCTATCTAGGAATAAAACTAACAGCATCACTTGAGAAAATCTACCCTGCAAACTACATCCCACTTTTAAACAAGATCAAGGCAGAAGTTAAGAAGGTAAATATACCATCATTATCGTGGATTGGTAGAGTCAACATGATTAAAATGGCAATACTACCAAAGATACTGTACAAATTCCAAATGTTACCAATAAAGGTTTCACAGAGCTTCTCCAAAAACCATACAAAAAATAATAACAAAATTCATATGGCAAAACAAAAAACCAAGATTAAAACTGGCACTAATTTCTAGGAAAAGACAGCACGGGGGTTTAACAGCACCAGACATTTCAAGGTACTACAAAGCAGTAATCCTAGCACGCATGATAGAATGGGCAAAAGAAAATGAAGAAAAAAAATGGATATTAAATTGAAAACACTTTAAGTAAAACCATGCTTCACAAAAATATTTGGATATGAAACAAATATAGAATATTAGACCCCAATGCACACGAGGTGACAAAAAATGTATTTAGAATTTTGGATGCACTACACCGGAAACAAAAATGGGCATACAATTCACCGTTGACGCCCCTTACGGGAACAAATTTTTTCACACCGGGTGAGAAGGACTCAAAATAAAAAATCCACTAATTAAAGATATCACAAGAGGGAAATTGGAATCTGCACAAAAATTGGAGACTAAATTTGGTGGGAAATTACGAGAATGGTAATATTTTCAACTAAATCACTTAATAAATACATCACCTCACCCGTTTAGAGATGGAGAAAGATTAAACCGGTTGGAAAAGCTCTGTATGACATCAACGCCATTGAAGGGAGGCATCTCGAAAGTTTATGAGTTCCTGCAGATCTGGAAGGAAAAAATAGGCCTCCCTTCATTGAAAAGTGGGAAAGAGAGTTAGAAACAAAGTTAGAAGAACAACAAATTAAGAGAATGATTGCAGGAGGATACAATCAAGCATGGGATACAAACACCATCAAGATGAATTATAAATTCCTAGTCAGGTGGTATATGCCCCCGGAGAGACTCCACAAAATCAACCAAGCAGGAAACACCATTGTGTTGGAGAAACTGCGGACAAAAAGCCACAATGATACACATATGGTGAGACTGCCCGAAAATTAGTACATATTGGCAAGAAATAATTACAAGTATTAAAGAAATAACGGGCGAGACGATAGAGAATAACTGACTGACCTGCCTGTTCCATGATACTAACTCCTCTAGTAAGCATTATACGGAAAAAATAAAGTCAAGATTACTAAATGCAGCAAAGGGAGTGATCAAAAAAACTGGTTAAAGAGCGAAGGCCCAGACATAAGAGATTGGATTAAACAAGTGAAGTATTATCATAAAATGGAACTTCTGTGCTGCAAAGATAAAGAGCAAATAGAAAAATGTAACTCTGTCTGGACTGGGTGGGAAAGATACAAAACCTCAGACAAATACTGGCAGAAGAAACTGGAAGGTATAAAACACTAAAAAGAAAAAAAATATATTAGAGAGAAGAGGGAAAACCCTGGGAGTAAGGCGGGGGGGATTAGAAAGGGCGGATAATAGGTGGGTGGGGTAGGGCTGGAACATTTTTTATACTGTTATTAATAAAGAAGGGAACCTTAGTTTCTCTAGTTCCTTTTTTGTTTTTTCTTCTCTGGAAAGAAGCCACAATGATGTGAACTTGAGAAGGAACGAGTTTTGAACCTCAAGTTGAAAAGGGTCTCTCAAAAGAAAACACTGAAGTGGTAATAAAAAATAAATAAATAAAAGACCCACACCAAAGAACAAGGTGGACCTCTCCTTGCTCCTCATCAGCTGGGATCTCCAGCCCCACTATACCTTCAGTTCTCTCAGAAACCTGCCCTGAAAGGAATGAAGGTGTGGAATGAAGGTGCAGAATTAGGTGTGCCAAGTACTTGCGGGCAATCTGCTATCGCTACACCAACGTCCGATTGTAGCAGGCAAATTTCCCTATCCCAGTTGCAAAACCGGCGAAAGAAATTTGGTCCCAGCCATCCACAGGCCCAGCAGCTGAATGCTAGCTTGGCTAAATTGCTAGCACTCCAACTGCTGCCTTTTCAACTGGCAAACTCTGCCCCCTTTCATGAATTTGTGGAATGTGCGGTACCTCAGTGGCAGGTTCCCAAATGCCACTTTTTTTCATGGAAGGCAATTCTGGCTCCCTACTGGCGTGTGGAAGGCAGTGTCTTGGCCTCGCTGGACAGGGCGGTCAGCGGTAAGGTGCATATTACCGCTGACTCATGGTCCAGCAGGCATGGACCGGGACATTACCTATCTTTCAGGGTGCACTGGGTGACCCTGCTGGCAGCTGGGAAGAATGCAGGACAGGGTGCAGTATTGTTGGAGCTTGTTCCACTACCACGCCTCCAAAATGCTACTAGTGGTGATTTTGACACACCTCTCTCCTCCACCCCCTCCTCTTCTTCTTCCTCCATGGCCACTTCCTCTATAGATTTGTCCTCGGAACCAGCGTTCCGAGGACAAATTGAACTTGAACGCCCCTCCATAGGTGTTCAAGGGGCTAAGCAAGCACTCAGGCAAAAAGATGCCATGTGCTGCTTGAGCTGGTGTGCTTAGGGGACAGGAGCCACACTGGGGCAGAGATTCTGTCAGCTCTGAAGGGGCAGACTCAGAGTTGGTTGACGCCACGCCAGCTTCAGGCAGGAATGGTGGTTTGGGACAATGGCACCAACCTCCTCTCCACCCTCCAACAGGGACACTTCACCCATGTTCTCTGTTTGGCTCACGACCTTAATTTGGTGGTGCAGTGGTTCTTGTGCAGGTACCCAGACTTACAGGATCTCCTGAGGCAGGCCAGGAAAGTCTGTGTGCATTTCCGCTGGTCATATAATGCCAGTGCTCGGCTGGCTGACCTCCAAAAGGAATACAACCTTCCCAAGAACTGCCTAATCTGTGACATGTCCACCAGATAGAACTCAACGTTGGCCATGCTGCAGTGGCTGCAGATGTAACAGAGGGCCATCAACGAGTACCTGTGCGACTGTAACAACAGGACAGCAGTGGCTCATGATCAAGGATGCATGCACTGTCCTGTCACCATTTGAGGAGGCCACGAGGATGGTGAGCAGTGACAGTGCATGCACCAGTAATACTGTCTCTATTGTCTACCTGTTGGAGCACACGCTGCGTGGAATAATGGACAGGGCACTTGAGGCAGAACAGAGGGAGAAAGAGGAGGACTTCCTTATCTCTCAAGGCCCCCTTTATCCAGACAGTGTTCCTGTGGGCCCGACGATCGAATAGGAAGAGGAGGAGGATTGTGTCAGCATGGAGGTGGAGCCTAGCATTCAACATCAGCAGCAGTCTTCAAGGGATCATTTACAGTCCCCAGAAACCCATTGACTTGTACGTGGCTGGGAGGAGGTGGCTGCAGATCAGGTGACCCAGAGGACTCCAGACCGAATGCCTCAGCAAACCTACGCTGCACAGCTTCCCTGATCCTGCAAAGCCTGCAAAAGGACCCTCGGATTCGTGGTATCAAGGAGAGGGATCAGTACTGGCTGGCAACCCTCCTTGATCCACGTTACAAGGGTAAGTTTGTGGAACTTATCCAGCCATTGCAGAGGGAACAGAGGATGAAACATCTTTGGGAGGCCTTTCATAAAGGTTTGTGCAACACGTTTCCAGAGCCTGGGAGGTTACAAATTCCTCGTCCTGGACAACGTGTTGCTGAGGCTTCAGTCAGTCACAGAAGGAGCGGTGGAGAAGGTGGCCGTCTGACAGATGCGTTCAGACAATTTTTTAGTCCGTAGCCCCAAGGTCTGATCGGTTACAGCAACCATTGCCAGCATCTGATTTACATGGTGCAGGAATACCCAGGGGCAAGACCAGACTTGGAGACCTTTCCAACCAAAAATCCTCTGGGTTACTGGGTCTTGAGGATGCATCACTGGCCAGAGCTTGCACAGTATGCAATTGAGCTACTGGCCTACCCTGTATGCAGCGTTCTTTCGGAACGCACATTCAGTGCTGCTGGAGGCTTTGTAACTGAGCACAGAGTGCGCCTGTCCACCGACTCGGTTGATCAGCTCAACTTCATAAAAATGAATCAGTCTTGGATCACCAGCTACCAAGCACCTGATGCTGATGTAACCAAATAATTTTTTTATGAATGTGAGATCCCTTTAAGACTGCCTATGCTGATGTTGAGTGACTATCCTGCTATGCTGAGTGACTACCCTATTCCTCCTCAATGTTCATGTTGATAGCTTGTAAGAACATTTTTGGTTCTGGGCACCACCACCAGTGGCTAAGGCCCAATTTTTCTGCCCGTTAAACAGGGTCGTGTAATTACATTTTTTGCTGTAATATTTTGCAGCAGGGCTTGTTCCTGCACTCAACTACAGTATCTGTGAGGGGTTGCAGTGTTGGGGCACCAGAACCAGTGCCTAAATCGCAATTTTTCTGCCCCTGTTCAACAGGGGCGTGTAATTACATTTTTTGATCTAATATTTCACAGCAGGGCCCGTTCCTACACCCAACAAGAGTAACTGTGAGGGCTTACAGTGTTGTGGCAACACCACCACCCCTCCACCAAAGGCCCAATTTTTCTGCCCCTGTTCAACAGGGGCATGTAATTACAATTCTTGATATAATATTTCACAGCAAGGCCTGTTCCAGCGCCCACCAAGAGTAACTGTGAGGGCTTACAGTGTTCTGGTACCACCAACACCTAAGGCCCAAATTTCTGCACAGTATATAGGGCAGGCCCCTACTTTCAAACATCCAACTTACAAACAACTCCTACTTACAAACGGAGGGAGACAACAGGAAGTGAGAGGAAATCTACCCCTAGGAAGGGAAATTCTCTCCTGTAAGAGTTAATATGGGAAAAAGGTGTCTCCTCCACTGATGCTTTATCACCAATCTTTGTTTTCCTAAAAACCCCACATTTTCAAAATATAATTGTCATTGGAACAGAAAGTGAGGTGAAATCTTCTGAATAGGGGCACAGACAGCAAAACAAATGTTACAGGGGTGTTGTTAACCCTTCCCTATGTTTTCCAAAAAGCTTAAAAATAGATTTTTTGGCTGGAGCTACACTTACAAAACGTACCTGTTCCAGATTACAAAGAGATTCAACTTAAGAACAAACTTACAGTCCCTCTCTTTCTTGAGACCGCCCGTATACTGCTTTTCAGCATTTATAGGGCCTGGGGGCCCCACCCCTGGTAATGGGCTGGGGGGTTACCCATGGCGTTTTTCTCAATAATTTTCATCCATATTGTTGGTACCTGACATTACATTACAGCCGCATTCAGTTTTAAATGACTTTTTTTCCTTTTGAAATGTCATTTTGTGCAGGGACTATTCTAAGCATGCACCACTTTACAGACATACTATAGACACCCCCCAGGTACGATATTTAAAGGAATATTTCACTTTTATTTTTTCACTTTAAGCATCATTAAAATCACTGCTCCCGAAAAAATGGCCGTTTTTAAAACTTTTTTTGCATTGATACATGTCCCCTGGGGCAGGACCCAGGTCCCCAAACTCTTTTTAGGACAATAACTTACATATTAGCCTTTAAAATTCACACTTTTGATTCCTCACATTCGAGTCCCATAGACTTTAACTGTGTTCAAAAGTTTGCGCAAACTTTCATTCTGTTCACATGTTCTGGATGCGAAACCAACTGGGGGGTGTTCGGTTCATGCCTACTTGGGACATATATGTCATCTGCTGCTGCTCCTGATCTCTCGAAATCCTGGACCGGAATGTGCTCCCTATTAAATGGACTCCTCAGGCTACCAATTTTTCCTGTCAAATAGTTGATGTGTGCCCTGGGGTACAAAAGCTTCACCAATTTCACCAGTTTTTCCAGCGTTGCCTTCCTCTTTACTTTGTTATGACCCCTAATAAATGTCTATTTTTTATCACAAATACTTGGCTATGTGTTTTAGTTCAAATAGGACAGTTTGTTTGTGAGTAGGCAGGTACATTTCAAAAATACAATGTCAAATTAACAATGGACACCAACACCAACCAATCTCCTTGAGGTTAAAAAATACAAGATAGTAATGGTGTTGTGGTAACTTGACACACAAAACAACACAAAACATTATGGAGATCACTAGAAAAAAAAATCAGGAGATCTTGACCAAAAAAAGTAGATAACTATAAAAAAATATAAACATTATTCTGAAGATCTGGCGACAAAAAAAAAGGTTATTCATGAGATCACGAGAAATAATAAAGAAATCAGTTTGTCAGAACTCTGTGTGAATATCAGCTGCAAAACAACTTCATTATTCGAGCATTATAAAGAAGAAGAGAATGCGCTGCATTAAAAGATTAAAAACTTTGCAGCTGATGAATGTGCTATCTCCATTACGGACGCTAGTTTTACCAGACCGAGCACTTCCATCTCGTAATTGATTCAGAGCATGCATGGAATTTTGTGCGTCGGAATTGTCTACACATGCTCGGAATTTATGACAACGGATTTTGTTGTCGGAAAATTTGAGATCCAGCTCTCAAATTTTTTTTGTCTGAGATTCTGACAGAAAATGTCCGATGGAGCCTACACACGGTTGGAGTTTTCAACAACAAGCTCACATCGAACATTTGTTGTCATAAACTTTGATCGTGTGTACGCGGCATTAGAGTTATCAAAAAAAATTCTCATCCTTAACATTGATCCTCAACTTGGCCAGATATAACATTCCATATAATATTTGAAGCTTGCGAAGACGCTTTTTAACTTTTATATATTCAGCCCTCAATTTTTGTATTTCAATGGAATAATCTAGGTAAAAGGATATTTGTTAACCTTTAACAGCTACGTTACCCTTTGTTCATGCCAGGGCCATGATTTTGTCTCTGCAGCATTTTGAAAATAAATGGGCATGGGAACTTTCCAGGGGGAGGAGGTCTTGATGGTATTCTATGAGCACGCTCAACAGAAAAAAAAGGGAAAAATGCTTTTGATTAAAAATCTCTAGCAGCCATTGTTCCATAAATTCTATAGAATTTCTTCCTTCCATCTGTTCCGAGATACCCAGTATTCTCACATTATTTCTTTGAAGTATATTTTCTAAAACGTCTATGTATTTAGCATGATGTTTCCACTGTTTGGAGTGTGGCTGTTTGAGGTTGTGGACAGGTGTCTTTTATAATAATAACAAGTTCAAACAGGTGCCATTAATACAGGTAATGAGTGGAGGACAGAGGAGCCTCTTAAAGAAGAAGATACAGGTCTGTGAGAGCCAGAAATCTTGCTTGTTTGTAGGTGACCAAATACTTATTTTTCACCATAATTTGCAAATAAATTCTTTAAAAAATCAGACAATGTGATTGTCTGGATTTGTTTCCACATTTTGTCTCTCACAGTTGAGGTATACCTATGATGACAATTACAGGCCTCTCTCATCTTTTTAGGTGGGAGAACTTGCACAATTGGTGGATGACTAAATACTTTTTTGCCCCACTGTAAAATAATAAAAAAAAAAACACCCCCACCTACTATCAAAGTTTTATTAATTCCCCCTCCACCAAAACATCCTATAAGAGGCCACTACTGGCCATTTGTGTCCAATTGTTTTGTGAATAAAAATAAAGTGCTTATACAACATGATTATATGTTTATCTAACATGTTTATATATAAACAGCCCTCATGGCCCACGTCTCCCCCAACTCTTTAGGTGAAAAACCAAAAACCAAATACTCAAAGAAGAAAAAAAACCCCCAAAAATCCCTCTTCCCAAAACCAGTGATAACCATGTACAGTCTCTATCCTAACCCTATTCTAAATTCCCATTCCTCCCCTCTTGTGATCTCCTTACTTCTTCTCCTTAAGCCACCTTTACATCCCTCCCCTCACCACTCCAACATTACGTTACTCATTCCCTCTCTCCTCTTTAGGAGCAGATATTATGCTTCACAATATCGGGGCATCGAAGAGTTGGCAAGGGAGAGAAAAAAAAAAGGTGAAAAAAACCTGATCAATATTTTTAGTTCCACTCTTTATTCCTCTATGGCTAAAACCACATACAACTGTACTAGGACCCTTACAGATCTATCACACCCCATACTCTCCCACTCCATGTCACTTCTCCATTAACCCATCTCAGATGCACATTGTATCCAGCCCACCCATGTCTTCTCGAATTTCCATTGTTGGCCCTTCACTACTTGAATCCACCTCTCGGCTCCCATTATCAGATTAACCTCCTTTTTACAATCCACCAATGTTGGACAGGCAATCTGTTTCCAGAATCTGGGGATTAATAGTTTAGCTGCGTTCAATAATAATAATAGCCGGGCATTCCATGGAATAGGAAGCATAGAGGCATAAATTCCAAAGGTCTGAGGGTCAACCTCTCAATCCACGGCGCAATTGCTACCCAGAATATTTCAATCCTGGAGCAATCCCACCACAAATGGAGAAATGTACCTTTCTGCTCACAGCCTCTCCAGGACCAGGCATCTGCCGCTTGATACATCTGAGTTAGTCTTACTGGTGTCCTATACCACCTTGTCACAAATTTATAAATATATTAATAGTAAAAAGGTCAGGTCTGAGCATGTAGGCCGTTTACAAAATAATCTAAAGTGGGTGACTGGGGACAAAGAGATGGCAAATGTAATAAATACTTTCTTTGGCTCTGTGTATACAAAGGAGCATGGGGGAGTTCATGTCCATAATGTGGGTGGTATTGGCACAGCCCCAAATGATCCACAATGGCTCAAAAGGGATATGGTCCAGAAGTATTTATACAGAATAAAGGTGGATAAAGCACCTGGACCAGATGACTTCCACCCACGGGTCCTAAAAGAATTGAGCTCTGTCAATTAAAGGCCATTGTTTCTAATTTTTAGGGACTCGTTAATAACTGGAATGGTACCACTGGATTGGCGGAGGGCCAATGTGGTGCCCATGTTTAAAAAAGGATCAAAGTCTTTACCAAGTAACTATAGACCTATAGACTGTAGACTATAGACCTGTTAGTTTAACTTCTATAGTCGGGAAGATACTGCAGAGTTTAATACCACAAAATGCCACATTCTCATTGGAAAAAATATTTTAAGCAACAGACAGCATGGATTCATGAAAGACAGAAGTTGTCAAACAAACCTGATTTCTTTTTATGAGGAGGTATATAAAACCTTGGACAGAGGGGTGGCTGTGGACGTGGTATACCTGGACTTTGCAAAAGCATTTGACACAGTCCCCCACACACGGCTATTGTGTAAGGTAAAGTCCAGGCTCAGAAAGATCAATTTGTAAATAGATAGAAAACTGGCTAAAAGACAGAATTCAGAGAGTAGTTGTTAATGACTCGTACTCTGAATTGGGACCGTTTGTTCGGCCCCCCGAACCAACCACATTGCATTGCGGCGCTGAACAGTGCATTGCAAGCCCTGATTGGCTGAAGCAGTGAAATATTTAGCCAATCAGGGCACAGAGCACTGTCAGAGTCATTATTGGACACTGTTATCATGACTTTATCCAATCATGGCTCATTCCTGCCCCACAGTATAAAAGTATTCTTTCAATGACAGCCATTTTCAATGTGATTTTGGTGTGGAGAGAGATAGAACAGGGCTCTGTTCAGTGCTATTAGTTAGTTAGTGTGCTATTCTGTGCTATTTTGCTTCAATTGTCAGTGTAGAATATTAGTTTTGTGTCAATCTAGGGATAGTGTGAGTGTAGTGAGGAGGACCATCATTCAGCTTTGCACAGTATGCAACTAGAGTAGGGACAGCTCAGATAGTTTCACTGTAGTGTAGTGAGACCGTGTCATTCATACATACATTAATGTAGAGTAGGGACAGCTCAGGTAGTTTCAGTGTAGTGAGGGTTGAACACCGCCTATTTGATTGCGCTACTGCCAGTTTAACGCCATTTACTTCTGTGTGCGTTACTGCCAGTTTAACGCCATTTACTTCTGTGTGCATTACTGCCAGTTTAATGCCATATAGTTTTGTGTGCGTTACTGGCAGTTTAACGCCATATAGTTCTGTGTGCATTACTGCCAGTTTAACCCCATATAGTTCTGTGTGCGTTACTGCCAGTTTAACACCATATAGTTATGTGTGCATTACTGCCAGTTTAATGCCATATAGTTTTGTGCGTTACTGCCAGTTTTACGCCATATAGTTTTGTGTGTTACTGCCAGTTTAACTGCTAGTCAAGAGAACCTCTATAGGGTTACGGTGGTAAGGCACCCCCAACACCCAAAGAGTATTTTTTTTTTTGCACCTGTTTGACAGGTGCATATCATTCCAATTTTTTACAGCAAGGCCAATTCTTGCTTTCATCAAGAGTACCTCTATAGGGTTACGGTGGTAAGGCACCCCCAACACCCAAAGAGTAATTTTTCTGCACCTGTTTGACAGGTGCATATCATTCCAATTTTTTACAGCAAGGCCAATTCTTGCTTTCATCAAGAGTACCTCTATAGGGTGACGGTGGGAAGGTGCCACCGACACCCAAAAGACCAATTTCTATCCACCCGTAACTTCTATACAAAGTCAAAGTGACACCAGAATGTATCCAAAAAAACTCTAATCTTGTTCCCAGTGCACTACATTGTGACCTCATCATACACAGTGGCTCCCCAGCTGTTGCTGAGCAAAATAAAGGCAGCTTGCAGGAAAAATTTCATTTTTTTGGCTTTAAAATGCAATTATTGCTGCAGCAGATTCTAGACATGGTACGGTTCTGCTACTTTACAATTAGACTAAGGGGACCCCCCAGGTACTATATGGGAAGGATTTTTTCATTTTTAGGCTTTCACTTTAAAAATAAAAAAATCACTGCTTATTTAAAAATGACGTTTTTCACAAACCTTTTTTTATTAATACATGTCTCCCAGGGCAGGACCCGGACCCCTATAACCATTGTATGCCCAATTACTTGCTTATACGCCTTCAAAATGGGAACTTTTGATTTTTGACGTTCTGGTCCTATTAACTTTGAAGGGGTTTGTTATTCGAGTTCGAACTTTTGCGGTGTTCGGAAGTTCTGGTGCGCACAGACAGGGGTCTGTGCAGCCCATCCCTAATCTTTATAAATGATATAGGGTCTGGGATTAAAAGTAAAATTTGCAGATGACACTAAGTTATGCAGTGAAATAACATCCTTACAGGATGTCTCCAATTTACAAGCTGACCTCAATGTACTGTCTAATTGGGCAACTAAGTGGCAAATGATGTTTAATGTTGATAAATGTAAAGTTACACACTTGGGAGATAAGAATATGCATTCATCATACAGACTAGGGGGAGTACAACTGGAGGAATCAGTGGTGAAGAAGGATCTGGGGGTTTTGGTAGATCATAAGCTCAATAATAGCATGCAATGCCAAGCTGCGGTTTCCAAAGCGAGTAAAGTCCTTTCTTATTTTAAGAGAGGTATTTATTCCAAAAAGAGAGATATAATTTTGCCCCTGTACAAATCATTAGTAAGACCTCATCTGGATTATGCAGTTCAGTTTTGGGCACCGGAGAAAGCACAGAGAAGGGCAACCAAACTAATACGGGACATGGAGGAGCTCAGCTTTGAGGAAAGATTAGAGGAACTGAATTTATTCCCTCTTGAGAAGAGGGGATTACAGGGGGATATGATGAACATGTACTAATACATAAGTGGTCCATATCGTGAACTTGGTGTTGAGTTCTTCACTTTAAGGTCATCACAGAGGACTAGGGGGCACTCTTTACATCTAGAGGAAAAAAGATTTCATCTCCAAATTCCAAGGTTTCTTCACAGTAAGAGCTGTGAAAATGTGGAATAGACTCCCTCCAGGGGAGGTTCTGGCAAGTTCAGTGGATTGCTTTAAAAAAGGCCTTGATTCTTTCCAAAATGTACATAATATAACCGGGTACTAACATTTATAGGTAAAGTGGATGCAGGGAAAATCTGATTGCCTCTCGGGGGATCAGGAAGGAATTTTTCCCCCTGCTGTAGCAAATTGGATCAGGCTTTGCTGGGTTTTTTTGCCTTCCTCTGGATCAACTGTGGGTGTAGGTTTCTGTATATGGGATTTTATTATTATTTTTTTTTTTTGCTAGAACTTGATGGACTTGTGTCTTTTTTCAACCTGACTAACTAAATAACTATATGTAACTATTGTAACTATTAAGTATTATTACAATTGCCGCTGCATAGTTTATATGAATTGGCTCCTATTCATTTAATTAAGGTTTGGACTTGATATCCAAACTGTGGGTTCTAACCCAGCCCAGGTACCTTCAACTCATCACTGCTCAACACCAGGTTCACCAAACTTTACCTTATAAAAAAGGCACAGGAGAGCACCTTACACAGGATACACCTAATACAGGACAGAAGGAAAGACTGATTAAGCCATGATGAACTCTATTTGCAACAGAGGAATTTGTTGTATTTACAGTTTCTAGTTAAATAAAGGGAAATATGGCATTTCAAATTAATAACTGTAGACTGTTTCTAGGGTGCTTGGAAAACAATTTAATGCAAGTATATACTGTCATGCCTATATTTATATGTTTAATCTATAATGTTAAAGTCTTGTGAATTCTGAAAATCATTTAATTCAAATTTAGAACCTAGCTCCTGACCTTACAGGGATCTTTTGTAGCTGTATCTGCGTTATATCTTACTTGGGTCATCATGATATAATGTCATTCATAAAATAACTCTGATCTAGTGACAGTAATGAGACAAATATGTATTATCTTCATGCCTGAAAATCAGTATTGCCCCCAAGTGAATCCTTGACATTCTTAAACAGCTCACAAAATCTGAAAGTACTCACAACAGTTTATAAAAATACATGAACAGACTGACAATATAGACAGACGTGTGGTACCATTTTCACTAAAACTTGTTCTTGCATTAACATTTTAATTAATACATATTTTGCATTGATATAAATATTACAAGTACTTCTTTCTTGGTCAATGCATTTATAATTATTAGATCGGCTCCAGCTTCTCTCCACTCAGCAACATGTGTCAGCTTTGTGTAGACAAGACCAGGGACTAAGAAGACCTCCTTTGCAAGGTGTGAGGGGGGCTAAGTGTGTACAGGTGTGAGGAGGGCTGAGTGCGTACAGGTGTGGGAGGGCTAAGTGTGTATAGGGGTGAGGGGGACTCAGTGCATACAGGTGCGAGGAGGGGGCTGAGTGCGTACAGGTGTGGGGGGAAATAAGTGCGTACAAGTGTGGGGGGCTAAGAGCATATTGGTGTAAGGATGGCTAAGTGCATACAGGTGTGGAGGGGATGACGGTGTACAGGTGTGAGGGGGGGCTAAGTGTGTACAGGTGTGAGGGGAGTGCATACAGTTGTTGGTAGGCTGCTTGCAGGACTGCTCAGTGCTAACTGTGGACTGGTCTGGGGTCAGGTTGTTAGAGGTCACAATGATAAATTGTTTCACAATTTTGCTGAATGTGGGCCTGTGCTGCAACTCTTTGTTGGATTGGGCTGTTTGTGACTGTCTTTTTGTTGGATTGGGATGTCTCTTTACTAGATCGGGCTGTCTTTTTGCTATATGGGAATGTCCCTTTGCTGGATTGGAATGTATCTTTGTTATATGTGGAGTCTTTTTGCCATGTGGAGATGTCTCTTTGCTTGATTGGGATGTCTCTTTGGATATATGGAGATGTCTGTTTGCTGAATATATGGGAATTTTTCTTTGCTGGATTGAGATGTCTCTTTGCTGAATATATAAGAATGCCTTTACTGGATTGGGCCATATTTTTGCTGGATTGGGGTGTCTTTTTTCTGAATATATAGGGATGTCTCTTTGCTGGATGAGGATGTCTCTTTTCTGGATTTGGATGTCTCTTTGCTATATGGGGATGTCTCTTTGCCGTATGGAAATGTATCTTTGCTGGGTGGAGGATGTTTCTTTGCTGGGTGGGGGATGTCTCTTTGCTGGATTGGGATGTCTCTTTGCCCAATATTTGGAGATATCTGTTTGCTGAATATATGAGGATTTCCCTTTTCTGGATTGAGGTGTCTCTTTGCTGAATATATAGGAATGACTTTGCTGGATTGGGCCATCTCTTTGCTGGATTAGGATGTATTTTTGCTGAATATATAGGGATGCCTCTTTGCTGGATGAAGATGTCTCTTTGCTGGATTGAGATTTCTCTTTTTTATATGGGGATGGCTCTTTGCTGGATAGGGATGTCTCTTTGCTGAATATATAGGGATGTATTCCCTAGATTGGGCTGTCTTTTTGCTGGATTAGGATGGCTCTTTTCTGGATTGAGATGTCTATTTGCTGAATATATAGAAATGCCTTTGCTGGATTGGGCTGTCTTTTTGCTGGATTGAGATGTATTTTTCTGAATATATGGGTATGTCTCTTTGATGAATATATGGGGATGTCTCTTTCCTGGATTGAGATGCCTTTCTGCTGAATGGGGATGTCTCTGTGCTATATATATATTTTGTATTTGTTTTCTTAGATCTGCTAGGGGAAGATAGATGGAGGGGGGTATTGAAAAGGTAGTGCAGTTAGTGTTAGTGTAGGGTTCTGCTCAAAAGAGTCAACCTTGTCATGTTATGCAAAATAATTCTGCGCTGCCCTAAAAACATAAACAAGCAGCTAACACGGCCAACAGCATATATGCCAATTTAAAAAGGAAACAAAATAAGTGTAGTGCTAAAAAATTATTAAGATGTCCAATATCAAGACAAAAGATGAACCAACAGTTCTAGATGTAGAATATGGGAGGGGATCCTCCATATATGTATTGATCCTCATGATAGAGAGTCCTCGGAAGTTGTATGACTTCAGACAAGGAGCACATCAATAGGTGTATAACATCTGGGGTGAAGACAGACACACCACCACCAACAATGAAGAGGCTTATCGGATCCAATGGACCCAAAGGGGCATACGCCGAGTTGGGTCAGACAAAGCTTGGGTAGTGGGTGGCTGTAGATATCCCTCAGAGTTTTGTTAGGAACCAAGTGGTGGTGGTGATAGCTCTCTGATGAAGAAGCTGTGGCTGTAATCTCCGAAAAAATCTTCTGTAGGGCGCTCTTCCTCTTCTGTGATGAGTGTGGATATGACGCGTCTTGTCCGTAGGAAAGCACTTTGCGAACACTTTGTCCGTGTTATATTTGCGAACAGGCAAAAAATTTGTTAGAACACGCGAACACCGTTAAAGTCTATGGGACATGAACATGAATAATCAAAAGTTCTAATTTTAAAGGCTTATATGCAAGTTATTGTCATAAAAAGTGTTTGAGGACCTGGGTCCTGCCTCGGGGACATGGATCAATGCAAAAAAAGTTTTAAAAATGGCCGTTTTTCAGGAGCAGTGATTTTATTAATGCTTAAAGTGAAAAAATAAAAGTGTAATATTCCTTTAAATTTCGAACCTAGGGGGGGTCTATAGTATGCCTGTAAAGGGGCACATGTTTCCCGTGTTTAGAACAGTCTGACAGCAAAATGACATTTCAAAGGAAAAAAAGTCATTTAAAACTACTTGCGGCTATTAATGAATTGCCGGTCCGACAATACACATATAAGTTCATTGATAAAAACAGCATGGAAATTCCCCAAAGGGGAACCCTGAAACAAAATTTAAAAAAAAATGACGTGGGGGTTCCCTCTAAATTCCATACCAGGCCCTTCAGGTCTGGTATGGATTTTAAGGGGAACCCCACACCAAAATAGAAAAAAATGGCGTGGGGTCCCCCAAAATCCATACCAGACCCTTATACGAGCATGTAACCTGGCAGGCCACAGGAAAAGAGGGGGGGAACGAGAGAGCGCCCCCCCTCCTGAAGCGTACCAGGCCACATGCCCTTAACATTGGTAGCCCCCCAAAACACCTTGTCCCCATGTTGATGGGGACAAGGGGCTCATCCTCACAACCCTTGCCCAGTGGTTGTGGGGGTCTGCGGGTGGGGGGCTTATCGGAATCTGGAAGCCCCCTTTAACAAGGGGACCTCCAGATCCCAGCCCTCCCCCTGTGTGAAATGGTAAGGGGGTATACCATTTCACAAAAAAAGTGTCAAAAATGTTAAAAATTACAAGAGACAGTTTTTGACAATCCCTTTATTTAAATGCTTCTTCTTTCTTCTATCTTCCTTCGGTTTCTTTCTCCATCTTCTTCTTCTTCTGGTTCTTCTGGTTCTTCCTCCGGTGTTCTCGTCTGGCATCTTCCTCCAAGGCGTCTCCTTATCTTCTTCTCCTTGGGCCGCTCCGCATCCATGATGGCATAGAGGGAGGCTCCCGCTGTGTGACGCTTCTCCTCTTCTGACGGTTCTTAATAACCGGGGGCAGAGCCACCCGTGACCCCACCCCCTCTGACACATGGGAGCTTGACGGGAACTTCCCTGTGGCATTCCCTGTGACGTCAGAAGGGGGCGGGGTTATGTAACAGGTGACCCCGCATCTCTGATGTCACGGGGAATGCCACAGGGAAGTCCCGTCAAGTCCCCATGCATCAGAGGGGGCGGGGTCACCGGGAGGCCCCGCCCCCATTATTTAAGAGCCGTCAGAAGAGGAGAAGCGTTACACAGTGGGAGCCTCACTCCATGCCATCATGGATGCGAAGTGGGCCGAGGAGAAGAAGGGAAGAAGACGCCGACACTGCAGGGGAAGATGCCGGATGAGAACACTGGAGGAAGAACCAGAAGAACCAGAAGAACCAGAAGAAGAAGAAGATGGAGGAAGAAACCGAAGGCAGATAGAAGATAGAAGAAAGAAGATAGAAGATAGAAGAAAGAATATAGAAGAAAGAAGAAGCATTTAAATAAAGGAATTGTCAAAAACGGTCTCTTTCATTTTTAATAGTTTTTTTGTGAAATGGTAGGGGTATTTTTGTACCCCCTTACCATTTCACACGGGGGGAGGGCCGGGATCTGGAGGTCCCCTTGTTAAAGGGGGCTTCCAGATTCCGATAAGCCCCCCGCCCGCAGACCCCCACAACCACCGGGCAAGGGTTGTGGGGATAAGGCCCTTGTCCCCATTAACATGGGGACAAGGTGTTTTGGGGGCTACCCCAAAGCACCCTCCCAATGTTGAGGGCATGTGGCCTCATACGGTTTAGGAGAGGGGGCTGCTCTCTCGTCCCCTCTCTTTTCCTGTGGCCTGCCAGGTTGCGTGCTCGGAGTCTGGTATGGATTTTTGGGGGGACCCCACGCCATTTTTTTTTAAATTTTGGCATGGGGTTCTCCTTAAAATCCATACCAGACCTGAAGGATCTGGTATAGATTTTGAGGGGGACCCCATGCCACTTTTTTAAATTTTGGCTGGGGTTCCCCTTAATATCCATACCGGACCTGAAGGGCCTGGTATGGAATTTAGGGGGACCCCCACGTCATTTTTTTTTAAATTTTGATTTGGGGTTCCCCTGTGGGGAGTTCCCATGCCGTTTTTATCAATGAACTTTTATGTGTATTGTCGGACCGGCAATTCATTAATAGCCGCGAGTAGTTTTAAATGACTTTTTTTCCTTTGAAATGTCATTTTGCTGTCAGACCGTTCTAAACACGGGAAACATGCACCCCTTTACAGGCATACTATAGATACCCCCCAGGTACTAAATTTAAAGGGACATTACACTTTTATTGTTTCACTTTAAGCATTATTAAAATCACTGCTCCCGAAAAAACTGACGTTTTTAAAACTTTTTTTTGCCATGATCCTTGTCCCCTGGGGCAGGACCCAGGTCCCCAAACACTTTTTATGACAATACCATGCATATAAGCCTTTAAAATTAGCACTTTTGATTTCTCCCATAGACTTTTAAAGGGTGTTCCGCGGCTTTCGAATTTGCCGCAAACAGCCCAAATTGTTTGCTGTTCAGCGAACAGGCGAACAGCCGATGTTCGAGTCGAACATGAGTTGGTCTCGAACTCGAAGCTCATCCCTATTGAGGAGGGAAGATTTGGACAGTGATTGGACGTGGGGCCGAAAGGATAGTTGAGAATCCAGGATTACACCTAGAATTATGGCCTGTGGGGATGAGCTGATAGTAGTGCTATCAACCTTGACAGAGAAATCAGGGGAAAGAAAGGGGAGGAAAAAGTTTAATCTAGGTTTTGGATAGATTGAGTTTGAGGAAGTGGTGTGACATACAGGCTGATATGTCTGTTAAAAAATTTGTGATACATGACGAGACTGAAGGGGTGAGCTGAGGGGTAGAGAGATACACTATATTGCCAAAAGTATTGAGACACCTGCCTTTACATACACATGAACTTTAATGGCATCTCAGTCTTAGTCTATAGGGTTCAATATTGAGTTGGCCTACCCTTTGCAGCTATAACAGCTTCATCTCTTCTGGGAAGGCTGTTTACAAGGCTTAAGAGAGTGTCTATGGGAATGTTTGACCATTCTTCCAGAAACGCGTTTGTGAGGTCAGGCACTGATGTTGGACAAGAAAGCCTGGCTCATAGTCTCCCCTCTAATTCATCTCAAAGGTGTTCTATCAGGGTGAGGTCAGGACTCTGTGCCAGCCAGTCAAGTTCCTCCACTCCAAACTCGCTCATCCATGTCTTCATGGACCTTGCTTTGTGCACTGGTCCAAATCATTTGGTGGAGGGGGGATTATGGTGTGGGGTCGTATTTCAGAGGTTTGGCTTGGCACCTTAGTTCAAGTAAAGGAAACTCTTAAGGCATCGGTATACCAAGACATTTTGGACAATTTCATGCTCTCAACTTTGTAAGAACAGCTTGGTGATGACCCCTTTCTATTCCAACACGACTGCGCACCAGTGCACAAAGCAAGGTCCATAAAGACATGGATAAGAGAGTTTGGGGTAGAGGAAGTTGACTGGCCTGCACAGAGTCATCAGTGCCTGACCTAACAAATGCGTTTCTGGAAGAATGGTCAAACATTCCCATAGACACATTCCTAAACCTTGTGGATAGCCTTCCCAGAAGAGTTGAAGCTGTTATAGCTGCAAAGGGTAGGCCAACTCAATATTGAACCCTATGGACTAAGACTGGGATGTCATTAAAGTTTATGTGCATGTAAAGACAGGTTTCTCAATACTTTTGGCACTTTTAGTGTAGATTTGGGTGTCATCAGTGAAGAGATGGTATTGGAAGCCATGGAAGGCTATTACCTGACATGGGGAGGATGTGCAGATGGAGAATAGGAGAGGTCCAAGAACAGAACCTTGGGGGACTCTGACAAAGAAAGAGAGAGGAGAGAAGGAAGTAGCATTGTAAGTAACGCTAAAGAAGCAGTTGGATAAGTAGGATGAGAACCAGGGAAGAATACAGTCACAGAGACCAAAGGCTTGGATATTTTTGAGGAGGGGGTGGTCACTATGTCAAAGGCAGCAAAGGGGTCCTGGAGTAGGAGTACAAAATAGTGTCCATTGGATTTAGCTGTTAGCAGATTGTTTGTGAGTTTTAATGAGAGCAGTTTCTATGGAGTGTTGAGGGCGGAATCCAGACTGAAGGGCATCAAGAAGGTTATTCTCGTTGCGGTGGTCACTTAATCGGTCGTAGACCTGACATTTAAGGAGTTTGGTTAAAGAGGGAGCAAGGAAGTTTACATAAAGAGGGAGCAAAGAAGTTTGTGAGTTTTATGAGAGCAGTTTCCATGGAGTGTTTCAGGTGGAATCTAGACTGAAGGGGATCAAGAAAGTTATTCTCCGCGAGGTGGTCACTTAGTCGGTTGTAGACCTGACATTCAAGGAGTTTAGATAAAGAGGGAGCAAGGAAATGGGGCATAGGTTGTTAAGATTGGTTGGGTCTAGTGAGTGCTTTTTTTTTTTTTTTTTTTTTTAAGGGTATATTTATTGAGATTCACAAAATTTGCAGTTTCATGTCATACTGTACTGTTTACATACAATGTAATAAATTACATTAGAAACTGTTCTCAATCATTTAAACTGTAACACTATTAATACATAAATAGATCTTTATTAACTTAGAAAATAACCAATAAATATTATATATTTAATATTATTAAATATATTTTTGATTTCACAAGTCATCTGCTGCACTGTTACTTTCTCCATCTACCTTATTGTGCATCTTATTCATGTTCCATCTGTTTCAATTGTCCTTTCACATCCCATGTACTCAACACTTTTATCATCCTATCCTTGTCAGTAACGGTAAGTTTTTTACACTGCAATTTCTCCAGAGATATTTTTAATCCACTTTCCCCACACTCTATCAAACTTTTTATTACTACCTCTGGCCTGGCATGTAAGTTTATACATTGGTATGGCGTTATTAACCAATTTTAACCAGTCCTGTAAAGAAGGGGGATCTGGGTGTTTCCATTTTAGAGCCAATGCTTTCTTAGCATAACAAAATACTATTCTCAAATGGGTCTTTTGTGATGTGGACAATTCCTCCTCCTCCAGGTCTCCAAGAAGACACCTGGCTGGGGAATATATATTCGGAAGTTCAAGTTTCTCCTCCATATAAGTAAGGATCACCCTCCAATATAATACTACCCGAGGGCATTGCCATACCATATGGAAAAAGTTCCCCACCGCTACCTTACAGCGGGGGCATTCTGGGAGTTCCCTTCTACCCATTTTGTGTAGTCTTTCTGGTGTATAGTAGATTCTATGCAAAAAATTGAACTGAAGCATTTTATCTCTAGCTGAGATTACTGAGGAAAGTATTGTATTCAACACCTCCGTCCAAGTCTCCTCCCCTAGGGACGGTATATCCATCTTCCACTGTGCCGCCACCCTCTCCACCCTAGGGTTAGAGGGTGGCAGCAGAGCCGAGTAATACCTAGAGATCATGTTTGCATGGTCTTTCTCTGCAATCAGTTTTTCCCCTACAGAAGGGACTAAATTTATTTTACCTTTACCATATTGAGCTATTACAGCATGACGTAGCTGAAGATATCTGAAAAAAAAAAGCATTGGGAATGGCGTACTCAACTTTCAGATCTGTAAATGATCTAAAGACTCCTTCTCTGAACAGCTGGTGTGCATACTTAATCCCATATGTTGCCCAACATGCCCCGTCCGGTATTTTAGCTATTTCTATAAGTTGGGGGTTATACCACAGTGGGGCATTGGCAGAACCCGCTAGGTTGGATCCATTCATCTTAAAATTACACAAATGAAATATTTTGTATGACAGCTTCAGAATATCAGCCCCTTGTACCGGATAAGGGCCATTTCTATAAAGTATATTAATCAATGCCTCATGCGAGTATACCTGAGCAGCTTGTGTTGCCACTGAGGCGAGATTCATCTTCGGAAAACCTCACCAATGTACATGTGTTAGTTGAGCAGCTAGGTAGTAGCAACGTAAATTCGGCAGAGCCAACCCTCCCTCTCTCATAGGTAGGTGAAGTGTTTCTAATGATATTCTAGCTGATTTAGGTCCCCATAGAAAGGAGGAGATTGTCTTATTTACTTCCGTGAACAATTTTTTAGGGATATATACTGGGGCATGCCAGAGCAAGTACAAAAACCTGGGCAGATAAATCATTTTAAATATGTTGATTTTTTCCCAGTAGGCCAAGCGGCAATTTGGCCCAGGTCTGTGTACTCTCTTTTAGTCTTTTCCAAACCGGTGACAAGTTGTTGATCACATATAGCCTTAGTGGCAACTGTATCTCAACCCCCAGATATCTGAATTTGTGAACAATTTTTAATGGAATGTCCTGTGGTACTTCCGGAACATACGTAGGATCCAGGGGAAGCACCACTGATTTACTCCAGTTCACCCTGAATCTCGAGTATCTCCCAAAGTCAGAAATTCTATTCAGGGCATATACGCAGTGATCCCCCGCCTCCTCTAAATTCAACAGCATATCATCTGCGTATAGAGATGTTTTCTCCTCCCTGTCATTTATCATACAGCCCTTGACTGATCTGTCCGCTCTCAGCAGAGCCGCCAATGGCTCTATTACCAGGGCAAACAGCAGGGGTGATAAAGGACACCCCTGCCGTGTGCCCCTAGCTATTTCAAATTGTCCCGTAATAGTATTATTAATCCTTAGTCTAGCCTGGGGGTCTGCGTACAAGAGTTCAACCCATTTTATAAATTTGGGGCCAAATCCCAGCCGACCAAGGACCGCAATCAAGTATGGCCATTCTATAGAATCAAACGCTTTGAGTCTAGTGTTACTACCACACGGGTATCTTGGGCAGGGCCCTTAGATTGAATTATGGTGAAAAGACGTCTCAGGTTTATAGCCGTCGATCTTTCAGGAATGAATCCTGTCTGATCAGGATGAATAATAGATGCAATAGCTTTGTTCAGTCTCCTTGCCAAAAGCTTAGCTAAAATTTTTGCATCCACGTTGATGAGCGATATCGGTCAGTATGATTCACACAGATCATGGTCTTTTATGCGGCTTTGGGATCAGCACTATCAATGCTTCTCTCATAGATTCAGGTAATATACCCCTATTGTATGCATCTTCATATATAGTCAGGAGCTTAGGGGCCAAGATTTCAGCGTACGTCCCATACCACTCCACTGGGAATCCATCTAAATCTAGGTTTTAATGCCCCAATAGCGGAGATAACATCTTCAACTGAGAAGGGACTATCCAGTTCTTTCGCCTTCTCCTCCATGAGCTCTAGTAGGGGTATTGGCCCTAAGTATTCCCGGACTTCCTCCACTACATAATCAACCTTTGATGTATATAAATCCTTATAGAATTCTAAGAATGCGTTTGCTATATCTACTTGTTATGTACATAATGTCATGTTCGTATCCCTTATATGCGGTATAGAGGTTGGGGCCTGCTGAGAGTGAGCCAAATATGCCAATAATCTACTGTTCTTATTCCCAAATTCAAAGATCCTCTGCGCTTGATAAAGTAACTTCTTCTGTGTTTTTTCTATTAATACTAAGTCTAACTGTCTTATATTCTTCCTCCATAGTCTATGTGTAGCAGGGGTAGGGTTTTTAATATATTCCACCTCTGACTCAGTGGCCAACTGTTCAGCCTCCTTCACTCTCCATCCTCTATATCAGTGTTTCTCAACTCCAGTCCTCAAGGCGCCCCAACAGGTCATGTTTTCAGGATTTCCCTCAGATGAAATAGCTGTGGTAATTACTAAGGCAGTGAAACTGATCACATCACCTGTGCAAAATAATGGAAGGTCTGAAAACATGACCTGTTGGGGCGCCTTGAGGACTGGAGTTGAGAAACACTGCTCTATATGACTGGAGCTGTTTGATTAGTCCCGCTGTGGAACCCCAAAGTGTGGCCTTGAAAGCGTCCCAGGTGATCCCAATTGGAACCTCATTTTTGTTTTCTACCCAGAAAGTATTAATGGATGAGGCAGTTGATCTCTCAAAGCATTCCTCCTTAAGCCACATAGGGGTTAATCTCCACACCACATATCCCCGTGGTCTCTCCATATCAATGGTGAGAAGCATGGGGGAGTGATCTGAGATGGCCCGCGGTAAATATTGAGCATCCAATACCCTCGGCAATAATTCTTTTGATACAAAACATAAATCTATCCTGGAAAGAGTATTGAAGGTGGAAGAAAAACAAGAATATTCCTTGACATCTGGGTGCTTCCACCTCCAAGCCTCCACAATGATCATAAGGTTTTACACATGCCTCCAGTGGAGACCCTCCCACCGTAGCCATCCCATGTCTATCTTTATCTGGAGATAGTACTGCATTTAGGTCACCAGCCAGAATAAGAGGACCTTCCGCCACCTTCAACACCTCCGTCATCATTGCCTCCCATACCTTAATTGTAAACGGGGGTGGTATGTAAATAGCTACAAAAGTGTATACCTGATTATCAATAATTAATTCTAGTGCCACATATCTGCCCATAGGATCAAGCTTCACCGTCTTAATAGTGTATAGGAGTGATTTGGCGATCAGCACAGACACCCCCCTGGCATAACTGGAGTAAGTTGAGTGAAATGCCCTACTGAAACCAGCTCTGTGAAGGGCTAAGAGCCTACTAAATGTGACTCCTGGAGAAATATGATATGTGGTTTTCGCTTTAAAATATATTTAAATACCAGCGCTCGTTTGATCCTAGAATTGAGCCCTCTCACGTTCCAGGAGAGGAGACCAAGAGACTGCATCAGGACACATAAGTTATATATTTCCTAGGATACTTATTTTGGTAGGGAAATAATAATATCTTCCAAAAATAGTCTGGCAGCATAGAGGCATTATCACTTAACCTCCCCATAATATGTATAGCAACATTATTTTTAACCTTATCTATTTGAAACAGTATTCGCATGCAGATGCAAGACCCATTCATAGTGCACATTCTTCTTCAACACTTGTGATAAATTGAATTTTGAGAATACCCAACATTAACCGAAAAAAAGAAAACAACAAAAAAAACATAACTTTTCCTGAAATCAGCTGCACTGAGTTGAATTCCCCCTCCCCCACCCTGACTGCAGCCCCGAACAACCCGCAGACTTTTAACCTAAACATTGCAGCAAATTGTTCAATAAAGGGGGGGTATTCTTCCTGCACCAGCCGGGCAGGAGGCTTTAGGGAAAGGTATGTGGGAGTTTCCTGAGCACTCACTGTACCGCGTTGCTTGGAGGTCTCTTATGAATGTTCCTGTGTGACTTAGAGTTCAGCAGGATCTTGCAACCCAATATTCCTTCATCTTACTGTATATTCTTATGGATAGTCCATGTACCTGTGGTAAAAAAATAAAAATAAAAAAAAGGGGGGGATAAAAAAAGAAAAAATGGGGAAGAGAAAGATCTGTCAGCGGCCTTAGTCCAGGAAATATCCTGGGTTTTGCTAGATGATGTTGCATTCTGCTGTGGGTAACACATGCATTAGACCTGTCCCAGGAATTCCAGCCATCTATTCGCTTCCTTGGGTGACAGAAAGAACTGTGTTTGTCCCTTGTGCACCACACGCAATTTAGCTGGATAGAGCATACTGTATGGTAAACTGCGTTCCCTCAGCCGCTGCTTTACACTTTGAAATGCCGCTCTTTGTTTCTGCGTGGCCGCAGAAAAATCAGGGAAAATAGAGATCTTATTATTGTTGTGTAACAGTTCAGGTAAGTTACGGGCTTTCCTTAGTATGGTCTTTTTATCTCTAAAGTATAAAAAGCGCGCCAACATGGGTCTGGGATATCTCCCTGGAATGAGGGGTCTCAATGGGACCCTGTATGCGCGTTCAATAGCGAACAGGTGGGAGAAACTTTCAGGCCCAAATGTTTGTTTAAGCCAGGACAGCAGGAATTCCTCTGGATTCTTCCCTTCCACACCTTCTGGGAAACCTATGAATCTGAGGTTGTTCCTCCGCAGCCTGTCTTCGATATCTCCTAATTTGGCCTCCTGGGATTTGTTGTCTGCCGACATATCTCTCACCTGCAGTAACAGGGGGTGAAGATCATCCTCTACTGTGCTTATTCTTTGCTCCGTCTGTGTTACTCGCTGCTTCTTTTTCGTACGTCATCTTTAAGTAAGGCAAAGTCCACACAGATTGTTTCTATCTGCGTAGATAAGGCCGCATGGCAGCTCTTAATAGTGTCCGTAATCTGCAGCAGCGTCGGCTCACCTCCCTGTGTCCTGGAGCCGCTCTCCTCGGAGTCTGAGTGGAGAGAGGGCAGGGGATGAGCTAGCGGGTCAGTCGGATCCAGCCAGTCTCCATCCCCCTCGGTCCATTCACGGTCTGGTGGGTCAGTGTTAACCGGCCGTCAACCTCTCTGCCGGGCGCCATCTTGGGAATCTCCATGGGCATACTTTGCCAGCTTCTCCGCGGGCATGGGATCCATACTTGGGCCGCATTTCACCATAATCAGGTGCCCGGATTGTTCCTCTATCCAATCTGGTAAGTTTGGGTTGAATATGTGTAGCCTACAGGTCTACAGGATTATTGAGGATTTTGGCAGGGCCGGAGCTCTGGAGAGAAGCTTCCTCACATACCGGAAGTCGGACACGCCCCCCTAGTGAGGGCTTTTTAAGTATTGGGGTAACTGGTGCATGTTTTAGAGAGTTGGGGAAGATGTCAGAAGAGAGGGAGAGATTGAAGATGTGAGTTAGAGAGTTTAGGATTGAGCCAGAGGGTGCAGGGTCCAGGGGGCAAATGGTCAGGTGGATGCTAGAGAAAGGTTTAGCAACCTCATCTATAGTGGCGGGGTTGAATGAAGGAAGTAATGATTGTACCTGTGGACATGGAGTGTTAAGTGGAGAAGGTGTCTATACAGCAGAGATCTCCTCACAAATTGTATAATTCTTATGTACTGTAATTAGAAAGCTAAAACTGTGCTTAGACAAAGTACTATTTACAATGAATCTGTGATTTAAACAGCGGCTCTACTTAACACAGAGCAAGTTCAATAACATCAAAAAGAGCCGCACGACAAAATCATAATATTGAAAAAAAATTATTATGAGAATGTCCATACAAATTTTCCCTATTTAGGGATAACCACACAAAATGTAATCCATAAAAAAGGAAAAAGAAAGACAATATTTGTGCAAAGTTGAAGTGCAAAGTTATTTTCTCTTTATAACTGTTAAGAAACAGTGAACCTCCATTGCCACCATTGCAGCCTCTCATCATGGGGATCAGACAAGTCCTGTCTGGGAGAGATCACAAGATGTTGTTGAGATAACCATTACAGCCTAAACTCCTGTCCTTGAAGGAACATCTTTGGGAATACCCTGGCTGTGTTGTTTGACACTGCGCCTGTTGACCTGTCTTTGACTAGAAGGTCCTAAGAATTCAGTAAGCCTGCACTCTTCATTAAGGTGGTGGTGTCACGGTTTGGAGGCTGCAATGGTAATAAAGGAGGTTCACTGCTTCTGAACATTTATGAAGAGAATACAACTTTGCACTTCAAGTTTGCACAAATGTTGTCTTTCCTTTGCCTTTTTTATGGACTTCATTATGTATGGTTATCCCTAAATAGGGAAAATTTGTATGGACACTCTCATAATATATATTTTTTAATATTATGGTTTTGTAGCATGTCTCTTTATGATATTATAGTACAAAATCTTATGTTTGAAGTGATTGGTGATCTTCTGGGCAGTGAGTGAGCTAGTGGGTGGAGTAAGTGGAGGACGAAATAGAGAGTTATAGGTAGAGAAGAGTTGATGGGGGCAGGATGGTAAGTTGTTAATGAGAGTGATAAATGTATGCGCCACCTTATGTGGGAAGTATGCAAACTTTCTACATGAATATGACCCCTTTTTTAAAAAAGGTTAATAAGCGCTTTCTGTATTCAGACAAAGATGAATATCACAATTGCCCAAGGGCTGCAGTCCCCTTGGAGATCTTAGTAGTCTGCTGCTACCACAAACACAATTGTATAAAATGTTTGTGCAGGGCCATTAAACAGATGGTTGATGAAAAAGTAAAACACGGCCTCATGTTTTCTATTTAACATTTATGTTTTTCTTTTTTTATTGTTTTTTTTTTCTGAGTTTATGCTCTCTGCAAAAGTAGCTGAGACATCTTCAGTGCTTCTAACCAAAAGACCCATGCGGTTATTGAGGGGACCTAATGGTTGAGAATTTGAAATTGGTGACAGAAATTACTCGACATATTCAATATTATGTAGTGCCCGCATTTTTGCTCAATAATCTTAAGCTATGTTATCCTATGTACAGTGTTATAGTTTAGTATATATCACCATCTAGCGATCAAAATGTGGAATGGACTGCATTTTATTTCTTTATTCAAGAATGGTACAGGAAGTGATTGTTTTTTTTACTTTTGACAAGAATTGACCTACCCAAGATGCCGAATGTTCTTACCCAGCAATGCTCATGCACTGAACTGCATGCTGGATAGGCTATAAAAGGCCCCTGCGCTGCCATCTTAGGTCTCTTTTTGGACGCATGGCCTGCCTGTGAGGACCTGTGCAAAGGTGTTCCACAGAACGTGGCCTACACCCATTGTCGAGCGACCCGATCAGCGATCCTACTGCACTTCAGTGAGCTGGACAGACGGTGAGGCAGAACTGGGAAGGATCAAGAGAAGCCCATTGGAGCCACCTGAGGGCCGCGGAACATCTCGCTGAGCGTAGCAGTGTTTGCTGAGAAGGAACAGGACCGCGTGCACCGGAGCAGGACTGTCCTACGTTGCAGACCTGGTTGGGTGAGAGGGCTGCTTCCCAAAGTTTCATTGACACACTTTCACACACTTGCATCTATAACACAGTGTTGCTGGGACCTGTAGTCCCACAGAGATCTTAAGCAAAAAGACTGGGTTGGAACTGGCCTCAAGCCTATCCTTCACTGTACTACTGACACTGGTTACTAAAAGCTAAATTGCACTGGAGGCAGTTGCAGGTGTACTGCACTACAAGAATAGTTCTAGCATTCGTTTTCCTTTGACCTTTGTTTGTTCATCTGTCAGATTTCAATTGGTACCACACAAATAGCTAGCAGAAGACAGAAGACTAAAGACTGCATCTCTCATTGCAAGGCCTTGCATCCTATTAATGATAAGAGGCACTGCATTATAAAAGTAGGGGGAGCTCCCTATGAATTGTGGTGTACTTTATTGAATAACATTGTCCTCTTGTGGTTACCAGAGCTTGCTGGAAGTGGGAAGGTGCCCAGAGTTAAGGTGTTTTCACTCTGAGCATTAGTCCCACTTGGAGACGCACTTCCAGGGGGCAGTTAAGACAACCTTATGTGTACAGATTGTTGTGAATACCTATTGGGCTGTTTCATTACGTTTGTGTGACAGTGCAAATACTGTAATTACTATTTTATGTCAGTTCTAGTTAAAATACGTTCCTGGTTAAGTACATTTGGTGTGGAGTGTTGTTCCTTTTCCAGCAGGTGGAACATCGGATACCAAGGTAATAACAAAGGTATACTGTTATTATATTGTACATTGTGGGGTTATCCTTCACTATTGGTTTCACACTAACACTGCACGACAGCTGTGTCTGGGGACTGAGACAAGTTATAGGGGGTGTTAAAGCAGAGTACAGGCCCAATCAAAATTCAGCAGCTCCTTCGGGGGTTAGTGCTACAATTATATAATGCTGCATATTTTTCTATTCTTTAATTTACAAAGTTTATATACTGTACATCAACATTGGTTGGTTACAAAGAAATATCAAAGTCATAGCGTAATGTGGGGCAGGTGGACAGCTAGGTTTTGCCTAATATTTCTTTAAGTTGGAAAACGGAACTGTTTTCTCTTAGGGCAGTCCCAGAAAATGTGTACATCTGCTTCTGCCCTGGGCACAGCTCTAAAATGTATCATCTTTTCCATACAACACTGTAGGGGTTTTATAACCTCTCCTCATAAGTTTATAATGTATTTTTTGCTCCATAAGATGCACTTCTTTCCCTACAAAAAATGGGGGGGGGGGTAATGTCTGTACATCTTATGGAGTGAATATTGACCAGGTTTCCCCCCCAATCGTTGCTGCTGCCATCGGCTGGGGCCACATGCCATTTTGGGTCCAGAGTCTCTGACTTCCTAGGCAGCTGCTTGGGCCGACCCTGCTCACCCGCCGCCAGCCTCTATCTGCATCCTGGGGCAGCACCAAGGCCCGAAGTGCTAAAAAAGTAAGTGACACTATGCCAGCCTGCCTATTTGCACAAAATTATGTTTTACACAATTTATGATGAGAGCATGCTTTGGTCTGGTGAGTGGTCACCACTGTCTCTGCTAAACAAAGGTAGAAGGTAAAGTGATGGCATCAGACATTGTGAATAGAGGGACAGTTCTTGGGTCCAAAAGGTGACAAACACCCCCGATATATATATATATTTGTGTGTGTGTGTTTGTAATTGTGGTATATTTAGTACTGGCTAGGTAAGTGCAGTGTAAAAAAAAAATCATATATACACTTTAACCGCTTGCCGACCGCTGCACGAACATTTACGTCGGCAGAATGGCACGGACAGGCAAATGGGCGTACAGGTACATCCTTTTAAATTTGCCGCTGTGTGACCGCGCGTGCACCGCCGGCAGCACGCGCACGACCCTCCCGTGAGTTCTGTGAGTGTTATCGCGCATCCCGCGGACTCAATGTCCATGGGGATACCCGCGATCATCTCACGCAGAGGAAGAACGGGGAAATACTGATATAAACGAGCATTTCCCCATTCTGCTTAAGGACACTGACACTGATCACAGCTCCCCAATGAGCGGGAGCGGTGATCAGTGTCACGTCACACATAGCCCATCCCCCCTACAGTTAGAATCACTCCCTAGGACACACTTAACCTCTGAGTGCCCCCTAGTGGTTAACCCCTTCACAGCCAGTCACATTTACACAGTAATCAAGGCATTTTTAAACACACTGATCGTTGTATAAATGTGAATGGTCCCAAAATTGAGCCAAAAATGTCCGATCTGTCCTCCATAATGTCGCAGTTACGATGAAAATCACTGATCGCCGCCATTACTAGTAAAAAAAAAAATATTAATAAAAATGCCATAAAACTATCCCCTATTTTGTAGATGCTATAACTTTTGTGCAAACCAAACACTTATTGTGATTTTTTTTTACCAAAAATATGTAGAAGAATAAAAAAAAGAAAAGTGCTCTGGTCTTTGGCCAGCCAAATGGTCTGGGGCTTTAGTGGTTAAATGCAGGCCACCTTTTGGAAATATATATATATATATATATATACACACACAGTACACAGACACCATTTGGTTCAGAATATTTTTTTTCTTTGTTTTCCTCCTCTAAAACCTAGGTGCGTCTTATGGTCAGGTGTATCTTATGGATTAGAGGAAAGCTTTCCTTTTAGATGGCCTTGTTAGGATGACATCACCTTTAAAAAGGGGTGAGTGGCCATGTAAATGTTTTAATATAAGGCAGGGAGTGTAAAAAGTGCATACACGAGGGACGTGGCCTGGTGTACGGCAGAGATGGAGGTACACTAGAGGAGCTTCATGATCATTACAGACTAACAGCCGATATATCAAACCCCACTAGTCAATTATGGGCAAACTCACCAGGCACCCTCCGGTGTCTCACCCTCACTGCTCATTGACTACCTCAGCTGCTTGGAATGTTCCAGACATCTTCAAATCTCGGTCTCTTATGAGACACAGCCTATCTGGAGGAAAGGTGGCGCCTAAACACTGTGAAGAACAACTCAGCAAGGAGTCACAATCTGCTTCTGAGAATCTTGTAAGAGACTCTGACGTGTCTGATCACCTGTCCACACTAGCCGACATAACTGAAATAGCTGCAAACATTAAAGTGATATTGAAGGCATTTTTTTTTAATAACAAACATGCTATACTTACCTGCTCTTTGCAGTGGTTTTGCACAGAGCAGCCCTGAACCTCCTCTTCTCGTGTCTCACACCTTCGCTCCTGGCCTCTCCTTCTTGCTGAGTATCCCCAGAGCAAGCAGCTTGTAATGGGGGCACCCAAGCGGCCTTGCTTCTGAGCTGGTGCTCTGCATGTCCATTCACACACAGAGCCGCGGCTCAGCCCCACCCCCTCTGTCTCCTAATTGGCTCACTAGTTGTGATTGAAAGTGGCTCCCACTGTTGTCTCAGCCAATGATGAGGGAGAATTCCTGGAGAGCCGAGGCTTTCATGCACATCAATTGATCGTGATTAGGGGGGCTGGAGGGGTGCTGTACAGAGAAGGTTTTTTTACCTTCATGCAAAGAATGCATGAAGGTAAAAAACCTTGAGCCTAGTGGCGGCTGATGCTCCAAATTTTAGGGGGGAGCAAACAAACTGAAAAATACTGAACCCCCCCCATCAATTGCAGCCTCACTGTGCCCAACAAATGCAGCCATTGTGCCCATCAAATGCAGCCACTGTGCCCATCAATTGCATTCATTGTGCCTATCATATGCAGCCACTGTGCCCATCATATGCAGCAATTGTGCTCCTCATATGCAGCCATTTGTGCCCATCATATGCAGCCACTGTGCCCATCAATTGCATTCATTGTGCCTATCATATGCAGCCACTGTGCCCATCATATGCAGCAATTGTGCTCATCATATGCAGCCATTTGTGCCCATCATATGCAGCCATTGTGCCCATCAAATGCAGCCACTGTGCCCACTGACCCCCCCCACTCGCAGGGCTCACGGCTCTGGCAGCACCCCCAACCCCCCGCGTGCACGCGACTCAGAGGTGACTTACTGCAGCAGCTCCTCTGCAATGCACCACAGTGGCGGCGACCTCCGCTCCAGCCGCTTGTGTCTCCTCCAATCCTCTTCCTAAGAGCCAGGCATCCAATAGGGTAGTCTGGTGCTTTGGCCAATCAGGAAACATGTCTTATGCCCTGCCACCTGATTGGCAAAGAGGAAATGAAGTGGCAACAAGGGTCTGTAAAGGACCTGGGATTCAGAGTATCACAAGGACAGAGACAATTGGGAGAAGCCAGGAAAGAAGCTGTTTGTCAGAGTCCCACCCCGACTAACAGACGGCAAGTACGTGAATTCCTGGGGGTGGCAGGATTCTGCTGAATCTGGATACCGGACTTTGCCACAAAAGCCAGACCCCTCTATGAATTCACAAAGGGGGGAGAAAAGGAACCCTTTCAATGGGGAGAACAAAAAAAAACTCAAGATTACTTGGAAACTGCACACCGCATATAGGCCCAAAAGCTCTGGAAAAGTTGAACGAATGAACCGCACACTTAAGTCACAACTGGCCAAGCTCTGTCAGGAAATCCAAATGAAATGAACCTTGATATTGCCCATTGCTTTACTAATAATTTGGAGTACCCCAACAAAGAGGACAAATCTGTCCCCTTTGAGGTACTGTATGGTAGGCCCCCACCCATCATTAGAGGGATAAGAGGAGACTTGGGGAGAGTAAGCAAGACATAGGGAAATGGGTTCAAGAGAAACTTCCTATAAGCTTGTTGAACCCAGTACACCCCTTTAAACCAAGAGATACAGTGTGGGTAAAGAACTTAACCCCACTAGGGCCAAAATGGAGAGGTCCTTACACTGTTCTGCTATCTACCCCAACAGCCATTAAGGTAGCTGAGGTGACACCCTGGATACACCACTCCAGGGTAAAACGAGCTGCTGACCTCACAGACTCCTGGCACAGTACAGTAGATCCCCAAGATCCTTTGAGACTGAGATTTACCAGAGAAATCAGAAGGAAGAACTCCATCTCTGCAGCCAGCATACCCCTGGAAGCTGGTGTCTCAACGCACGGCGGAAGATAAAGGACATCTACTATGCTCTGCTTCAACTACAGCCCGGACGCTCTTTGGTCTTCACATAAGCTGAAGCTTGAGGATATTCATCGATGTAATGTTTACTATAATGAGACTGTTGATAGCCATAGCAGTGATACTGGCTTAGCTAAAAAGGGGGGAGGGTAATTCATGTGACCCTTGTATAAAGACCACCAGAGTACGATCCATAACTACCAAGATATTACTGTGGCACTCTCATTATCAATGCAAGGGCACAGTAGCTGGTACCTGCAAACATAATGGGACTACCTATTCAATGTGCTCTGTTGAAAACCAGATAACCTGTTATAACCCCACTTATGCACCCTATAAAACTTGGCTAACTGCTCGGAGCTTTAGCTCCACCGGTAAGCTGGTAAACCATACCCTGATCACCAACTCAAGTATTGCAGAGACAAGTTTTAATTATTTTCTAAATCTCCCTTTAGTGTATGGAGTGCTAATATTTTTACTCTTTTTGTATTCTTATTGTTACCATGGGCCAAGGGTCACTATCCCAGTGTTTTATAAGTTAATGGAGCTGACAATGGGGAATAGTCTCGGTAGAAGAATGTTTTATGTCTGTCAGTGAGGCCAACATAAAAAAAAACAAAAAAAAAAACCAAACTGTATGTTAATCTCGCTAATATTAATCGCTATGATTATGATCAAAGGGGGGAATGAAGTGGCAACAAGGGTCAGTTTATATGGCCATATTTATGTGCGTAGTAAGACTGATTTAGAATTTCAGCTAAGAATCATATTTCTTGTATTTCATGTTGAAACTACTTGTGACAGGTTGTGGTTAAAGACACTGGACTTACTCACTCCCCCTCCCATCACAGAAACCTGAGTTGATTTTAGGTTAATTTTTAAAAGGTTAGAATGTTTTGTATAACGGAAGTGTACCGCCTGTTCGCTTGTGACGCAATATGCTGAAATTATATGTACACTGTATGAGCTGTATTTTGGACACTTGACATATAGACACGAGTCGGGTCAAGCGTGTCCACTTTTTTGGCCAAAAAGGTGGAATAAATCTCCCAAATTAGAGTCCTGTGTTAAACAACGTCATTTTACCAATATTCTGCCTTAAATCTGCTACTTCAGAAGGTTAGTGTGAAAATAGCGAAAATGAATTCGCTATCGTCACACAATTGGGTGAGATCAGGACGCACTCCCTGAGCCAACCCTATTTTGAAGCCTATTAGAGCCTCTGGCTCTTATCAGGTGCTTCAAAAAGTACCACCCCCTTCCACCCCCGCCATAGGAATCCATGTGTCCGGCGTCCTGAAAGGGACCGGGTGTATGGATGGGGGGGCAGCGCCCGTGCGCCCACAGTGCTTGAGCCACTTCAAAAGTACATTTTCATCAGCCACTACAGACCTGAATGCAAACTTATCATCTCTGTCTGAGAAGCTAGCTTCTACCGAATGGGCCATGAGGAGAGACAGATCCATATCCCAGCTGGAATCAGCAGTGGACAACCTCATTGCCATCAACTGACACATGGAGGATCTAGATGACAGAGAAGAGAGACATAACATCAGTGTCAGGGGTATAGCTGAGTCTGTTAACCCTGACCATATCACAAAAGCTTTGCAGCCGATGTGTAATAATTTTCTAGAGAGACCTGCAGACTCTCCTATCAACTTTGAGTGGGCACACAGCACATAGGGCTCTGAAACTGCACCTTATAAACAATGCACTGCCTAGAAACATTATTTGTTGCCTTCAGAGTTTTGTCTTGAAAAAATAGATATTAGCTAAAGCCAGACAAAATTAAAATGATTGTAAATGATCACCTTGTAAAACAGCTCATTAATTTTAGAATAGAAATATTAATAAATGATCACATTCCCTCTGTTCTGAGCTGTATATGAGCTGGGGGGAGTAGAAGCAGCTGCACACTGAGCTTGCCAGTGAATGGCTGTACAGCGGGGACATGTCAGGACAAGTCTGATCATTGTTGGAGAGTACACTGAGTTCCCAGCATATCTAGAGAACTGATCACGGTATGCTCCCATGCTTAGTGTGGTCAATTTTTAATAGAAAAGCAAGGGTATTTGCAGGAACACCAGTGATTTCACATAAAGGAATCAGTACAAAGAGAGCAGGATAATCTTTTTTTTTTACTCTATCCTTTGACCACATTCAGTCAAGTCAATGGTTATAGAGACTGGAGCATGATCAGAAAAGGCCATGCAGTCAATGTACATTGCCAAGATCTTTGTTAAACAGACTGTTGCAGGGAATTCCTGTGAGACGCCTGGCTAACAGAAATGTGCATGCGCGCACAAATCTTCACATTAGGGATCTTAGGAATGCGCATGCGCAGAGAACTATGTGCACGCGAACAGGCACGTGCACAATGTATGTTGGTGACAGACGAACTATTTAAGGATGCCTCTGTCTGTGCTCTAATGCTAACTGGTCTTCAGCTGTTCCCTGTGTCCTGTGTAATTCCAGTGTGTTCCTTCGGTTACTGACCCAGCTTACTCCTGACCTGATCTTGGATCCTGCTTGTCTTGTTGCCAATTCCAGACCCGGCTCATTCCTGACTTTGGCTCTGCTCCTGATTCGGTACCTCACTGCCTGCCTGTTGACAACCCTGGCTATCCTATGACCATGCTCCTGTCTTTGATCCTGGCTTCCCGACTGGTTCCAGTGTCTGCATGGCTGTCAGCGATCACAGTTCTGTGACCCGCTGGGTGTTCCTACTGCAAGTCTGCTAAAAGCTTGGACCTGCCACATGCTGTGGTCCTGCAGTGCACATGGAGTGCTTCCTTAACTTCAGCTGAACTACAGTGCATGGATACTGCCTCTGATCTGATGGTTCTCCTGATTCCTTGGAATCTCATCTCCTGCTGCAAATCCCTGTGTCTACACCTACAGGCAGTCGTGTTACTCCGGTCCCTCTGCGCCCTCTGTTTCACTCTCAGTGGGTCCTGGGTTGGAGGTACAAGAGAGGCCAACCTCGTTATTTCGGTCTCCCTTCAGGTACATGACAATTGTTGTATGAAAAAGTAATCAATTTGCATACAGGAGAGAAGAGATTCATTGTTTAACTTTCAGTTATGGACTCATTAAATGTCAAGCAATTTGTTTTTGTGGAGATTGTTTATAACATGTTTCAGTGTAGAGGACAGGAGTGTACCTTCGACACCTTTTGACTGGGGTTGACTACAAAACCAAAAGGACCAAAAAGCCCTAGGTTTAAAAAAGACACAAGTTCAACAAATAGAAAACCTCCATAAAAAAATCTTATATCTACAGTTGATCTAGAGCAAGGAAAAAAATCATATAAAGCATGGTCCATTTAGCTCCAGTGGGGACAAAAATCCTTCCTGATCCCCCTGGAAGCAATCAGATATCCCCTGGAACAACCAGTTCTTGCGTTATCTCCAACAAATGTTAATACAATTATATTTTGTGCATTTAGGAATAAATCCAGCTCTTTCTTGAGGGAGTCTTTTCCACATTTTTATAACTTTTATTGTAAAGAAACATTCCATATGTGGAGGTTAAATCTCTTTTCCTCCAGATGTAAAGCATGCCCTCTTGTCCTCCATAATGACCTGAGAGTGAATAACTTTACAGCAGGTTCATCATATGGACCACCTACGTATTTTTACGTGGTGATCATATCCCCCCAATCACCGCTTCTTGAGAGAGAAAAAATTAGTTAAACTAATATTTCCTAGCCGAGCTCCTCCACGCCTTCTCTAAACTTTATCTATTTCTCCAAAATTCTTTTGTGAACTGCTGTCTACAAATAAACTTCACAATCCAGATGGGGTCTTACTTATAATTTGTACAGGGGCAAAATGATGTCTCTCTCTCTGGAGTCTTTACCTCTTTTATTACAAGAAAGTATTTTGCTAGCTTTATAAGCTGCAGCTTGGCATTGCATTCTATTATTAGGTCTATAATTTGACAGAACACCCAGGTCCTTATTGACTATTGACCCCCCCCCCCCCCAGTTGTATTCTGCCTAGATTTTATGATGCATGCAAGAGTTTATCATCCAAGTGCATACAATAACATTTGTCAATATTAGACCTAATTTGCCACAAAGTTGTCCAATTAAACAGGGCATTAAAGTGGAGTTCCACACAAAAATTGAACTTCCGCTTTTCGGAACCCCCCCTCTCCGGTGTCACATTTGGCACCTTTCAGGGGGGAGGGGGGTGCAGATACCTGTCTAAAACAGGTATTTGTAACCACTTCCGGCATAGACTCCCATGGGAGTCTACGCCTCTTCCTGTCCCTCCACGCTGTCTCCTGGGAAACACACAGGTAGCGGGAACCAGTTAAAATGTGCAGCGTGACTCGCGCATGCGCAGCAGGGAACCGGGAAGTGAAGCCGCAATGATTCACTTCCTGATTCCCTCACCTAGGATGGTGGCGGCAGCTGCCGAGAACTGAGCGGGTTCTCGGCGTCAGCTGCCGACATCGCTGGACCCTGGGACAGGTAAGTGGCCATTTATTAAAAGTCAGCAGCTGCAGTATTTGTAGCTGCTGGCTTTTAATATTTTTTTTTTAGGTGGTTTAGGTGGACTCCCTCTTTAACGTCTGCTTGTAAGTTGAGATATCCTGTAAGGATGTTTTTCCACTACATAGCTTGGTGTAATTTGCAAATACAGAAGTGGTACTTTTAGCCAGTTTAGAGCAAGAACAAGTCAGGGACTCAAAAAGTATTAAAGTAATTTAATTTGCATTAGACAGCAAGGTAACTAGCATGCTCAGAAGGAAGTCAGTAAAATTAGCCTTAATATCACTATTATAACATGCTTCCTTTCCTTTCTTTTTTTTTTAATCAAATCCTTTTTATTATTTAATATGAAAACGACATTGACACAATACAGACAAAACCACAAAAACAGAAATCACAGCAAACCAAACCTCCCCCAGAAAAAAAAAAAAAAACCCCAAGCCCCGCCAACCCCCCCCCCCCCACTCGGAGTATATATGACACACACAAAAAAAGGAACAATATCCAGCACTACAAAGTTCATAGTACACATTGGTTGACATGATACCTAAGTCATAGATTGAAGCCATCTAGACCAGATAACATCAAACTTATTCAGGGAGTTCCTTAGGGAATATGTATGCTTTCCAAAAAGAATGATCCTATTGAGATCTACAATCCAATCGGACACAGTCGGTGGATGTGGAGAGGTCCACTTAAGAGCAATCTGTCTACGGGCAAAAAAAAGTGCGCCCCCCCCCTCAACATACCTTTGCTAATTTTGATGTATATGACTCTGGCTCTGGCTGATGAATAGACCATGTTTTGGTAACTCACACTTCCCATGTGTTTTATTAACACCATGGATTTCTTCAGAATTATAACTAATTCTTCTAGTATTAATACATATGATTTGCTTCTTGCAATTCCATCCTGTATACCCATACTTTTTTGTTTCATTGTTGTTGGGTATTGTCTGGTCTCAGTTCCTTATTAAAAAAAAAAATTTGGACTCATCAGGCACTCTCATGTTCTTAAATAATTATCTCATTTAGATTATGTGTTGCTTTATTTTTTATGTTTATTTTTATATTTTTCCACTGTTAGTGAATATCTTGGTGGTATGATGTATGATTACCATTTTTTATTAGTATTTAACCATATTTTCTTGGCTAAGAATGACTCGTTTTATTCATATAATCTTTTGAGCAGTACTTTTAAAAATCCACTAGATGGCATTAACTATACTTCTTTTGTATATGTATCGAAAGAAAAAAAGAGAAAAAAGAGAGCGCACCAGCCTAGTGCATTATCCTTGGCAGGTTTATTAAATTAAAAACAAGATAAAAACTACTCACAAAAGTCGCAGGTAAAATTGCATAACAAACGCACAGAGGCAATAGTTCCAGTGGTAGGCAGCTGTCCAGGTCCCAGGAGGGAGGCACACGGACCGCCGCTGGCTTACGCGTTTCGAAGGTTTACCCTTCTTCCTCAGAGCCTTAGTGGTGGTAGTCTCATGCCGGCTTTTTATACACATGTCAAACTGAAACAGACTGATCAGGTTGGTACCAGGGCTCCTCCCTTAATTGGTGGGCGGTCCTCTAGGGGGGTGAATCTTGGCTCGGTTAACATTATTAAAGGGCCATACCATATTGATTTAATAATTTAATTTAATAGTTGGTTAGTTCGCTTCTATTTCCATTATTGTTGTCGCTAGTGAAGTTTATCTAACCCATAGTAAGTGAGCTGAAAGGGTCGTATCAATAGTTAACCATAGACAATCTGCTCATCCACCCTCACATCCATAAATCACATAGATGATAAAGAGCAATGTGCAGTGTTCAGAGGATTAGAAGTTTGAAATAGGGGTGTACCTTATTGTCTGTGGATCTGATGGCATCTCCTCTGCTTGAGTGCGTTTGTCTCTGCAGGGGCTGTGTCTGTGTGGGCTACCATTGCTGACACGTTCGCTCCTATGCCCCGTGGGACCGGGTGGAACGCACGCCGCCGATTTACTTCCGGGTTGCGGTCCACAGGGCGGAAGTGCGGTTGTGATGTCACATCCCGTGCGCCTTTCGGCGCCTGGGATGTGACTCAATAAGGTAAACAGTGGCCTCCATCTTGCCGTAGGCGCAGATAGAGGTCAAAGTCAGACTGATAGCGTCTGACTTCAGGCTAGAGGGAGAGGGGCTGATTAAAATGTATAACTATAATGAATAAAAAATAGTAGTAAGCGATAGTATGTAATGGTAACAGGGAAATTCGAAGGGGACCAGGGGAGGGGAGTGGTGAGGTCCGGTCTGAAACAGTAGCTAGAGATGGCAATGCTCAGAACATGTGTATTTAGAAGCCGGCAGGAGACACACTAACATTGTATTTAAAAGGTAGTAAAATACATACAATATACCTTCTATAAAAAATAAATATATATATACACATATATATAGAAAGTAAAAGCCTTATACACATCAATCGCATATCCATATATGTGTATACAGTGATTATTTGAAAAACAATGTTGTTAAAATTAAATCCGTATATAAGTACAACGAACTGTGTACTTTGCCTATATAATATAGAAAGAGAGGGGGGGAAAGGGGGGGAGGGGAAAAGGAGGGTTTTTGTTGTTGTCACCTCATATAAACATTCATATAGTGGTTTTGTACATTATAGCAAATAGCCCAGAGGTTATTTAGTATACATCGGTGAATGAGATATTATATGAATTATATATAAAAAAAAAAAAAAAAAAGAGCCATCCACAGTACTTGATGCCAGTATTATTATACTATTTTATGTACTTCTGGATCCTCATTTAGGCCTCCTGGAGCGAGACTACCAAGGGTAAAGATCCAGAAGGCTTCTCTTTTGCAAAGCCTCTGGTACCTTCTTCCTATATCCAGCTCCCTTCCAATCGACTCAATCCCAAATACTTTCATGCCTGCAGGGTCCCCTTGGTGGACTTCTACAAAGTGTCTAGGGACTGGGTATTTGTCCCTTAAGTTTATAATACCGCAATTCTCACTCGCATTGGGCGTTGTGTGCGGCCTACGTATAGACGCCCACAAGGACATACTATACCGTATACCACATACTCTGTTCCGCAGTTGATAAATTGCTTAATTGGGTGGATTTTTCCGTCTCTCCCTACTACCGTTTTTTTCCTATGCCACATGTACATGCATGTGCCACAGTTCTTAATGCCGCATCTATAGCAACCTTTTTGGTCAAAAATTGTTGCCCAGCTATTGGTTGGTTTGCTGGTACATGTTTTTACCCTGCTTGGGGCTATCAGGCTCCTAAGATCTTGGGGTTTCCGGAAAACTATATTAGGGTGATCGGGGAGTGTCTTACCCAAAACAGGGTCATGCTTCAGAATATTCCAATTCTTTTTGATAATACTCTGGATTTCAAACGCTTTGCTTGTATATTGGGTAGAGAAGCAGGCCTGTTGAATAACTGGGATAGTCTGGTGTCGGGATTCTGTGTTGTTCGAATCACTACTAGATGGATCGTCGTAGAGAGCCAGATATTTAGAAAAGGCTGATTCTATGTGGTTGGCTTCATAGCCTTTCTCACTAAACTTCTGCATAAGAAGTTTGCTCTGTTCTAAATAATCCTCTTTCTTGGTACACGTCCTTCTGAGGAGGCAAAATTGGCCAAAGGGGACATTCTGTATCCACCTGGGGTGGTGGTTACTTTTAGCATGTAAGTATGAATTGCCCCCGCTAGGTTTAAAATGAGTTTTGGAAAAGATGTTACCATCTTGGTCACTCTGTAGTTCTAAATCCAGAAAGACTAGACATTTCTCATCTAGAACATGAGTGAATTCTATTCCAAATGGGTTGTTTTTGCAATGTTCTAGAAAGCTCTGGAGACTTAGATCCGACCCATCCCAGATGATCAAGATGTCATCAATATATCTTGCATATAGAACCAGGTTTGCCCCAAAGGGATTATTCTTCCATATGAAGTGTTCTTCCCAGAATCCCATAAAAATATTCGCATAACTGGGGGCAAACCTGGCTCCCATAGCTGTACCTTTTATTTGCAAATAATGGTCACCTAAGAAGGAAAAGTAATTGTGTGTGAGGGAGAATTCCACACAATCCAATAGGAATTTGGCCTGCCGAGGATTCATCCTGTCATCCTTTAGTAAAAAATGGTTAATGGCTCTTAAGCCAAATGTATGGTTTATTGATGTATATAATGAAGCTACATCCAAAGAGAGCCATCTGTAACCAGGTAGCCATTTGTAGTTTGACAGTATCTCCAGCACATGGCCAGAGTCTTTAACAAAGGATGGCAACTCGACCACTATATCCTGCAGGAAGTGGTCAATATAGCACCCCAAGTTACTAGAGAGGCTGTCAATCCCAGATATTATAGGTCTACCTGGAGGATTTAGAAGGCTTTTATGTACCTTCGGTATGTGATAGAAATTCGGGGTGGCGGCATGTCTATTATATAAAAAAAGGTACTCATTTTTAGTGAGGACCTCTTTGGATAAAGCATCATCTAGAAGTATTTTGAGCTCCTTAGTGTATTCCAGAGTGGGATCTCTTTTTAATACAGCATATGTTTGGGTATCACCCAGGAGTCTTCTTGCCTCAGATAGATATTCGTCTCTATTTTGAATGACTAGACTCCCACCTTTATCGGCCTTTCGGATGATTATATCCTTATTTTGTTTGGGGGCATCTATAGGTACAGCATTTTTGTCTATATTCATATTGGTATTCATAGGTTTATCAAACTTTGTTTTAAACGTGTTAAAAACCGTATCATAAAAGGTGGAGATGAATCTCCCTTTGGCCCAATGGGGAAAGAAGGAGGATTTTGGTCTGAAAGAGGTATGGACAATAGCACTTTCACATGGGGGGGCAAATTTGGGTTCGAAAATTGTTTGTCCCTCAAAGTGTGCTTCTTGGTAAAGCTCTTCGAGAATATTAAGTATGGAGTCTTCTTCCATACTAGTATCGGATGGTAATGGCTCTTCCGACTCTACTCTTACATTATCCGTGCTATTCACATTCTTAGCTTCTTTTAATGTGTAGTATCTTTGTATAGTAAGCTTGCGTATATATTTATTTAGATCTATAAATAGTTCAAACAAATTTGGTACACTAGGTGGGGCAAAATTAAGGCCCTTCCTGAGGAGGTCTAGCTCAGTTTCAGAAAAAACAGAGCTAGAAAGATTATAGATCTTAATAGTAGAATGAGCGGTTTCTACAGTCTGCCTCTTTTTGTATCTCTCTCCTCCCCTTTTCCCTCTTCGTGTTCTTCTTCTCTTTTCCTTATTTTCACTAACATTAGTGGTGGTTATATTTATGGGGTCTCTTGTCATTGGAGGATTCTCTGCTAGTGGTTCTCCAGGTAGATTGGCCTTAGTATCCATAGTATTAATCTTTTTACTGTTACATACAAATGGTCTATTCATAGTAGTTGTAGCTACTCGATTAAGTTTAGTAAAGTTGGAATTTTGTTGGTTTTTAGTATTAGTATTGTTAGTGAAAATCCACAGTTGGAAAGAGGAACATCCACCATACCATCAGCCAATGGGAGGAGTATTTTACCTCTACTCGTTACTTGCACCCCAGGCAGTTTACCTGAGAATGCAAATGTTGTCTCCGATATTGACAGTCAATTGCTAAAGGACATTCCCACGTATAATCCGTTTTCCACTCTTGGCGATCTAGAAGCTAATAGTACAAGCATATCAGACATCACACCCCCTTTGGTTTTTTTAGAGCAAGCAGTTGCAACCCTGGGGGGGTCTGCAACAAACCTTTTACCGGATCCTCTATCACATATACTGTCCACGGGGAAGAAAATAAGGAAAAGAGAAGAAGAACACGAAGAGGGAAAAGGGGAGGAGAGAGATACAAAAAGAGGCAGACTGTAGAAACCGCTCATTCTACTATTAAGATCTATAATCTTTCTAGCTCTGTTTTTTCTGAAACTGAGCTAGACCTCCTCAGGAAGGGCCTTAATTTTGCCCCACCTAGTGTACCAAATTTGTTTGAACTATTTATAGATCTAAATAAATATATACGCAAGCTTACTATACAAAGATACTACACATTAAAAGAAGCTAAGAATGTGAATAGCACGGATAATGTAAGAGTAGAGTCGGAAGAGCCATTACCATCCGATACTAGTATGGAAGAAGACTCCATACTTAATATTCTCGAAGAGCTTTACCAAGAAGCACACTTTGAGGGACAAACAATTTTCGAACCCAAATTTGCCCCCCCATGTGAAAGTGCTATTGTCCATACCTCTTTCAGACCAAAATCCTCCTTCTTTCCCCATTGGGCCAAAGGGAGATTCATCTCCACCTTTTATGATATGGTTTTTAACACGTTTAAAACAAAGTTTGATAAACCTATGAATACCAATATGAATATAGACAAAAATGCTGTACCTATAGATGCCCTCAAACAAAATAAGGATATAATCATCCGAAAGGCCGATAAAGGTGGGAGTCTAGTCATTCAAAATAGAGACGAATATCTATCTGAGGCAAGAAGACTCCTGGGTGATACCCAAACATATGCTGTATTAAAAAGAGATCCCACTCTGGAATACACTAAGGAGCTCAAAATACTTCTAGATGATGCTTTATCCAAAGAGGTCCTCACTAAAAATGAGTACCTTTTTTTATATAATAGACATGCCGCCACCCCGCATTTCTATCACATACCGAAGGTACATAAAAGCCTTCTAAATCCTCCAGGTAGACCTATAATATCTGGGATTGACAGCCTCTCTAGTAACTTGGGGTGCTATATTGACCACTTCCTGCAGGATATAGTGGTCGAGTTGCCATCCTTTGTTAAAGACTCTGGCCATGTGCTGGAGATACTGTCAAACTACAAATGGCTACCTGGCTACAGATGGCTCTCTTTGGATGTAGCTTCATTATATACATCAATAAACCATACATTTGGCTTAAGAGCCATTAACCATTTTTTACTAAAGGATGACAGGATGAATCCTCGGCAGGCCAAATTCCTATTGGATTGTGTGGAATTCTCCCTCACACACAATTACTTTTCCTTCTTAGGTGACCAATATTTGCAAATAAAAGGTACAGCTATGGGAGCCAGGTTTGCCCCCAGTTATGCGAATATTTTTATGGGATTCTGGGAAGAACACTTCATATGGAAGAATAATCCCTTTGGGGCAAACCTGGTTCTATATGCAAGATATATTGATGACATCTTGATCATCTGGGATGGGTCGGATCTAAGTCTCCAGAGCTTTCTAGAACATTGCAAAAACAACCCATTTGGAATAGAATTCACTCATGTTCTAGATGAGAAATGTCTAGTCTTTCTGGATTTAGAACTACAGAGTGACCAAGATGGTAACATCTTTTCCAAAACTCATTTTAAACCTAGCGGGGGCAATTCATACTTACATGCTAAAAGTAACCACCACCCCAGGTGGATACAGAATGTCCCCTTTGGCCAATTTTGCCTCCTCAGAAGGACGTGTACCAAGAAAGAGGATTATTTAGAACAGAGCAAACTTCTTATGCAGAAGTTTAGTGAGAAAGGCTATGAAGCCAACCACATAGAATCAGCCTTTTCTAAATATCTGGCTCTCTACGACGATCCATCTAGTAGTGATTCGAACAACACAGAATCCCGACACCAGACTACCCCAGTTATTCAACAGGCCTGCTTCTCTACCCAATATACAAGCAAAGCGTTTGAAATCCAGAGTATTATCAAAAAGAATTGGAATATTCTGAAGCATGACCCTGTTTTGGGTAAGACACTCCCCGATCACCCTAATATAGTTTTCCGGAAACCCCAAGATCTTAGGAGCCTGATAGCCCCAAGCAGGGTAAAAACATGTACCAGCAAACCAACCAATAGCTGGGCAACAATTTTTGACCAAAAAGGTTGCTATAGATGCGGCATTAAGAACTGTGGCACATGCATGTACATGTGGCATAGGAAAAAAACGGTAGTAGGGAGAGACGGAAAAATCCACCCAATTAAGCAATTTATCAACTGCGGAACAGAGTATGTGGTATACGGTATAGTATGTCCTTGTGGGCGTCTATACGTAGGCCGCACACAACGCCCAATGCGAGTGAGAATTGGTGAACACAAATGCGGTATTATAAACTTAAGAGACAAATACCCAGTCCCTAGACACTTTGTAGAAGTCCACCAAGGGGACCCTGCAGGCATGAAAGTATTTGGGATTGAGTCGATTGGAAGGGAGCTGGATATAGGAAGAAGGTACCAGAGGCCTTGCAAAAGAGAAGCCTTCTGGATCTTTACCCTTGGTAGTCTCGCTCCAGGAGGCCTAAATGAGGATCCAGAAGTACATAAAATAGTATAATAATACTGGCATCAAGTACTGTGGATGGCTCTTTTTTTTTTTATATATATAATTCATATAATATCTCGTTCACCGATGTATACAAATTAACCTCTGGGCTATTTGCTATAATGTACAAAACCACTATATGAATGTTTATATGAGGTGACAACAACAAAAACCCTCCTTTTCCCCTCCCCCCCTTTCCCCCCCTTTCCCCCCCTCTCTTTCTATATTATATAGGCAAAGTACACAGTTCGTTGTACTTATATACGGATTTAATTTTAACAACATTGTTTTTCAAATAATCACCGTATGCACATATATGGATATGCAATTGATGTGTATAAGGTTTTTACTTTCTATATATATGTGTATATATATATTTATTTTTTATAGAAGGTATATTGTATGTATTTTACTACCTTTTAAATACAATGTTAGTGTTTCTCCTGCCGGCTTCTAAATACACATGTTCTGAGCATTGCCATCTCTAGCTACTGTTTCAGACCAGACCTCACCACTCCCCTCCCCTGGTCCCCTTCGAATTTCCCTGTTACCATTACATACTATCGCTTACTACTATTTTTTATTCATTATAGTTATACATTTTAATCAGCCCCTCTCCCTCTAGCCTGAAGTCAGACGCTATCAGTCTGACTTTGACCTCTATCTGCGCCTACGGCAAGATGGAGGCCACTGTTTACCTTATTGAGTCACATCCCAGGCGCCGAAAGGCGCCGGGATGTGACATCACGACCGCACTTCCGCCCTGTGGACCGCAACCCGGAAGTAAATCGGCGGCGTGCGTTTCACCCGGTCCCACAGGGCATAGGAGCGAACGTGTCAGCAATGGTAGCCCACACAGACACAGCCCCTGCAGAGACAAACGCACTCAAGCAGAGGAGATGCCATCAGATCCACAGACAATAAGGTACACCCCTATTTCAAACTTCTAATCCTCTGAACACTGCACATTGCTCTTTATCATCTATGTGATTTATGGATGTGAGGGTGGATAAGCAGATTGTTTAAGGTTAACTATTGATATGACCCTTTCAGCTCACTTACTATGGGTTAGATAAACTTCACTAGCGACAACAATAATGGAAATAGAAGCGAACTAACCAACTATTAAATTAAATTAATAAATCAATATGGTATGGCCCTTTAATAATGTTAACCGAGCCAAGATTCACCCCCCTAGAGGACCGCCCACCAATTAAGGGAGGAGCCCTGGTACCAACCTGATCAGTCTGTTTCAGTTTGACATGTGTATAAAAAGCCGGCATGAGACTACCACCACTAAGGCTCTGAGGAAGAAGGGTAAACCTTCGAAACGCGTAAGCCAGCGGCGGTCCGTGTGCCTCCCTCCTGGGACCTGGACAGCTGCCTACCACTGGAACTATTGCCTCTGTGCGTTTGTTATGCAATTTTACCTGCGACTTTTGTGAGTAGTTTTTATCTTGTTTTTAATTTAATAAACCTGCCAAGGATAATGCACTAGGCTGGTGCGCTCTCTTTTTTCTCTTTTTTTCTTTCAACACTAGGACAATACCATCCTTTGAGAGCAGCAAAGCCGAAATCCATAGTCCTTCTTGAACTTTTTTAGCCAACACACCAGTGCGCAAGAGTACTTTTTTTTCGTCTTTGTATATGTATCGCCCTGTTTAAAGCGGAGTTCCACACAAAAATGGAACTTCCGCTTTTCGGAACCCTCCCCCCCTCCGGTGTCACATTTGGAACCTTTCAGGGGGGAGGGGGGTGCAGATACCTGTCTAAGACAGGTATTTGCACCCACTTCCGGCATAGACTCCCATGGGAGTCTATGCTTCTTCCCGTCCCCACCACGCTGTCTGCTGGGAACACACAGCTCCCAGCAGAGAGCGGAGACCACTAGGGACGCGCAGCGTGACTCGCCCATGCGCAGTAGGGAACCGGGAAGTGAAGCCGCAACGCTTCACTTCCTGATTCCCTCACCTAGGATGGCGGCGGCAGCTGCCGAGAACCGAGCGGGTTCTCGGCGTTCCCTGCCGACATCGCTGGACCCTGGGACAGGTAAGTGGCCATGTATTAAAAGTCAGCAGCTGCAGTATTTGTAGCTGCTGGCTTTTAATATTTTTTTTTTTTTTGGTGGTGTGGGTGAACCCCCGCTTCAACTATAAGGAGGGACACCTCTATGTTTACCTGATAGGTTCCTCCCCTTTTCCTTTTGATTGTTTATTCCATGAGGTTGTAACTACCATATTTATTGACGTATAACACGCACTTTTTTCCCCTTAAAATCAGGGGAAAATCATGGGTGTGTGTTATACACCGATCCCCACTCTCTGTGTGCCAAAAAACAGCGAGCGCCGCGGAAAAAACGAGCACCGACGGAAAAAATCGAGCGCCGGCGAAAAAGACCGAGCTGAGTGCTCGGCTCCACTCGCAGTCACGCCGTCCCGCCGCCCCGCCTCCCTGCTGAGGATGAGAAGCGGGGGCTTCCGAAAAAGACTGAGCCGAGTATACTGTGTACTCGGCTCGGCTCCGGTCGCAGTCCCGCCCAGCTCCTTTGATGGACATAACACTCCGTCCAATGGCAGGACTGGGCTGGACTGCGAGCGGAGCCGAGCCGAGTACACAGTATACTCGGCTCGGTCTTTTTCGGAAGCGCTCGCTTCTCATCCTCAGCAGGGAGGTGGGGCGGCGTGACGAGCGGCAGATTTAAATGGTGCAAAAGGCACACGGCATTGGGCAAGGCTGCACTGGGCAAGGCTGCACTGGGCAAGGCTGCATTGGGCAAGGCTGCATTGGGCAAGACTGCACTGGGCAAGTCTGCACTGGGCAAGACTGCACTGGGCAAGTCTGCACTGGGCAAGACTGCACTGGGCAAGGCTGCACTAGGCAAGACTGCACTGGGCAAGGCTGCACTGGGCAAGACTGCACTGGGCAAGGCTGTGGGGCAAGACTGCACTGAGCAAGGCTGCATTGGGCAAGGCTGCCTTGGGCATAACTGCACTGGGCAAGGCTGCACTGGGCAAGACTGCACTGGGCAAGGCTGCACTGGGCAAGGCTGCATTGGGCAAGACTGCACTGGGCAAGGCTGCACTGGGCAAGGCTGCATATGACTAAGGGCAAGGCTGCTTATGACAATAGGCAAGGCTGAAAATGGCACTTATGAAGGCTGCAAACGGCACTGGGCAAGCTGCAAATGGCACTGGGCAAGCTGCAAATGGACACTGATCATTCTGCAATGATGGACAAGGCTACAGATGAACACTGATGAGGCTGCATTGTTGGGCATTTAAATGTAAGTTTTTTTTTACCTTAAACTTCCCTCCTAAAAGTTTTTTTCCTTAAAATGCCCTCCTAAACTTGGGGTGCATGTTATACGCCGATAAATACGGTACATTCTTTGAGACCAATCAATGTTTGGTTTGGTTTCTAGTGAGCCAATCGTTGTGTGTACGTCGATGCGTACCCCTGATGACGTCAGTTGTGATGAAACGGCCATAGGGTCACAACGCAATACGCATCGCGCGTGCTCGCTTTCAGTTTAAACGGTGGTGGTGTCGTTTTTTTATCATCTCTGTTAAGATTTTTTTTTTTTTTTTTCCAATGTTTTTATTGAAGATATTGCAGATTACAAAAAATGCAGACAACAAACTGAGCAGTAATATACACTTGAAGCATATTGTTGACAATGTTATACAATTAAAGTGTGAGGGGGAATATGTAGTTTTTTTTTTTTTTTTTTTTTAATAAAAAACAACATATACAGGAACCATAACATGGATCAAACTGTTGCCTATAGAGGCGTACCATAAAACTCATAGCTGTGGAACGTATTTAGGAAATGTGGGCCTAAGACCCTCCTAAGTAAGCCAGAGGAGATCTTTTACGGGTTATTTTGTGAGACCCGGTGTCTCGCCTCATCCTCACGCACCCCCAGCGGGAACTAACTGTGCGTGGGAGAGGCTCGTAGTTCCTTTGACTTAAGTCTAGATCATGCCGGTCTCTTGGTTGTGTTCCTCTTAGTATTAGTTCCTGATGTCACTATGGATAATCGAAGTGACGCTTTTGAGAAAGTTCTGTTTGTGGAGACATCTTATGGTTATGTAAATGTGGGGAATGGCGGAAAGAGGGTATTAGGAGAAAAAAAAAATGGGGGGGGGATAATTCAGAGTGGGTATAAGGTTTTTTTATGAGATAATCTATACTGCCCCCCAGGCCAAGCTACGGGGAGATTGACATAATGGTGTTATATTCTGTTGTTGTTTTAAAGTGAAGCCAGCATGCCCATGTTTTATGAAATTTATTCGGGGTGTCACGTGCTTGATGGATTAAATCTTCCATCTCGGCTATTTTCCCTACTCTACGGAGCCATTCAGATATACTGGGGGGAGAGATAGATCGCCAGTGAGTGGGAATACAAAGTTTTGCCGCATTGATGAGGTGCAGGGTAAGGGATTTTGTATAGGCCGATTGTGGTATTGACGTATGGTGTAGGAGATATTGGGCTGGTGTGAAATCTGGGGTATATGTGGTGATCTGTGATGTGAGACGGTGGACTTCGTTCCAGTGGGGTTGGATTAGGGGACATTCCCACCAGATGTGGATTAAAGAGCCGTGAGCAGTGTTGCATCTCCAACAAAGTGAAGAGACACTGGGGTGGAATTTGTGAATTCTATCTGGTGTTCTATACCACCTGGAGTATATTTTATACCCGTTTTCTTGCACGGAAACATTTAGGGAACCTTTATGAATGTGGGTGTATATGTTTTGCCAGTCTTCTTGCGTAAGGTCCGTGGATAGGTCTCTCTCCCATTTTTGGCATGTCGCATCGTCAGTGGTAAGAGTCTCGGGAAACATTAAAGAGTATATAATTGAGATTACGTGTTTCTGAGGGTCGTATTTGTTGCAAAGGGCTTCGAATGGAGTATGGTCTCTAGACCATTGAGATTGTGGAGTCGAGTTTTGTAAAAAATGACGAATTTGAAGGTACTTAAAGAAGGGGATGTCCGTGACTGGGAGTCGGGCTGATATGTTGAGGAAGGATACCAATTTGCCGTTATTGAAGAAGGATTTTGCTCGAACAGATCTTGAGGTAGATCCGTCATGGTCAGCAGGGAGCGGAATACCCGGGGGAAAATCTGGGTTTTGATTGAGCGGGGTCATTGGACCAGGAGATGAGGCAATGTTCAGTTTTTTACAGACTGTGTGAAAAACCTTTATCGTGGGGCCTGTCAAAGGGTGTGATCTGATTCCCTGCGGAGCGTTGCAAGGGTTTATCCAGGGTAGGTGATGGATAGGTAGGGAGGAGAACGCCTCTTCAAGGTCTATCCATGCTTTGGTTTTGGAATGTAAGTGCCAGTCTACGATCCTAGCTAGGTGGCATGACCAATAATATTTTTGTATATCAGGGAGGCCAATGCCTCCTTTTAACTTTGGGGACACTAATTTCCCCCATCGTACCCGTGCTTGATTGGCAGTCCAGATAAAGTTTAGACATAGTCTTTTATAGGTAGAAAAGAATGCTGGTGGCAGTTTAATCGGGATTGTTTGTAGTAAATAAAGAATTCTGGGGAGGATGTTCATTTTTACAATTGCCGCTCTCCCAAACTATGAGAAGGCACCTCTGTTCCAGTCCTGGAAGTCTTTCTGTAATGTTTGTAGAAAGGGGGCAAAGTTTTTAGAATAGAGGTCACTTAGTTTAGATGGTAGCTGAATCCCTAGGTAAGTTATGGCGTTTGTGTCCCAACAAAATGGGAAGTTGGTTTTGCATAAGGCCACTGTGGATTCCGGTAGGGATATATTAAGGGCCTTGGATTTGGTGAAGTTTATTTGAAGATTGGATAATTCTTTGAAGAGGGTGAAGTCTTTGAGTAGGTTGGGAAGTGTGATAATGGGGTCTGTGAGAAATAGTAGGACATCATCGGCATACGCTGCGGTTTTATATTGTTTATTGGCTATGTCTACTCCTTTGATGTCTGGATTGGACCTTATCTTACGGAGTATAGGTTCCATTGAGAGTATATATAAAAAGGGGGGATAGTGGGCACCCCTGTCTAGTTCCATTCGACACAGAGAAAGCGTCCGACAGGTGGCCGTTAACCCTGATTTTTGCAGTTGGGGACGAATATAGGGCTAAAATATATTGAAGCATGCGTTCCTTAAATCCTATTTTACGTAGGGCTTCTGCCATGTAGTCCCAGGCCACTCTGTCGAACGCCTTCTCTGCGTCGAGGGAAAGAAAGAAACCTGGAGTGTTGGAAGACGATAGGCAGTGATGGATGTTGATGGCCTTTAGGGTATTGTCTCTGGCCTCTTGGCCTGGAACGAATCCCACTTGGTCCAAAGAAATTAGAGAGGGGAGTAGAGGTAGAATGCGATTTGCTAAGATTTTAGCGTAGATTTTTACGTCCACATTTATAAGCGAAATAGGTCTGTAATTGGAGACTATGCTGGCGTCTTTCCCGGGTTTCGGTATTACCACGACGTGGGCTTCGAGGAGGTCACTACATTTGTCAGGTTGGTTATAAAGTGAATTGAAAGTTTTTAGGAACTGTGGTATAAGAGTTTCCATGAAGGTTTTGTAGTAACTGATGGATAATCCATCTGGGCCGGGGCTTTTGCCCGGTTTCATTTGTTTAAGGGCTTCAACGGTTTCTTCTATTGTGAGGGGTTTGTCTAAGTCATTGGCTTCGTCGGCGGTGATGGGACGTGGGCTAAATTGCGTCAGAAAGTCGTCTAGTAGCTTTTTCCTGACATTGTTTGGGTCGATCCGCTGAGGGGTATGTAGATTGTATAATTTGGAGTAGAATTGTTTAAACTGTTTAGCTATACCGTCGGAGGACTCTATTTTGTGCCCCTGGGGGTCTGAGATATAATGTGTGATTGAATTCGCTTTTTTGTTATGGAGTGCTCTAGCGAGCATTTTACCAGGTTTGTTCCCAAATTCATAAAAAATTCTTTGCGACAGGGCAAATTTGCGTCTGGTTAATTTCCCAATTTCCTCCAGGAGATCCTCCCTGGCTTTCAATAGCTCTCTGAGGGTTTGTTCTGCTAGGGATTGCTTGTGCTTTCTTTCCAGAGAGTGAACTCTGTGCGATAAATGTGATATGAGTGCTTGTCTGGCTTTGCGTTGCTGTGCGGCTATGGAAATTAATTCCCCTCTGATGACGCATTTATGAGCCGACCAGAGGGTCAATGGCGAGGTATCAGAGGATGCGTTTTCTCGGAAATAATGCGATAAGCAATCATTAAGTCTCTTTGTGTGTTCAGAATTTGTGAGGAGAGAGTTGTCTAATCGCCAGGTCGTATGTCTCATGGAGGATGCCGGGAACGTAATGGTGACGGAGATTGGGTGATGGTCTGAAAGGACCATTGGGTCTATTGTAGCAGTCAAGAGTGAGTCTAAGTCAGGTTGAGATAAAAAAAAGTAGTCTATCCTTGTATATTTGTGGTGAGGGGGAGAATAAAAAGTGTAATCTTTAGTATTTGGGTGTAGTGTACGCCACGTGTCATGTAAGGCCAGGCCGGTCAATTGTGTTTTGATTGCACGGAGAGCACGATAGGTGGTAGAGGAGGCACCTGAAGATGCGTCAAGAGAGGGGTTGAGGGCTAAGTTGAAGTCGCCCCCGACGACCAGCAGACCCTTGAAGAATATGGTGAGAATTTGGAGAGTGTCTCGAAAAAAGGGGACTTGCTGTTTGTTAGGGGCGTATAGGTTGGCCAATGTAACAGGTTTGTTGTGCAATTTGCCCTTTAGAAAAATGTAGCGTGCGTTGGTGTCAATCAATGTGTCATGAATCTGTATGGGGCAGTTTTTGGAGATTAGGATGGAGACCCCTTTAGATTTAGAGTCTTTATTGGTGGCGTGGTATACCGTGGGGTAATATGAGTTGGACAGTTTGGGAATACTGTCTGATCTGAAATGTGTTTCCTGGAGAAAGATCACATCTGCCTTGGCTTTCCATAGCAGTAGGAGCAGCTGTGATCTTTTCTCGGGAGTGTTGAGTCCCTTTACGTTTAGGGAGTAAAGCTTGACCTGGGGGGAGGGGGTACTTGTCGTGGGAGGAGGCATGATGGAGTCTGAATTTTGCATCCCGCATTCGCCGGTACTGTGGAAGCGGTGTGAAATAGTGAAGGGGGAAGGGGGGTAGGTGTGTGAGGGGGTGTAGGGTAGGAGAACGTTGGCGGGTAGTGTACCTGAAACGTCAACCGAATAGGTTAGGGGACTGGCCCTTCACCTGTAGATGTAAGTTCGGTAGGGTACAGAGTGAGGATAGAGAGAACCTATCAAAGACAGGCAAACCCGGATCCAAACTGCTGTGTGGGGGTTGGAAAAGACCACACGAAGAAGGGGTGAATGAACGTTGGGATAATTTGTTACCCTCATTGCCAAAGACAGGCAAGTGTATGTGTGTGGGAAGCCTTGGTCGTATGGGTCGGTTTAGGCCGACCATGGGTATGGGGTATATGTGGGGATGAGTCCTAAGTGGTTGACCTGATTTATTATTGTGATCAAGTAGTATGAAAGGAGCTAATATAGAGGCAGAATATTGTTGCTTAGGTATGTGTAAATGGGACTGGGTGGTCCATGGAGGCCAGACTGAATGGGGTGTATATATTTTAGACTCTCTAGAACTAATAATATAATTGGTAACAGCTAGTAAAACAGGAAAATAAACAACAAACATAACTCTGTAAACAACTATCAGCATACTCCTGCGTGCTATGGACGCAACCTAGATGTAGGATTGCCGGGGGAGCTTTAATTTCTGTCCCTTAGGTGATGACATGCAAGAACCTCATGGTTAAGCATACCGTCCCCTGATGGACCATACGGTGGTGTTATTTTGAATGGGGTGTGGTGAATCCCGTATGCCTTAGTATGGCATAGCCAGGAGTCCTATTCGTCCGCTGGAGGATAATAATATGGTCATCACCTTCATGGACGGGATGATTACCATAACCTAGGCAGTAAGGGGATCAGTCCCGTTCAAACATTAGGTTGTGTGTGGAACATGGAAAACGTAGTTCTTCTTACGAGTGAATCCGAGCTACCCCCACCATCCCCGACTGCCCCGTGTGATTAAAGTATTCGTAGGGTGGGAGGGACGCCAAGTGGGCGTTGTATAGGTTAAGAGGAACCGACTGTGGCGAGGTGGTCCAAAGCCAAAGGGGTCTCTTAAACGGAGAGAGATGGGGGAAGCAGGTTATTGGGGTGACTGGTAGCAGGGGAGCTCAGATCAACCCGCATTTGCAAACCTTGCACATTTATGTCGGACATAAAATAAGCATATCTTTACATTTCCTGCACTAGGATGTTTTGATTCATCACATTTCATAGTAGGAATATCAATATGAAACCAATAATTTAAGTCACTTAGATTTGCGTGGGCAGGAGAGAAAAGAAATAATAATAGCACAATGATGAACCTGTGTCATAACTAAGTAAGTAGCATTAATGGGACTATTAAGTCTCCCCGTTAGCAAAGTTAATTGACGGTAATACGAGAGCTCTATTGCCACTATGAGATGGTAGGGGGTAAGCGGAGTCTCTCATTTGATGGGACACCTTGACGAGTGAGGGTGCGTTTCTTACCCATCCTGTGGAAACGAACCTTCTCAAAGGTCCCGGTTGTAGAGGGGAGGCGCTGTCCAACTTGAAAAAAAAAAAAAAAAAATGAGTCCAACCATTACCTGCAAAGAAAATATTTCTCTTTTCTTTTTTCTTTTTCCCTTTCCTCTTCCCCTCCTCTCTCTCCTCCCCTTTTTTTTCCTAAAAGAAACTTGTTGTACTAAGAAAAGAAGAGGGATGGAAGCAAACAAGAGAACTGTGCTGTGGATCTGATAGATTTCTTGTTTTAACTTGATGGGGGATGATCTCGGTTTGGTCCAAAATCCCGTCTGGCCCTTCAATGGTGCGGAGAGTCGGAAGGACTGGTGCTGTTGTGAGGACCTCTGGTGGATGCGTATGACCTGGTGCCTGATGGGGATCTGCGTCAGCGGTATCTGACATTCTGCGCATCCATGGGTTCTTCATGGCGTTGATCTCTCTTGGATGTAGGATGGCAGAATTCGGCGTACCAGTTCGGAACTTCCACCATTGGGATGCCCATGATGTCACAGAAGAAAGGCAGGTCTTCGGGTACTCTGAGCAGGGCTGTGCGTCCTTGACATGTAGCAGAGAGACCAAAGGGGAATTTCCACCTGTAAGGTATGTTTTTGGCGCTAAGAGTGTCCAGAAGTGGTCTCAGGTCTCTTCTGTTCTTCAGGGTAATGCCTGACAGATCTTGATAGATATGGATCTCTGATCCTCCATGTGTGAGGTGAATCCTGTTTCTCGCTTTGCGGAGTATATCTTCTTTCAGTTTGTAGTCAACTAAGCAACACACAACATCTCTGGGGGGTCATTTTCTCTGCCTTTTGGTCTGAGGGCACGGTGAATGCGCTCTAGCTCTATGTTTGCATGGGCTGGTCTGTCTAGCAGATTGTTAAACATAGCTGTAATGGTGGTAGGAAGCTGTTCTGTATCCACTGTTTCAGGCAGTCCCCTAACACGCAAATTATGTCTTCTGCCCCTATTATCCAAATCTTCAACGTGTCTCTGGAGATCTCTTAGCTGTAGTGTGTGGGCATCTACCCTGTGGGTCGTTCTGCGGAGGATCGTATGGTGTTGGGCTGTGGTGTGTTCCACTTCCTGTACCCTGTCAGCAATGGCGCGGATGTCAATGCGCAGGTCCGCAATGGCCGCTGACAGGGTATCTTTAATATCCGCTGCCACTGCTCTAAGGTCTAGGAGGCTCGGGTGCAGCTGTGCTAGTGCCGTAGGAGCGCCTGTGTCTGAGGGGGAGAGATTGTGCACAGCTCCAGGCAGTAGCGGTGTGGAGGACTGTGAGGGAGTCTGACGGGATGCCGCCATGTTGGATCGCTGGGAGCGGAATAGCTCGGGGATACTCTGAGTCGTACCGCTCTGCTGTCTCCTCGGTGAGCGGGAACGGGAGGCGGAGGAGGTCCGTGAGGCAGTTCCCATCGTGGTGTGGCCGGCAGTGTGAAAAGAGGCTTTCCTGCAGCGGAGAGGCTGTGAGGTAACGGGAGCTATTCGTCTATGCGTCCATCTTCCCGTGAGGTCAGGCCACGCCCCCCTCTGTTAAGATTTTACGTTTGTTACTCTTGAAATTTTAATAAACCAGCCAAAGATTTTCTACACCAGCGGAGTCTCTCCCCTTTTTTCTTTTGGCACTTATGATTTAACTTTGCGGGATCCGTGGAAGCAATTACTGACTGCTCTATGAAAAGCGATCCTGGGACAGTACCCTGTGAAGCACTTCAAGTTGTCGCTAGCTGGCCGTCCATGCAGGAGGTTGGTGTCTCTTCCCAGCAGTGTGTCCTGGAGTATCCCCTTGGTGGTTTACATCTTTCTACTAAGCCTGTTTTGACACCCCTGAATAAGGGCGGTCACAGGCTTTCTGGTAAGCCTCCATTTCTTTACCATTAGGTGGTGGGAAGCACTAAACGGTGGAAAACTGTCCCCTGTATAGAATATCAACACATCACAATTTTGGACTTTATTTCATTTTCTTTTTTATTTATTGTTTTTCTTAACACATAACTTTATAGTAATATTTATGAGCACCCAATTGTTGTTGATCTGCTACCAATGATTGGAAATTATTCAATGTGGTTTGTTATTTGATTGATTAATTGATTTATTACTATTCACATATATTTTTGTCACAAGTCCAGCGCTGCACTTTTTATTTTTACATCTGTTCTTTGTGCCCTCATATCGGGGTTACAGTGTACAGCAGCAGGACCTCCTTCACATTTTTCATTTATAATTTTATATTTCAATTTTTTCACGCACCTAGCGCAATTCTTTCTCTTTTTTATTTTGAACAAAAAGTGCGCGCCTTATAGTATTACCAGTAGGGAAGGTGTAGCTAGAGGTGTCACAGTAACCCAATATACATATAAGTGGTTCAACTGGAACATTAATATCCAATACCCTATTTAAGGTACCAATCACCTCCACCCAGTATCTTTGAAGTTTTAGACATCAACACAAAAGATGTATTTATGTACCTGTGTTACCGCACCTAACACAGGCTGGCTCAGATTTCAGTCTAATTGCACAGAGAAACTGCAGAGTTCTATAGACCCTATGGAGAATAAAAATCTGAGTCAGTCTGTGTGATGGAGAAAGAGACACCCTGCACGGGGACTGGAGGACATTGTCCCAAATCTCCCCAGAGGTGGGACCAATATCTTTCTTCCAGCCAATCTGAGAACGGATGGGGAAGTTCAATAGAAACCCATCTGACAGTACCCTATAAGTAACCGAGGTAAGACCCTTTGTTGACCCTGCCTGTACTATTTTATCTAAGAAAACTGGGCATGTAGAGCATGTCTAAATGGAAGGAATTGGTAAAATCAATTGGATTCTACAGAGAACTCTCCCCTCAGATCTTCAAGGGATTTAAGTATACCATTCTGATATAGCTGAGCTAAAGTAGTTATTCCTAGTTTTGCCCATCTCTGAAATCCTCTAAGAGCTGAAATTTGAGAAAGTCTATAATTTTCCCATATGGGAGTGTATCTAGTGGGATATGAGACACAGCATTTTTTTAACAATATCCCATACTTTACAGATTAACATACAAGTAGGAATATCAGCAAGCGAGACACCCCCTCCAGCACCATCGAGGACAAAGAGTGGAGACTGACCCTTAAATGCAAAAGAAAATAATCGTCGAGCAGGAAAGGATATCTGTTCAGACTCCCATCCGGCAAAATGTTGTAATTGGGAGGCGAGAAAATATAGCCTTGGATTAGGAACTGCCAGGCTGTCGGCATTTGTGTGATACTGTAGAGTCTCCAGTTTGATATGAGGGGTTTTGTTCAGCCATATTAATCACCTAAATATAGTGTTTATCTTAATAAAGATCCGGATAGGTATCCAAATTGGGGCATTATGTAAAAAATAGAGAAGCTGAGGCATCCATATTATTTTTATTAAATTGATACGACCTATTAGCGATAAAGGGAGCTTAGTCCAGGTTTTACTCCGATTTTGAAATCTAATAAGTAATGGAAATATGTTATCTACAATATATGACTGTGGGGAGTCCGACATAGTTATACCCATGTATTTTATAGATTATACAACCTTAAAATGAGAAAGTATCGGTGGTAGTGGATACGGAAGTGGGTCTAAAGGCATCAACATGGATTTCTCCCAGTTTATACCTAGACTGGAAAACCTTCAAAACTCAACGTGTTCCATTACTACCGCCAGGGATTAACAGACATTAGACATGAAAAAGAGAAGATCATCCACATATAGTGATATCTTTTCCTCCATGTCTCCCCTAATCAGACCAGTAACATCAGGAGAGGCCCGTATAAGACATGCCAAAGGCTCTTTGGCCAGGGCAAAAAGCAGTGGAGACAGCAGACACCCCTGCCTAATGCCAAGGAAAAGTCTGAAACTAGGAGATTGAAAGCCATTTATCCTAACCGATGTGTGTAACTGGACCCACTTACAAAAAACAGAGCCAAGCCCGAATTTATCAAGAATGGCCCAAAAATATGGCCATTCAACACAATCAAAGGCCTTGATTGCGTCTAGTGCTAAGAAAGCACAGTTTGAATGACCCGGGGCCGGAACCTGCATATTTAAATATGCACGTCTGATATTAAATGTAGTTGATTTGTTGGACATAAATCCTACCTGATTTGGATGAATAATACTGATAATAACCTTATTTAATCTAGTTGCAAGTATCTTCGCAAGAATTTTAACGTCTCTAGATAATAGAAAAATTGGTCTATAAGATTCAGGGTGTAGCAAACTTTTATCCTTATTTGGCATGACTACTATTACGGATTGTGCCATAGAGTCTGGGAGTTGGCCCGTATGAAAAGCCTAATTTAGTGTGCTAAGAAGAGCAATTCTTTTTTATAGGTCTCAATAGGGAGGCCATCGGTCCCTGGGGCCTTGGCATTGGGAAAACTAGCCACTGCATTTTCTACTTCCATTAAAGTGAGTGGGACATTGAGAATTTCTCTCTTCTATTGAAATAGCCAGGAGATCAATACTGGCCATGTAACTAGATAGCTCTGCAAGGGTAAAATCTGCCCTGGAAGTAAATAAATCTTGATAATAGGACTTAAAGATAGATATAATTATTATTATTTTATTATTATACAGGATTTATATAGCGCCGACAGTTTACGCAGCACTTTACAACATTAGGGCAGACAGTACAAGTACAATATAATTCAATACAGGAGGAATCAAAGGGCCCTGCTTACAATCTAGGAGCGAGGGTCAAGTTATACAAAAGGGTAATAGCTGTGGGGGATGAGCTAATGGAGAAAATAGTGCAGTTGTTAGATGGAGGCAGGATAGGCTTCTCTGAAGAGGAAAGTTTTCAGGGATCGCCTAAAGGTGGATAAATTTGGAGACAGTCTGACGGATTGGGGTAAGGAATTCCAGAGGATGGGCGAGGCTCGGGAGAAGTCCTGGAGGCGGATATGGGAGGAGGTGATGAGGGAGCTAGAGAGCAGGAGGTCTTGGGAGGAACGGAGATGGCAATTTGGTTGGTATTTTGAGACTAGGTTAGTAATGTAGCTGGGGCAGAGTTGTGGATGGCTTTTTAACTTATTGTTAGTATTTTGAATTTAATTTGTTGGGTGAGTGGTAGCCAATGGAGGGATTGGCAGAGAGGGGTAGCAGACACTGAGCGGTTTGTAAGGTGGGTGAGTCTGGCAGCAGCATTCATGATGGACTGAAGGGGGGTAGTCTATTTAAAGGTAAGCCAATGAGGAGGGAGTTGCAGTAGTCGAGGCAAGAGATAACCAGGGAGTGAATCAGGAGCTTTGTGGTTTCATTGGTTAGAAAGGGACGTAGTTTAGAGATGTTGCAGAGGTTGAGGCGGCAAGCTTTGGAAAGTGATTTGATGTGGGGCCAAAAGGAGAGTTCAGAATCCAGGATAACACCTAGCACCCTGACATGTGGGGACGGGTGGATGGTTTTGCCATTGCTCTTGACAGAGAAGTCAGGGTAAGAGGCACGTGGGGGAGGAAATATTATAAGCTTGGTTTTGGACAAGTTGAGTTTGAGGAAGTGGTGTGACATCCATACTGATATGTCGGTTAGTAAGTTAGTGATGCGTGATGGAGTGAGTTGAGGGGTGGGGAGATAGATTTGTGTGTCGTCAGCATAGAAATTATATTGAAAGCCATGAGAGGCTATCAGCTGACCCAGGGAAGAGGTGTAGATTGAAAATAAAAGAGGTCCAAGAACAGAACCTTGGGGGACCCCAACAGAGAAGGGAAGAGGAGTGAAGGAAGTAGAATTGTAAGTGACACTGAAGGTGCGTTGGGATAGGTAGGATGAGAGCCACTGAAGAGCACAGTCACGGAGACCGAGGGAGTAAAGTTTTTTGAGGAGGAGGGGGTGGTCAACCGTGGCAGCTGAAAGATCCAGAAGTAGGAGTACAGAAGTAGGAGTACAGAATAGTGTCCTTTGGTTTGTGCAGTTAGTAGGTCATTTGTGAGTTTTAAATGAGCAGTTTCTGTGGAGTGTTGAGGGCGAAATCCAGATTGAAGGGGATCAAGAAGGTTGTTTTTAATGAGGTGGTCACTCAGTTAGTTGTAAACTAGGCGCTCAAGTAGTTTAGAGGAAAATGGGAGCAAGGAGATAGGGCGTAGGTTGTTAAGATTGGTAGGGTCCAAGGACGGCTTTTTAAGTATGGGAGTGACCAGTGCATGTTTTATAGCACTGGGGAAGATGCCAGAGGTGAGGGAGAGATTGAAGATGTGGGTTAGAGAGTGTAGGATGGGGTCAGAGGGTGACCATAGCATTTGAGAGGGAATAGGGTCCAGGGGACAGGTGGTTAGGTGGGCAATAGAAAGGAGTTTAGCAACTTCGTCTGTAGTAGCAGATTTGAATAGTCAGTTGTACCTGTTGACATGGGGTCTTAGCTAGAGGAGATACCTGTAGAGTGGAGATTTCATCATGAATTGTATCAATCTTGTTTTTGAAGTGATTAGCGATCTCCTGGGTAGTGAGTAAGTCAGAGGGTGGAGGACAAAGTAGAGAGTTGAAGGACGAACGCGGGTGTCAGATCTCGGCCCTCCTCGCTAACTTGCAATGAAGGACCGGCCAACCTCACACCACGCTGTCACTTACGTAACAACGCCACTCTCAGCTGCGCCCAGCACAAAGTGCTGTAGAGTCTTACTATAAAACAGTAGCGCCCTTCAAGAGGCAGGTTCGTTTATAGCTTGCATTAAGAGCTTTAGAAACAAGGTTAACACTTTTCAACATAAGGGTTTATTATGAAAAGGTCAAAGTTGATGCAAATAAAACATTTACAGAAAAAAGATGTTTCAGACCTCCCCCTCTACATTCATTAAAGCTGAAACATGTGTAGGGTTAGATTGGGACCTTACTATCTGAGCCAATAATCTACCGTTCACTTCTCCCTCAGCCCAGCTAAGTCTCTTCTAAAAAAAAGAGTTTATTCCTGGCCCTAGATTCCAATAGTTTGTTCAGCCTATTTTGAGATGAAAGCCATTCCCGTTGGATATCTAGAGAAGGATTTTGAATATATATGGCTTCTGCTGCGGAGGTGTCAGCCTTCGCCAGCTCAAGCTCTCTACAGGAAGCACTTTTGATAATGCTTATTTTCTGGATTAACAATCCCCGAAGATAGGCCTTTAGCGCATCCCATACAACTTGAATGGAAGTGGAGCCTAAGTTGAGGGACCAAAAATCCAGGATACGGTTAGGAATGATATCCTCCTTAGGAAATAATTCCAACCAAAAGGGATTCAGCCGCCAAGACATATTAGACGCCTGACGCACTGATGTTAAAGTAACTAACAGAGGAGAATGGTCTGAGATACCTTAAGGTTCCATACTCACATCCAACACATATGGTATAAAATCAGCCGAGCACAGAGCCAAATCTATTCTTGAGTGTGTGATGTGTGTTTTAGAATAGCATGTATAAGCATTTTCTTCAGGGTGTAGCTTCCTCCACATATCATACAGTCCTGAGGGGGTGAAGTATGGAAGCGTCACCTGAGTGCAGTATTAGTAAGAACGTTTAATGACGCATAATAAAGTTACACTTACAAGAAAGACATGATAAAAAGGCTCATCTGTAGGCAGTTCTTGTGGATTCCTCGAGCTAGTCCGGAAGGTGTATCAGCGGTGTAGGGCTGCAGGTGGAAGCTGTTCAGCTGGTAGTTCTTCCTGCATTGATAAGGGACAGTGAAAGGCTGTGAAGTCAGTCTAATGAGAGGGAATCTAAAGCAAGGGATTATGGTGTAGATTCCCTCCCATTAGACTTCACAGCCTCTCACTGTCCCTTATCAATGCTGTGCTGTTAGTCGGCGCTGAGCCTTGTTGTCCATAGCGCCAGCATAAATAGCACACCACTGATACACTCCCCCCTCAGGCCTATTGAAGGAGCAGCAGCTCCGAGCGCATAGCTGAGCCTATCCAGTGCCAGAACCCTCCCTCAGTGTAAGCCCTCCCTCTGGAGTGTACCCGGAAGCCGCTGGATGACCCATGACGTCACGCACCTTCTCCATGCACTCCACGCCGGCCCCAGCTTCTCCCTGATGGCCACAGGAAGAACTACCAGCTGAACAGCTTCCACCTGCAGCCTTACACCACTGATACACCTTCCGGACTAGCTCGAGGAATCCACAAGAACTGCCTACAGATGAGTCTTTTCATCATGTCTTTCTTGTAAGTGTAACTTTATTATGTGTCATTAAATGTTCTTACTAATACTGCACTCAGGTGGCGCTTCCTTTCTTCACCCCCTCTTGCCTACCACAGAGCCAGCTCTCTGAGGACAGCAGCCGCCTCTTTAGATCAACCATCCCACCAGCCAGCTTTACATACTGTGAACTGTCAGATATTTAATTAACCCCTGGACTGCCAGTACTATTGCCATGGACTAAATGCCTGGCTAACCTTAATATACCCCCATTATTGTATGCATTTTTCTGTATATGCGCATACAATTATCATTACCTTTATCATACAGTCCTACCTCCTGACATAGTCGTCCAAAGGGGGAGAGGTGCCCATCGGTAATTGACCTTGGAACTGGGCATCTGTCCCACCTCATATCGACAATACTATTGAATTCCCCAGGTACCAATAATGATATCTGAGGAGAGAGCCCTGCAAAGGAAATAAGCTGACAAATTATTTCTGAATTATATGGGGGAGGTGTATATATAGCGGCAAGAATCAACTCCAGATCATCCAGCTTGTAAAAAAATATATTTGCCATTATCATCTACCATAGTCTTACTGCAGGAGAATACCACACCAGCATAGACCAGGATTGTAACCCCCCTTGAGTGAGAGGTATATAACAAGTGATAAGGCTCTCTAACTGACTGGCACGTCTGAAACCTGGTCATGTTGGATGTGGCATAAAAACATCACTAGTCAACCAACCTGTACTGTACACAAAAATATATATCATATTTTTGTGTATATGTAGAGCTGACAACTGTTGTTTCTAGCTTTATGTACATTATTCAGTACAATGGTTGTGGTAGTGTCATCTTGTGGACAATTGATATAGTACAGTAAGTTTACATCTCAGGCCTCAGTGACATGGAAGTGATTCATTGTTTACTTCGGAACTGTAGCTCTGACCCACCCACAATGCTCCTGGACAAAGTCTGAGAGTGTCACATCCAAATAGACTTCAGCGTTCAAGAGCGGATGTTAGATGTTTGTTTCTTCATATAAAGACACCTAGTTACTCATTTGGATTACAATCATAAGAGCTAGCGCAGACTGAAGACATCTGGACTACCTTTTTCATTGCAGGCCCCTGCATTTTTAGTATAGTGACTTTAAGGTCTAGAGCAGGGGGAGCCCCCGGGTATAGGCTTATACCACTGTATATGTATGTATGTATGTATGTATGTATGTATGTATATATATATATATATATATATATATATATATATTTCTGTGATTGTTATTGACTGTCATTATTATTCCTTATACTATCACACTACGTTGGTGTGATAGTATATTCATTGAAATAACTCTTTATATCAATATATTACTTACTCAAAGAAAGAAGTTATTTTTGGTCATTATTGAAGTTTGCGTGCAGTGTTGTCATTTCTCCTACAGGTGGAGTTACCAGCACCCAGGCAGAGGTAACCATAACTGTGCATCCTGTGGTACATTGCCTTCATAGTTCACTCGCAGATGGGCAGGGTATAGCATTGAATATTTAAGCCCTTGGAGTAACAAACGTTTCTTCACCTCTTGAAAATTTGCCCTCCATTTATGAACCTCCGGTGAAAAGTCAGAAAATCAGTTTCCTTTCATTTCAGTTGCCACAGCAAAGTATTTCTTTTTGTGTGAGCCTTGATTTTCTGTCTTTAATTGTAGTAATTGTCTTACCTAATCAACAGTTTTGTATTTCACAGCTTTCTTTTACGGTTTTCTCTTTTTTTCATTTTTTTAAACTATTTTAAAGTATAATAGAATGTCTGTGTCTCCCCAGAATGCTTAAAGTTGAGCCTGTTTCACGGCGCTTGTTGGTGGTTCCCATTGTAATTTTTCTTTACATCAGCAACTGCCTTAAGGAGTCCTGTGGTGTGAAATAAGAGAGTTAAATGTCTATTTTGTCAAATAGAAATTGGAAAGTGTAAAGTTAATGACTACTTCATTGCTTTAGTGTAAAAATCAATGGCAAGTGATCTGATGTACTCATGAGCTATTTGTAAGTAACATTTATGGTGATAGGATCTCATCATCTGGCAGGTGCTTACATTACAGAAAATTCAATCAATTTGGTTTCTATCACAACCAACAACAATCTTATATCTGTAGGTCTCTCCTACTATGGCAGACATCCCTAGATAAGAATTCTTGGAGGACAAAGTGCTCAACTGCATTGAAGACATCAACCTTATTGAATTTTTCCAACTGAACACTTTTTTCTTCTTAAATAAACCAACACCTAACTGAACCCCCTTTTCTTCTCATGGTTCAAATGTAATTATCCACCATAAACATGCATGTTTGTTAAAGATCTCACCTTTGAAACAGCTTCAATGGCTGAATAATGAGTCACTCTGACTTTAGTTTTATGGTGTTTTCAGATAGCAAATATGACAAACTACAACTGTCTTTATGGAAATTAAAGAAACAATTTTTAAAAAACAAACAAACAAAATATATACTTGTAATGTAATGGTGTTAAAAAACACCGCTCAATTAAATTATAGACAGTTTTATTTTACTAAAACTGACAGAAACAATTAAAGCTTCATTGTTTTTTACTGTAAGGAAGCCTGGCTGCATAAACAGTAATACTTGAGGGCTTTTTTTTAGTTTGTATTTGCTGTTAAATGAGTTAAAATACCCTGTACTAACAGAACACTAGAACATCAAACCACTGCTCAAACAGGGATCATGAGTGTTGACGATTGAAGCACTGGATGGGGAGGTAGAGTGTTTGGTGAGCTGAAGACCTGGATCAGTGCAATCTGTGCTGAGCAGTGATCTAACTCTCAATGTTGCTGCTAAGACAGGGTATTAAAACCTTTATCACAGCAAAGATGACTGTAAAACAATAAGCCCTTAATATTTCATTTCTTATGTAGGATTGTTAAATGAGAGTAATAGATTTCAGCTTTCACCTGTTTTTCAACTATTGCATCAACCCTTTGAGTATTGATAATTGATATCTAAATTCTCCTGTGGTTGCTCATGTGTTTGGATTACTGTCATTTCTAGTGGTCTGCGCAAAGCTGGAGGTCAAATTACAACCATCCCCTGCAACAGGAATTTCCAGAAACAACATAAGACAAATCAAACACTGAAAGAGATACAAAATATTAGTAGTGCAAGATTTTGTAACTTATAGAGTGGATCATGTTGGATAATAACAATAGCTGAACTGCATTCAAAGCATGTACAGGGGTTTAACTGTAAATGTGAATAAACTTGTACCTGGAAAATTAATATAAGGGAAAGCATTGCACAAAAAAAATTATATAAATATATCTATATCTATATCTATATCTATATCTATATATATATATATATATATATATATATATATATATATATATATCTCCAAAATAATATAAACATTGCTGCGCTGTCCTAAAAGCTCTCTGATATAAATTGTGATTTATAATAAAAATTGAAATAAATATAGAAGAACAGCTGCGACTTCCTGCAAGATACACACAACAATCAACAATTTCCAATCTCAAGTCGCGCTATATTTCCATAAAGTGAATACGTGCTGTGAATTAAAATATTTCAACCTTTCTAAAATGAATATCATAGATGAGATTAATCAAATTGCACATTGTAAACAGACCACTCTTATTTATAGTAGATCTCCACTGTGAAAACAACATACAATGCACCACCTACACACACACTGCCGCTTACCGACTCCTGTTGATCTCTTATTATAGGAGATCTTAAACGCTTCTGGCTTAATACCCAGCCCGGGCCTTTTATGTGCACAGCCAAGGTCTCAGCATCTTCCCAGGTGTTGTGACCCTTACAGGTATATTTCCCATAAAAAAGTGATAAAAGCTTCCATAGCGTAAACTTTTTGGGTAATTTTATTAATAAAACAAAAAGTATTGCACTTACATTTGTTAAAAGCAAAATCATGCAGTATAGAATACTGAGCCAGCCAGCTCTCAATTGCAACCCATAGGTCTGGGACTTGCGTGTATTGCGGTGACGTCAGCACGTCGCTCCTCCCTACGTGTATTGTCACACCCAACATTGTCCTGAGGCACGGACGGCGTGCTGATTCACTGCTCTATATACATCCATCTATCAGAAAACCACACCTCATTCTGGGCTTTGGATAACACTTTTCCGAATCCACCAATTAAAGAACGGGCAAATGCCCACAGTGTATGGGACAAGTTTAAAGCGAGATAAAACTAAAACTGAAAATAGGTTTCACCAGGGTGTGTGTATAAAACTATTTTTTGCATGAAATCATGCCTACACATTGATAGCGCAATAAACTATGCAACTCAAACCTGATTTAAAAGTCAAGAGTTGCAATCCCATTATAAATCGGATCGAAATAATTAATCCCCAATATTATGACATTATCCTCTAAAGAAAATAATGTAAATACAAGACCCATTCCATATTCAAAATCAAGGTTGCCACTTCAAGGGTTACCCGATTTATCTAGAAGGGAATAAACCACCTTCAAGGGGACACCTGTTGCTAAGGTACAACAGCCCCTAGTGGTGAAAGAAATTGTTCATGAGTTTATCCATACACCCGGAATGGAATTGAATCTCTTTCATGGGGACACCCATAACTACAACATAGCAGCCCCTTCTATCCAATGGTATACCACGCAACCAAGAATAATTCCAAATCTAAGGGAGTGTCCATCCTAATCTCCAAAAACTGTCCCATCCAAATTCACGACACAGTGTTAGACACCAACACCCCTTACATTTTTCTTAAGGTTAAACTGTACAACAAACCTGTCACTTTAGCTAACCTTTACACCCCCAACACACAGCAAGTACCCTTCTTTCACAGCACCCTACAATGCCTCACCACATTCTACAGGGGCTTGCTGGTTGTTGGGGGTGATTTCAATCTGGCCCTCACCCCCTCTTTGGATTTCTTATCAGAATGCTCTGCTATAACATATAGAGCACTTTACGCAATTAAAATGGAGCTCAACAATCTAATCCTGCATGATATGTGGCACACATTGCAGCCCAACACTAAGGACTTCACCTTCTACTCACCCCCACACCACAAATACACAAGGATAGACTATTTCTTTTTGACCCAAACAGACTTAGACTCCCTCCAATCAGCAACCATAGACCCTATGATCCTATCGGACCATCCACCCGTCTCCATTACCATTACTTTTCCGACAACGCCTACGAGACCAGCGAGCTGGCGACTTGACAACCCCCTCCTTACTGACCCTGACCACATAAGGAGGATAAACACATGCCTGTTTTCAAGAGAATGCATCCTCCGATACCCACCCACTGACCCTCTGGGCAGCACACAAGTGTGTCATTAGGGGTGAACTCATATCCATTGCTGCACAACGGGGAAAAGCCAGGCAAGCACGTATTGCCAAATTGTTGGAATGCATACATTCTCTGGAAAAAAAGCATAATCAATCTCTAGCAGAACAAACTTTTAAAGAACTGCTCAAAGCCAGGGGGGATCTTCTTGAGGAACTGGGGAAATCGACCAGGCGCAAATAGGCTCTTTAAAAGGACAAATTGCGCCCAATATAATAGATGCTCCTACTATCCCTTCGTTTTTTCATAATATGAAAGGTTTTTTTCCATGCCGGAGGTGCAATGTGTGTAAACACAATGCACATAGGCGTGGAAAAATTGAGATCTTTGGATCAACCACCACTGGCAAAGAATACCGTATTAAACATTTCTTGACTTGTTCTACGAGGTATATTGTATACCTCATTACTTGCCCCTGTGGGAAGCAGTACGTGGGCCGGACCATACGTACTTTTGCTATAAAAGTTAACAAACACATAAAGGCTATCAAGAAGGGCCGCATTAATCATACGCGTACCCAAACACTATTTACTTTGCCATAATCAGAATCCAATGGTTACCAAATTTCAAATAATAGATAAATTCGTGCCACATTGGAGGGGTGAGTCCAATGTTAGGGGTGTGTCAAAGCTTGAAACTTTTTGGATACACCAGTTGAGATGCTATACGCCATATGGACTTAATGTTGAATGGGACATTAACTCTTTTATTAATCAATCTTGACTTTTTAAATGTCTGAGATTAGTTCTCTTTTCTTTCTCCCCCCTCCCCCTACATATCTGTTTTGGCACTTTTTTTTTGGTCATATATGTCCTTTGCTATAATATGGACAGAGGCATTATCGATCATCCATGTTTACTGTCAATTTTTAGTTCTGTTTTGCTGTATGCTTTGCAGGCATGTTCCTATTGTGTAACATATATTTAATATAACAATATTGTGATATTATTTTTGTTTCATGTACACTACATCTTAGACTGTGCATTTTGACTTCCTTAGAATAATATTTTAATTAATTGTTTAGAGTCAAGTTTTAATATAAAGCATATAGGTTGCGGTGGCTCCGTTTTGAAATACAGCAGTATATTATTAAATTGACCCCCAGTTCCTGTTTGTTTGACTTGCTTGGAGCGCATATGTGTCCCAATTGCCTCACGGACCCGTTCCGGCTTCCGGTTCCCAATGATAATACCCAAGGCACGTACTGTGTTGATACACGGCGGTGGTCACATGCGCGCTACGTGTCTCACTGTTGGGTGTCTGGTTGGCTGCGGAATAGGTGACACTCCTTACAGATGAGAGCGCCTTTTGATTGGGGAACAAGATCAAGGCTTGGTTCTGGCCGATGAGCTGTGCACCCTATTGGTTGTCTCAGGGATCACATGACTGGGAATTGGTACGCACGCTGAGCAACCAGGAAGTCAGGTTGCATGCTGTCTAATCAGCTGTTTTACGGTCTGTAATTTTAATATTTGGATATAAGCGTGGTAGTGGCAGGTTGGCACATACCCCAGCAGAAGTCTTTTCAGATGAAACGCGTAGGGTCTCTTTGCTGACCCCAGCCATTTTTTCACCACGCTACTTTTAACATTTTGGAATCGATTCTACTGTTATGTTTTTATATTGAATATTGGATGATCCACTTTTTCAATAAACCCTTGCATATTTTTGGATTTACACCATGTGGAGGCTCTTTCTTCTTTTTTTCATATCTTGATCATTGCTTGCATATACCTTGGAATAAGACGATCAAACCAGGGTTCAGGAAGGACGCCCAGGTCTCCATTCCAGCGGGAACATCTCATCTCTGCAGACCATACCTACACTGTCATCCATTATATGACAGTCTAAGGGCTTTTGACTCACTGCTCATGGCGTGTGAGTCCACCATTGTTGGTAAGAGTACCCCATCTTCTTCATTGTTTGAGAATACCATTGTGAAGAATACCATTTGATTACCTCTTTATCATTTTGGGTAGTTTGAGAAACATATGAGCGATTTGGGATCACTACCATTTATATTTCTATAAACTTTTCTTAGTGTTAACACAGACTTTTTATTTTATTTTTTATTTTTTATTTTCTTTTATTACGTTATTAATACTGTTTTTTGTGCACAACTTCAACTTTTGTGTCCGTTCACATTTATATATGTGAGTGATTGATTTGTTTAAATGGTTATTTATTTTCTTCAACTCACATTGCCTTTTTTTTTTTTTTTAGGTGTGTTTTTCACATTTATATATGATGTTGCATCTTGCTAATATAATGGTTATATACTTATTTTAACCTAATTGGATAAATGGTTTCAATGTTATTTGGTGCGCTTTTATATTGACATATGAGGTCGCACATTTTACTCTGTAGGTGATTAGTGTGATTTGAGACCTTAGTCCAGTCGCATAGTACTGATTAGTATATATTTAATTTATACTCACTCTTGAATTTAGGGGTGTTATTTTTAAGTTGTTTCTATTGTATTCAGGCACTTGCACAATATATATGTATTTTTTTAGCGCCACACTTTTACTTTATATTTTTGCACAATTTGTCTGATTGTCGTGTTGGCTGCTTCTAATCCTTGGGATTGGCGCAGTATTATTTTTTCTATTATCTGCAAATATGCTCTGACACAACAAATTTATTACGAGTTCGGCAACAAATCATTTAAACAACTTGCTAGAGCCCTTCAAAACAAAAAGGCGAACTCGACCATCCACTCCATTTTGAACCCTTTAGGCAATAAGATAGAGACCTCAAATGGCATAGCAGACTAATTCAAACAGTTCTATTCCAAACTCTATAACCTACCTACCCAATCAGAGACTGACCCAACCCAGGACAGAAAGAAGATGATTGATGACTTTCTAACACAATTTGGCCCACAACCCATCTCTGCCAATGAGGCTGCAGACTTAGACAAACCAAACACATGGGAAGAGTCCATCAAAGCCCTGAAACAAATGAAATCAGGCAAATGCCCCGGTCCTGATGGCCTATCCACCAGTTATTACAAAACCTTCACAGATGCACTCATTCTGCAATTCCTGAAAACTTTTAACTCATTGCCCCTCCTCATATTTTATTTGATAATGTTGGTAGAAAATTTGGTAATAAATGGTACTGAAAAAGTTTCACCTTTATCTGCCTTCCTAGTTGTCTCTACTAACAGGCTGGATCTGTCTATTGTGCTAACCTGCTCAATGATATCCTGTAATATGTTGCAATGCCCACTATGCAGATACACCTCGGCGAACATATCACTAAAATCAGAAATTGTTTTAAATATCACTCAGTTTCAAAACATTATGCGACACACCACAATATGGATCCTGCTAACACCCTATTTATTGGCATTTACAAATTCAGTGCACATTGGAGGGGTAGTGCCTTTATTAGAGAATTGTCTAGGCTAGAAATGGCATGGATACATAGGGTACGGTGTTATACCTCGTTTGGTCTCAATATAGATGTAGATGTGAATGCATTTATAGACAACTCTTAAAGTATATTGCTGCTATAAACTTGATCTGGGTTTTGGATGATATGGAACTTTAAAGTAGATAAAAATACCACCAATTTTTCCCAATTGAACATCTATAATGAGAGACTTTTTGATTATCATCTTTCACCTTCTCATCTTGCCCTATATCACTGGAAATTGCCATAATATGGCCAATTTAGAGGAAATTTTTTTTATCATTAAAATTTTTATTGTCGTTTCACAACAAAAAAAACAAGCATTAGCAGTAACAAAAAAGTCACATAATGCAACATTGTAACATTTAAGGCACATCGGTAATCTGTATAACTTATGCCGCGTACACACGAGCGGACTTTACGGCGGACTTTGCCCGGCGGACTGGATTTCGTCGGACAATTCGATGTGTGTGGGCTCCAGCGGACTTTGTTTTCTCAAAAGTTGGACGGAATTAGATTTGAAACTTGTTTAAAATTTATCCGACGGACTCTTCTTTCTAGCGGACAAACCGATCGTCTGTGTGCTAGTCCGACGAACTCAAACTGACGCATGCTCTGAAGCAATTACAAGACGGAAGCGCTCGGTCTGGTAAAACTAGCCTTCGTCTTGAAGCTAGCACATTCCTCTTCTGTCGTCTTTTAATACAGCCTTTTTTTAGAATCGATAATGCGAGAGGAATGAAGTTGTTTTTCTGCTTTATATTCACACAGAGTTCTCACAAACTTCTTTCTTCATGATTTATCCTCCTGCCATGACTAATATAATATTTTGTAACAGCCAGATCTCCATAACTTAAAAATTTTAAAATAGATTTTTTTTTTTCTTTTATTTGCACAGGATTGGGTACTCTTTGCAAAGTCAAATAAAGTCAATAATTTCTGATACTCTGGAGCAATTGCACTTGCAGAGGGCAACTGCCCTCTGCAAAGTGCACAGACTATTTGCTTTTCTCAAATCAACCCAATAGTCTTTTCGACCTGTACCTGCCTACTCCCAAACAAAATGGCGTTTTTTAATCAAAAGACATAGGCAAGAATGTAAGGTAAACCAAAATGTATTTATTTTATTCCCACAAAAATTAAGAAGGCAACACTGGACACACTTTTAGAATCTGGGAAGCCTTTCGTCCCCCAGGACACACATCAAGTTTGAGGACAAGAAAATTGGTATCTTGCGACTATAGGGAGCACAGGGAGCACAGTCAGACCAGACAGAAACCAGGCAATCACTTTCGACTCTTCCGTGGAGCCTTCCCTCCACGCTTCTCTGCAGCCTTCCTCGGAGGTTGTGCCTCTGGTGGTGTACTTGGGGCAGGAGGAGGAGGAGGAGGAGGAGGATTGGCTTCATCTGCTAGATAGGTTGTAGTAGTAAGCTCCCCTCTCAAGCCCTTCTGGTAAGCCTGGAAAATTAGACCCTCACAGAGGAGGCGTTGGCCCTTTTCCAACTCCAGTAATCTGCTGGCTATATAGGTGCCATACGCCTCCTCTGCATTGAGAGGTTTGCTCAGGATCCGGCTTGCTTCCCGTATGAGGTCTAGGGATTCCTGCTCTGTTGGTGGCATTCTCCTGGGCCTTTTGTGGAGAATGCGGAGGGGAGGCACCTGACACTCTGTGCGGCTTCTACTTGGCCCAGCCACAGCCTCCTCCTCTCTCCCACTGGGCAAGGCCTCCTCCTCTCTCCCACTGGGCAAGGCCTCCTCCTGGCTGAGGTCATCCTGTGTAAAAAAAGGGACATAGTTGTAATTTTCTGTTATGCAATCACACACAATTTTTAGCTCCTAACTTTCAAATATAATTACACAAAATAGTAAAGGCTATCTATTTGACCACACCATTATTTCAGATGATCAACAAGATCTGAAGTTACGTATATATTTGGCCACTACTGTCTAGTGATATATCTACATATTACTCTTTGTGCAGAAGTGATTTTTTATGAAGCACTTTCAAAATTAACACCTTAACATCATTAATAACATTTACACAATCCCCAAATCTAAAAAAAAAGTATACCTGGCTGAAGCTGGGCGCATCCACTTCATCAATGGTGAAAAGGCCCAGTTCATCCTGGGACTCCTCAGCTGGGGTGGAGGTGGATGGAAGGCTGGAGGGAAGAGTGGATGGAAGGCTGGAGGGAAGAGTGGAGGGAAGGCTGGAGGGAAGGGTGGGGGGAAGGGTGGAAAGTGATTGCCTGGCTTCGGTCTGCTCATCCAGGAATCGCAGTTTGTGGTAATACCACAACTTGGGTACATATACTTGGTCAGCTGCTGCCCCGGATCTGAGCGACTCCTGGATTTTTCTGTGTTCCCGCTTATACATGTTACGCAAGATACCTATTTTCCTGTCCACAAACTTGAGGTCTGCCTGGGGGAGTCGAGTCTTCACAAACTCTAAAAGTGTGCCCAGTGTTGCCTTCCTAACATCCCGATTATAATATAGGGGGTGTTTGACCTCCCACAGGTTTTTCTTGTCCTCATAGAGCTCAATAAAATGGCACAAAAATTCTTCCTCTTTAAAGGGATTCATTTTTTCTGGAAGACAAGACACAAGATCAAAACTTAAATGTCAGGCACAAATCTCAGGATTAGTTTGTGTTGTAATCTAGGGGACACACACACACACACACACACACACACACACACACACACACACTCTCTTTAATCTTACCTTCGTTTGTGACGGTCGCTACTTCCGCACGGACATACGTAGGCCATCGTAATAGCTTTATATACACTGCGCATGTGTCATGCCTCGCCTGCGTCGCCCGCCCCTGACGTTCGTATGTACGATTTGGCCCCGCCCCTTCACTCTTCGTTGCGCAGTGGGAGTAGATAGCAAAAGATGGCGGAGCGATTAAGTGAAAGTAGCGCGGAGGAAAGCCCGGAGCCCCAAACATCCACATCCCGGAGGAGATATAAGGCCACCAACATGTCTTTTGAAGAGATGGTGGAGATGGTGTCCATATTGAGAAGGGAGGACTATGATGGCAAAAAAGGACCGTACACACGACCCAATCTGAAAAAGGACAAAATAATGTCCTCAATTGTCACCGCTCTTGAAGGGAAATTTGGGACAAAACGTTCGAAAGAACAATTGCGGAAGCGGTGGTCTGACATAAAAAGTCGGGAGCCAGACCAATATTGGCGAATAAAGAAGCTGCTTAAAAAAAAGTAAGTACTTGTGTTTTACTATTGAGATACAGAACTTGCATGCTGATCCTTATTTGTGGCGGTTTTTCTGCATCGTTCGTAAATACTGTTCTTTGGAATAGATATGATACTTTATAAAGTGACGTTATTTTTTCGCCAAATACGATGGGACAGTGTTGGACATACATTTATGGCTTGATAATTTGTTGAATTCCCACAATGAGTTGATGTGGTGTAGATGTGTTTGAAAATATTAATGCTTCCTCAAAAATGATTCAGTGTAATGTAGGGACAGGACACAGCAGCTGTTTCCACATCTGGACTCACAAGCACTATAGTTAGTGGGAATGATTTAGCAGTCCCACTATTGTTCTTCGATTTTATTTATTTTTAAATTTACTTTTAATTTTATTCCGTACGTTTTTTGGCTCTGCGTAACTTCTGCATACTTTCAGCTATTAAAACCATTCAACTATTAAATTGTTCGTCTCTTTTAGCTGATGTGTGGTCTTTTTCAACTTTTTTACTACCATTTATACGTTTTTAAATATTAAGGTTTTTTTCACTTGTTTAAACATTGAATTCAATGGGAGCATGCTTGAAATCCTTAAATTCTTCTTCCGCTCCCAAAAGTTTCAGCTCCTTCATACTTTCACCTAGAGACACCAAACAAACTTTACAATGTTCAATAAATATTCAGCTATCTGGCTATATCCTTTCAGTTTGATATTTTTGTAATTTTTGGAGAAAAAGCTTTTTGTTTAGAGGTCATTTCGTGAAATTTTAGACATTAATCAGAGTGTACTGTGTTTGTTTTGTTGCCATGGTTACCAAAGCTTCTGTTATACACAGGGGGGAGGTGGCTGGAGCATCTCAGCTCTGATTACAGAGCCCGGGGGGAGGGGACAGACACACCATGTACTGACTTATAATAGAGGAATATGATGGGGCAGTTTTGATGGCGGTCATTTTAGCAATTTAGCTATTCAGCATTCCCACGCATTTTGCGCAGGAAATGCATTTTCTAGTGTACTATGTGACCATCACTAAATTTTTGAGGGGTAATACACATAGGAGATCATTGAGGTGTCAGCATCTATGAAACTTGCCCGAAAATAAGCATTCTTTATAATTGTTGTTCATAGGTAATGTTCATCCTGTCAACAACATTTATTATGATGCCAAATTGGCAAAAAATATTAACCAAGGTTTTACTTTATTTATTAAAAACCTAAAAGATCAGTGTGTTTTAACTATACCTTTTTTTCAAATCTCATAGGGGAGAAAAGACTCAGACAACAGTCCAAGGATCTCAGGACCCCCCCAAGTCACCAGCCTGAGGCCGAACCTACCCCAAGCCCCAGCCCAAGACCACGCCCACCCGACGACCTTGAGGAAGGAGAGGTGGAGGAAGTGTGCGAGGTTTCAAGCCCACCAAGTGAGTGACTGACACCCCAGCTTGAGTTACTGTATTTTGGTGTGCATATTGTAAACCTTGTTTTTATTCACTTGTTTTAGGTGAGTTTCTGGTTGTGGAAGGCCAAGCGGCAGAGCACTTCACCACAGACAGTGTGCAAAGATTAATTGGCCAGATTATGCTGTGGAATGGCCACATAGATCAAATGCGTGAACAAATTCACAGCATGAAACTTCGCCTGGACTCCATGCAACAGGAAATGAACATGATTGATGTTTTGGGCCGAATATAATCACGTTTGGCCTAAAAACATCAATCATGTTCTTCATTTCCTTGTGAAGTTATTTTGTTAGCAAAAATTTTTTTACAATTTTGGGGGTATACCCAAATTTACAATGTGTGATGCACACGGTGTGTCATCATGTGCTATCTTCCATCATGGGTTAGCAATGTACTTGTTTTGTGTTTGCAAACCCTTCATCCTGAAAATTCTTTGGTGGTGAGAGGAACCAAAAATGGGATTGCACACACAAAACACGTACATTGCTCTCCCATGATAGGAGATAGCACATGTTGACTTGACCCTTTAGTAAAGCTCAATTTTGAGCATCTTATAAATGACCAATTTCTGCAAGGGTGACATTACATGCACCGTTCTAGAAATATTGAACTTTGTAAGTTCATTTATTGTAAGTTTTGTTTCTAAAAACACTGTTGTGTATGTAAATCTTGTTAGATAAAGGTCTATATATTTGTGAAAAAATGGCTTGAATAATTTAGTAAAAGATAATTTTTTTACACTACGTAAAATATTTTTGAAAAAAAAAAAGAAGAAAAAAAAAAAAAATATGGTAAAAAATGCACCTTTCAATGTGCACCAAGTAAAATTTTTTACCCTATACAATGTGTGTGGCTGTTTCTTGAAGTCAAAATTTGGGGTTTGTTTTTGTGGGCCTGATTAACTAAAGCTAAATGCACTTGACACTACTACAAGTGCACTAGGAGACAGACATAACTTAAAGGTAAACAACAATAAAAACAAGATATTTAGATAAACAAATTTTCTTTTTTATTTTTTAAACAAACTTACAGCTGTTGCTGAATAGCAATGGCCCCCCGACCATTAAAATAATTCACATAACGGTCACGCACTTCACGTGCGGTTCGGGGGGCCAAGCCAATACGGCCAATTTCTAGGCCTGTGAAAGTGCTAGCCTCTTCCAGTCTGGCCTCAGGCCCAACAGAGGATAGATATGTAGCTGAATGTCTCCTTAAAAAGTTATGTAAAATGCAGCAAGCAAGGATGACGTGGTTGATTTTATAGTCCGCCAAATTAATAGCCGTAAGGAAGATACGGAACCGGCTGGCCAGAATACCAAAGGCATTCTCCACAACCCTTCTTGCTCTGGCCAGCCGATAATTAAATACCCTCCTCTCAGGGGTGAGTGTCCTTTGGGGGAACGGCCTCATCAAGTTCTCACAGAGAGCAAATGCTTCATCAGCAATAAAAACTGAGGGGAGTCCATCCACATTATCGTCATCAGGTGGCAATTGCAGGCCACCGGTCTGGAGACGATGGCACAGCTCGGTCTGTGCAAAGACTCCTCCGTCAGACATCCGGCCGTTCTTACCCACATCCACAAACATAAACTCCAAATGTGCCGAGACCACTGCCATCAAAACTACACTATGGAACCCCTTGTAGTTAAAGAAATAAGACCCCAAATGCGGTGGTGGCACAATCCGGACGTGCTTCCCGTCAATCGCCCCTACACAGTTGGGAAAGTCCCAACGGTCAGCGAACTGGGAGGCCACAGTCTGCCATTCCGGTGGACTTGAAGGAAACTGTGGAGTGCAAAAAAAAATAAGATAAGGACTTTAATAAAAAAATTGTATATCAGATTACACCAAAACATTAGTAAACAACAGCAGTCAAATATTATGAATATGTGTGTTTGTAATTGAAATGTGGAAAAACATAAGGCACACTTATAAGATTACTCACCCCCTATGATGGCCCATTGATACATTTGAATGTGGGGGGAGGGGTTCTAATTAGGTTAACAAACACACCTGACTGGCTGAAACATTTGTGGGGTGGGGGAGGGGTTCTAATTAGGTTAACAAACACACCTGACTGGCTCAAACATTTGTGGGGTGGGGGAGGGGTTCTAATTAGGTTAACAAACACACCTGACTGGCTCAAACATTTTTGGGGTGGGGGAGGGACAAACAAGACAATGGAGCAGACAATATACATTGTTCAATGGACTATAGGCTAGAGAAAAAAATTGACCCAGCATTGCATGGTGCGGAGGTTAATGAAAGAAATTATGCATGTAGGGCAATAAATGATTAAAATAGGCATGCACGAAGATAAAGGGGACATTCACAGCAGATTGAAAGCATGGCAATTAGGTAAAGAGGACAGTTCTACAATACATCTAAAAACAGTTAATACATATCATGTAATGTTAAAGGATAAAACTTACCTTCATATATTCCTTCTGCAGGACCTGAATAATAGCAGAACAGGTCTCTGGGATTATGATCCCCAGAGCCTGGGGGGAGATGCCTGTCGAGAACTTTAAGTCCTGAAGACTACTCCCTGTCGCCAAGTAACGTAACGTGGCAACTAGCCTCTGCTTCGCACTGATGGCTTGCCTCATGCAGGTATCCTGCCTGCTGATATAGGGGGTCAGCATAGCCAGCAGACGCTCAAAGACGGGGTCCGTCATCCTGAGAAAATTCCTGAAATCCTCAGGATTATTCTCACGGAGCTCACGGAGCAAAGGCATATGACAGAACTGGTCACGCTGGCGCAACCAATTCTTGGTCCATGAACTCCTCCTCACCCTGTTCATGGACTGGACTCGGGTCAAAGTATTAACCCCAACACCAAGTCCCCACACAGCACGAACTCGAGAACGAGAACGTCCACTCGACATGGCTTCAAAACGGTCGGCTGCTCAAACAAACAAACGCACTGAAGAACAGCAAGGCCTATGAAGAACGACCTGAAAATCAGGAACGAGCGGACCAGAACGGCCTGCAAGGCAGGTTACGAACTGACCAACACGCACTGAAAAGCAGATACAAACCTCACAAGCACAAACTGAACCGCAGAAAACGAACGAAATAAGCTGAAGTGTGAAAAGCGCGAATCGTCTCTAACCAAACTTCTACTAACACGAGATAAACACGAGATTAGCAGGAGCCCAAAGGGTGCCGGAGTGGGGCTTGGACTTCCTTTTTCTAGTCCCGTCGTACGTGCTATACGTCACCGCGTTCAAAACCAGCGGACTTTTGCAATGAGCGTGTGTGGCCAAGTCCGTCCGTTTTTAAGTCCGGCTCAAGGAGCCAACAAAGTCCGACGAAAAGTCCGCCGGGAAAAGTCCGCCGTAAAGTCCGCTCGTGTGTACGCGGCATAAGACAAAGTTAGAAGTATTCAGGTTTATGATCCCCTGACCATTCTGCCGAAAACATTATTGATATGTTTTGAGGCTCTGCTCCCCACCAGACACCCCAAAAGGGATCATGCTGTGTCCAATGAGGTGCAGAGGCCCCTTCTCACCGTGTCTCAATGAGTCTGTAGGAAGATCTCCTGGAGACGAGAAAAAGTGAAATTGTCTTCCTATGATCACATATATGAGGAATAACCATGTCTCGAAGTAAGGTATAAGACCTCTACTTAGTTGGTCCAGGGTACAGATCTTGGTCCTAAACAGAAAGCATTAAACAGTAATCCTGTGCCCATCTCGTGAACTTGTGTTATAACCCTAAAGAAGGGAGCGGAAATCAAGGAGAAGAAGAAAGAAGAAGAGAGAGAGAGAAAAGAAAGGGGAGGGGAGAAAGAAGTGGGAGAAGAAGAAGTGCCTTCCTGCCTGATGTCAATCTCGGCAATCAGCATCCTGATTTGCCGGCCACTCCTAGGATTAGGGATATTCCCATGTATTGAGCCCAGGGCTCCCAGATTGCTTCAAACTGGAGAGTATCCAGGTTAAAACTGACCAGTTTTTATTGTGCCATTATCCAGGAAATCTTCCTTTTCATGGCCACAAGAGATACCGTAGGTAACTTCCATGCTTTGGCTATAGCCATTTTAGCTCCTGTCAGAATAAACAAAATCAGTTTACGAGTATTTTTGGGGACGCACGGTGCCAGTCCATTGAGTAAGGCTAATGCAACCCGTAACCTTACGGATAAGGTGGAAGACTTTGTTTCAAACCCCACGAAGTTTGGGACATTCCCACCAGATGTGGATCATGGAACCCAAGCCTTGGCATCCCCTGAAACATAAAGGTGGGGTTAGGTTTGTTTTTCCAAATGGAGTGAATGAAGCTAGAAATCTGGCAATCTATACATTTCCGAGCAAGGGATCTCTATTTCCTTTTCGAAATGTTTAAGGGGTAACAGGCCCATGCAGGAGAAGAAATTTCCAATGCGGTACACACCCCTGTCCAGCCACCACTTGAACTCTCTAATGTCCATGCCAGGCTGAAAAAGAGGGTTTCGAAATAGATGAGCTAGTGGTTGGAACTCAGAGACCAGAGAGGGAAGCCTTGTTAGCACATCCCCCATGGAGAGTGAATGTGAGAGGGTTGGAGAAAGAATGGGGGGTCTACTTTTGGGGGGCACCATAACAAATAATCCAGGGTAAATGTAGGTACTGCTTGTCGCTCTATAGCTATCCAGTCTGGCTTCTCAGTTTTGAGGTATATGGTAGATAATTATGCTAAGTGTGCAGCCTGGTAATACCATACGAGATTCGGAAGTCCCAAACCCCCTTGTGAGGGACGATTGAAAAGATTGCAGGTTGAGAGGCGAGGACCTTTCTTGTGTCATATGAATGGCTTTAAGATGATCTCATTTAATCGGTCTAGGAAGTGAACAAATCAGATACTGTAGTCTGGGTAGGAGGGTCATTTTAACCGAGTTAATTCTGCCTGTCCAAGCTATCTCATGGGATCCCCAGTTGCTGAGATCATCTGCTAGTTTATGAAACATTGGCGGGTAGTTCGCCTGATAGAGGTTTTCGACCTTCGACGTAATATTAAGCCCCAAATATTTTATGGAGGAATCACTCCAATCAAATTTATATGTGTTCTGTAGGAAGGAGACTAGAGAGCTAGAGAGAGAGATACATTTAGAGCCTGGGACTTAGACATGTTAACCTGAAGGCCCGAGATCTCTGCAAATCTGTCCAACAGAGTGCATATTGATTGGAGAGAGGAGGCCGGGGAGGTTACAAAAAGCAAGATGTCATCTGCAAATAAGGCGCATTTATGTGTGGAGTGACCACACTGTACCCCTCCGATATCCGGATGAGTACGAATAGCAATTGCCAGAGATTCTATCATTATGGCGAATATCAGGGGAGACAATGGGCACCCCTGACATGTGCCCCTAGCTATCAAATTTGGGCCAAAACCCCAGCGGCGTAATACTGCAAATAAATATGGCCAAGATACTGAATCGAAGGCCTTCTGGAGGTCCAGCGATAACAACATGCCCTCTTGTCTATTGCCTCCCTCCCAGCCCGATTGTAGTACCGATATGAGGTCCACCGCTCTTCTTACTTGGTCTGGTCCCTGACGACCGGGAATAAACCCAACTTGGTCTTTATGGACATAGAGTCCAATAAACTATGCTACACGGTTTGCTAAAACTTTGGTTAAGATTTTTAAGTCGTTATTAATCAAGGAAATGGGTCTATAGTTACCAATTTGACTAGCGTCTTTACCTGGTTTGGGAATTATGGATATAAATGCTGTGTTTAGTTGATTTCCTATAGGGGAGCCCTAGATCATTGAATTAAAAAAATCTAGCAAGATAAGGTGTTAATATTTCAGAAAAAGTTTTATAATAGGGTCTGGAGAACCCATCCGGTCCCGGCACAGTTTCCCCCTTAATTGATTTAATAACCTCCGCGACCTCCCCCACAGAAATGGGAGCCTCCATTTCCGCTCTGTGATCATCATGCAATGTAGGTAAGTTCAATCCCTCAAGGAATTCTTCCACTTTAGAGAGGTTTATGTTGTGGTCTGCTTTATATATATATAATATTGTATAAAATTCTTGAAAGGTCGTCATAATGCACTGGGGATTCATGGTAAAGGTACCATCAGCCTGTCTAATTCTGGGCATGGAATGAGAAATAAAATCTAGGGGAAAGTTTTGATGCAAGCATGGGTCCTATTTTGTCCCTTTTCTGGTAAAATTTAGCCCCAGTCCATCTGATGGACTTGTCAGCTTTCACTGTGAGGGCCAAGTTTAGAGCCACTCGGGCAGCATCCAGCTCATGTCCAGGTACTTTGGACGGGTCCTGTTTGTGTCGTTTGCTCAAAGTTTGGAATTCTCTCTCTAGTCTCTCTATGTCTCCCAGCCTTTCTTTCTTCCGTTGGGCTGCAATTTGCATTAGCTTACCTCTAATGGTAACTTTGTGTGCTGCCCAAAGGTTCTCCGCTGAGACCCCCCACATCATTAAAATGAAAGTATTCACATGGCACCTCCTGTATTTCTGTCACTCTGATGGGGTCATTCAATATAGATTGGTTGAGCGTCCAGTGGGAGGTGCGTTGTACATAGGGTTGCCACCTCATCCCTTTAAACCTGAACACGTTTGAATTACACAGGTTCTGAGGCTAATTAAATGCAGATAAGGCACCAAGTGAGTTTACTTACCACCTTAATCAACCACAGCACCTGTGTAATTAATATGTGTTCGGGTTTAAAGGGATGAGGTGGCAACCCTAGTTGTACAGGGATGTCCCAGCGTAACGTTAATAGAACCACAGAATGGTCCGACCAGGCTACCTCCAAGATTTTGGATGTGAGAGCCAATGGGATGTGAAGATTAGAGATCAGAATATGGTCAATGAGTGAGTAAGTCTGATGAGGATGTGAAAAGTGGGTAAAGTTTCGGGCGGTCAAGTTTAATTCCCTCCATACGTCAGTCAAGTTGGACTGAAAAATCAGTTGCGCTATGTGGACGCTAGCTTTGTTGGGTCTGATCAGTTGTGTACTAGTCGGTTTTGATTTGTCTAATCCTGAGTCAAATGCCATATTGGAATCCCCTCCCATGACTATAATGCCCTCCAACATCGTGCTAAGGGTGTCGAACATCTGTCGGAAAAACCTTGACTGTCCCTTATTGGGGGCATAATAAGATATGAATGAGTAAAGCCGGTCGTCTATAGTACCTTTCACGAGAAGGAATCTTCCTTCTGTATCCCTGAACTCCGAACTAGCTGAAAATTTGCAATGTTTGTAGAATAAAATTGCTACTCCCCTTGTTTTGTCCTCAGCATTGGCTAAATAAAATGTAGGAAAATGAGTATGAAGGAGTAAGGAGGGAGTGTACTGCCGTGGGAAGTGAGTCTCCTACAAGAGTACCACATCTATATGATGAGATCGGTATACTTGGAGGGCTTTCCGTCTTTATACTGGAGAATTTAGCCCTTGAGAATTGTGGGAGATTACGCGTAGGGGATGTGGTGTAGTGTTAACATTAGCCATGGAGCAGAGAGGGATGAACGCTATCCAATCTATGGTCACTTACCCCATTCCAGATATGAGAGGAGCGACATTTGGATGCTTGCCGGTATGGAAGAAAGCTCAAGGCCCTCTTGCAGGGGAGAAGCATCAGCAGGTCGGCTGAAGAAAAGAGGTTAGTACAGTTGGAGGAAAGAAGAGATAAACATATCAATAACAGTGCATGAACTGTAAAGCCTAACGTAGGCCCGGAATGAGTTGGAGTTGTTGTGAAGCCACTCCTTTGTTATTTTAGCTGTGTGCTTAGGGTCATTGTCTTGTTGGAAGGTAAACCTTCGGCCCAGTCTGAGGTCTTGAGCACTCTGGAGAAGGTTTTCGTCCAGGATATCCCTGTACTTGGCCGCATTCATCTTTCCCTTGATTGCAAACAGTCGTCCTGTCCCTGCAGCTGAAAAACACCCCCACAGCATGATGCTGCCACCACCATGCTTCACTGTTGGGACTGTATTGGACAGGTGATGAGCAGTGCCTGGTTTTCTCCTTATATACTGCTTAGAATTAAGGCCAAAAGTTCTATCTTGGTCTCATTAGACCAGAGAATCTTATTTCTCACCATCTTGGAGTCCTTTGGGTCTTTTTAGCAAACTCTATGCAGGCTTTCATGTGTTTTGCACTGAGGAGAGGCTTCTGTCGGGCCACTTTGCCATAAAGCCCCGACTGGTGGAGGGCTGCAGTGATGGTTGACTTTCTACAACTTCCTCCCATCTCCTGACTGCATCTCTGGAGCTCAGCCATAGTGATCTTTGGGTTCTTCTTTACCTCTCTCACCAAGGCTCTTCTCCCCTGATAGCTCAGTTTTGCCAGACGGCCAGCTCTAGGAAGAGTTCTGGTCATCCCAAACATCTTCCATTTAAGGACTATGAAGGCCACTGTGCTCTTAGGAACCTTAAATGCAGCAGAAATTTTTTTGTAACCTTGGCCAGATCTGTGCCTTGCCACAATTCTGTCTCTGAGCTCTTCAGGCAGTTCCTTTTGACCTCATGATTCTCATTTGCTCTGACATGCACTGTGAGCTGCAAGGTCTTATATAGACAGGTGTGTGGCTTTCCTAATCAAGTCCAATCAGTATAATCAAACACAACTGGACTCAAATGAAGGTGTAGAACCATCTCAAGGATGATCAGAAGAAATGGACAGCACCTGAGTTAAATATATGAGTGTCACAGCAAAGGGTCTGAATACTTAGGACCATGTGATATTTCAGTTTTTCTTTTTTAATAAATCTGCAAAAATGTCAACAATTCTGTGTTTTTCTGTCAATATGGGGTGCTGTGTGTACATTAATGAGGAAAAAAATTAACTTAAATGATTTTAGCAAATGGCTGCAATATAACAAAGAGTGAAAAATTTAAGGGGGTCTGAATACTTTCCGTCCCCACTGTATATGTGTGTATATACATATTATGCATAATAGCGCTATACGATTGGAAGGAACAGTACTATCGAAAGGAGATCTTTCACTACTTTCAGTAGTGAATTTACATTCAATAAATTATTCGTGATCTAAAATATTTAGGTGAAAAAGGTCTAGTGCACAAGGCACAGCATAACCCCTCAGGATTGTGAGGACAGACCAGGAAAGTATTTAAAAATTAATAACTTTTATTGAGAAAGTAATTATTAATAGAAACATTAAAATCAATGTCAGTACAAAATTGTATACATAGTAGTAATTGCTCTCTTAATTACTGAGGAGTTGATACACGCAACTGTTATGGATGACGCCTGACATGTTTCAGACTTGATTGTCCTTCTTCATAAGCTTTTTGTCATCAAGAGAATATGTTCAATGATGTAAACATATTTAGGCATTAATACAATAGTATAATCGCATGGAGATCATTTTTAAACAGGAATAGGGTGCTCACTGAACATGATAAACATGACAAAAAATAAGACACTATACTCACATGGCTGAGCTGTTCACTACCCAGGACAGAGGGGGATGGCAGCGTGGAAAATGCCTGTACAGGTATTAACTTGCGGTGCAAAACTAAAGATATGTGGCTGAGATGGTAAGCCAAGGTGAGGAAAGATGAGGGCTGGACAAACCCACAATAGTTGCAAGAACTCCCACTGATAGGAGTAACTACTCCACCCAGTATATGGACGGCCAGCAAAAACAAAATAAGACTTGTAGCTTCCTGTCTGCATAAAGACAGAGAGACAGGTAATGGTAGTGAGTGTAATCATCTGGCTTACAAATAGAGTTGCCACCTCATCCCTTTAAACCCGAACACATATTAATTACACAGGTTCTGTGGCTGATTAAGGTGGTAATTAAACTCACTTGTTGCCTTATCTGCATTTAATTAGCCTCAGAACCTGTGTAATTCATATGTGTTCGGGTTTAAAGTGATGAGGTGCAACCCTACTTACAGATTAGCAGTATAGACAAGTTTTCAAAGGTAGGTACACTTAAAACTCACCACATCTGAGAGTATGTGTGGGTCCCAGCAGCAAGCACCAGAGTGCTGCTGGTGACCGAATGTTTAAATAGCCAATGAGGCTATTGCAAACAGCTGAGTGCAGGTTGCACTAGGCAACCAAATCAGCTGTGGTCGATGAGGCAGAGCATTGCGCCAGATGGCTGCAACGATCTGCCTCAGAGTTCTTTCTGTATTGATTTAAATGTTTCTATTGATAATTACCGTACTTTCTCAATAAAAGTTATTCATTTTTAAATACTTTCCTGGGCTGTCCTCACAATCCTGAGGGGTTATGCTGGGCCTTGTGCACTAGGCCTTTTTCTTGTTTGTCTGCTGGATTGGCCAGAACAGGCCATACACAAACTGCCATTCTACAAATCCTTAAAATATTTAGGTGAGCAGTGAAAGTGTTCCATCTTCCAGGATGTCATAATTAGTGGTTTACAAAACATAATTATTCTAGGTTCTGGTGAAAGTGCATTGTTGTCCAACAGAATTTTAATTAAAGCACATTGTAATAAATGCTTCAATTGGCAATATATTATATATAGCAAGCGCTCCACCTACGTCAGCAGCTAGCACCCAAGGTGACTATACAATCCTTTTAATCAGTATACTTAAACAATGTGCAGCATTTTAACAAAGTAATATATCAATGGAAAATCTGTATAATACAGCCCAATAATCATAATAAAGTGGAAGATTGTGATTAAGAGCAAAGGTCCATATAAAGGAATATACAGTTGACAGTAGTACTAAAAGTAGCAGATATTAACACATAGCATAACATCCATCCATAAGGTGTCACTAGGTGCATAAAGAATATGAAAGGTTGTAAGTAAAAGCAAAAATCCATATAGAGAAACATTCTTTCAATACACAGTTGCCAGTGGTACTATCAGCCCACCAGAAGAAGCAGATATTAATGCATAGCATAACATCCATCCATAAGGTATCACCAGCTGCAAAAGGACAACTTCACACGTGAGCCTTCACCCAAACAATGCACTCACCAGATAAAGGAAATAAATAAGCATAAATCAGTAGTTAGGATTCAATCCTCTTCGACAAACGCCATAGGTTGGGGAACAAAATCCAGAACACCGCACTAGGTAAAAAAAATACACCAACCAGGAGCCCAAGAAGATTTATATAGTGTAGTATTTATTGACTTTTTGCAGCAATTTTAAAACATAAAGTAAGTGCACTTACATTGTTAGGCGCCATTCCAAACACATTAAAGCAGTGGTGAGACATCAGCCCCTCCTATTTGCTATTTGGGCTGTATTATACAGATTTTCATTGTTATGTTATCTTGGTAAAGCCCTGCACATTGTTTGAATACATTGTAATGAATGGGAAAGTTTACCCTAAAATGTTAATTCCATTGAAACCTAAAACTTAACTGCTTCAGCCCCGGAAGGATTTACCCCCTTCCTGACCAGAGCACTTTTTGCGATTCGGCACTGCGTTGGTTTAACTGACAATTGCGCAGTCGTGCAACGTTGCACCCAAACAAAATTGATGTCCTTTTTTCACCACAAATAGAGCTTTCTTTTAGTGGTATTTGATCACCTCTGTGGTTTTTATTTTTTGTGCTATAAACAAAAAAAGAGCGACAATTTTGAAATAAACGCAATATTTTTTACTTTTTGCTATGATAAATATCCCCCAAAAATATATATAAAAAAAGCTATTTCTTTTCCTCAGTTTAGGCTGATATGTATTCTTCTACATATTTTTGGTAAAAAAATAGCAATAAGCGTATATTGATGGGTTTGCGCAAAAGTTATAGCATCTACAAAATAGGGGATAGTTTTATGGCATTTTTATTATTAATTTGTTTTTATTAGTAATGGCAGCAATCTGCGATTTTTATTTGCGACATTATGGTGGACACATCGGACACTTTTGACACTATTTTGGGACCATTGTCATTTATACAGCAATCAGTGTTATAAAAATGCACTGATTACTGTGTAAATGACATGGATAGGGAAGGGGTTAACCTCTAGGGGACAATCAAGGGGTTAAGTGTGTCCTAGGGAGTGATTATAAATGTGGGGGGGTGGACTACTACTTACATGACAGCGATCACTGCTCCCAATGACAGGGAGCAGTGATCTCTGTCATATCACTAGGCAGAACCGGGAAATGCCTTTTTTACAAAGGCACCTCCCCGTTCTTCCACTCCGTGACACAATCGCAGGTATGCGATGGACATTGAGTCCACGGGACCCGCAGTCACAGTCACGGAGCATGTGGCACAATGCCGCACTTTTGCCCACCCGTGCCATTCTGCCAACGTATATCATCGTGTAGCGGTCGGGAAGGGGTTAATATGCAGGTTGAAAAAAAAAAAATTATTGGAACCAAGGTATAACATTTTATTTGGAGCTGTTATCTCTCCTGGTGATCTGGACTTACATCCAATGTTTGATTAAGAAAACAAAGGTTCCCCTGTGGTGGGATTTTTAAGGCACTACCATACAAGTCAATACCGTATAGATAAAATATATATACTTTATTACATACTCAGAAGACAAAACATATACAAATTAGGACAAAAAATTGTTACAAAAGGAAAATTATGTACAAAATACATTAGAGGCAAGATATATGTATACATATGGATGCAAATAGAGGTAGTGGGAAGAAGACCATATATAGAGGTTAATGAATCTCACTGAACCGAACCAACGTGTTTCAGAAAATCCTTCACCAGGGTTCGTAGAGTGAGAGTTGGCATCTGAGGGGTTATAAAATCAAAAAGATAATGAACATCACATGAAAAAACCTCCTCAGGGAAAAATAAAAAACAGAAAAGAAAACATATCAGAACATAAACCTCACTTACTTCCAATATATAAATACAACATATGTATCCATGGCATAAAAACAGTTTCACGAAAGTCTCAACAGCAATATACACCTGAAAATTGGCTGGAAAGTATCCATTCCTGAGTGGTGTCGCGGAATGGCAAATGTACCAAAGAGGTACTGAGTACCCCTACTGGCGCTGAGGATCGCCGCACCCAGAAGACGGGTGCAGCGTCTGTGTGCAGTCTGGGGTCCAAACAGCTAGGGACCTGGAAACAAAGACACAGCAATATGTAGGATGGAAGAAGGGGAGTAATGTAAAGAGAAAACAGGATTAAATGTGTAATTAGTAAACATACCTGTAAGCAAATATCAAGGGTGTGACCTTCAGTTGATGGGATAGGGGAGAGGGCTGGGAATCTGGACTTGTAACCAACAGGCTGTAACAAAGTGCAACACGCAATAGAGGAAACTGGGCAGGTACCCCAAAGGAGCTTGGATAGTTTAAACCATAGGTAGCCCCAGTGCAACCCCAAACATAAATATGCCTAACTTACTTTCACCGCCAGAACTGCCAGCACAGACTCAGCGTCCCACTCCAGCTTGGAGGTCAGACTGAGTGAGCCAGCTTATTTAACAGCCTCGCGATGAATCAGCTGATTCAAGAAGAAAATCAGCTGAGAAGAGGGGATATCCCAGATCCTTTCCATCCATCAACCGCTGACTAACAGTCAGCTTGATGGAGGTGCATATCGCTTCCGTCCCACCAATGGGCCCCCTGAGCATTGGCTGCACCATGCCTCCCCATGGCGCCAGCCTTGACGATGCACCGCGCACGCACGCCAGCAAGCTGGAACGCAAGCACAGACATGCGTCACGGTGCCGCGCCGCGGAGTGACGCGCCGCAGCCAACTCCCACCGACACGGCGAACCTTCCCTGGTGACAGTCAGGAGACTGACCCAGGGCTAGAGTGGAGGTGCGTCCACAAAGGCAGCCCCTCCCACGATGTCCCAGAGGGAACATCTTCACCGTGCCGGGTCTGCACACATAAGCCAGCGTCCACCAGTGTAGCATCTCACAATGGATGAACCGCTAAACAAGAAACGGAAAAAGGAGTGAGATACCAAAAATAAAGTTAATTGGATGCATACATAAAAAGCATACAAAGCTACATGGATGTAGCCAAAACCAATTGGGGCACAGGTGAATGGTTTGCAGTGGAGACGATTGTGAGACTGTTGCACAGAGAAATGAATCATGGGACAATAACATTATATGCAATCAAAAGCACCCCCTGTATTCAACTGAAGGGTCCCAGTCTTGCCCAGTAAATTATACCCCAGCAAAAGCTATAAATGACAGCTACATGTAAGACCAGAATGTGTATTTATAAGTAAATAAAGAGCCCAAAGGGTCAAAAAATAATAACAACCATATATTTCATATCGGCAAGGCAGCAGGAACCAACATAATGGTAAAGAAGGGGACAAGGGGGAGGGGGAAAAGGGAGAGGGGGGAAGGAAGGGAAATATTGCATCTCCAAAAGATCTAACCAAGAGAGGCTATGGAGAGATGGAAAGGAGAACTGAGCAAGGAAGGGATGGGACCCTATTTCTCCATACCCCTGGAGTCAAAGCCCTCCAAAAATGGTTTGAAGCATAATGCATCATTGAGTCCAGGGGGCTTGGTGGCTCGCAAGTTATAAATTCACCTCAGTTCGAGCCAGAGGAGATCCTTATTCCAGTCTCCCTCCCTCGGACTGGGGTGTACCCGATCCAAAATCAGGAATTTAATTTTTGGAAAAACCCCCTGGTGGACCAAGGTGGTGTGCCTACCCAATGGTAAATCAGGGTCGCATGTCTGCATGCTCCGGATGTGGCGGTATGCCCTATGCCAAAACTCCAATTTGGTCTTCCCGACATAGAAGCATCCGCACTCACACCGAAGCATATACACGACCCCCTTGGTCTTGCAATTGGCAAAGTGTTTTGGCCTGAAAGTACTGCCATCAGGTAAAGTCGGGTTTTTGATAGTATACATGAATTTGCAGTACCCACAGGCCCCACACATCAAGGTGCCCTTGTACTTGCAATGCTAGGCAAAATTGTCTCCCTTGAATTCACTCCTAACCAATCTGGAGGCCACAGATGTGGCCCTCCTGAAGGTGAAGAGCGGCCTCTTGGGAAGAAGTTGACTTAGATTCCGGTCCATAGTGAGAACGTGCCAAAATTTTGACACTATTTTTCTAAGTTCTGTATGTTGATTGCAGTACTTGGTAATAATGCGCAGGGGATTATCCTGATTCTTACACTTTTGTGAGTAAATAAGTGTTGAGTATGTATGCACGGGCCCCTGGAAGACGCATTTTTTTTGCGAAATGCAGTGTAGGACTGAGCGGTATCATCGCGCCACCTCCCACTGTCGCTGTACATCTAACAGGACGGGCTATCTGTGGTCATCCGGCCGGTGCCACAGTTTGTTCTTCCACTGATGATGCTGATTTTCTTGCCTACATGTGAGTGTTTACGTTTTTTACCTTAATAAATTGCCATCTGATTTTACACTATGGGAGCCCTCCCTTTCTTTTCTCCTATGATGACAATACTATGCTGAGGGCTGAGGCCCTTTCTGTGGACCCATCCATCTCCATCCCAGCACCTGACGCCTTTTCCAGTTCCCATCTCCATCTTTGCCCCTGGGAATTCCGGACCAGCAGGATCTCAAAGCCTTTTTAGACCCTCTGTAATGGGGGGTCATGGGGTTCTGGTAAGCGGCCAGGCTCTTACTGTTGGTGGTGGTCCCACACATCCAAGGTTCCATGCGGTTGAAAGACCCGGGATTGCTATTTCACTTTTTTGGGTTTTTCTTATGGACTATTTTTTCAACCATTCACAATTATTTTCTATTATATTTATTACACATGGACTTTATTTGACATTTGCTTGCACTAATTGTGATATATTACTGCACAGATGGTTTATGTATATTGATTGGTTTGCGCAAAAGTTATAGCATTTACAAAATAGGGGATAGTTTTTTGGCATTTTTATTATTAATTTGTTTTTATTAGTAATGGCAGCGATCTGCGATTTTTATCTGCGACATTATGGTAAACACATCGGACACTTTTGACACTATTTTGGGACCATTGTCATTTATACAGCAATCAGTGTTATAAAAAGGCACTGATGACTCTGTAAATGACACGGGCAGGGAAGAGGTTAACCTCTAGGGGGCAATCAAGGGGTTAAGTGTGTCCTAGGGAGTGATTATAAATGTGGGGGGGTGGACTACTACTTACATGACAGCGATCACTGCTCCCAATGACAGGGAGCAGTGATCTCTGTCATATCACTAGGCAGAACCGGGAAATGCCTTTTTTACAAAGGCACCTCCCCGTTCTTCCACTCTGTGACACGATCACGGGCATCCGATGGACATCGAGTCCACAGGACCCGCGGTCATAGTCACAGAGCATGTGGCACAATGCCACATGTTAAAGGGGGCGTACCCCCTACTTTTGCCCACCCGTGCCATTCTGCCAATGTATATCATGGTGCAGCGGTCGGGAAGGGGTTAATATACAGGTTGAAAAAAAAATATTGGAACCAAAGTAAAACATTTTATTTGGAGCTGTTATCTCTCCTAGTGATCTGGACTTACACACAATGTTTGATTTGACTCCCTGGGCTTTACCTGACCATTTAAAGCAATTTAAGATGGCTTGTAAGGTTTTTAAATGTGATATATATATATATATATATATATATATATATATATATATATATATATGGTACATAGCATTGATAGATATGTGATATATTTAAAGGGTATATGGAAGAACTAGGTTTGGGGCAAACAATCCTCATTTTGGTTTGCGCCAGAACTCTTGAACATGGCATACATTCAGACCCGAATCGCAAACCCTATTAAATTCCGTGGGACCTGCCTGAACTTCAAAACCCAAAAGTGCCAATATTGAAGGCTTATAGGCAAGTTATTGGCCATAAATAGGTGTGGGAGCCCGGCTACTGCCCTGGGGGACATGCATCAATGCAAAAAATGATTTTCAAAAGATCGTTTTTAAAAAGGAGCAGTGATTTTAATGATGCTTAAAGTGAAACATTAAATATGAAAAAAATATTTAAATACAGTGCCTGGGGGATCCTCTTAGTTTGCCCGTAAAGTGGGGCATCTGTACTATGTAAAGAACCTGCTGCAGAAAAAGGGACATATATAAGAAAAAAAAAACATTTAAATTGGTTTCCCCTGCAAGCTTTCTTTACAATGTCTTGTAAACAATGGCTTGAGGAGTCAGGCTGTATGATGAGGCCACAATTTAGTGCACTTGGAACAAGATTTTTTGGATAGATTCTGGTGTCTCTTTGGCAGATTTTGGATGGAAATAACACATTTTTGCACCACAATGAGCAAGCCTTATGTGAAGAAGCCAAATTATAGTACACTCAGGCCAAAAATAACAATTTGTTTTAGATAGTCTGGTATCTCTTTGGCAAACTTTGGATAGAAGTAACAGGTGCAAAAAAATTGGGCTTTGGGTGTTGGTGGTGCCTTCACACCATAACCATATAGAGGCATTCTTGAAAAAAAAATCTGTTTATTTTTCTTAACAAAACATACATAAATAATGTCCAGCAATAACCTCAAAAGAGAAGTTTAAAAAAAAATGTACAGAACAAATTTGGGAAAATTGCTCTATTCTCTTATTTCGCCATCTTCTTCCTCCTCTTCTTGTCCTTGTACATACAATACATTTTTGCACCTTATTAGAACTTGTCCAAGATGTCCAGACAATGCCCCATCAATATAATCTTCTATATTGGCAAGCTGCATGTTCATGTAGCCATCCACAGAGACCAGATATTCCTTTTATTCCATACCCAACCTCGGTTTTACCATTACTGGCTTACCAGTAAGGTCATTAAGTAATGGTTTTGGGTTTAGTGGCAAACTCATTCTGCTACTGAAGCTGCCACTGATCTACAGACCAGTAAAAGGAAGAAAAAAATCCCACGTGGAATGCTCTGAGAACACACTGCTATAGAGAGCAGGAAATGGCAAGAGGTACTCTTGATGAAAACAAGAATTGCCTTTCTGTTAAAAATTTAAATTATATGCACATGTCAAACAGGTGTGGAAATATTGGTCCTTGGGTGTTAATTGTACCCATGAAACCTATACCAAAAAACTACTTCAAGATAAAATCAACACCCACAAAGCTAGGCAGCCTGGACAGTCTTGCAGAGATTACAGATCCCAAAAACATTTAACAGAGACATAGGCACCAGGGGCTTGATAGCTGCTGCTAATCCACTGATTCATTTTGACATATGTCAGCTAGTCAAAGGAGTCTGTGGACAAACACGCTCTTTTATCTGTCACAAAATCTCCGGCATCATCGGATGCCCATTCGGTAAGCATGCTGGATGCAGAGCAGCCCAGCAGCTCAGTTGCATACTGGGCAAGTTATGGCCAGTGGTCTATTCTCATGACCCAGTAACCCAGTGGAATGTCTACTGGAAAGCCCTCAATGTCTGTTTTTGCCCCTAGATAATCTTCCACCATATGATGCAGACGCTGCCGATGGGATGTTTAAGCTGACAGCCCTGGGCACCGAGGACTAAAACATTTTTTTACATGCATCACTTAGGTGGCTCATTTCTCCACCATTCCTCCTTTGACCAACAGAAGCCTCATAACTACCTTTTCTATGAGACTCTAACCTACCAGAGTCTGGAAAGATGTTACATAAACTCCTCTTTAATGTTTCCTCAAGATATTTCATCCTGTGCTCCCTCTGCAAGGGCAGGATGAGTTTCGAGACTTCCCCTTGTAACGGAGGTAAAGGAGGGTTGCCAACCAATATTGATCCCTCTCCTTGATGCCACGAATTCTCGGGGCCTTTCGCAAGCTTTGAAAAATAATGGAGCCAGTGCACCACGGGGATACTGAGGATTACAGTATCTGGAACTGATTCCTCCCAGCCAGGTACTACTCCCAAGGTACCTGGGGGCTCTAAACATCTCTTAAGGTTTGATGTATATCTTCCTCTGCTTCAATGCCTCAAGAACTGTCATAATCCTCCTCCTCCTCTTTCTCCTCTTGTGTGTTCTGTGGCATCGCAAAAATGGTGTCTGCATAAAGCGGGCCTGGAGAGGAAAGGAAGCCCTCCAATTCCTCTAACTGCTCTGCTTCAAGTCCAATGTCCATAATGCCACTCAGAGTCTGCGCCAGCAGGAACACTGGAGAGATTGTGTCACTGATGCATGCATTGTCACAGCTCACCATCTTTGTTGTGTCCTCAAATGGTGACAGTACAGTGCATGCATCCTTTTTCAGCAGCCATTGGCATGGGAAAAAAAGCACAGACACTCGTTGACGGGCCTCTGATGTGCAGCCGCTGCAGCATTGGCTGCAGTTCCACCTGGTAGGCATGGCACATATCAGGCGGTTTATGGGTAGGTGGAATTGTCACTGAACTCCAGCCAACCGAGCACTGGCTGTGTTTGACCACTTAAAATGGCTATAGACTCTTGTGGCCTGCTTTAGCAGATCTTCCACTTCTGGATACCTTTTTAGGGAACGCTGCACTAACAAACTGAGTACATGTGCCAGGCATGGTACATTTGTCAACTTTTCCTTAAGGACTGCATGGCATCTTTTAGCCTGATATATATAGTCTGAGTGTTTGAAAGTCATTGGCACCACACCCCACCCCAACCGGTAGAAAAATAAATGGGGCTTTGAACTGATGCAATACACAACAAACATGAATTACCGTATTTATCGGCGTATTACACGTGCCAGCGTATAACACGCACCCCAAGTTTAGGAGGGAATTATAAGGAAAAAAATGTTTTAAGGAAAAAAACTTACATTTAAATGCCCATCAATGCAGCCTTGCACAGCGTCCATCTGCATGCTTGTCCAGTGTCATTTGCAGCCTTGCAGTCATTTGCAGCCTTGCAGTCAGCAGCCTTGGTGTCATTTGGAGCCTTGCAGTCATTTGCAGCCTTGCAGTCAGCAGCCTTGGTGTCATTTGCAGCCTTGCAGTCAGCAGCCTTGGTGTCATTTGCAGCCTTATCAGTGTCCATTTGCAGCCTTGCAGCTTTGCTAGTGCCGATCTGAAGCTTTTCTGTGTCCTTTTGCAGTCTTGCCCAGGCTGCAGTTAAACTGCAGTGACATGTCAGTGTCCTTGGCTCTTCTCGGCGGCTCTCGTTCACTTTCGGCCACTTTCGGCTCCACTCGTAGTCTGGGACTGGGCGTGACTGTGAGCGGAGCTAGCCGAGCCTAGCCGAGTACACTCGGCTAGGTTCGGGCAGCGCTCGAGTGAAGCCAAAAGTGGCCGAGAAGAGCCGAGGAACGGCTCTGTGTATTTCGGCGCCGGTGGCGCCATTTTAAAATCGCGGTCGGCGATCGCTCCACTCAGTCAGCGGGGGATCGCAGGGGATCGGCGTATAACACGCACCCGTGATTTCCCCCTGATTTTAGGGGAAAAAAGTGCGTGTTATACGCCGATAAATACGGGTATGTAAAATTATTCAATTGTATTGGTACAAAATTGTAAAAACATTTTAAAGGTATAGTTTTTACATGTGTTTTGGCAGTAAATCCAGTTTACTCGATACGTTTAGCTATACAAATAGCTTCTTCAGGAGATAAACTTATGTGGATGCTGCACACGTAAACTACAAAAGAAATCACAATTAATCACTACACATTAACTACAGATACAACAGTACACAAAATAAAATAAAAATCAGAATCACAACAATTGTTGCTTACATTAATAGGTCCTCAGGGAATTAGAAACAAAATGTATATCTAGATGGAATATCCTGATGGAGACACTTGACTTCATAAGATGGTGTTTGGAGGAAGATATCAGCAACCACAGGGGGGATACAGACCAATGAAGACAACACCTGAGAAGAGACATTGGGGTAGTGTTCTAGTGACTAGATAATCACACTTTTATAATCAGATCATATATCAATGTATAGATTATTATGCCTTTAAAAAATGGATTATTATTTACCTCCCCTTCACTGGGAAATCAGGACAGTTGGTAGAGCTAAAACAGGTGTAAAGGCGCTGCAGCCTTTCGAGATTAAAGCTCCACCCGATGATCAGACCTTGAGGCTGGTGACACCTCCAACATACCAGAATAAAGGAAAGGGATGGTTGGCACTCAGGATAACATCTAAAATAGTATTTCTTTATTAAATGCATGTATAAACCTGTAAAACAGCCTACGCGTTTTGGATGTTAGTCCTTAGTCATAGCTGATAAAAAACAAAATAAGTAACACTTAAATAGTATATACCAAAGGTCGCATGATTAACCAACATAGGTGAATTAAAAATCCAAAAGGGAAAACCCGACATGACTCCCTGCAATGGAACACATAATAAAAAATAGGCATATAAAAAGTGATCCACAATAGCATGCATAGTTTGTATTTTTTCCAAAATGGATCATAAAAATAGTGGATGCTACATAAAGATGATATTGCCTAGATGCTAAATTAATAATAAAAAAAATAAAAAATTGTAAGCATATGAAAAGCCTGGCATATAAAAGCAATCCACAATAGCATACACAATTAATATTATCTCAAAACAGAACATCATTATGTCAGTGGATGCTAAAGATGATACTACCCGGACAGCAAAAAAAAAGAAAAAATTTAACATATGAAAAGCTAGGCAAATGAAAAGCGACCCACAGTAGTATGCGTGGTTTAAAATCCCAACATGACGTGCAATAAAACACATCACAGAAAATGTAGACATTGGAAAAGATAGGCATATAAAACCATACAATAACATGCATGGTTTATATGATTATAATTCAGGACATAGTTACATTGGTGGGGGCTACATAAAGAGGATGTGGGTCGCTTTTCATATGCCTAGCTTTTCATATGTTAAATTACTATTTTTTTGATGTCCAGGTAGTGTCATCTTTATGAAGCATCCACATACATAATAATGTTCTGTTTTGAGATATTATTTATTGTGTATGCTATTGTGGATTGCTTTTTATATACCAGGCTTTTCATATGCTTACAAAATATATATATATTGTTTTTATTAATTTAGCATCTAGGCAATATGATCTTCATGTAGCACTCACTATTTTTATGATCCATTTTGGAAAAAATACAAGCTAAGCATGCTATTGTGGATCACTTTTTATATGCCTATTTTTTCATATGTCTTTTTTTTGTGATGTGTTCCATTGCACGGAGTTATGTCGGGTTTTCCCTTTTGCATTTTTTATTCACCTGTGTTGGTTAATCATGTGACCTTTTGTATATACAATTTAAGTGTTACTTATTTTGTTTTTTATCAGCTAACCTAGCAAGATGGTGTCCAAACTAACGTCGCGGCTCACGAGCAGTGAGTCCATCTGTGTTATCTTGGAAGTTCTGGCCTGATAGGAAAGTAGCTGAGGAAATTGCTCCAGCCATCAGATTGGAAATAAGCTAGATAGAAAACGAAAAAAGGATACCCTAATGAGGGGGTATCAGCCAGGCATAAGGGCTGTTAAACTAACCCCACAACAAATGTCCCTGGGTGTCTATATGGCTGCCCATCTAGCCCACACAACATCAAAAAGGAATACCATCTAGTTGTGGGAAATATGTACTTATAGAACCAAATAGGTAAACAGTAAACCCCAGAGGACCTTTACAAAAATGCAAACATCAACAAAATAAAACTCATAAGCATATCCTATCATTGCATCACTTAAAGTGGAGTTCCACCAACATAAAAGTCAGCAGCTACGAAAAGTGTAGCTGCTGACTTTTAAAAATCGGACACTGGATTTACTGCCGAAAACGGGATTTACTGCCGGAACACATGTAAAAACTATCCTTTTAAAATGTTTTTACAATTTTGTACCAATAAAATTTTATAATTTTACATAAATCATGTATGTTGTGTATTGCACCAGTTCAAATTCAAAAATGTATTTTTCTACAGGTTATATCTTTTAGCCTGACTTATTGAATAGCCCCTTGAATGCTTAGTGGGTACTAGTGGTTCATAAGACAATTCAGCAAAGGAGGGCATGGTGGAGGAGGAGGAGGAGGGGGTGGATCTGACAAATCTTGCATCACCACCAGCTCTATAGAAACGTGGTGGCAAAACAAGCTGCAGCATTAAGCCCTGTCCTGCATCCTTCTGAGTTGCAAACAGAGTTACCCAGTGTGCAGTGTATGAAATATATCATCCCTGACCATGCTTGCTGGACCACGTGTCAGCAGTAATTTGGACCTTGTGGCTGACTGCCTTGACCAACGATGCCACAACATTTCCTTTCATGTGATGGTACAGAGCTGGAATGGAGCAAAGGAATAGCATCTGGAAACCTGCCATTGTGGTACAGCACTTTTTGCTAATTCACGGAGGGGAGCAGAATCCACCAAGTGGAAAAGCAGGAGTTGATAAGCTAGAATTTAGATGCTGGGTATGTGGCTGGCAGTGACTTATTTGATTTTTAGCTGCAGCCATCGGGGCAGAGAAATTTGCCTGCTATACTTGACAGCTAGTGGTGTGCTGCTGGCAGATGTGCTGCAAGGACCTGTGACACCCTTCGCTATACCATCATCCCTCTCAGTGGAAGCTGCTGAGAGGTCATGAGATATAGCGGGGGGTAGAAGTGCAAGATGAGGAGTGAGGAAGAGCAGAATTGCATCCCTTTTGTGTGGCTTTCAGGTGCTCTTGCCAATGGGCTGAGTGGTGGTAGGTTAAATGCCTTCTCAAGCATGTGGTACCCAAATGGCTGGTGTGTTTGCCAGGCTTGATCTGCTTGAGGCAAAGTCTGCAAAGTGCAACAGTGCAACAGTGGCTGCATATGTGGTAAAAAAGGCCCAGACAGCTGAGCTGTGGGAAGTGGGCCAGGAAATAGCTCCACAATGTGATGGAATAGGGTGGCTGCTCTCTACTCTTCCATGATGGCTGCCTCATTGGGATTGTGCCTCACCCTCATTTTTCCCTCTGCTCTATCTGGCACCCAAGTTGTGTCAGTGAACTCATCATCATCACCCCCTTCATCCTCATCATTACTGGAGCCAACTTGGCAATATGCTGCAGCTGGGGGAACATGACTGCCAATTTGTTGTTTACCAGTGTTCTCCCCTCTCTGTATTCTACTCTTTCTACCTACTTCAACCTCAGAACCAACATCATAATCAAGTAATGCCTGTGCATCTTCAAGGAGCAAGTGGCTGACACTGTAATAAAAAAATTCTGCTGACTCCTCCATGCAGGATGCTGGGGCTATGGCAGGATTAGCTGTGGATAAGGATACCGAATCAGCCCTGGCAGTTGCGGTGTACTGCGCACTAGTCTTTGCTTAGGTGATAGAGGATGAGGAGGATGAGGATGGTTTAGTAAGCCAGTCCATCACCTCCTCTGCATGCTGAGGCTGGATAGCATGGGCAACATCACTAAACAGAGGAAATGGTGCCCTGCCTGAGGACAGACCATGTCCACCTTTGCCTGTGGACGCAGATGCTTCTGGCCCCTTCACAGTGCTATGGGAACATTTGCCTTTCCTTGCTGGCATCCCAGATATGATGGGGGGCCTTATTACCAATATAGTCACAAAAAGGTGCACTGCTCTCTTTGATAAAGTGCATTCAAATTTTAGTGAATAAATAAATACCTGAAAACAGTGTAAAATCATCTATATATTATATATAAATTTACATGAGTCCATATTTTCTTTTAAATATATATATATAAACAGTACAGTCCATGAATAAATGATTCAATGTCTGTGAAAACAAGTGTGTGGTCCCATACACCAAAAGCTCTCCAGTAATTGCCTCTGATCACCTCAGTGCCCTTCACCCCACCTATGGGTGTCTTCTCACTTGCTTGAATGGACCTCACTTATTAAAGGAGGTCTATATGCGATTTGCCGTGTTATAAATGGCACCGCTACCACTGGATGTACACTCCAAATCTGTAGATCTCAACGTGGGGTCAATCATATAGGAGGCAAGAGGAAAGAGCCATAGTGCAAATCGCTAATAAAATGTATTTATTTCCATATAAACATCCACTCACATTTCAGAAGTAAAAACAGGCATTTCATAATACAATCTTCAGCATACACAGCTTCACCTAGTCCCAGCGTGATTACATCACCATCCACCTCAAGCATAGTGCCCAATGGGCTTTCTCAAAAGTTCAGGCTACCATTACCGATATGTAATAGAGATGGGGAAATGTGTACTTGGCTGCACTTTAATCAATGGAAAGTGGTGTTTGGTGCACTTTATCTTGAGTACTCACTACACAGACAGACTCCACTGACACACTAAAATATACTGCAATAAAACTGCACTAACGCACTTCAAAATACTTCAGTAAATATGCACTAACACACTTTAAAATACATCAGTAAAACTGCACTAACGCACTTCAATATACTTCAGTAAAAATGCACTAACACACTTTAATATATTGCAGTAAAAGTGCACTAACGCACTTCAATATACTGCAGTAAAATTGCACTGATGAACTTCAATATACTGCAACAAAAGTGCACTAATGCTTTTCAATATACTGCAATAAAAGTGCACTAATGCAATACAATATCGTGCAGTAAAGGTGCACTGATGCACTTCAATATACTGCAGTAAAAGTGCACTAACGCACTTTAATATACTGCAGTAAAATTGCCCTGAGGCAATTCAATATACTGCAGTAAAAGTGTCCTGATACACTTCAATATATTGCAGTAAAAGTGCACTAGCACAATTCAATATACTGCATTAATATTGCACAAATGCACTTTAATATACTGCAGTAAAATTGCACTGACACTCTACACTGACTCACTTTAATATACTGCAGTAAACCTGCACTGACACACTAAACTGACACTACAGTAAAAATGAACGGTCACACTGCACTATCACTATATTCACACTTTGCATTCACTTCGCTTTACACTCACAATAGAATCACAATAACTCACTAGTAGCAATGAGCTAGTTCTATCTATCATCACTCATAATTGGAGAGAGTCATCATGACTACATCCAATCAGGGCTCTGACAATGCTATGTGCCCTGATTTGGCAAACCCTTCATTGCTTCAGTCAATCAGGGCTTCCAATGCACTGTGCGGTGAGCAGTGCATTGTGGGGCGCTTGGCGGGCTGAACAAACGGTCAAATGCCCCGACAAATTGGGTGTTCACTGAATGGGCAAATAGCCAATGTTCAGGCTAAACTTATGCTCGGGCCGAACTGTTTGCCCAACACTATTTGTGACCTGTGTTTGAGCTGTTTTTAACTTTACACTGACACCCGCTGCTTCAAATTTAGTAAGAGACCCTTATCCTAGAAATGACTAGTATGGATTTTGTGGGATCCATAACAGAACCTTAATATAGATAGGAGTGTGATATAAATTAATTAATGTTGGGGGCGTGGCCTGCAGCAGAGCTGTATGGAAGCATAAATCCGGAGCTTCGGCATCCTCGTGGATACAGCAGCTAAAAACTGCACAAAAACACTCCATATTGACCATCCCAGCTGGCGATCCGACCCGGGCACCTCTGGACACCATGACCAACAAAAGAAAAGGGTCATCCAAACCACAATGGCTGATGGAATATTTCACACAGCCGCAGCACGGAGGTAGGCAAAATGGCACCGGACCCTCATCCACCTCGCCCCACAAACACCAGCCTAAACCACACACAATAGCCTCAACGCCTCAAAATACTGAGTCTCATAGCAGCCAACACTCCCTCCCTTCCTCCTCACCATCAGGGAGCCCAGCCAAAGCCAAATTAAGGCTGGATGGTGCTGGATGCAGTCCAGGTATGAGTCCTGTAACAGACTCAGGGGATTACACCAGAGAAATTTATGACTCAATCACTACATTCCCTACTATGAACCAGCCTGTGATGGATACTGTCCTTAAGGACATGCTTGTGTTACTGAGAAGCACACTGCAAACAGACATGATAAACTGTATGCACAGATTTAGCGGGGAATTGAGTGCAGTAGAGAACAGGGTGGATCATATTGAAAGCAAGATGGGGGAGTATGCTTCCACCATAAATTAGATGGTGGACGCTAATGAGAAGCAAGAAGAGGAATCAACATGGATTAAAAACAAGTTAGCTGACATTGAAGACAGGTCTAGAAGGAACAATCTAAAAATAAGGGGGATCCCTGAATCGGTGCAACCATCAGACCTGCGATTGTATGTGATCATTTTATTCATCTCCCTCTTACCTGATTTTTCCCCAGAGATGTGATTCTGCATCTGCACTTTTTTCATGTGAAAGAGCAACTAATGCAAGCGATGCGCAAACAGGAATGAATCCCATCCCAATATCAAAACCTGCAATTTTACGTTGATCTTTTCTCAGCACACACTGCAAAAAAGAAGAAATCTGAAAACTCTCACAAAAGTGCTCAGGAACCATAGCATACCCTACCGATGGGGTTATCCAACTAAAATCACCATCACTAAACAGGACCAAACATATGTTGTGGATTCTCTTCAAAAAGGCATCTCCCTGCTGAAAGATTGGAACATTTTTTCAGACCCCAGTGATGACAACAATGATACAATAAATAGACGAACACCCACCCCGGACTGGAAAACAGTTACGCAAAGGAACTCCAAATCACATAATTAATACTCTTTAGTGAATAGGAGTTACTATGTGTCCATACGTGGTGACCCGGATTAGACATTAGGCTTGAACTCACCCCTTCAATGCACTTGAGCAGCAGTTAGCTGCACACGGGTAAAACCCACCAGAACCATATGGAGGAGTTTCTCCATGCGGGATACTTTAAGGTTTATGAAAAGTTGAAATGTTACTTAACAAACTATGCTTTCTGTTTTTGGATTCTTTTTCTAGTTTTTTTCCTTTTATTTCTGGAACTACACAGATAAGTGTCAAGTCTCAAGTACAGCATATCACAAATTCTACAAATCGCAGAAACCAGACAGAACCAAGATCTGGATGAATCGATATATGTCCAGAGGTGATCCTAGAACCACAGTGAGTAATCTTAACACACGAATGACAGTGCCTTTCTCACAACGCCCACAAGAGGGTGCTCTTGTCCTATATATGTTTCACACAAAATTCAATTCTAACACATCTACAGCCACTATTATCATGGCTATCCAGTTTTTATCTATAAATACCAAAGGTCTTAACCACCCTGCTTCTTTCAAAAACTTATGAAAAAAATAAACACTCACAGGAAAGGTTTTTTAGTGATCTGTGGAGACTTTGGAGACTTTACTATAGTGCCAGACCCAATCATAGGCACAACAACGAAGGCAAAATGTCCAACTGCTTCTCTTCAAGAAACCCTTTATAAAGAGGACCTATATGATGTGTGGCGGTGCTTGCATTCTGGAGAAAAAGACTTTACGTTATTTTACGTCCCGCATCGTATATACACAAGAATTGACCTATTCCTGGTGGACCAACAGACTCTAACCAGAACTGTTTCTTCATCCGTTAACAACATCACATGGTCTGATCACGCCTCTATAACACTTTCTATAACTGATGCCTCAACAGTCAACTCAATCCCATTGTGGAGAGCTAACTCATTTCTCATGCAACAACCAGAAACCAAACAAATTATTGAGGACCATGTAAAATATTTTTTTTCTATAAATGAATCCTCTGTGCAAAACCAACTTACTTTATGGAATGCCCATAAGGCATATATAAGAGGGATTTTCATAAAACTGGGGGCCAGGGCGAAGAGGCACTGGCAAAAAAAAATACGAGACATTACAGATGAAATTTTTTAATTATATTCCGAAAACAAAAAACAGTCATCCCCTTCACTATCCAACAGACTAAATCAATTGAGATATGACCTCAGACTCCTTTTATCAGAGGCGATTGAAAAAAACACCAAAAAACTTAAAATGACCCATTATGCACATGGAAATAAGGCTGGGAAGCTATTAGCACATCAGCTCAAGGGCCATAGAAGTAAGACCAAAATCCCCTATATCCTACACCCTATAAACAAAAACAAAATGCATCATCCACAAGATATAGCGGACGCATTCAGCCATTATTATGGAACCCTCTATAATCTTAAAGATGATGCAGAAACAACCCAACCCAATACTGAAATGATAACCGAATTCTTAAGGCAAGTATCCCTACCGATGTTATCCCAACAACAAATAGTGTCTTTAAACTTACCGTTCACTATAGAAGAAATCCACAAAACAATAGAATCGCTACCTGCCAACAAATCTCCAGAACCAGATTTTATAGGGGAATACTATCAAACATACAAATTCCTCTTATCGCCTTATCTAGGCAAACTATTTAATGCAGCCACGGCCTCTATCTCCTTTCCACCAGAAATGCTTAACGCTCTGATAGTGATGTTACCCAAGCCAGGAAAAGAACCAAACACTCCAGCTAACCCATATCACTACTAAATACCGATCTAAAATTGTAAGCTGAACTTATAGCAAATCGCCTGATAGATATTCTACCTTATCTAATACATTCGGACCAGACTGGGTTTACCAAGGGGCGTCAGACCTCCAACGCCACTAGGAGGCTGACAAACATTATTCACTTAGCCAAGATCCAGCGAAGGCCTTCTCTGCTGCTAGCACTGGATGCAGAGAAGGCCTTTGATAGAGTCCACTGGGGATAACTAGATCTGGTCCCGAAGAAATTTGGGTTCTCTGGAACCATCTTAACGGCAATAATGGCCCTTTACTCAGAACCCTCAGCCCAAGTATATACATCAGGGGTACTCTCCAAACCATTACACATAACAAATGGAACCCGCCAAGGTTGCCCATTTTCGCCCTTAATTTTTAACCTAATATTAGAACCCTTGGCTATGTATATTAGATCACACCAGAGCATCAAAGGATTCCTGACCATATCATTAGCCTATTTGCATCATTCTGGTGCTTACAGATCCTGAAACATCCCTGGCTTCGGTACATGCAGCACTACAATTGTTTAATAAAATTTCCTACTATAAAGTGAACAAAAGTAAATCTTACATATTGGGACTGAGCATAAACACACAACTAAAGAACAAACTCAGTTCATGGTTTCCATACATGTGGAGTAATGATGGTATAAAATATCTGGGAATCACCTTAGCCGCTTCAACAGACGATTTATTCATAGCTATGTTCCCTTTCGCAACTCCCTAACATCAAGACTTCAAGATTTAGCTAAAACAGAACTCTTATGGTCAGGGCTAGGGATGAGCCGAACACCCCCCTGTTCGGTTCGCACCAGAACATGCGAACAGGAAAAAAGTTTGCTCGAACACGTGAACACCGTTAAAGTCTATGGGACATGAACATGAATAATCAAAAGTGCTAATTTTAAAGGCTTATATGCAAGTTATTGTCATAAAAAGTGTTTGGGGACCCGGGTCCTGCCCCAGGAGACATGGATCAATGCAAAAAAAAGTTTTAAAAAGACCGTTTTTTCAGGAGCAGTGATTTTAATAATGCTTAAAGTCAAACAATAAAAGTGTAATATCCCTTTAAATTTCGTACCTGGGTGCTGTCTATAGTATGCCTGTAGAGGGGCGCATGTTTCCCGTGTTTAGAACAGTCTGACAGCAAAATGACATTTCAAAGGAAAAAACCCATTTAAAACTACTCGCAGCTATTCATTGATAAAAACGGCAAGGGAATTCCCCACAGGGAAACCCCGAACCAAAATTTAAAAAAAAAAATGAGGTGGGGGGCCCCCTAAATTCCATACCAGGCCCTTCAGGTCTGGTATGGATATTAAGGGGAACCCCGGCCAAAATTTAAAAAAAAAATGACGTGGGGGTCCCCCTAACTTCCATACCAGACCCTTCAGGTCTGGTATGGATTTTAAGGGGAACCCCGTGCCAAAAAAAAATGGCGTGGGGTCCCCCCAAAAATCCATACCAGACCCTTATCCAAGACTTTAACGGTGTTCGCGTGTTCGAACAAACTTTTCCTGTTCGCATGTTCTGGTGCGAACCGAACAGGGAGGTGTTCGGCTCATCCCTACTAAGCACCAGACTAGTGATTATGAGACACTGGAAAGACCAGGAAGCACCTAGATTGAAGGAAATAATAATAACGACTAACACACATGCCACATACGAAATTATGTTTGCTTCATCCCAGGGCAAATTTCCTTGTCAAAAGAAGTTTATTGAGTATACAATGTTATAAAGATACATAAAGTAAGTTTACAAGGATCTATAAAGTAAGCTCATTGTTTTACAGTAGGGTTTATATAGGTAAATATCATGAAATTTCAAATATTAAACATTGGGTTCACGTAAACCTAAATTAAAGATATATATCATTTCCTTAGTTACTTTTGTAGGTATTTAAATGATTTATACCTACTATACATATTGTTTACAAGTAGAGTGTATATAGGTCAAATAAATTCTGATAATGAGCTTTAATCGTAAGGTGGAGAAAAGGAAAGAGAAAGAAGAAAAAGGGTTGAAAGGTAGAGGTATGGTCCACAAGGTTGCCCCGCTCGTCAGTTTATTATTCTTTTTAGTTCTCTTTGAAGCCTTAGAATGGGTGTCTCTGTAAGTCATTTAATCTGTTACCATGGCAACAGGACAGAGTCATTGAAGTTTGACAGGAACTGTTGTTTTATCCAAGGATGCCAAAGTTTTTCAAATTTTGGAATTTGATTTTGATCGATGGCTACCATCTTAGCATGGGACATTGTATTATTCATTCTGTGAATTGTTTCTGCTAGTACAAATGTAGGAGATTTCCATGCCTTGGCCACTGTTTGTTTTGCAGACGTTATTAGTTGGATCATAAGTTTGAATTGAGAGAGTGTTAACCATTCCGGTTTTAGATTAAGTAAAGTTAAATATGGATCTGGTTGTATTATTTTTTTAAATATTTTAGAGGCAATCACGAAGACTTCCTTCCAGAAGGTTTGGATTACTGGGCACGTCCACCATATGTGTAAATATGTGCCTATTTCTGGGCATCCTCGAAAACAAAGAGCTGAGGTATTAGGTGAATATTTTGCTACTCTAGCGGGTACAAGGTACCAGCGAGTTAGGACTTTATAATTTGTCTCCAATGCTAAGATGTTGGGTGAAGATGACTTAGATGTGAGCCATATGTTAGACCAGTCCGTGTCTTCTAAAGTTCGTCCCAGGTCCTCCTCCCACCTCTGAACGTAAGAGGGTCTATTAAGATTTGCTACTCCATATAATTGATTATAAAGTGATGAAATTGTACCTTTAGCAAATGGATCTTTTGTACAGATTGATTCAAAAATGGATAATTGGGATAATGGTGTATCCCCCTTTAGGAATGGTGTATAGAAATTTTTGATTTGGAGATATCTAAATATCTCAGAGTTTGGTAGATCATATTTTTCTCTAAGCGATGGAAATGAAAGGAATGATTTAGATGCTATGAAGTCATTTAGTGTCTGAATGCCTGATGTTGTCCAAGCTTTAAAAGAATTTGGGTAGATCCATGCCGGATAAAAGGCCGGATTTCTGATAAAAGAAAGGAGAGGATTGTGTGGAGATTGTAACTGATATTTGGTTTTTAGTTTATCCCAGAGAGATAAGAAGTGTTTAGTTATGGGATTATGAATTTTAAAGCGGTCTTTAGGATCAAGCCATAATAAATTTGATATTAATAGAGGGTCATTTTCTGAAGCCTCTATAAATACCCATAATGGCATTTCCTGTTTTGCATGGTATTTGGACAGACTGGCCAAATGTGCTGCTCTGTAGTAGTTAGTAAAATTAGGGTATCCCAGGCCTCCTTTATTTTTGGGAAGATGTAGTGTGTGTATAGGTATACGTGGTTTAGAAGAGCCCCATATAAACGAAGTTGCTCTTTTTTGTACTATTCTCAAAAAATAGGAAGGAATTGGAATAGGGAGGACTCTGAATAGATAAAGCAATTTGGGTAGAATAGTCATTTTGATTGCATTAATCTTCCCTATCCAGGATAAAGAAAGTTGCGACCATTGTTTTATTAGATTTGTGATCTGTCTTAATACAGGAGGATAATTGGTTGAGAATAAGTCAGAATGAGATGCTGTTAAATGAATTCCAAGATATGGGATTGATTTTTCTGCCCATGTGAATAGGAGTGCAGCCCTAGCCGGGATCAATTCCATGTTTGTGAGTGAAATATTAAGCACTAGGCATTTCTTAGGATTAATCATAAGGCCGGATAGGGCTGCAAATCCATCAAGAGCTGGTATTAAGTTAGGACCAGAGACCTGTGGTGATGATAGAAAAAGTAATATATAGTCTGCAAATATACATTATTTGTGTGTAATACCTCCTACTTCAATGCCAGTTCTAGTTTGGTTTGTTCTGATGTATTGGGCCATGGGTTCGAGTATAAGGGCAAATAATAAGGGAGATAATGGGCAACCCTGTCGGGTACCTCTTTCGATATTAAAGGCTTCAGATTTGTATCCAGCATATTTTATATATGCTTTGGGTTTATTATATAATGCTTTGATCCATGTTAAAAAGTGGGGTCCAAAACCCCATTTTTGTAATGAATATTGCATATATTGTCAGGATACTGTGTCAAATGCCCTCTTAATATCGAGAGATAGAAAACATAAAGGGATTTTCCGTTTTTTAGCAATATGTGCCAATAACACTGCCCTGCGTATATTATCGCCTGCCTGTCTATTTGGCATGAAGCCTACTTGATCTCTATGTATTCATTTTCCTATAATGCTATTGAGGCGTTTTGCTATTATTTTTGCTAATAATTTAATATCGAGGTTTAACAGAGAGATAGGCCGATAATTCACACAGGAAGTATCATCAGAAAGGGGTTTTGGGATCATACAAACAATTGCCATTAGTGTTTCTTGCCGAAAAGAATGTCCATCTAGAAGTTTGTTAAAAGTTTCAGTGAGAATGGGAGAGAGTATTTCTGAGAATGTTTTATAGTATAAAGCCGAGTAGCCATCTGGGCCTGGTCTTTTGTTAAGTTTTAGGTCTTTTATGGCGTTAGCAACTTCATCTATAGTTATAGGCTCATCCAAACTGCTTTTTTGATTCTGAGATAACTCAGGTAAGGTTATTTTTGAGAAGAAGGATCATCCTCTGTAGGATTAAATTCATTGTTTGTCTTGTATAAAGTGAGTGCGAGATGTCAGTGAAATTTATGGACTATTTTAACTGGATTACAAGTGTAAACATTTTTTGATAATTTCAAACGTATTGGTTTGAAAGATTTGTTAGTTGAATTTAATGCCCGAGCCAAATATGTACCTGGTTTGTTTGTATTCATGTAGAAATTGTGTTTGGAGCGTTTGAGGGATTTATCAACTGACTCAATGAGAAATAGATCGTATTCCAATCTAGATTTTTCCAGATGAGATTTTGTACTCTGAGATGGATTATCTTGAAATGATATGTAGGCTGCATTAAAATTGAGTTCTAGTTTTTTGCTAGATTTTTGCGTTCCCGTTTAAATAGTGCCATTTGTCTTTGTATTGTAGCACGCAAGACAGGCTTATGAGCTTCCCACAGTGTTATTGGGGAGATGTCTCTTGTATTATTAATTGATATGTATTCCTTTAAAGCTTGTTCAATGGCCATCTGATGTAGTGGGTGTTTGAGCATTATATCCGGTAAGTACCACGTTGGGTCATGTGCTTTTGGTATGGCTGAGGCTATAGTAGTGTATACTGCATTATGGTCAGACCACGGAATCGGAATTATATCTGATGCAATAATTTCTGGTATCATTCCTATTGTTAGAAAAATATGATCTATTCTGGTGAAAGTTTGATGAGGGTGCGAGAAATAAGTGAATTTCTTTTTCATTGGGTTACTTTCTCTCCATGAATCTACCAGATTGTATTTGGAAAGAAGTTGAGAAAAAGATAATCTAGAGGTTATTTTGGATGGTGTAAAAGGTGATTTATCTAAAAATGGAAGGAGGACCTGGTTCGAATCCCCACACATTATCACTGTTCCTATTTTGTGTGTATTAATCACTTGTAATATATGTGAGAGGAATGGTGTAGGTTGTTTGTTAGGAGCGTAGTAGGAAATCACTGTGATTGCTGTATCCATTATATAACCCATGAGTATCAGGTATCTACCTTCTGGGTCTTTAATTTCTGATGATAAGGTGAATGGTGTGGATCGGTGAAATGCAATTAGAGTTCCCTTTTGCTTGGTACAGGCAGAAGCCGTGTCAATTTGTTGATAAAAAGGAGAAATATATTTTGGAGTAGAATCTTTGGTGAAGTGTGTTTCTTGGAGGCATACTATGTGAGCCTTCTTGTTATGGAAAGTACGGAAGGCTTTGGTCCTTTTTTGAGGGACATTTATTCATTCAGGGAAAGTATATTCAGTGGTGCCATGGCAATAGATCAAATAGTTTTGACTTACTTTTTATTATGCAGAGTTGACTGCGCAGATCAACCTGTGTGGACTGAAGAGATGAATAGATAGAAAAGAAACCAGTGAATTCTGGAGTAAAGAGTAAACAAAAAACATATGAGATTAGATGATACATTGTATAAATTATTTTTTGCAAGTAATCACAATTTACCCGTGAAAGAGAATAAATATCTCTCTCAGGGGAATAAGTGCCTTCGTCACACTCCCACATAATATGGTTGGGAGAATAAGGAGGGCTAATGGGGGTACACGGATCTTCCGCTTACAGGAGAGAAGTGCTATGTCAAAAGACATCAAAATGATGTTTCATTAATTGGAGTGCAGAATATAGTTTTTGTTGAAATTATTTATTCCAGGGTGGTTGTATATGGTTAGTCTTGCCCTAGGCTAAATAATTCAGTTAGAAAGGTACTGTTAATAACTTTGGTATTGATGAAGATTTGAATTATTTTGGGATTTTAACCCTTTTAGAGTAAACAATTACATATTTTATTCATATGTAACTGTTTAGATATGTTAACTCATAAAACTGAGGTTGTATTGCTTCAGATTAGAATAAACAAAAACATAATTCTAGGAACTAGTTAAGTAATAATATATTTGTTTTAAGAAAAGAAAGAAAAAGCTTCCATTACTTCTGGATTATTGAACATATTTGTCCTAAAAAGTAATAAATCTATTGTTATTACCTGATAATATATAACTGAACATGAATTTCCTTATTTCACTTATATATTCTAAGGCTATATGAATCAGAAGTAATAAGAAATATAACTGGAATGTAACGATCCCACACAGTGTGTGACTATCAGAATGTAGTTACATTCAGTTATAAATATAGGTTTTTTATAGAGAACCATCTCTTAGTATAATAAATGAAGAGATATCAGGAATTAGGATGTCAGTCCATTGAATCTTCTTGGTCCATGGATGATGTGGCATAACGGCCTCTTTTGTGAGAATGATGATTCCCATTTTGTTCTGAAATTTTCTGGGTGCTGCCTGAAGGTGAAGATGATGCCATTCTTCTGCGTGTGGGAGAGTTGCTGCTTGTGGGTTCTGTCAGATTTAATTTTAAAAGGGTTTGTTGTAGTTCATCTGCTGATCTGCTTCTGTAAATTGTACCTTGGTAGTTAAATCTGACTGAAAAGGGGAAGCCCCATTGATACATAATGTTGTGGCGTTGCAGTTCCATTAGTTGGGGTTTCATGGATCGTCTTTTAGTAATAGTAAGTTGGGATAGGTCAGCAAAAATTTGATAATTGTGTCCTTGAAAATTAAGTTCCTTTTTTTCTCTTGCAGCAATTAGTATTTGTTCTTTCGTTCTGTAATAATGAAATTTTGTGATTATATCACGTGGGGGTCCATCTTTCTTTTTGGCTGTGAGGGCTCTGTGTACTCTGTCCAGTTCTAAACGTTCAATAGGGATATCTGGCTTTAGTTCTTGTAATAGAGCAGTAATAGTAGATTGCAGGTCTGTCACAGTTTCAGGTATTCCCCTTATGCGCAAGTTTGAACGTCTGGCTCTATTTTCGTAATCTTCGAGCTTAGTTTGAAGTATTAAATTCTCTTCTTTTAATTGTTCCAATTCTGTTATATTTTCTTGGGTTGTAATTTCAATTTCATCCATTTTTATTTCTAAGGCTGCGGTGCGGTTTCCCAGCTCTCTTATTTCTTTGGTTAGGCTTTTTGTTATTTGGTCTGAGGTTTGTTTTAAAGCCTTATGAAGCATCTTTTCAAATTGTAATAATATTACTGGGGATACTGAGGAGGCTTGTGGAGAAGTTTGTGAGAGGATTTGTTCTGTATCTGACTCAAATGGAGAGTCTTGCTGTGACATTTTCTGTCTGTGAGAGCGCCCTGATGCTGTATATTGTGAGGTGACTGGAGCTGCTTCAGCTGCAGTGAGTGCCTGTGAGCTCTTTGTGAGATGATTTTTATTTCTGCCACGGTTTCCTCCCAGTACCATATTTCCTGCCCAAACTTTCACAGTTTGTTCCCTGGGGCAAAAAGGTTCAAATGGATACCTTTTGAGCCTGCAGGCTCCGCTTTGTCCTTCTCTTCTCTCCTTAGCGGTGTGGAGCTCTAACAATGCATGTCTGCTCTGCTAGGCTCCGCCTCCTGCCGATCTCCCCAGGGCAAATTTCAATCATCACACAAACAATGGAAACTGTGGACTGACTGGTGTCAAACAAAAAAATCTGAATAATACTTATGACTTACATACAATCAAAAAACACGAAAAGCTGTGTACACGCACGTTTTGTTTAATTTCAATTATTATTTTCTCTTTTCTTTAAATTATTTGTTTAATGTACATTGTAATCTGTTTAAAACTTTTTTATTTTCTTGCTCAAAGCAATAACCAAACCCTAACTAAGATGGGTAATTCATTAAGCACTACAAATGTATGATGCTAACACATGTACATCATGAGGGATACAGAGTCTCCCCTCCCAGGACACAGTGGGAACCCAGAAGGGATGTCAGAGGGGGAGATTCACCCTCTTACAATAAAAAGACAGTGGATATTGTCTTGAACCATTCTAATAAGAAACTCATCAATATATGCAATGTATAAGTGCCTACAAATTGCTTGGTACAATATAACAGCTGATGTTGCTTTTATTGTGTTTTTTTTAATCTTGTCATTGTGTTATACTATACTCATGGTATACTTTTGCACCTTTTCTGACAAAATTCAATAAAAATCTATTGCAATAAAAAAAAAAAAAAAAAAAAATGTTGACCCAATGCAAAAAAAAAAGAAAAAATAGCATAAGGTCTAAAAATCCATACTAGACCTTTATCCAGTCATGCAGTCAAGGTGCCAGTAAGCATATGATTATGGGTTACATAGTAAAAATATCAACATTAAGAAAAACACATACTGTAGTAAAAAAAAATAAAAATCTTTGATGCAAATCCAACATCAATCACAATAGAACAAAATAAAAAAATGTCTTTAGTTTTGATTAATTATTTACATAAATTAGTTTAGTTAAATTCATTCAATTAGTTTAATTCATTTTCTGGATTTGTTTTGTTAATTCAATTTCAAATCAAATTTTTCTAATTCCATTCAAATTACATTTGAATTTGATTTGAATTTCATTGGAAATCTAATTTATTCAATTTATTTAATTTAATTTAATTTATTCAATTAAAAATTTGAATTTTTGAAGATGTTTATATTCTTTCTATTCCATTGTTTTTTTATTTTCTATTCTTTTATTTTCCATTATATTGTTTTCTTTTGTATTCTATTCTATTCTTTTCTATTCTATTCGATTGCACATTTATTCTATTTGAAATACGGTTATATTGTTATATTCTTTCTGTTTTATTCTTTTCTATTATATTCTATTCTAATATTTTATTTTCTATTTTATTGTTTTCTATATGTTTTCTATTCATTTGAATTTGAATTTATTCTATTTGAAATTCGAATTTCAGAAGAGGTTATATTCTTTCTATTCTATATTCTATATATTTTGTTCTGCTTTACTCTATTCTATTCAAATTCAAATTTATTTTATTTGAATTTTTGGAAATGATTATATTCTTTTTTTTTATTCTATTCTCTTCTATTCCTTTCTATTTGAATTTAAATGTATTCTATTTGAAATTCAAATTTAAGAAGATGGTTATATTCTTTCTATTTTAATCTATTCTATTTTATTGTACTCTTTATTTTCTATTCTACTTTATTCTGTTCTTTTATTATCTATTCTATTTTGTTCTGTTTTACACTAATCTTTTATTTTCTATTCTATCAATTTTTTCTATCTTATTTTTTCTATTCTTTTATTTTCCATTCTGTTCTGTTTTACTCTATTAGATTCTATTTTTTATGTTCTATTCTTTTATATTCTATTCTTTTCATTTATATTCTATTCCTCTATTTTCTATTCTATTTTAATTATCTTTGGAAATTAGAATTTGATTTGAAAACAATTCAAATTGGAATTAGATTAAAATTTGAATTTGATTAAAAAACTACCATACATACAAGTCGATCCGAGTATAAGTTGAGGCCCCTAATTTACCACAAAAAACTGGGAAAAACGTATTGACCCGAGTATAAGACGAGAGTGAGAAATGCAGAGGGTCATGCCCATCTGCAGCTGCATGCCTCCCTGTGTCCTGTGCAGCTTATCTGTATCCTGTGCATGTGTCCTGTGTCCTGTGTCCTGTATATGTGCATGTGTCCTGTGTCCTGTACATGTGTATGTGTCCTGTGCATGTGTCCTGTACATGTGTATGTGTCCTGTGCATGTGTCCTGTACATGTGTATGTGTCCCTGTGTCCTGTACATGTGTCCTGTACATGTGTATCTGTCCCTGTTTCCTGTACATGTGTCCTGTGTCCCTGTGTCCTGTACATGTGTCCTGTGTCCCTGTGTCCTGTCCCTGTGTCCTGTACATGTGTCCTGTGTCCCTGTGTCCTGTACATGTGTCCTTTGTCCTGTACATGTGTCCTGTACATGTGTCCTGTACATGTGTATGTGTCCTGTGTGCATGTGTCCTGTGTGCATGTGCAGTCTACCTGTGTCCTGTGCAGCCTCCCTGTGGTGATCTCCATCCTCCCTGTGGCGATCTCCATCCTCAGACGGTGGCCGGCATGTGATGATACTGTTCGGCGGCCATTCCACTGTTCAAAAGCCGCGCCTCCTCCTCGTCTGTGATAGGTAGTCAGCGGTCAGCCTACCACAGACATTATTTCATTCTCATACCACGGACGAGGATGAGAGAATGTCCGTGATAGGCTGTACACTGACAGCTGTTCAGCCTATCGCAGACAAGCAGGAGGCGCGGATTTTGAAAGCTGGAATAGCCTCCGAACAGTATCACACGCTGGCCGCCGTCTGCCTGCATGACATGCTGATCATGCAGACAGACGGCGGTGACTCGAGTATAAGTCGAGGGGGGCACTTTCAGCCCAAAAAAAAGGGCTGAAAAATTTGACTTATACTCGAGTATATATGGTATTTAAATTCCATTTGAAAACTATTTGAATTCAATTTTGTCCAAAATTTTGATTCGTTATTTTGGATTCATTTAATTGTTAACTAAAAATGTGTCTGAATTTCAATTCAGAACAAAACAAATCACACATGTCTATTGAACAATGCTCTGACGACCCAACAACATGATCTCCCAAGCCACAATGACCTTTTATTGTCACACTCCCATCACAAATAGCAGCTTACAGGATGGATGTCCACAAAAGTTCACAAACCAGGATGCTGGCTGATTTCATTAATGATATATGGCTTGCTTGTGTACAATCTAAATGTATAATAATCCTCCTCACCACCTATTCAGTATAGTTGTAGTTTAGCAGGCAGTCCATCTGAAATGGGTGCAACAACAGTGCATGTTCACAGGGTATAGTGAATATGTGTCATGGGATTAAAGGCTAAAGAAATAATACATGCACGTGATTTTGCAGGTGCATTTAGCCATTGTACCAGCACAAAGCAGATTGTGGGTGAAATGTCAGGATCCTGCACAGTCTTCCTCTGGTAACCATGTCACTGTACAAGCTTTCTGTTACAAGGCTAGAGGAAGAATGAATGAACTACAGTATAAGCATGTTGATCAACACGCCCACAGCCCATTCAAATTACAAGTACGTCTTCCAGTGGAGGATGGGACTTATCGTTTTTTCATTCGAACAACTCTGTGAATGAATGATGCGGCTGTGCAGGAGAAGCACCACACAGCCATGCTGTTTTCAAAATGTATGGGGATCCTTGGCAGGATCCCCCACCTGCTGTCAGGAAGGAGAGCTGAGGGAGGGGTGTGGGGGATGCCTAACAGTAGCATTTTACATGTTACACCCTAAATACAGTATGACTGTGCATGTAATATGTTACCAAAGGTGAACTTATACTTTAAAGAAAGTAAATCCAGTGGGATTCCTCAAAAAGTACTATACGTTTACAAACTTTGGATCCTCATTAAAGTTCTTTCATCATCTATCTGATGTCATTCTTCTGCTTCATGCATTTTTTAAACAATGTCTAGAGTCGCATATGATTCTGCCCAAAGAAAGTGCTACTAATGCCCCGTACACACGTGCAGATTTTCCGACAGCAAAACTGTGGATTTTTTTCCGAAGGATATTGGCTCAAACTTGTCTAGCATACACACGGTCACACAAATGTTGGCCAAAAATTCCAAATGTGAGAGCGCAGAGACGTACAAGACATACGACGAACCGAGAAAAAAGACGTTCAATAGCCAGTGCGGCTCCTTGATTCCGAGCATGCGTGAACTTTTGTGTGACGGACTTGTGTACACACAATCGAACAAGTTTTGTTGTCGGAAAATTTGAGAACCTGCTTTGAAACATTTGTGTGCGGAAATTCCGACAGCAAATGTTCGATGGAGCATACACACGACTTTCCGACAACAAGCTCACATCCAACATTTCCCATCAGAAAATCCAATCGTATGTACGCGGCAAAAGAGTAATATCTCAGCACAAAGAGAGCAAAAAGTATGTGTATGGATTGTAAGGAGCTGTTATGCACACACATGTTAAACAGTTTATTTAACTAAAACTCATTTACCATTGAGCTAACCAATTCATATATGATACATTTTATGGAAGTCTGTCAGAGTCTGCATCTCACTCTTTTTATATCAGAGTTCATGGCAAATGACAGCTGATAGTTTAAAGGAATAGAGGACAAAGCCTAATATCTGTTTGTCATTTTGACAACCCTTTGTTTCAGACTAATGCCCTGTACACACGGTCGGACATTGATCGGACATTCTGACAACAAAATCCATGGATTTTTTCCGACGGATGTTGGCTCAAACTTGTCTTGCATACACACGGTCACACAAAGTTGTTGGAAAATCCGATCGTTCTGAACGCGGTAACGTAAAACACATACGTCTGGACTATAAATGGGGCAGTAGCCAATAGCTTTCATCTCTTAACTTATTCTGAGCATGCGTGGCACTTTTTGCGTCGGGTTTGTGTACACACGATCGGAATTTCCGACAAAGGATTTTGTTGTCGGAAAATTTTATAGCAAGCTCTCAAACTTTGTGTGTCGGAAATTCCTATGGAAAATGTGTGATGGAGTCTACACACAGTCTGAATTTCCGACAACAAGGTCCTATCACACATTTTCCATCGGAAAATCCTATTGTGTGTACAGGACATAAGGGTCTGTATTTTGTTGAAATTAATAAATGACAGTTATATTAATTTGTATAAGGTCTACAATCATTATTTTATATAATAAAGAGAACAGCATGTGGTTAAGTATTTTACATATGGTCCTAATTTATTTTCTTTATATTTAAATTTTGGGTTTTATTTTACTTCATATGCATTTAATGTCCTATTGTCTTCTGTGTCATTCTTCAGATAAAAAGTTAATTTCCAGATTGTTATACTAACCCTGAATAATCTGCCAACTGTTGTATATTGCTCAAATTGGGATGCAGTTCTTGTCAAAGAAAAGTGCAAACCCGTGTAATCTCATCTTGCTATTAAAGTGGAAGAAAAGCCTAAGTCAGTAATCTTAAAAATGTTCCCTTTCCCCTCCTCCTACTGATCCTGCCTAACCTGTGCAAAAAAAATCTCTGGTCTGGTCACCTGATTCTGCCACTGTGAAAAAAAAGAGGCAAAAGGCACACAGTATTCTCGCAAATACTGATTGAGGGGTCCAGAACGGCTGTTCTAAGTGGAAACAAATGATATTTCAGTTTTCTCTGGGTTTTGGATTTTGAGGTTTGGAGGCTTCAAAGAATCTTGGAAGGGGTGAATTCTCCAAACCAGTGTCCAGATCCTACCAAAGCCCAGCAACATTTTTGTACAGGTGTAAAGATCTGATATAAGTAAGGGGATGCTAGTAATTCAGGCTTCCACCCAGGAGACAGAATGTTCCCTGCCTAGGCCAGGGAGTGCACCAGTGACAATAGGAGCTGTGAGAGCACAGAGATAGTATCATACAGAAGTTGCACAGGAGCACATTAGTGCTGTGAGTTGGTCTGTGGGACCAGACCAAAGGACTAAAGTCTAAGCTTGAGGCCTGATCAGCCCCTCCCTTTCTTTTCCCTAACCTTTTCCCCCTCCCCCCTCTATTTTTCCCCCCACCCCTTCACATCCCCTTTCCCACTATTATTCTATTCCTACTTTTCCTTCATATGGCAGACAGTTCTCTTACGTCCGGCTCGACTCTTACAGCAGGTAACTATCTAATAGTTGGCAGTTAAACAATTTAGTTTTGGACAGTCGTTAACATCTCTTTCTTTTTCTTTAAACACACTCTTTTTGTGAATATTTTGATGGCTCTTAAGTGTACGTTATCTCATGCAGTGATATACCCATTTTGGTCCCCCAACATACATCCCCTAAGGAAGCCCTAACGGGTGAAACATGTATTATAGTGCTGAGTGACTCCTTATTCATTACTTAATCTGATATGTACTGCTGTTTGCTTTATATTATGTACAGCCAGCATAATTTTTAAACTTTGTTTATGTTTAATAAAATGTGATTTATACTTTTTACTCTGATGTTCGTCTAAATCTATTTGCCTGGCACCCATAAAATCCCACTAAATTACTTTCCTGACTATATTTGTTACTCAGGGATAGTGGTGCCCTCTTTGTGACACTGTCACCTATCCATACCAACCAATTATATAAATCATATAACTACAAAACACTGTTGTATACAGTTTATTTTGTTTTCACATTTTCATCTAGCATGTACCGTATATACTCGAGTATTAGTCGAATTTTTCAGCACATTTTTTTGTGCTGAAAGTGCCCCCCTCGACTTATACTCGAGTCAAGCACTTTTCTGCAGCAAAAAATTTCATTTTCCGAACCAACTTTGGGGCCCCGAGATACGGGGACCCAAAATCGGTTCGGAAAATGTCATTCTCTGCTGCAGAAAAGTGCTTGACATTTTCTGAACCGATTTTGGGGCCCCATATCTCAGGGCCACTTGGTGCTAGAAACCCCAAATTTGGTATGCAAACCCAGTGGAACTGGTACCATAACATATCCAAAGCTGGTGTTCCTAGCACCAAGTGGTCCTGAGATACGGGGCCCCAAATCTGGTTCGGAAAATGTCATTCTCTGCTGCAGAAAAGTGCTTGACATTTTCTGAACTGATTTTGGGGCCCTGTATCTCGGGGCCACTTGGTGCTAGAAACCCCAGCTTTGGAAATGTTATGGTGCTAGTTCCACTGGGTTTGCACACCAAATTTGGGGTTCTTAGTACTAAGTGACCCCGAGATACGGGGCCCCAAATTCGGTCAACTGTGTCTATCTGCAGCAATGTCATTTCGGGACCCTTTGGGTTCAGAGACCCCAAATTTTGGCTGCAGCTAGGGGGCATCTAGGAACCCTTAACTACAAAGTTTGAAGTTCAGGGGACCTATGGCTGCAAATGGGCACAGTGAGGCATGCAAATGGGCACAGTGATGCTGCAAATGGGCATTGTTGACCCTCTTTTCAACTTAAAGTAGCTGTGCATTTCTCACCCTCGTCTTATACTCGGGTCAATAAGTTTTTCCCATTTTTTTGTGGTAAATTAGGGCCTCGACTTATACTCGGAAGGACTTATACTCGAGTATATACGGTAATTCATTTCATTACTTTAAGACCATGTCATTAGGAATCATGAGAAGAGAATCATTTGCTTTTTTCACAAACATAATGTTGCCTGTAATGTAGTGAAAAATGGCTTCACCCACACATGTTATATTACCTTGTAATATCAATCCAAAACAACGGTACTTGATAAGAATGTTATTTTAACCACATCAGCCCCAGAAGAATTGGCTGCACAATGACCAGGCCATTTTTTGCGATACGGCACTGTGTTGCTTTAACTGACAATTGCGCGGTCGTGCGATGCTGTACCCAAACAAAATTGAAGTCCTTTTTTTCCCACAAATAGAGCTTTCTTTTGGTGGTATTTGATCATCTCTGCGGTTTTTATTTTTTGTGCTATAAACAAAAAAGTGTGACAATTTTGAAAAACAACACAATATTTTGTACTTTTTGCTGTAGCCCCAATTTTGTTTTAAAAAGCTAATTTTTTAATCAGTTTATGCCCATATGCATTCTTCTACATATTTGTGGTAATAAAAATCTCAAAAAGCGTATATTGATTGGTTTGCACAAAAGTTATAGCGTCTACAAAATAGGGGATAATTTTATGGCATTTTTAATAATTATTTTTATTTTTTACTAGTAATGAAGGCAATCTGCGATTTTTATCGAGACTGGGATATTATGGCAGACACATTGGACACTTTTGACACATTTTTGGGTTGATTGACAATTATACAGCAACCAGTGCTATAAAAATGCACAGATTAATGTATAAATGTCACTAGCAGGGAAGGAGTTAACACTAGGGGGCGATCAAGGGGTTAACTCTGTTCCCTATGTGTGTGTTCTAACTGTGGGGGGTGGGATTGACTATAGGAGATGAGAGATCATGGTTCCCAGCTCGTAGGAACTCACAATCTCTCTCTCCTCTCCTCACAGAACTGGGATGTGTGGGCTTACACAAACACATCCCTGTTCTGCCTCTTGTGCCCGCGATCCCTTGTGGCAGGCGATCATCGCGACCTCATCTCACGTGCATCAGCGCCCCCGCTGTGCAGCGGGCGCGCAAGCGCACCTGCTATCCTGCTTAAAGGGACTGACGTATAGCTATGGTTTGCGTGATCGTGCCAACCTGCCGCTATAATGACAGTGACTGGTCGGCAAGTGGTTAACCACTTGCCGACTGCCTAACGCAGATATACTGCAGCAGAATGGCACGGGCAGGCAAAATGACGTACCTGGTACGTGATCTGCCTCCCGCGGGCGGGGGGAGCATTGCGCCCCCCCAGTGCCCGAGGCGGTCGGCTTCGTTAGGGGAGCGATCCAGGCTGAGGGGGAGGCCACTCATTTGTGGCCACCCCCTCGTGATCGATCCCAACGAATGACAATCTTCCTCTGCTGCTGTAATGTAAACAGTGGCAGAGGAAGTGATGTCATCTCTCCTCAAGCCGGTCTTTTTGTTCCGGCGCCGAGGAGAGAAGACATCGATGTGAGTTGCACAACACTACACTAACAGTAGAACACACTAGGCACACTTTTCACCCCCCATCCCCCCCTAATCGCCCCCGATCACCCCCCTGTACCCCCTGTCACAGTGACACCAATAGCAGTTTTTTTTTTTGCATTGGTGTCAGTTTGTGACAGTTATAAGTGGTAGGGCAGTTAGTGGTAGCCCCCTTTTGGTCTAGGATACCCCCCTAACCCCCTTAATAAAGTTTTAACCCCTTGATCACCCCCCGGCACCAGTGTCACTAAGCGATCATTTTTCTGATCGCTGTATTAGTGTCACAGGTGACGCTAGTTAGGGAGGTAAGTATATAGGTTTTCCGTCAGTGTTTTATAGCAACAGGGACCCCCATATATTACCTAATAAAGGTTTTAACCCCCTGATTGCCCCCTAGTTAACCCTTTCACCAGTGATCACCGTATAACTGTTACGGGTGACGCTCTTTAGTTAGTTTGTTTTTTATAGTTTCAGGGCACCCACCATTTATTACCTAATAAAGAATAATAATAAAAACCTGAAGGGTCTGGTATGGAATTTAGGGGGAACCCCACGTCATTTTTTTTAAAAATTTTGGCCGGGGTTCCCCTTAATATCCATATCAGACCTGAAGGGCCTGGTATGGAATTTAGGGGGACTCCTACGTCCTTTTTTTTTTTTTTAATTTTGGTTCGGGGTTCCCCTTTGGGGAATTCCCATGCCGTTTTTATCAATGAACTTCTATGTGTATTGTCGGCAATGCAATAGCCGCGGTAGTTTTAAATGAGTTTTTTCCTTCAAAATGTCATTTTGCTGTCAGACTGTTCTAAACACAGGAAACATGCGCCCCTTTACAGGCATACTTTAGACACCCCCCAGGTACGAAATTTAAAGAGATATTGCACTTTTATTGTTTGACTTTAAGCATTATTAAAATCACTGCTCCTGAAAAAACGTCCGTTTTAAAAAAATTTTTTTGCATTGATCCATGTCCCCTGGCAGGACCCAGGTCCCCAAACACTTTTTATGACAATAACTTGCATATTAGCCTTTAAAATTAGCACTTTTGATTTCTCCCATAGACTTTTAAAGGGTGTTCCGCGGCATTCGAATTTGCCGCGAACACCCCAAATTGTTCGCTGTTCGGCGAACTTGCGAACAGCCAATGTTCGAGTCGAACATGAGTTCGACTCGAACTCGAAGCTCATCCCTAGTGAAGAGGAAGTCACTCATCTGTCAGATTCAGGCTCGGAATACGATTCTGTAGACAACAGCGGCTCCATGACAGATAGCTCTGATGACGGAGTTGTGGTCCCTGCCAAGGTCAGGCGTACCAGACCCCGAACTTCTTCTTCTTCATATGGAACAGAGAAGTACTAGCACCACTATGCCTTCTGGTGAACTGGCAAGCACCAGCAGCCATAGTACACCCTGGTCATACATCCAGCACTGCAGTAACACTTGGTGACATGGCGAGTCCCATAAGTGCAGTTCAAGCTGGCGAGGTGGCAAGAACAAGTAGTTCCCGCTGCCACCAAGAAGATGAACACAGGCCCGTCGTGCCCATAGTGCCCTTCCTGCTGCATTCGCCAATCCTAATTGGGAACCCACCACTTCTGCAGCACCCCTACTTCCCCATTCACTGGCCAATCCGGCATTCAGGTGGAAACAGTTGATTTTACGTCACTGGATTTTTATTCGCTGTTTTTCACTGAAGATCTCTATAGATCTATTGTGGACCAAAGCAATTTGTATGCTGGTCAACACATCGCCACTATTCCCCAATCCTCCCTTGCCAGAGATTGGAAACCAATTACGGTTTCCGAATTTAAGATCTTTCTGGGCCTTTCCCTCCTCATGGGCATAACCAAAAAGAGTGAGTTGCGGTCTTATTGGTCCACTGACCCAATTCACCATATGCCCGTGGTCCCTGCTTCCATGGCCAGGGCACGATACGAGCAGATTTTGCAGTTCATAAACTTCAACAACAATGAACTCTGTCGTCCTCGTGGAGACCCTGAATATGATCGGCTCTACAAAATTCGGCCCCTCGTAAACCACTTCAACTAACGTTTTGCAGACTTGTTTACTCCCCATCAAGTTGTCTGCGTTGATAAGTCCCTGATTACGTTTTCTGGCTGCTTGTCATTAAAACAGTACCTTCCCAGCAAGCGTGCCAGATACAGGGTCAAGATGTATAAGCTCTGTGACAGGGCCACAGGCTATACATGTAGTATTATGGTTTACGAGGAAAAGATAGTTATGTAGAGCCGACAAACTGCCCTGACTACATAGGAAGCACTGGCAAGATTGTGTGGGACTTGGCGTCACCCTTATTCGGAAAGGGGTACCACTTGTATGTGGACAATTATTACACAAGCGTGCCACTTTTTAGTCACCTTTTTAAACATCAGATTGGAGCATGTGGCACTGTGTGACCTAATCGCTGGGGCTTTCCCCAGCGGCTTGTAGATTCCCATCTTAGGCTGGGGGATAGAGCCTGCTTGCAGTGTAATAATTTGCTCGCTATGAAGTGGAGGGATAATAAGAATGTTTTCGTTCTTACCTCCATTCATGCAGACACGATGGTCTAAATTACTACGGCGATTGGTGTTGTGGAGAAACCCCTCTGTGTCCACGAATATAACCTTAACATGGGAGGGGTGGACCTCAACGACCAGTTGTTGGCACCGTACCTAGTTGCCCATAAGGCCAGACGCTGGTACAAAAAAGTGTCTGTTTATTTATTTCAATTGGCTTTGCTGAACGCTTATGTGCTATACAGAGCTTCAGGATGGACTGGATCCTTCCTTAAATTCCAGGAAGAGATCGTCAGAGCCCTTCTGTTTTCAGGCGGTGCTCCACCTCACCTTCCCCAACCAAATGCAGTAAGCCGGCTGCATGAGAGGCATTTTTTTTATGTCCTCCCGAGTACCCCTACCCAACGAGCCCCCCAAAAAAGATGTTGTGTTTGCAGCAAGTGCGGATATAGGCATGACACCCGCTATTATTGTCCCTCCTGTCCTGACAATCCTGGTCTTTGCATTGGTGTATGTTTTGAACGCTACCATACACTAGTTGAGTTTTAGCGTAGGGTACAGCACTGCACAGACTAGGACACACTTTCACAGGGTCTCCCAAGATACCATTGCATTTTGAGAGACCCGAACCTGGAAACGGTTATGCCCCGTACACATGGTCGGATTTACCGACGGAAAATGTGTGATAGGACCTTGTTGTCGGAAATTCCAACCGTGTGTAGGCTCCATCAGATTTTCCGACACACAAAGTTTGAGAGCAGGCTATAAAATTTTCCGACAACAAAATCCGTTGTCCGAATTTCCGATTGTGTTTACACAAATCCGACGCACAAAAGTGCCACGCATTCTCAGAATAAATAAAGAGATGAAAGCTACTGGCTACTGCCCCGTTTATAGTCCTGATGTACGTGTTTTACATCACCACGTTCAGAACGATCAGATTTTCCGGCAGCTTTGTGTGACCGTGTGTATGCAAGACAAGTTTGAGCCAACATCCGTCGGAAAAAATCCTAGGATTTTGTTGTCGGAATGTCCGATCAATGTCCGACCGTGTGTAAGGGGCATTACTGTTATACTGTAATGTTAATTTGTTTTATTGTTAACTATCATTTGCTTAGCAGGTACACCATTCAGTTGCGGCGCGGATTTATTTATCTTGACAGCAACAGCGTGTGCTCCCACGATACATAAAGCCGTGACTCCAGTGCTGTCGGAGGTGATTTCACCACCACAGTTACATACTTCAGCATATATGCTGAAGCATGGGGGCAGCAGAGGGCGGAGGAGCGATTTGCTCCTAACTTTTTCGGGAGGATGCCCCCATGCTTCGGCATATGTATACGGTGCATATATGCCCATCATTAGAAGTGGGTGGATGAAGGGAGGTATTCTAATGGTGGACATACCCACCGATCAATCTCTTTTTTTCATTCAGCCCACAGGCTGCATGAAAAAAAAGTTTACAATATATGTCCAACAAGGACCAGCAACGTACTGGTATGAGTGGTTATACCAGAATGATTCCTGCAGGTTTAGGTATCATCTTGGTATCATTCCTTTCAGCCAGCGGTCAGCTTTCATGTAAAAGCATTCCTAGCTGCAAATTAGCCTCTAGACTGCTTTTACAAGCAGTGGGAGGGAATGCCCCCCCACCATCTTCCATGTTTTTCTCTGGCTCTCCTGTCCCAACAGAGAACCTGAGAATGCAGCTGGTGTTTGAGCCAGCTGACCATAGAGCTTATCAGAGACAAGAATGGCTCCAAACATCTCTATGGCCTAAGAAACTGGAAGCTACGAGCATTTCATGACTTAGATTTCGCCGGATGTAAACAGCGCCATTGGGAAATTGGGAAAGCATTTTATCACACCGATCTTGGTGTGGTCAGATGCTTTGAGGGCAGAGGAGAGATCTAGGGTCTAATAGACCCCAATTTTTTCAAAAAAGAGTACATGTCACTACCTATTGCTATCATAGGGGATATTTACATTCCCTGAGATAACAATAAAAATGATTTAAAAAAAATAGATAAAAAAGCAAAAAAAAAAAGCACTCCTGTCCCCCCCTGCTCTCGCGCAAAGGCGAACGCAATCGTCGGTCTGGCATCAAATGTAAATAAACAGCAATTGCACCATGCATGTGAGGTATCACTGCAAAGGGCAGATCAAGGGCAGTAATTTTAGCAGTAAATCTAACGTGGTAACCTGTAAAGGCTTTTAAAGGCTTTTAAAAATGTATTTAGTTAGTCGCCACTGCACGTTTGTGGGCAATTTTAAAGCATGTCATGTTTAATATCTATGTACTCGGCCTAAGAACATCTTTTTTACTTCATCAAACATTTGGCCAATATAGTGTGTTTTAGTGCATTAAAATTTAAGAAAGTGTGTTTTTCCCCAAAAAATGCGTTTGAAAATCGCTGCGCAAATACCGTGTCAAAAAAAAAAAATGAAACACCCACCATTTTAATCTATAGGGCATTTGCTTTAAAAAATATATAATGTTTGGGGGTTCAAAGTAATTTTCTTGAAAAAAAAATAATTTTTTCATGTAAACAAAAAGTGTCAGAAAGGGCTTTGTCTTCAAGTGGTTAGAAGAGTAGGTGATGTGTGACATAAGCTTCTAAATGTTGTGCATAAAATGTCAGGACTGTTCAAAATGACCCCATTTTGGAAAGTAGACACCCCAAGCTATTTGCTGAGAGGCATGTCGAGTCCATGGAATATTTTATATTGTGACACAAGTTGCGGGAAAAAGACAATTTTTTTTTTGCACAAAGTTGTCACTAAATGATATATTGCTCAAACATGCCATTGGAATATGTGAAATTACACCCCAAAATACATTATGTTGCTACTCCTGAGTACGGGGATACCACATGTGTGAGACTTTTTGGGAGCCTAGCCGCGTACGGGACCTTCAGGCTTTCTAAGGGCGTACATTTTTGATTTCACTCTTCACTGCCTATCACAGTTTTGGAGGCCATGGAATGCCCAGGTGGCATAACCCCCCCCAAATGACCCTATTTTGGAAAGTAGACACCCCAAGCTATTTGCTGAGAGGAATGGTGAGTATTTTGCAGACCTCACTTTTTGTCACAAAGTTTTGAAAATTGAAAAAAGAAAAAAAAATGTTTTTTCTTGTCTTTCCTTATTTTCAGAAACAAATGAGAGCCGCAAAATACTCACCATGCCTCTCAGCAAATAGCTTGGGGTGTCTACTTTCCAAATTGTGGTCATTTGGGGGGGGGGTTGTGCTATCTTGGCATTTTTTGGCCTTCAAAACTGTGATAGGTAGTGAGGAGTGAATCAAAAATTTATGTCCTTAGAAATCCTGAAGGCGGTGATTGGTTTTCGGGGCCCCGTATGCAGCTAGGCTCCCAAAAAGTCCCACACATGTGGTATCCCCGTACTCATGAGAAGCAGCAGAATGTATTTTGGGGTGTAATTCCACATATGCCCATGGCATGTTTGAGCAATATATCATTTAGTGACAACTTTGTGCAAAAAAAAAAAGTTTGTAATTTTCCTGCAACTTGTGTCAAAATATAAAATATTCAATGGACTCAACATGCCTCTCAGCAAATAGCTTGGGGTGTCTACTTTCCAAAATGGGGTCATTTGGGGGGGTTATGGCATTCAAAACTGTGATAGGTAGTGAGGAGTGAAATCAAAAATTTACGCCCTTAGGAATCCTGAAGGCTGTGCTTGGTTTCGGGGCCCCGTACGCGGCTAGGCTCCCAAAAAGTCCCACACATGTGGTATCCCCATACTCAGGAGAAGCAGCTAAATGTATTTTGGGGTGCAATTCCACATATGCCCATGGCCTGTGTGAGCAATATATCATTTAGTGACAACTTATTGTAATTTTCTTTTTGTCATTATTTAATCACTTGGGACAAAAAAAATTAATATTTAATGGGCTCAACATGCCTCTCAGCAATTTCCTTGGGGTGTCTACTTTTCAAAATGGTGTAGTTTGGGGGGTTGTACTGCCCTGCCATTTTAGCACCTCAAGAAATGACATAGGCAGTCATAAACTAAAACCTGTGTAAATTCCAGAAAATGTACCCTAGTTTGTAGACGCTATAACTTTTGCGCAAACCAATAAATATACGCTTATTGACTTTTTTTTACCAAAGACATGTGGCCGAATACATTTTGGCCTTAATGTATAACTAAAATTGAGTTTATTGGATTTTTTTTATAACAAAAAGTAGAAAATATCATTTTTTTTCAAAATGTTCGGTCTTTTTCCGTTTATAGCGCAAAAATGATACGGTGATAAGGTGATGATGAGGTGATAAAATACCATCAAAAGAAAGCTCTACTTGTGGGAAGAAAAGGACGCACATTTCGTTTGGGTACTGTAAAGAACATAGCACATATCATAAGGGACTCCATTTTAGTTCTAAGACACCATCTCATGTTTTACAGGAAAATTGAGAAAACTCATATTTGAGTTTTAACTGAAACCCATATTATCTTTAAGCTGTTATCTATAGAAAACCTTCTCAAGGTTGCCTATACATTTTAGCTAGAATATGGAGTTTGGCCTAGCTCATGTTTGTTCTTGATAAGATTAGTGTGTCCTTCACCTGTTAAAGAATATTCTAATAGTAGAAATGATGCAAGATTTTGTCTTATAACACCAGCTAATAGTTAAATATTAACTGTGTTGAATACCTTGGTTTTGTACTCTCCAAAGGAGAAAGGAAAATCAGTCACAAGAGAGCTGCGGCTCTCGTGGGTCTGCCCCGCCCACTTACTAAGAAGGACATGCTATCCTTTCTTGGAATGATTGGTTACTGCCGCCAATGGATACCTGATTGTTCCTACTATGATAATCTCCTGAGGCAAGCCACAGGTACTGACATGCCAGATTGTGTGAAATGGAATGATGAAATGTACAATGCTTTTGTGTATCTTAAAACTGCAATGGTCACATCTCCTGGACTTGGACTACCTGAATATGGTAAAATGTTTCACTTGTTTGCAAGGGACAACTGTAAAACAATGGCGGGGGTCCTGGCTCAGGAGCATGGGGGGAAACTCCGCCCAATTACGTTTTTTTCAAAAGTTGTGCCGATGCCAGTACAGGGCATGCCGGCGTGTCTCAGAGCTCTGGCATCCTGTGCGATGGTGGTGGAAATGGCTACATCATTCACTCTAGGGCATGCCACCACACTACACACCACTCACAATGTATCCATTCTACTAAAGAACATCCATACCCAGCACATGTCAGCCCAGAGGCTGAGCGGTTATGAAGTAATTTTACTTTCTAACCCAAAACGTGAGATCAAATATGCCTCTCCCACTTCTGGCCCAGCTCCAATCCTGAATGCCTTGCTAGGCTTGAAAGGTGAAGAAGATGAGGTAGTGCCTCAACATGAATGCATGGACCTCATCCACCAAGACACATCCCCGAGACCAGACATGTCTTCAACTGCTCTCCCTGGAGCACAGAATGTCTTTGTGGATGGGTCTTGTTCAAGACCAAATGATAACACATACCATGCAGGGTATGCTGTTGTTCAGCTGCCTGATAAAATACTGGAAGCAAACCCTGTCCCATTCCAATCAGCACAAGCTGCAGAACTTATAGCCCTTACTCGAGCTTGTCAGCTTTTTGAAGGGCAGGATGTAAACATTTACACAGACTCCAAGTACGCGTACGGTGTTGCGCATGATTTTGGAGTCATATGGAAAAGGCGGGGCTATATAGCAGCAGACGGTAAATCCATCTCACATTCCACGCTTGTCACAAGTCTGTTAGAAGCTATACAATTACCAAGGTCCATAGCTATACTACACTGTAGGGCACATACAGGGCAACAGGATGACATAGCCAAAGGCAACGCCTTAGCTGACAAAGCAGCAAAAGAAGCAGCATCCACACAGCCTGCAAACATACAAATGCCATTGCTCTCACCAGAAATTCCTCTTTTGGATCAAACATTGCGTGATCTCCAACATATGCCACAGACCAAGACATCCAGCAATGGAACTCAATAGGTGTGCAGACAAACCCAGAAACTGACCTTGTCTGCCAAGAGGGGAGACCATGTATCCCTGTAGCCAGTGCACCCATTTTTATTTCACAATACCATGGGATAGGTCACAGAGGGTGGAAAGTCACATGTGAACTTTTGGATAAGGATTTTTACATTCCAGGTCTTCCCTCTCTCGTTAAGGCATATGTCTCCAGATGCATCACATGCATTCGGAATAACCCTAGCAACCCTCACAAAGCAAAACACGAACATCTGATATATCCATCTACACCATTCACTCATCTGCAGATAGATTTTACACACATGCCCAAACTAGGTAAAAGACAGGAATATTTGCTAATAATAGTGGACATGTTCTCAAGATGGATAGAATTGTTTGTAACTACAAAGGAAGATGCACAAACAGTAGTGAGGATTCTGATACAAGAAATTATCCCAAGGTGGGGTTGCCCACTACAGATCAACTCTGACAATGGTCCTGCATTTGTGGCCAAAGTTTGTCAAGACCTGGTAAAAACATTGAAAATAGAATGGAAGTTTCATATTCCTTACCACCCCCAGAGTTCAGGTATAGTGGAAAGGATGAACAGAACCATCAAAGATAAGATCAGGAAGGCCACTGGAGGTACGTATGCAAATTGGAAGAAGGTCCTACCAGCTGTACTAGCCGAGGTAAGAATGACACCCTCTAAAAAGACAGGATACTCTCCTTTTGAAGTCTTAATGGGTAGGCCATTCCCCACCCCATGGGCCAGACAGCCACTTATGTTAGAAAGAGGGGACCTAGATCTTATTCAGGAAGAATATGTAAAAAAACTTATTGAAACTTTGGATAAAGCTGAAAGGAATGTTGCTCGCACCTCTCCTTCTTCTTCACAGGAACCTACACACCCTTTCCAGGTGGGTGACACCGTGGTGGTCCAGAGATTGAACCGCACCAAGAAACAAGAGTTTCCCTTCGGACCCCCAACCACAGTGATCGCAGTCACCCGCACAGCTATTTTGGTAGAAGGACAACAAGCCTGGATTCATGCAAGTCGCGTAAAGAAGGTCAACCGGGACCCTAAGAAGCAAGGCAAAGATAAAGCACAGAGAGGTGAAGCAGGTGATATAAATCCTCGAAAACAGAGTGAAGCAGGTGGTCAAGACTCTGAACAAGATGACGTCGCTTATTTCACCACGGACTTCTGGGAAGGCCTTGTGCCTCCTATGCTGGGCTGCCCTGACTGTGTTCCTGCCAACTTGGCTGATAACTAACTGTATTTATTATTCTGAAGATTTGGGACTCATAAAGGGTATTTGTGGGGCCTCTAACACTCTACAACAGAATAATACACATGACAGACACAAGAGAAATGAAAACTCAGAAAGTTTTACAGATAAAATGTTATTGTTGAAGTTTAAATATAGCTACGCCCAGAAATCTGGATTTGAAAAATGTTGGATATGTAGTAAACTCCATCCTAGCACTGCTAGAATCCCCTTAATGGCAGTACCTCTAAACTTCACCCCACTCCTTAATGGCACACCTCCTGTCATCCTTACAGAAGTCATAAGAACACTTTCAAATAATACCCTTACTTTCCAAATTACTGGTAGAAGTCATTCCCCAGACTGGTGTTTTAGGCTGGGAAACTCCACAAATGGAGCTGAAGTTTGCCAACAAGCTAATATTAACTTTTCAATGACTTCAATTGAAAGCCCTTTCTTTCATACTTCAGAACCTACCCTAAACACCACTCTAATAAACTTTCTTAACTCCAGTTCCACTTCCACAGTAGGACAATTATTGTCGAGTTTAACTTTTTCCAGTTTTTCTGATGAAATAATGACAATATTCAACAAACGATCCTTAGCTCTAGGAAACAGTATTTATATTTGTTGTGGAAAAATCTGTCACCCTTGGATCACCACCGAACCCCAAGGATGGTGTTATCTTGCATCCCTAGTCCCCATCATGGGCGTAGTAGGAGATAGCAAGGGAGGACACCTCCTTGAAGCTAGCATGCATCCTAGGTACCCCCTCAAACACCGCAATAAAAGGGAGTTATTTCTTACAAAGGATAAGGCATGGGCTTGGTTCCCCTCATGGACTGGGTGGGGAATAGACTTAATGAAAAGGTTGAATAATTACACTGGAATCATTGATGAAATAATGGAAAAGAATTCTGATGATATTACTAAATTAAATATAGAAACTAGGGCAATTAGAAAACAATTAGAACTACACGAGTTAGCCATAGAAAGCATGAGTGCTGCCTTAACTGGGTTATGTGAAAACACAGAAGATTATGAGTGTTGTACCTGGTTTCATAACACAAGTATGGAGGTACCAGATTATTATGATATAATTGCACAACACCGGAAAGAAGTAAGCAAATTACAAGATGAAGCTAGAAACATTGCTAAGACATGGGATCCTTTTGCAAGCCTAAGTTCTGGGATAGGAATTTTGGCATGGATAAAGAGTGTTGCCATAACTATAATTATGATTGCTCTTTTTGTTTTGTTCCTATATGCCTGTTATAAGCTTATAATGTGCATAATTGTTAAGGCATCCCGAACCCCTGATCCTGCTGCTGAGAATAGAATTTATCTGAGTATGTATTATGATAGAAGAAAATTTACATAACTGTGAAAGATAGTGAGCCATATAAATAATGTCTCAAAGAGGGGATTGTAAAGAACATAGCACATATCATAAGGGACTCCATTTTAGTTCTAAGACACCATCTCATGTTTTACAGGAAAATTGAGAAAACTCATATTTGAGTTTTAACTGAAACCCATATTATCTTTAAGCTGTTATCTATAAAAAACCTTCTCAAGGTTGCCTATACATTTTAGCTAGAATATGGAGTTTGGCCTAGCTCATGTTTGTTCTTGATAAGATTAGTGTGTCCTTCACCTGTTAAAGAATATTCTAATAGTAGAAATGATGCAAGATTTTGTCTTATAACACCAGCTAATAGTTAAATATTAACTGAACCTATTTTCATTTCAATGACATGTATAAGGTTAGTAAAACTCCTCCCATCCCTCAAAAGATATAAATGCTGTATTTCTGAAACTCAAATTAGATGTCATTAAGTGGCTAAGCAAACCTGTCTCCTGTGTCACTTTATTGATATCTCCAGGCCTGGGGGTCAACAGAGGTCTTCCTGCATTACCTGAACCTATCTGGGTGGTCTTAGAAGCCGAAATCTCCTAACAGGTACAGCATTGCATGACCGCACAATTAGCAGTTAAAGTGACGCAGTCCAAAATTGTAAAAAGTGCTCTGGTCAGGAAGGGGGTAAATCCTTTCGGGGCTGAAGTGGTTAAAAGGGGCCAAAAGTGCCACATTTTTCATTTTAGAAGTTCACTAAGCACCTGGTCATTTACATATTCAGTTTGACACTGTCAAAGCATTTTACAGGGAAAATATTTTTTTTAAGAATTTCTCAGCCTGTATAGATTATTGTTATTACAATATTCAAGAGAAAAATACATTTTTGAAACCAAAAAATCAATTATGTATTTACTTTTAGTAAAGAAACATTAACGCGAGTGCAAACATTTCTTCATATGCAACATTTTTTAACTCCTCACCAAAAATGTTAGCATCTATAAAAATGTATGGATGCAATTTTATATTTCCATTTAACAATCTTTTTTGTAACTGGAATATTAAACATCTACAAATACATTTGTGAGATATGTTAGAATTCCAGTATTCAGTATTTCAGTATGAAGCAACTGCATTTTCGCAATGGCCTATGTTCACTTCAACTAAAGTACTTCAAGAGAAAAAAATAGAGAGATTTATACTGAACCTCACTTGATACTGTAAATGCATGCTGGTATTTGTAATTTTCAAAAAGACATGTTAAACAATTAAAGATAAATGCTTTTATTCAGGTTCGTCTGTAAATGTTTAACTTTCTTTTTAGAGAAATTGAAAATATAGCCTACATATCTGTAGTTAAAAGGAGCAATTTAAAATAGATATTTTGACAGGTATCCTTCCAGGAAAAAAAGCAGAGAAGAACAACATCAATTTAACCTGTTTCTTCTTTCCTAATTTCCCTCAAGGTCCATTAACTGAAGCAGTGGTACTTATTCTGTTTCCTTTCACGGTATAATTTCACAGGTTTATTTGCAAGACATTGCAAAACAGTTTACTCAACAGAAACAATGAATATAGAGGAATAATACCACTATATGTCATATTGCCAGATTTTATTTTTGAATCTACTTTCTTTCTAGGCTGCTTTAAAAATATTACATGAAGTATAAGATTTCATTTTTTATCTCACTTTAACTGAAACAAATTGTGAAGTATATATGGGAACACTTGCACTTTTTAAAGAGTGGAGAGGTACCATATTATTATTATTATTATTATTATTATTATTATTATTATTATTCACTAATAATAATATTATTATTTTTTGCCATCAAATTTCTTCAAACAATAAACCAATATGTGGTGTTCTGAGATATTTTGCAGCAATAAAATGGAAAAATAAGTTATTGTGAAATTGCTTTGTTTATTATGTTTTTGTTTAGATGATCACAATGGCATTCATTTTCGAAAGTAGAAAAACATGTTGCAAAGTGATTTTTTTACTTTTCAATGGAAACTTTAGATTAGCTTAGTGAATAAGGTAACAGTAAAAATCCAATCAAGTACAAGCAAAACTTGTGTTTTTTTCCTTGCATGTGATTGTTTATTCTTTAAAAAGTGAATTTGACCATGTTCACCAAGTAAAAATTTTCCTAAAAATATATGATGAGTTACTCCTTTAGTACATCTACCCCATTGCGTTTGAATTTTGTGTAATCAATAATTCTATCGGTGAGAGTGTCCCTATAAGGTGCCACATCCAATCTAACTAGACAAAAGGTCCCCTAAGTGGACTTTTAAGGCACTAACATAATTTGTAGAAAAAGTGTATTTTATTAAATATAATAAGCAAGATAAAAACAAAGTATATTGGAATGGTTACAATTACTGTGTACAAAGTACAAAATCACCACAAAGATTGACTGTAAAGTTCTCGTAAACTCTGACGTGTTTCAGAGTATCAATGTCTCCTTCCTCAGGCGTGTTTATAAAGAGGTCAAACATTACAATAAAGCTATTAAAAACAAAGAATATAAGTGAACTGTGTCTCCAAGAATTTGCCTATTTAAAGTAGCTAGTCTTCACAGCATGTATTGATATAACATCAAATGAGAATTGAGTAGGGATGAGCCCGATGTTTGAGTTGAACGTAAGTTTGACTCGAACATGGGGTGTTCGCCTGTTCGCCGAACAGCGAACAATATGCGGTGTTCGCAGCAAATTTGAAAGCTGCCGGAACACCATTAAAGTCTATGGGACACTAACATGAAAAATCAAAAGTGCTCATTTTAAAGGCTTATATGCAAGTTATTGTCATAAAAAGTGTTTGGGGACCTGGGTCCTGCCCCAGGGGACATGTATCAATGTAAAAACATTTTTTAAAAACGGGTGTTTTTTCAGAAGCAGTGATTTTTTTAATGCTTAAAGTGAAACAATAAAAATGAAATATTCCTTTAAATACCGTGCCTGGGGGGTTTCTATAGTATGCCTGTAAAGTGGCACATTTTTCCCATGTTTAGAACAGTATTGCAGCAAAATTACATTTCTAAAGGAAAAATTGTCATTTAAAACTGATTTCGGCTGTAAAGAATTGTTGGTACTCAGCAATATATATAAAACTCATTGAAAAAAAGAGCAATGGACCCCCCAGTCCATTACCAGGCCCTTTGGGTCTTGTATGAATATTAAGGGGAACACCGAACCATAATGAAAAAAAAATTGCGTGGGGGTCCCCCTGGAATTCATACCAGGCCCTTCAGGTCTGATATGGAAATTAAGGGGAACTCTGTGCCAAATTCAAAAAAACAATGGCGTGGTGGCCCCCCTCAAAATCCATACCAGACCTTCGGGTCTGTTATGGCTTTTAAGGGGAACCCTTAGCCAAAATTTAAAAAAAATGGAGTATGGGCCCCCCTCAAAATCCATACCAGACCCTTATCAGAGCATGCAAGCTGGCAGACCGCAGGAAAAGAGGGGGGATGAGAGAGCGCCCCCTCTTGAACCGTACCAGGCCACATGCCCTCAACATGGGGAGGGTGCTTTGGGGTAGCCCCCCAAAGCACCTTGTCCCCATGTTGATGGGGACAAGGGCCTCATCCTCACAACCCTTGCCCGGTGGTTGTGGGGGTCTGCGGGGGGGCTCATTGGAATCTGCAAGCCCCCTTTAACAAGGGGACCCCCAGATCCCACCCTCCCTGTGTGAAATGGTAACGGGTACATTGTACCTGTACCATTTCACAAAAAAGTGTCAAAAAAATAAAAAAAAAAGACACGCCTTGGGACAAGTCCTTTAGTAAAAAATGAAAAAATTAAAATGTCCCACAAAGTCCATTCATCTTCTTTTATGGCTCCACTGATGGATCAAAAAATAAAATAAAAAAACCCGCCACCGATCCACCACCATGGGAGGCACCCGCCATATGACGCTTCAGCGCCGATGACAGTTCTTTTAAAACTGAGGGCGGGGCAACCTGTTTATGTACCCGGGGGGCCCCGCCCCCCTCTAACGCCACAGGGAAGCCATTGGGAAGTCCCTGTGCATCAAAGGTGCCGGGGTCACCCGGGTATATCACCAAGTGGCCCCGCCCTCAGTTATAAAAGAACTGTCATGGGAGCTGAAGCGTCATACGGCGGGTGCCTCCCATGGAGTCAGATCAGTTTTTAATTTTATTTTTTGGTCCATCGGCAGAGCCATAGAAGAAGATGAATGGACTTTGTGGGCCATTTTTATTTTTTTATTTTTTAATAAAGGACTTGTCCCAAGGTGTGTCTTGCTTTCTTTTAACATTTTGACACTTTTGTTAAATGGTACGGGTACAATGTACCTGTTACCATTTCACACAGGGGGGAGGGATCTGGGGGTCCCCTTGTTAAAGGGGGCTTCAAGATTCCGATCAGCCCCCCGCTCGCAGACCCCCGCAACCACCGGGCAAGGGTTGTGGGGATGAGGCCCTTGTCCTCATCAACATGAGGACAAGGTGCTTTGGGGGTTACCCCAAAGCACCCTCCCCATGTTGAGGGCATGTGGCATGGTACAGTTAAGGGGGGGCGCTCTTTCGTCCCCCCTCTTTTTCTGCGGCCTGCCAGGTTGCATGCTCAGATAAAGGTCTGGTATGGATTTTGAGGGGGACCCCTACACCATTTTTTTAAAGATTTGGCGCAGGGTTCCCCTTAATTTCCATATCAGACCCTAGGGCCTGGTATGGATTTTAGGGGGACCCCCATGCAATTTTTTTTTTTAATTTTGGTTCGGGGTTGCCCTCAATATTCATAGGTAACATAGGTAACAGCGATCACAGGTCAATTAGTTTCAGTATAAATCACACAAATAGGAGACATGAAGGGAACACAAAGACACTGAATTTCAAAAGAGCCAACTTCCCTAAACTACAAACCTTGCTAAAAGGCATAAATTGGGATAAAATATTAGGAACAAAGAATACAGAGGAGAGATGGGTTTGTTTTAAGAGCATATTAAATAAGGGCATTAGCCAATGTATCCCATTGGGTAATAAATTTAAAAGAGCGAACAAACATCCTGGATGGCTTAACTCCAATGTAAAAATGCATATAAAAGCAAAGGAGAAGGCCTTCAAAAAATACAAGGTTGAGGGATCATCCACAGCATTCAGAATTTATAAAGAATGCAATAAGAAATGTAAGGGTGCAATTAGGATGGCTAAGATAGAACATGAAAGACACATAGCGGAGGAGAGCAAAAAAAATCCCAAGAAATTCTTTAAGTATGTAAACAGTAAAAAAGGGAGGACAGATCATATTGGCCCCATAAAGAATGAGGAAGGACATCTGGTTACAAAGGATGGGGAGATGGCAGAGGTATTGAATTTATTCTTCTCCTCAGTATTCACGAGTGAATCGGGGGGCTTCAGTAACCAAAACTGCAGTGTTTATCCTCATGACACAACACAGGAAGCACCTACATGGTTAACAGAGGACGGAATTAAAATTAGACTTGAGAAACTTAACATTAATAAATCACCGGGACCAGATGGCTTGCATCCGAGGGTACTTAGGGAACTCAGTCAGGTGATTGCCAGACCGTTGTTCCTAATTTTTACAGACAGTCTATTGACTGGAATGGTGCCAGCTGATTGGAGAAAAGCCAATGTAGCACCAATATTTAAAAAGGGCCCAAAAAACATCCCTGGGAATTACAGACCAGTTAGCCTAACATCAATAGTATGTAAACTCTTGGAGGGGATGATAAGGGACTATATACAAGATTTTAGTAATAAGAATGATATCATTAGCAGTAATCAGCATGGATTCATGAAGAATCGTTCTTGCCAAACCAATCTATTAACCTTCTATGAGGAGGTGAGTTGCCATCTAGATAAAGGAAGGCCCGTAGACGTGGTGTATCTGGATTTTGCAAAAGCATTTGACACAGTTCCCCATAAACGTTTACTGTACAAAATAAGGTGCGTTGGCATGGACCATAGGGTGAGTACATGGATTGAAAACTGGCTACAAGGGCGTGTTCAGAGGGTGGTGATAAATGGGGAGTACTCAGAATGGTCAGGGGTGGGTAGTGGGGTCCCCCAGGGTTCTGTGCTGGGACCAATCCTATTTAATTTGTTCATAAATGACCTGGAGGATGGGATAAACAGTTCCATCTCTGTATTTGCAGACGATACTAAGCTAAGCAGGGCAATAACTTCTCCGCAGGATGTGGAAATCTTGCAAAAAGACCTGAACAAATTAATGGGGTGGGCGACTACATGGCAAATGAGGTTCAATGTAGAAAAATGTAAAATAATGCATTTGGGTGTCAAAAATATGAATGCAATCTATACACTGGGGGGAGAACCTCTGGGGGAATCTAGGATGGAAAAGGACTTGGGGGTCCTAGTGGATGATAGGCTCAGCAACGGCATGCAATGCCAAGCTGCTGCTAATAAAGCAAACAGAATATTGGCATGCATTAAAAGGGGGATCAACTGCAGAGATAAAACGATAATTCTCCCGCTCTACAAGACTCTGGTCCGCCCGCACCTGGAGTATGCTGTCCAGTTCTGGGCACCAGTCCTCAGGAGGGACGTACTGGAAATGGAGCGAGTACAAAGAAGGGCAACAAAGCTAATAAAGGGTCTGGAGGATCTTAGTTATGAGGAAAGGTTGCGAGCACTGAACTTATTCTCTCTGGAGAAGAGACGCTTGAGAGGGGATATGATTTCAATTTACAAATACTGTACTGGTGACCCCACAATAGGGATAAAACTTTTTCGCAGAAGAGAGTTTAATAAGACTCGTGGCCACTCATTGCAATTAGAGGAAAAGAGGTTTAACCTTAAACTACGTAGAGGGTTCTTTACTGTAAGAGCGGCAAGGATGTGGAATTCCCTTCCACAGGCGGTGGTCTCAGCGGGGAGCATTGATAGCTTCAAGAAACTATTAGATAATCACCTGAATGACCGCAATATACAGGGATATGTAATGTAATACTGACACATAATCACACACATAGGTTGGACTTGATGGACTTGTGTCTTTTTTCAACCTCACCTACTATGTAACTATGTAACATACAATACCCAAAGGGCCTGGTAATGGACTGGGGGGATCCCATGCTCTTTTTTTCAATGAGTTTTATCTATATTGCCGAGACCCGACAATTCATTACAGTCGCAATCAGTTTTAAATGGCAATTCTTCCTTTAGAAATATCATTTTGCTGTGGTACTGTTCTAAACACGGGGAAAATGTGCCACTTTACAGGCATACTATAAACACCCCCCAGGAATGATATTTAACCACTTCAGCCCCGGAAAGATTTACCCCCTTCCTGACCAGAGCACTTTTTACAATTTGGCACTGCGTCGCTTTAACTGCTAATTGCACGGTCATGCAATGCTGTACCCAAACTAAATTTGTGTCCTTTTCTTCCCACAAATAGAGCTTTCTTTTGATCGTATTTGATCACCTCTGCTGTTTTTATTTTTTGCGCTATAAATGGAAAAAGACCGAAATTTTTGAAAAAAAATTATATTTTCTACTTTTTGTTATAAAAAAAATCCAATAAACTCAATTTTAGTCATACATTTAGGCCAAAATGTATTCGGCCACATGTCTTTGGTAAAAAAAAAATGTCAATAAGCGTATATTTATTGGTTTGCGCAAAAGTTATAGCGTCTACAAACTAGGGTACATTTTCTGGAATTTTAACAGCTTTTAGTTTATGACTGCCTATGTCAATTCTTGAGGTGCTAAAATGGCAGGGCAGTACAAAATCCCCGCAAATGACCCCATTTTGGAAAGTAGACACCCCAAGGAAATTGCTTAGAGGCATGTTGAGCCCATTGAATATTAATTTTTTTGTCCCAAGTGATTGAATAATGACAAAAAAAAAATTACAAAAAGTTGTCACTAAATGATATATTGCTCACACAGGCCATGGGCATATGTGGAAATGCACCCCAAAATACATTCAGCTGCTTCTCCTAAGTACGGGGATACCACATGTGTGGGACTTTTTGGGAGCCTAGCCGCGTACGGGGCCCCGAAAACCAATCACCGCCTTCAAGATTCCTAAGGGCGTAAATTTTAGATTTCACTCCTTACTGCCTATCACAGTTTTGAAGGCCATAAAATGCCCAGATGGCACATACCCCCCCAAATGACCCCATTTTGGAAAGTAGACACCCCAAGCTATTTTCTGAGAGGCATGTTGAGTCCATGGCATATTTTATATTTTGAAACAAGTTGCGGGAAAGTGACAATTTTTTTTTTGCACAAAGTTGTCACTAAATGATATATTGCTCACACAGGCCGTGGGCATATGTGGAATTGCACCCCAAAATACATTTAGCTTCTTCTCCTGAGTATGGGGATATCACATGTGTGGGACTTTTTGGGAGCCTAGCTGCGTACGGGGCCCCGAAAACCAATCACCGCCTTCAGGATTTCTAAGGGTGTAAATTTTTGATTTCACTCTTCACTGCCTATCACAGTTTTGGAGGCCATGGAATGTCCAGGTGGAACAAAGCCCCCCCAAATGACCCCATTTTGGAAAGTAGACACCCCAAGCTATTTGCTGAGAGGCATGGTGAGTATTGTGCAGCTCTCATTTGTTTTTGAAAATGAAGAAAGACAAGAAAAATTTTTTTTTTTTTTCTTTTTTCAATTTTCAAAACTTTGTGACAAAAAGCGAGGTCTGCAAAATACTCACTATACCTCTCAGCAAATAGCTTGGGGTGTCTACTTTCCAAAATAGGGTCATTTGGGGGGTTTTGTGCAACTTGGCATTCCATGGCCTCCGATAGGCAGTGAAGAGTGAAAAAAAAAATGTACGCCCTTAGAAAGCCTGAAGGCGGTGCTTGGTTTTCGGGGTCCCGTACGAGGCTAGGCTCTCAAAAAGTCTCACACATGTGGTATCCCCGTAATCAGGAGAAGCAACAGAATGTATTTTGGGGTGTAATTTCACATCTGACCACACCAAGATCGGTGTGATAAAATGCTTTCCCAATTTCCCAATGGCGCTGTTTACATCCGGCGAAATCTAAGTCATAAAATGCTTGTAGCTTCCAGTTTCTTAGGCCATAGAGATGATTGGAGCCATTGGAGTGTCTGATAAGCTCTATGGTCAGCTGGCTGAATCACCAGCTGCATTCTCAGGTTCCCTTTTGAGACAGGAGAGCCAGAGAACAACACGGAAGACGGTGGGGGGGCATTCCCTCCCACTGCTTGTAAAAGCAGTCTAGAGGCTAATTAGCCACTAGGATTGCTTTTACATGAAAGCCGACCGCTGGCTGAAAAGAATGATACCAAGATGATACCTAAACCTGCAGGCATCATTCTGGTATAACCACTCAAAGTCGTGAATGGCGTACCTGAAGACAAAAAAATGGTTAACAATAAAACACAGTAAACGGTAAAGTATAAAAAATTACATACCTGAAAAGCAAACATGATAAAACATAATAACAATAAAACATTGCAGAATAGAATACAGTAAAAAAGAGCAGAACAATAGAGAGAGAATAGAGAGAGAGAGAACAATAAAACGACAACTATTTTTTTAATTTTATATAATTTTTTTGTTGTTTTTTTTGTTTTTTTTTACATTTTTTTTGTAACTGTAACTTTTATAACTGTAACCGGTTCCAGGTTCGGTTCTCTCAAAATGCAATGGCATCTTGGGATACCCTGTGAAAGTGTGCCTAGTCTGTGCAATGCTGTACCCTACGCTAATACTCAACTTGTGAATGGTAGCGTTCAAAACATATACGAATGCAAAGACCAGGATTGTCAGGACAGGAGGGAAAATAATAGCGGGTTCACGTCTATATCCGCACTTGCTGCAGACACAACATCTTTTTTGGGGGGGTTTGTTGGGTAGGGGTGCTCGGGAGGACATAAAGAAAATGCCTCTCATGCAGCCGACTGCATTTGGTTGGGGATGTGAATGGGGGAAGAACGGGTGCTGCAGAAGCGGTGGGTTCCCAATTAGGATTGACAAATGCAGCAGGAAGGGCACTATGGGCACGATGGGCCTGTTTTGTCTTCTTCTTGGTGGCAGTGGGACACCTCACCAGCTCGAACTGCACTTATGGGACTCGCCACGTTACCAAGTGTTACTGCAGTGCTGGTTTGACTACGACCGGGGTGTACTAGGCCACTGGTGCTTGCCAGTTCACCAAAACGCTACCTAAAAAACTGTTAGCGATCACAGGGATCAGGCCTGACTCTGCGAATGCTGCAGTTATGCGTTTAGTGTTTTGTAAGTGACAGTGATCGATCGATACTGCACATGGGTGGGCTTAGCTAGGCTGGGCAGAGGGGCAAAATGCAGGTGCTAGCAGGTATCTGGGCTGATCCCGCTAACACTGCATTTTTGGGAACCCTAAACTGCTGGGGACGCTAGTATAGATCTGATTGGATCAGATATTGATCCGTTCAGATACTATACCACTAAGGGAGGTGTACGGTGCGTGCGTGGGTGTTAGCAGGACTGGCACTAACCTGACGCTGCTTGGGGCTGGTGCTTACCAGTTCACCAAGAAGCTACAAAAAAACTGTTAGCGATCACAGGGATCAGGCCTGACTCTGCAAAATGCTGCAGTTATGCGTTTAGTGTTTTGTAAGTGACAGTGATTGATCGATACTGCACTTGGGTGGGCTGGGCTGGGCTGGGCCGGGCGGAGGGGCAAAACGCAGGTGCTAGCAGGTATCTGGGCTGATCCCGCTAACACTGCATTTTTGGGAACCCTAAACTGCTGGGGACGCTAGTATAGATCTGATTGGATCAGATATTGATCCGTTCAGATACTATACCACTAAGGGAGGTGTATGGTGCATGCGTGGGTGTTAGCGGTACTGGCGCTAACCTGACGCTGCTTGGGGCTGGTGCTTACCAGCTCACCAAAATGCTACCAAAAAAACTGTTAGCGATCGCAGGGATCACGCCTGACTCTGCGAACGCTGCAGTTATGCATTTAGTGTTTTGTAAGTGACAGTGATCGATCGATACTGCACTTGGGTGGGCTGGGCTAGGCCGGACGGAGGGGCAAAACGCAGGTGCTAGCAGGTATCTGGGCTGATCCCGCTAACAATGCATTTTTGGGAACCCTAAACTGCTGGGGACGCTAGTATAGATCTGATCGGATCAGATATTGATCCGTTCAGATACTATACCACTAAGGGAGGCGTATGCTGCGTGCGTGCGTGGGTGTTAGCGGTACTGGCGCTAACCTGACGCTGCCTGGGGCGACGCATATCACCGCCGGGCGATCAGGGGGCTAAACCTTTATTCGGTAATAAACGGCGGGTGCCCTGACACTATAAAAAATAAACGAACTAACCAGCGTCACCCATAACACTTATATGGTGATCACTGGGGAAAGGGTTAACTAGGGGGTAATCAAGGGGTTAAAATCTTTATTCGATAGTATATGGGGGTCCCTGACGCTATAAAACGCTGACGGCGAACCTAAATATTTACCTCCCTAACTAGCGTCACCAGTGACACTAATACAGCGATCAGAAAAATGATTGCTTAATGACACTGGCGACGGAGGGTGATCAAGGGGTTAAAACTTTATTAGGGGGGGTTAGGGGGGTATCCTAGACCTAAAGGGGGCTAACACTAACTGCCCTACCACACTATTTGTCACAAACTGATACCAATGCAGTAATCAGAAAAAAAAAAACTGCTTGGTGTCAGTGTGACAGGGGGGAGGGGTGATTGGGAGGTGATCGAGGTGAATTGGGGGGGTGAAGGGGGGGTGTATTGTGTGCCTGGCATGTTCTACTGTATGTGTGTGTGTTGTGCACTCACATTGCAGTCTTCTCTGCTCTGCGCCGGAATGGAAAATACCGAACCGAGGAGAGATGACATAATTTCCTCTGCTGCTGTTTAGCATACAGCAGCAGAGGAATGATCCCATTGGCTGGGAGCGATCGTGAGGGGGGCCATCAATGGATGGCCTCACCTCCGATCCCCGGGGGACAAACGCCGACCGCCTCGGGCACACGTACAGGTACGTGATTCTGCCTGCCTGTGTCATTCTGCCGACGTATATCATCATGAGGCGGTCGGCAAGTGGTTAAAGGAATATTTCATTTTTATTGTTTCACTTAGAGCATTAAAAAAATCACTGCTCTCAAAAAAACGTCCGTTTCTAAAAAAAACATTTAGCATTGATATATGTCCCCTGGGGCAGGACCCGGGTCCCCAAACACTTTTTATGACAATAACTTGCATATAAACCTTTAAAATGAGCACTTTTGAATTTTCATGTTCGTGTCCCATAGACGGTGTTCATGTGTTCTGCCAAATTTTTTGCCCGTTCGCATGTTCTGCTGCAGACCGAACAGGAGGGTGTTCGGCTCATTCCTGGAAATGAGTACAGCCAGGCTAGCATGAGGGGCATTGGACAGCTGACAACACTGAAGCCAAGGGAGGGCATAGCCCTGTAAGTAAAAAAGAAAAAAGGCGTGGGCCCCCCATGCCCTATATACTCTGAACAGCAGCAGTATACAGGCAGTCCCCGAGTTGCAAACAAGATAGGGACTGTAGGTTTGTTCTCAAGTTAAATCTGTTTGTAATTTGGAACAGTTACATTTTGTAAGTGTAGCTCCAGCCAAAAAATTGATTTTTAAGCTTTTTGGATAACATAGGGAAGGGTTATCATCAACCCTGTAAAATTTGTTTTGATGTCTGTGCCCCTGTTCAGAAGATTTCACCTCACTTTCTGTCCCAATGGCAATTGGATTTAGAAAATTTTGGGTTATTAGGGAAACAAGGATTGGTAATAAAGCATCAGTGGAGACACCTTTTTTCCCGTATTAACTCTTTCAGGAGAGAATTTCCCTTCCTAGGGGAAAAAATGTCCATTTCTAAAAAGACATTTTGCATTGCTATATGTCCCCTGCGGCAGGACCCGGGTCCCCAAACACTTTTTATGACAATAACTTGCATATAAGCCTTTAAAATGAGCACTTTTGATTTTTCATGTTCATGTCCCATAGACGGTGTTCATGTGTTCTGCCAAATTTTTTGCCTGTTCGCATGTTCTGCTGTGGACTGAACAGGAGGGTGTTCGGCTTATTCCTGAAATTGAGTACAGCCAGGCTAGCATGAGGGGTATTGGACAGCTGACAACACTGAAGCCAAGGGAGGGCATAGCCCTGTAAAGTAAAAAAGAAAAAGGCGTGGGCCCCCCATGCCCTATATACTCTGAACAGCAGCAGTATACAGGCAGTCCCCGAGTTGCAAACAAGATAGGGACTGGAGGTTTGTACTCAAGTTGAATCTGTTTGTAATTTGGAACAGTTACATTTTGTAAGTGTAGCTCCAGCCAAAAAATAAATTTTTAAGCTTTTTGGATAACATAGGGAAGGGTTATCATCAACCCTGTAAAATTTGTTTTGCTGTCTGTGCCCCTGTTCAGAAGATTTCACCTCACTTTCTGTCCCAATGACAATTGGATTTAGAAAATTTTGGGTTATTAGGGAAACAAGGATTGGTAATAAAGCATCAGTGGAGACACCTTTTTCCCATATTAACTCTTTCAGGAGAGAATTTCCCTTCCTAGGGGTAGATTTTCTCTCACTTCCTGTTGTCTCCCTCCATTTCTAAGTAGGAGTTGTTTGTAAGTCAGATGTTTGAAAATAGGCGACCGCCTGTATATACTATACGTCCTGCCCTATACACTCTGTGGAAAATTGGGCCTTAGGATCAACACTGAACACTGTAAGCCCTCACAGTTACTCTTGGTGGGCGCTGGAACGGGCCCTGCTGTGAAATATTATATCAAGAATTGTAATTACGCGCCCCTGTTAAACAGGGGCATAAAAATTGGGCCTTAGGCAGTGGTGGTGGTGGTGGTGGTGGCACAACACTGTAAAGCCTCACAGATACTTTTGTTGAGCACAGGAACAGGCCTTGCTGTGAAATATTAGATCAAAAATTGTAATTACACGCCCCTGTTAAGCAGGGGCATAAAAATTGGGCCTTAGGCGGTGGTGGTGGCACAACACTGTAAAGCCTCACAGATACTTTTGTTGAGCGCAGTAACAAGCCCTGCTGTGAAATATTGGATCAAAAATTGTAATTATGCGCTCCTGTTAAACAGGAGCATAAAAATTCGGCCTTAGGCGGTGGTGGTGGTGGTGGCACAACACTGTAAAGCCTCACAGATACTTTTGTTGAGCACAGGAACAGGCCCTTCTGTGAAATATTGGATCAAAAATTGTAATTATGCGCTCCTGTTAAACAGGGGCATACAAATTGGGCCTTAGGCGGTGGTGGTGGTGGTGGTGGTGGCACAACACTGTAAAGCCTCAAAGATACTTTTTTTGAGCGCAAGAACAGGCCCTGCTGTGAAACATTAGATCAAAAATTGTAATTACGTGCCCCTGTTAAACAGGGGCAGAAAAATTGGGCCTTAGGCAGTCGAGGTGGTGCCCTGAACCGAAAATATTCCTAGAAGCATCTTCATGAAAATTGAGGAGGAATAGGATAGTCACTCAGCATAATAGGATACTCACTCAGCATATGCAGTCTTCAAGGGATCCCACATCCATAGAAAAATCATCCAGTTACATCAGCATCAGGTGCTTGGTAGCTGATGATCCAAGACTGATACATTTTTATCAATGTGAGCTGATCAACAGAGTCTGTGGACAGGCGAACTCTGTGATCGGTTACAAAGCCTCCAGCAGCACTGTATGTGCACTTAGAAAGAACGCTGGATGCAGGACAGGCCAGTAGCTCAATTGTATATTGAGCAAGCTCTGGCCAGTGGTCCATTTTCAAGACCCACTAACCCAGTGGATGTTCTGGTGGAAAGGTCTCCAAGTCTGATTTTGCCCCTAGATATTGCTGCACCATGTAATTCAGACGCTGTCAATGGTTGCTGGAACCGATCAGACCTGGGCGCTGAGGACTGAAGAATTGTCTAAAGGCATCAGTTAGCCGGCCACATTCTCCACCGCTCTTTCTGTGACTGAACGAAGCCTCAGCAACATGTTGTCCAGCACCAGGAAATTGTAACCTCCCAGGCTCTGGAAACGCATTGCACAAACCTTTCTGCAAGGCCTCCCAAAGATGTTTCATCCTCTGCTCCCTCTGTGAAGGCTGGATAAGTTCTGCAACCTTACCCTTGTAACGTGGATCAAGAAGGGTTGCCAGCCAGCAATGATCCCTCTCCTTGATACCACAAATCCTAGGGTCCTTTCGCAGGCTTTGCAGGATAAGGGAGGCCAAGCAGCATAAGTTTGCAGAGGCATTCTATTCTGAGTCCTCTGGGTCACTAAGGATCACATGATCCTCAACCACCTCCTCCCAGCCACGTACAACTCTGTGGGTTTCTGGGGACTGCAAATGATCCCTTGAAGACTGCTGCTGATGCTGAGTGTTGTCCTCCACCTCCATGCTGACACAATCCTCCTCCTCCTCTTCTTCATCCTGTGTGATTGGCGAGCCTGAAGGAATACTAGTATCTGGATGAAGGGGGTCTTGAGAGGTAAGGAAGTCCTTCTCTTCCTCCTGCTGTTCTGCCTCAAGTGCCCTGAACATTATTCCACAAAGCGTGTGCTCCAACAGGAAGACAAGAGGGACAGTATCACTGGTGCATGCACTGTCACTGCTCACTATCCTTGTGGCCTCCTCAAATGGTGACAGGACAGTGCATGCATCCTTAATCAGTAGCCACTGGTGTGGCGAAAAAAAGCCAAGCTTCCCTGACCCTTTCCTGGTGCCATACTCACACAGGTATTCATTCATGGCCCTCTGCTGCATGTGCAGCCACTGCAGCATTGCCAACGTTGAGTTCTGCCTGGTGGGCATATCACAAATAAGGCGGTTCTTGAGCAGGTTGCATTCTCTTTAAATGTCAGCCAGCCGAGCACTGGCTCACCACAGACTTTCCTGGCCTGCCTCAGGAGATCCTGTAAGTCAGGGTACCTGCTCAAGAAATGCTGCACCACCAAATTCAGGATGTGAGCCAAACAGGGAACATGGGTCAAGTGTCCCTGTCGGAGGGCGGAGAGGAGATTGGTGCCATTGTCGCATACAACTATTCCTGGCTGAAGCTGGCGTAGTGTCAAAGACCTCTTAGCCTGCCCCTGCAGAGCTGACAGAATCTCTGCCCCAGTGTGGCTCCTGTCCCCAAAGCAGACCAACTCAAGCACCGCATGGCATCTTTTTGCCTGAGTGCTTGCGTAGCCCTCTGAACGCCTACAAAGCACCACTGGTTCAGAGGAGAAATCTGCAGAGGAAGAGGCCATAGAGGAAGAAGAAGAGGAGGGGATGGAGGAGAGACCTGTGGCAGAATCACCACTAACATTTTGGAGGTGTGGTGGTGGAACAAGCACCAACAATACTGAACCCTGTCCTGTATCCTTCCCAGCTGCCAGCAGAGTTACCCAGTGCGCTGTGAAAGAAAGGTAACGTCCCCATCCATGCCTGCTGGACCATGAGTTAGCAGTAATATGCACCTCACTGCTGACTGCCCTGTACAACAAAGCCAAGACATTGCCTTCCACATACTGGTAGAGAGCCAGAATGGCCTTTCTTGAAAAGAACTGGCATTTGGGAACCTGCCACTGAAGTATCGCACATTCCACAAATTCATGAAAGGGGGCAGAGTCTACCAGTTGAAAAGGCAGCAGTTGCAGTGCTAGCAATTTGGCCAAGCTAGCATTCAGACGCTGAGCATGTGGATGGCTGGGACCGAATTTCTTTTGACGGTTTAGAAACTGGGTAGGGAAATTTGCCTGCTAAAATCCGATGTTGGTGTATTGCTAGCAGATTGGCCGCAAGTACTTGGGACACCTATTTCTATACCTTCATTCCTCTCAGTGCAGGTTTCTGAGAGGACTGGAGGTATAATGGGATTGGAGATCCAAGCTGATGAGGAGCAAGGAGAGGTCCGCCTTGTTCTTTGATGTGGGTCTTTTAAGTGCTGTTGCCAACGGACTGCATGGGAGGTCATCATATGTCTGATTAAGCATGTGGTGCCCAAGCGGCTGCTGTTTTGGCCATGCTTGATATGCTTCAGACATATGTTGCAAACAGCAACGGTGCAATCTGCTGCACACATGTCAAAAAAGGCCCACACCAAAGAACTTTTCAAAATATGTGGGGAGTCCACAGTGCCCTGCACCTGCTTAGCTCTGCGGTGTGATGCAATAGGGTGGCTGCCCTTAAGCTGCCCCCTGGAGGGCATCCTACCTCATTGGAGATGTGCCTCTGCTTCCTCCTCTCTTCTATCAGGCACCCAAGTAGAGTCAGTAAACTTATCATTCCCTCCATCTTCATTACTGGAGCAAACTTGGCAGTATGCTGCAGCTCAGGGAACATGACTGCCAGTTTCTTGACCTTCTTGGGCACCCCCTCTCTCTATTCTCACGTTACTCCTTTCCTCAACCTGGGTACCATCATCGGAGCCTTCAAATCGCTACGCATCCTCCTGCAGCATGTACCCGACACTGTGGTCGAATAGTTCAGGGGACTCCTTCGTGCATGATGGTGGGGCTAGGGAAGGAGTGATTGTTGACATGGAGCCGATGGAATAGGCCGCTTTGGCAGCTGCATTGGCAGGCAAACTACTCTGAGCCTGGGTGACAGAGGAGGGGGAGGATGAGGAGGGCTTTGTTATCCATTCCACCAACTCTTCTGCATGTTGTGGCTTAATAACATGGCCAGCTGCATTAAAAAAGGACAAGCGTGCCCCACGGCCAAATGCTGAGGATGCACCATGTCCACGACCAGCACTGTCAACTGTAGACACAGAGCCTGCTTGCCCTCTTTTAGTGGCCTGTGAGCATCTGTCTCTCCTTGGTGGCCTTCCGGACATGCTGTAAATTTTGTTTAGCAAAACCACACTACACTGTGTTACAGAAGTGTAATAACAACTATGGGTGTACTGTATGTATTGTGTACTGTCTACACCACCAGAAAAGTAGTAGCAACTGCACTAGGGGTGCACGGTGCTGTGCACATCAACAGAAGATTAACAACAACTATGGATGCACTGTATGTATTGTGTACACCACCATTAAAATAGTAGCAACTGCACTAGGGGTGCATGGTACTGTGTACACCAACATAAGTTTAATACCTACTATGGGTGCACTGAATGTATTGAGTACTGTGTACTCCACCAGAAAAGTAGTAGCACTAGCAACTGCACTAGGAGTGCATGGTACTGTGTACACCAACAGAAGTGTAATAACAACTATGGGTGTACTGTATGTATTGTGTACACCACCAGGAAAGTAGTAGCAACTGCACTAGGGGTGCATGGTACTGTGTACACCAACAGAAGTGTAATAACAACTATGGGTGTACTGTATTGTGTACACCACCAGAAAAGTAGTAGCAACTGCACTAGGGGTACACGATACAGTGTACACTAACAGAAGTGTAATAACAACTATAGGTGTACTGTATTGTGTATACCACCAGAAAAGTAGTAGCAACTGCCTTAGAGATGAACGGTATTGTGTATACCATAAGAAGTCTAATAGTAACTATGGGTGCACTGTATGTATTGTGTACTGTGTACACCACCAGAAAAGTAGTAGCAACTGCACTAGGGGTGCACGATACTGTGTATAGTGCACCAACAGAAGTGTAATAACAACTATGGGTGTACTGTATTGTGTACACCACCAGAAAAGTAGTAGCAACTGAACTAGGGGTGCACGGTACTGTGTACACCAACAAAAGTGTAATAACAACTATGAGTGTACTATTTTGTGTAAACCACCAGAAAAGTAGTAGCAACTGCACTATGGGTGCACGGTACTGTGTACACCAACACAAGTGTAATAACAACTATGGGTGTACTGTGTACACCACCAGAAAAGTAGTAGCAACTGCACTATGGGTGCACAGTACTGTGTCGGCCAAGGCCTGCAGCCAGATATAGCTAAACTGGATATAGTGGATATATATATATTATATATATATATATATATATATATATATATATATATATATATATATATATAGATATATAGATATATATATATATATATAGATATATAGATATATATATAGATATATATATATATATAGATATATATATAGATATATATATATATATAGATATATATATAGATATATATATACCGTATATACGTCGAATTTTTCAGCACATTTTTTTGTGCTGAAAGTGCCCCCCTCGACTTATACTCGAGTCAAAGCACTTTTCTGCAGCAAAAAATTTCATTTTCCGAACCGACTTTGGGGCCCCGTATCTCAGGGCCACTTGGTGCTAGGAACATCAAATTTGGTATGCAAACCCAGTGGAACTGGTACCACAACATATCCAAAGCTGAAGTTCCTAGCACTAAGTGGCTCCGAGATACGGGGCCCCAAAATCGGTTCGGAAAATGTCATTCTCTGCTGCAGAAAAGTGCTTGACATTTTCTGAACCGATTTTGGGGCCCCATATCTCAGGGCCACTTGGTGCTAGGAACACCAAATTTGATGTGCAAACCCAGTGGAACTGGTACCATAACATATCCAAAGCTGGGGTTCCTAGCACCAAGTGGCCCTGAGATACGGGGCCCCAAAACCGGTTTGGAAAATGTCATTCTCTGCTGCAGAAAAGTGCATGACATTTTCTGAACTGATTTTTGGGGCCCTGTATCTCAGGGCCACTTTTTGCTAGAAACCCCAGCTTTGGCAATTTTATGGTGCTAGTTCCACTGAGTTTGCACACCAAATTTGGTGTTCTTAGCACTAAGTGGCCCCGAGATACGGGGCCCCAAATTCGGTCAACTGTGTCCATCTGCAGCAATGTCATTTCGGGACCCTTTGGGTTCAGAGACCCCAAATTTTGGCTGCAGCTAGGGGGCATTTAGGAACCCTTAACTACCAAGTTTGAAGTTCAGGGGACCTATGGCTGCAAATGGGCACAGTGAGGCTGCAAATGGGCACAGTGATGCTGCAAATGGGCATTGTTGACCCTCTTTTCCACTTACAGTAGCTGTGCATTTCTCACCCTCGTCTTATACTCGGGTCAATAAGTTTTTCCCATTTTTTTTGTGGTAAATTAGGGCCTCGACTTATACTCGGAACGACTTATACTCGAGTATATACGGTATTTATTGAATATTTTCTATTAGAGTTATAACATTTGTGTGTATATATAATTTTTAGTTTTTTATCTATATCACATGGTTATATTTATTATGGAAATTATTTAGATGCTCTCCTGAAATATTCGTATTTATTAATTTGGTACTTTTTTTTTTAATTTGCGCAAAATCACCTTATTATGTGTGTGTGTATGTGTGAGACCCTGCCCTAGGAGAGGCCAATTCAGGGTGTGCCGCCACAAAACCGCCCCCAACGCCAGGCACCAGCAACCTAAAGTGAGCAGGGAAGCGCCACAGCCCTGCCAGTTAGCCAACCAAACTGGCCAGCCATGTGCGTCATACGGGCCCCCCAAGCACTGGAGATGGTGAAAGAAGCAGCCGCTAATGAGTGCGCCATGAGGACGCCAAACAGCCCGCGCGAGAGGCATGACGTCGACGCGCAGTGGAAGAAACCCCGCCCACCCAATGTCAAAACAGGGCAGAGGGGGAATCCCCAGTGCATGTCACAGCTTTGGGACGTGACAGAAAGGGTACGGGCATACGACAAACAGCGGCCGATACCACCAGTGTGCACATATAGTGCAAAGGATCAAAATATTATGGGTCAAGAGACATAAAATAACATCCTACTGATTGATTCTATATGGGGACAATAAGAGTATATGATTGAAAAGTTCAAAGTAAAAAATAAAATAAAAATAAATAAATAAACGAAGGGTAAAGAAAATGTATTGATTGATAGTGCGACTGTGTGCCTACATCCCTAATTATTTGATTAAAAAGAAAAAAAGGGGAAAGGAAGTATTGGGACTTTAAATGAGGATAGTGGGGCCGTTCAAAACCCCTCCTCCATCCCGGTTAAATATTTAAGTAAAAAAGAGAGCAAAATGCGGGACTTTAAATGAGGCACACGGGAGCAAAAGTATAAATTAGATAAAATGGCAGTTTTTAGTAAATTCATTCAAAAATTCATATATTTACATACTTAGGCACATAGCTTTATAATGATAGTTTATATTCCATTAAAAGGTACATTCCAACAAGGACTTCTTTGCAAACATATAAGGACATAATAATAAATAAATAATAATAAATAGATGAATATGTGACACAAATAAAGTGTCACTAGGAAAAAGTAGCAGAATCAGAAATGAAATAAAATTGGAACATCCATACATGGTTGATAATTGTGTACACATAACGGTAGTTGTAAGCTCTACGCGTTTCGGGACCTTATATTCACTCATCAGGAGCAGAACCGTAGTGACCACCTATGAATAGGGGAAAACAGCTGTTCTAAATAGTTTGGAGAGCAAGTGGGAAAATGTAAAAATGAAATCCCACGTTAATACACTTAGACCACGAACTTATAAAAATATCTGTGCAATGGGGGTGCAGCCCTAGATGTCAGGCCAGTCAAAAATGCCATATTCTGAAGCTGAGGGAGCATGTCCGGGCAACAAAACCCAGCACAGAGAAACCCCCCGAGTGGGTTAGGGTGTGAAATTTTATTTATTTATTTATTTATTTATTTATTTATTTTCACACCCTAACCCACTCGGGGGGTTTCTCTGTGCTGGGTTTTGTTGCCCGGACATGCTCCCTTAGCTTCAGGATATGGCATTTTTGGCTGGCCTGACATCCAGGGCTGCACCCCCATTGCGCAGGACCTTATTAAGCTCCATCCTATATGTGCTTCTCAAGCTACCAATTTTCTTCTTCATAAACTCGATGTCTGCGTTGGGGACCTATGTTTTCACAAATTGCAGCAGTTTCTCCAGCGATGCCTTCCTAGCTGGTTTATTTCGATACAAGAGGCTTTTAACCTCCCACAAATTTCTCATATCCCTGTATCTGTCAATGAACTGGCCCATGAATTCAAGGTCTTTGAATTGTTTCATATTTGCTGAAAGACAAAACACAAGACCAAAACACTAATATCAGGCTAAACTCTTCTAATCTTATCCCAATATAGGCCTCAATCTAGAATCAGTATAGGCCACTGATGTTCCAAGTTAAAATGTTACCTTCCTTATAACGTTTGGCGCTTCTGGTCCTCCTTCCTCCGCACACAGATCGTACGTATGAAACACGCATGTTAGCTGTATATACACTGCATCCACGTCACCTGCCCCTGACATTCTTTCTAGAATATTCCCCACCCCTTCTCTTTCAGCGCAGTGGGAGAGCACATGGCGGAGACATAGAAGGTGCATGATAATAGCAGTAACGAGGAGGAAAGCCTGGAGCCAGAAACGCCCCGATCCCGGAGGAGAAGATATAAGGCCTCAAATATGTCCTTTGTAGAGATGGTGGAGATGGTGGATATCTTAAGAGGGCCGACTATGATGGGAAGTATGGACCTTACCTAAACCCAAATGTGAGAAAGGCCAAGATCATGACTAAAGTTGTGAAGAGTCTGCACAGAAATTTTGGGGTACGACGATCCAAGGAGCAATTGAGGAAACGCTGGTCAGACCTGAAATTGAGGGAGCAGGATCAATACAGAAGAAAGCACAGTAATCTGTCGCAGTACACATCGTTCGTTTGCCAACTAAATACGATGTTTTTGGCAGATACAGGGTTAACTACATTTGGTCATGCTAATTTGTATTAAAAGAAGTTTAGGACATTGTTGTCTAGATGTGTTTGTAACTAGAATTAATTGCAAACTTGATTCAGTGTAATGTAAGGAGAGGACACTCAGCAGCTGTTTACACATCTGGACTCAGGAGCACTAGTGTGGGACACCAGAAGATACTTTTTAGAGTGTCCCACACAGGTGCTCCAGTGGATGCTAGGGGTGTCTACATGTGTGAAAGTTGTCCAAAAAAGGTAAGTATTCCAGCTTTGTTAAGGGAATAAATCATGTCTTCAACTTGGAACTCTGCCCAAACTGACAATTGTACCCCACTTCCAAACAATGTTTCACGTTCATATTTCTGGCCACAAATATCTGTGTGCCAAGTATACCTTTTGTTTCATTCTCATAGGGGATAAAAGACTTGGGACATCTGAGGACACCAGGAACCTCCCACCTCAGGAAGAACCTCGGGATGTGGAGGGAGGAGAGGTGGAAGAAATGGTTGAAATTGTCACCACAACAGGTCAGTGTCTGACACCACAGATTCAGGTAATAGAGGTATGCTTGCATAGGTGATGTGCATAGGTGATGTGCATATTGTGGAAGAACATTCTACTAATTTCACCAGTGACAGTGCACAAGGGCTAATCCAGGACATAATGTTTTGTAGTCAGGATTTAGACTTCATAAAGCAAAAAACCAAGGAGATTGAACAAAGATTGAAGAACATGATTGATGTATTAGGGAGGATCTAAATCCAAAAAATATTACACTTTTTTTTTGTTTAAAGAAAATCTAACTAAAGTTTTGATACAGTTTAAAAGCCAAATTTGGAAGATGCACACAGTGTGTCAACATGTGCTATCTGCCATCAGGGGATATCGAGGTATGTGTTTTGTGGGTGCAACCCCTTCCTCACAACTCTAGTAGGTGAGAGGAAGGGGTTGCACCCCCAAAACACGTCCATTGATCCCCTATGATGGGAGATAGCACATGTTGACATTAGGCATGGGATCAGAAAGGAAATCCCCATTTTGACTCACAATTTGTGTGCATCTTCTAAATTTGGCTTTTACAGGGGTGACGTCACCCCATCTGATGAAGGCAATATCAACACAGTTGTGACACTATAATGTCTGATATTGCCTTCATTTTTTCAATGTTGAACTTTGTAAGTTTCAAAGTTGTGTATGTTATGTTTGGAAACATGCCTGTATGTACTTTTATATAAATTTCAAGGTAAAACTTGATTTTTATTAAAAAAAAAAATGTTTTACAACGCACATGTGAATGTGCACGAAGTAAAAGGTTTTATACTCAACAATGTGTGGCTTCTTCTTTCAATGCTCAATACCAGTTTTTGTATTAAGATGGTGTTTACAGTAACAATGGGTATTATTTAAATAATGGAAAAACCACTTGGCACTACAAGTGCACTAGGAGAACCTAGGAGACAGTTAAAAGAAACACAAGCAGTAAATCAAAATCAAGATTTTATCAAATACATTTTTTTTAATTTCGAAAATATTTACAAATTTGCTGGCATAGCAATGGCCTCACTACCCGTAAAAATAATCCTCATATTTTTTACGCACTTCACAGGCGCTTTGAGGGGGCAAGCCAAAATTTGCCAGCTTCCAGAGCCATTATTGTCGTTTCATGAAGTCCAGCCTCAGGCCCAACTGAGGCAACATAATTTGGAGCTGGCCATTATCCCAAAGGTATTCTCCACGACTTTTCTGACTCTGGCCAGCCGGTAATAAAAAACACTCTTCTCTGGGGTGAGGGTCCTCTGGGGGATAAAAACAAATGGGAGTCTTTCGATGTTCTCTTCTGCAGGTGGAAATCCCAAGCCACCACTCTGGAGACATTGGTAGAACTCGGTCTGGGCAAAGACTCCACCATCTGACATCCGGCCATTCTTCCCATCGATTTCCCCTCTGCAGTTGGGAAAGTCCTACGGCTCGGCAAACTGGGATGCCACAGTCTGCCATTCCTGTGGCATTGAAGGAAAATGTGGAGTCAAAACATTAAAAAATAATACTTTTGCACATAACATTGCAAGCAGATTAGACACAAATATTCTTGCCCTACATCAGTTCAACATTTATTTTAAGGAGTATTTAAAGATGAAAAGCTAAGGTCCACTTATCAGATTCATCACCCCCTCTGATGGCCCATTGTAAAAATTAAAAAAAGGAGCATTAAAAGCTTACAGCATGCATGGGCACAAAGGGGACATTCACAGCATATTACAATCATGGTAATTAGGGAATGATGAAAGAAATACAATACATTAGCAAACATTAAATACATAGAATGTGATGTTAAAGGAGAAAAACCTAATATAGTCCTTCTGCAGGACCTGAATGATGGCAGAATAGGTCTCTGGGATAATGATCCCCAGAGCCTGGTGGGAGATGCCTGTAGAGAACTTGAGGTCCTGTAGACTTCTCTCCATTGCCAAGTACCACAATGTGGCAACTAGCCTCTGCTCCAGAGTGATGGCTTGCCGCATGCAGGTGTCCTGCCTGCTAATATAAGGGGACAGCAAAGCCAACAGATGGTGAAAAATGGGGTCCATCATCCGGAGAAAATTCCTGAAATCATCAGGGTTATTCCCCTGGATCTCATGCAGCAAAGGCATGTGAGAGAATTGGTCACGCTGGAGTAACCAATTCTTGGTCCATGAACTCCTCCTCACCCTGTTCATGGACTGGGCTTGGGTCAAAGCAAGAACCCCGACACCAAGGCACCAAGGCGAACTAACAGAATGCACTGAAGAACAGCAAGGCCTGTGAAGAGCGAGCTGAAAATCAGAAACGAGCGGACAAGAACACACTGGAAAACAGATACGAACTGACTACGCGCACTGAAAAACAGATACAAACCCACAAGCACAAACTGAACAGCAGTAAAACGATCTGAAAAGCACAAGTCTGAAAAGCGTGAATCGTCTCTCACCAAACTTCTACCAACACAAGATAAACATGAGATTAGCAGAAGGAGCCCAAAGGGTGGCGCAGTGGCTATTGAACTTTCTTTTTCTAGTGCCGTCGTACGTGTTGTACGTCACTGCGTTCTTAACGGTCAGAATTTGGTGTGACCGTGTGTATGCAAGACAAGCTTGAGCGGAATCCCGTCGGAAATACATCATAGCTTTTTCCAACCAAAATTCCGATCGTGTGTACGCGGAATAAAGGTTTTCTGAGAATAAGGAACCATCATCTCCTACATTGCTGACTATAGGGAACCCCACTGCCCTTTAGGGGTTCCCTTTGATGAGTGGTGGTGAGTTAGAACTTTCCATGCATGGCTTGGAGGTGAATCATCATTTGTTTCATTTCTACAATTATCTATCTCAATAGATTGGTAGCATCTTCTTTATCACAGTGATTGGCTTTTCTTGGTATGTGCAGAATTTATTAAAATTGTACAGTTTTTTATGAATTATTGGTTGAAAGATATGAACCATTAAGATCTTGTTCAATTTCTTTATTAGTTGAAAAAAATATTTAACAAAGGTATATGACAATACTGACAAAAAAATGACAAAAAAAACAACACAGATACATATGTGTATAATTGTTGTCCACCAGAACTACAGGGTGGGTAAGGACAGATATTCAGGAGAGATAAATGCATTGATCAAGTAAGCTTTGGATAGATTATGTCAAGGAAAACAATATCTGTAAAATATATGTAATAGATCGGGACATAGAAAGAAAGGAGAAAAAGATGGTGGAGTTGAGATAAGGCTTCAGTGAAACAGCATTTCCTGGTGAAGGGGTGATCTAAGTCAAGGGTCTCTCAACTCCAGTTAACAATACAGTATGTCCAGATGCAATCCTTCTGAGGATCATAGGCTATAGAGGTGGGGAGAGGGGAGCAAAAAGTAAATGTAAAGTGGGAGAAATTATCCACCAATTTAGCTTTGAGGCAGTTGCCAGAAAGGGAAAATAAAGTAGGAACAAGAGAAAAGAGGATGGAAAGGGAAAAAGTGGAAAAGGGGAAAAGAAGACGAGAGGTGGGGAAAGGGGGAGGACGGAGGAGGGGGAGCAGGATGTACCCAAGGGATAACTACTGGAGAATGAGGGCTTCAGTACTTCATGAACCGAGGACTATGGGCTATTAATCAAGGTAGAAGAGATTAGTCAAAATTGGCAGGAAAGTAGTGGGATATCCATGGGCCCAAAGCATGTAAAATTTAGTAACTCTTGTATAGTTGCCTCTTTTTTTACGTGAATCTTTGCTTGGGTAGCTTAATGTTTGACTGCTAGCATACATAAGATGGGGTATTTCCAAGCTTTTGCCATTATTTATTTAGCCACCATAGTGACCTGCAGGAGTACCTTGAATTGACGGGAAGTCAAGTAAGGGGGATTTTTATTTAAGAGGGCCACAGTGGAATCAGGAGAAAGCAAAACATTAAAAAGGGTGAATAAGATATTAAATATTTTGATCCAAAAGGTTTTAGCTATGGAACAGTCCCACCAAATCTGCAGGTAAGTACTGGGATCAGCACAGCTCAAAAACAGGAAGGAGGGTACTGTGGTATGTATTTTGCGATTTTCCAGCGGATAAAAGTTTTGTAGTTGGTTTTCAATGCTATTATATTTTGAGAGGATGATTTTGTGGAATGCCAGATGAAGGTCTAATTGTGTGGGTTGAGAGTGATGCCAAGGTCTCTCTAGGTAGTGCATGGTAGTGCATGTGTCTCACAAAGAAAGTAGAACAGTTTAATGCATGCGGGTGTTCCTAAATTGGTGAGCTCTAAGCAGGCTGACAGACTACCAATTGGAAACAGAAGTGTGGGAGGACCAAACGGGGCAAAACATGGTGTTACAGAGGAAAGAGAGCAGGGGAGTTACAAGCTGATTGAAGGGTATGGCGAGTTTTGAGGCGGTCCCAAAGAGTTATGCCGCATACACACGGTCGGACTTTCTAGAAAGCTAGGTCCGACGTACTTGCCGCCAGACTTCCGGCGGACTACCGCCGGACTTTCTGAACGGCCGGACTTGCCTACACACGGCCGGACTTTCCGGAATCCGGTCTTCCCGACGGACTTCCGCCGGACTTTCAGAATGAACGGACTTTCCCACACACGGACAAGTCCGTTCATTTTGAACGTGACTTGGGTACGACGGGACTAGAAAAGGAATTCAATCTCGCCGCTTTTTTTGGTGAGATTGAAACCTTACGAGCCCCGTCGCAGGCCCTTAGGTCTGGTATGGAACTTTAAGGGGAACCCCCTACGCCGAAAAACCGGCGTGGGGGTCCCCCCAAAATCCATACCAGACCCCGATCCGAGCACGCAGCCCGGCCGGTCAGGAAAGGGGGTGGGGACGAACGAGCGCCCCCCCCCCTCCTGAACCGTACCAGGCCGCATGCCCTCAACATGGGGGGGTGCTTTGGGGGAGGGGGCGCCTTGCGGTGCCCCCCCACCACAAAGCACCTTGTCCCCATGTTGATGAGGACAAGGGCCTCTTCCCGACAACCCTGGCCGTTGGTTGTCGGGGTCTGCGGGCGGGGGGCTTATCGGAATCCGGGAGCCCCTATAATAAGAGGGCCCCCAGATCCCGGCCCCCCCACCCTATGTGAATGAGTATGGGGTACATGGTACCCCTACCCATTCACCTAGGTAAAAAGTGTCAATAATAAAACACAACACAGGTTTTTAAAATAATTTATTAAACAGCTCCGGGGGGGGGGTCTTCTTCCGTCTTCGGGGGTCCCTCCGGTTCATCTTCTCCCGGCGTCCGGTTGGTTCTTCTCCGCTCTCTGGCCTCTTCTCCCGGTGTCCCAGGTCTTTGGCCGGCCCCTCCGCTGTCTTCAGGTAGCTCTATTGCCAGCGGAGGTCCGGACTTCTGGGCTTCTTGGCTTCTTGTGTTCTCTTCTCTTCTCTTCCCCCAGATGTTGACACGACGCTCTCTCCGGCTGGACTGGTCTCTGAGGGCTGCGTTGAGACTTATATAGGCGGAGACCCCGCCCCCATATGATGTCACAGTCCCTGGGCATGCTGGGACTGTGACGTTTTAGGGGGCATGGTCGACCACACAAGAAGCCAAGAAGCCAAGAAGCCCAGAAGTCCGGACCTCCGCTGGCAATAGAGCTACCTGAAGACAGCGGAGGGGCCGGCCAAAGACCTGGGACACCGGGAGAAGAGGCCGGAGAGCGGAGAAGAACCAACCGGACGCCGGGAGAAGATGAACCGGAGGGACCCCCGAAGACGGAAGAAGACCCCCCCCCGGAGCTGTTTAATAAATTATTTTAAAAACCTGTGTTGTGTTTTATTATTGACACTTTTTACCTAGGTGAATGGGTAGGGGTACCATGTACCCCATACTCATTTACATAGGGTGGGGGGGCCGGGATCTGGGGGCCCTCTTATTATAGGGGGCTCCCGGATTCCGATAAGCCCCCCGCCCGCAGACCCCAACAACCAACGGCCAGGGTTGTCGGGAAGAGGCCCTTGTCCTCATCAACATGGGGACAAGGTGCTTTGTGGTGGGGGGGGCACCACAAGGCGCCCCCTCCCCCAAAGCACCCCCCCATGTTGAGGGCATGCGGCCTGGTACGGTTCAGGAGGGGGGGGGGGGCGCTCGTTCGTCCCCACCCCCTTTCCTGACCGGCCGGGCTGCGCGCTCGGATCGGGGTCTGGTATGGATTTTGGGGGGACCCCCACGCCGGTTTTTCGGCGTAGGGGGTTCCCCTTAAAGTTCCATACCAGACCTAAGGGCCTGGGATGCCCCCCGCGCTCGCCGCAATGGGAAAATTTGTTTTTCCTATTGCAGCGAGCGCGAGATGCAGTAACCTGCTCCTCCGTCGTATCTGGTCCTTCGGACTAGCATACAGACGAACGGGCTTTCCGTCAGGAACTGAGTCCGGCGGAGGTACGACGTAAAGATTTGAAGCAGGCTTCAAATCTAAAGTACGTCGGATTTCCGCCCAAAACGGTCCGTCGGAAGTCCGATGGAGACCACACACGGTCGGATTGTCCGCCGGACTTGGTCCGGCGGCGTCCGTCGGACTTTTGCAGGTGAAAAGTCCGACCGTGTGTACGCGGCATTAGGGAATGACGAGTAATAGGGTTATTTAAGGTCTGGCAATCTGAGGGATGGAGTCAAAGAAGATTGGCTAATGATAAGGGGTCACAGTCAACCGATTCTAGGGCCACCCAGAGAGGGATTTTGGTAGTGACATGATATTTCAGCAGGGGAGCCAATTGAGCCTGTAGTGGAGATTTTGCAATCCATATTTATATCTTCAGGGGAACTCTCTAATAAAAGGACTATATTTTGTGATATCAGGTTGAGCCCAGCTTAGATTTTTCCTGGTTCTCAAAAGCTGTTGAATATTTTAGGCAGGTGATAATTCACCACCTGGGGGGCCTTTTGACATGCTAATTTCGGAATTGGCTATATTGGGATCAAACATAGCTAACTGGTTTAAGGCAGATTTAGAGGCACCAGAGAGTCTAATGTTTAAGCATGATGTTTAACTGGGCTTGAAATTACAGCCAATCAGAAGTTGAGGCAACTTAACCAATGAACCTTAGGCTTCAGGGGTAGCCAATCAGGATTCAATGCCACTTCTGAACCAATAAGGTGACCCTGAATTCTGATTGGTGGGAGTGGGTTCTAACAACATAAAACCAAAAAACCTAGAGATGCTAGTTCTCTTTGGGCTTACAGTCTAGATGGAAGATGGCCACACGTAAGACCTCTCTATATAGTATATCTGTATTATCTCTTATGTCTCTTTTCTTCCCTAACCTTTTCTATCGTAGGATTTTGCCTTAATAAATTAATAATCTCTTGATAGCATGTGTATGACCATTATAGCAATATTTATTATCATTGGTAACGTTGTTTTTAAGGTTGTATCATTTATGTTACAGTTGCTAATCTCATATTAATACAAGTTCCTTTTCTGTACAATAGTAAGTTTAAATAAATTAGATTGTTACCCTGTTCGCACAGGTATCATTCGTCTTTAATTTCATGTGTTGATACATATATAGATAAAAGGTTTTAATCACTTATGTATCATTAAGTATATTAGTGAGGTAGATATAAATATAGCCTTATCGGATGGTGCCCCTTGTGTGAGGAAGTTTAATTTTGGGGTGAATGCAATTTCTTGTATGGAAGACAGAGCTGGTTTTGTGTTTACCTGTCTCCCATCTGAATACCCAGACTAAAAAAAAACTTATTAGAACTTTCCTGTTTACCTTTTGTCTATGCTAATTCTTTGGTGAGACTGATTTTGAATAATGCATATGAGAAATAGAAATGGAAACTGTATATTGTGTATGATTATAGAGGTGGGATTAGTTGCAACCTGCAATGTGTGGGTGGCTGAGCACTTTGTAAGTAATGTAAGTAACTGCATGTTTGTGGCCATGCATGGGGGAGGGCCAGGCTGGCTGTTCCATGGTTGTTACAATAGATTATGTATGTTCTGTTCAAAGGGCTACTCCCTGTGCATAATTGCACAATAGGAAGAGGGAGGGTTTCTTTTTGTTTTTGAGATGAAAAGACCATGCAAGCATTCACTGTGGATGGGATGGTCTCAGGATCCCAGGAACACTGTTGGTATTTCTGAAATGTTTTTTTATCTGCAAAAGCTGATGTGAACTTTGTTTAAGAAATGAGGGTAGGTTTCAGCCGTGTTATTGTGATTTATGTGGCGTTGTTGTTTTGTTGAAAAGCATGTGTTCCTATGGGCCCTGGTTGATGTAGCCAAAAATGTTCGTCTATGTTTGTAAGGGTTCATTTGGTTTCTCAAATGTGTAGTTTTTGTGGGGAGAAATTTTTGTTTTGGCGGGAAAATGTGCCATTTTGTCATGGCCTGGCTTTTGTAGTCTGCCATGTGGCCATGGTCAGTGGTCATTTTGAGGACCTGTGGGTCATCCTATAGGGGAAGGTGCAGCCACCATTCCTTTGTTTGTGAAACCATGTGACATGAGCCACCATTTTGTTTCTAGGCATCATTTCTGTTTCCTTTTAAGTGAATGAAAGCTTTTGTAGGTGTTCTGTGTACTTTATGTCAACTTTTTAGTTCAAGATTCGTAATTTTTGTATTGGATTTCGGTTTTGGCGGGAAAATGCGCCATTTTGTTGTGGCCTGGCTTTTGTTGTAGTCACCATGAGGCCATGGTCGGCGGCCATTTTGAGAGGTGCAGTTTAAGGATTTTGTGCTTTTTAGCCTGTAAATCATCCCAGAGGGGAAGCTGCTCCAATTCCTTTGTATGTGTGTAGCCATTCGGTCTACTTTGCATTGAATGTAATACCTTTAACTGAGTTTTTGTACTTTTAGCAGGGCGTGTTTTTAAATATTTTTGGAGTTCTTCAGAGGTCAACTCATTGTTTTGAGGCTTGTATTGTATATCCTGCAAGAGTTTAGGAAGAGGGCAATTTATTCTTAGATATCTCTATGCAGTTATGGTTAGGGAGCAGGGTGTATGGTCCACTCTGGGAGTGGCAGACAGAAGAGATGTACTTGTGGACTATTAGAGGAGAGATATGCTGTGTATGCTATTGGAGGATGTATAATGTGTGTACTGTTGGGGGGGTGAGTCTGGCGGATATCATCAGACTCAGAGATCAAATTTTTTTTTTATTTAAACAAAAAACAATGTATTCTTTTAAGAAGGATGTCATTTTGGGAGCGTTTGTTCAATTTTCTAATCGTTAGTGGGGACGGGTCGACGTTTATTTTCAACTACAGTGATGGGGAGATAATAGGGTACTTCTTGGTCAAGGGAATTGTCAGACAGTGTATGTGGTTTTCGTTCAGAAATTACATTGGTTTAAAAAAAAAAACTGAATGTTAAAAACAAGTTAAAATTTCAAACATTTTTTTAATTCAGCGAATGTACAAAGATTTTTCATCTGAATATTCTTGTCTGAAAATTGATCCGTGTGGCCAGCATGAGGCTAGGTGCACGCCTATGCAGTTTGATCTGTTTCTACAGTGCTTTTTGCTGTGTGTTTTGATTTTTGCGCATGTGATTTTGCTGCGATTTGCGTTTTTGTTTTTTCTAGCCAAGTTGTTGTGTGTCAGTTTGGAGGACACGGGTTGCTGCAGGGGTGCATTGCATGCTTTTCTGCAGCTTCTCCATTGAAGTGTATTGAACAGAAGAGGCGCCGTTTTGCATTGAAGAGGGAGTCCCTGACCCTTTCCAAATACGTAGCGGCGGGGGGGGGGCATGGATGTAAACGTGTCTCATGGGAGGCCATGTGAATGAACTGTAGTACGTTTCTGCAAAAGGCACCAGAAAAAAAAAAAGCACATGGATGTGAGCCAGGTCTAAGCCGTTTATTAACATAATGGGGTTGAGAAGGCTAGGGTTGGCCCTTTGTGGTGCATGGAGGACCGTATAGTCACTACTGTAAGGGGTTCATTTTTTACTGTAGAAAGTTATATTTAAGTTTGCGATTGTTTGCTCTTTTTGTACTATAGAGGGCTCATTTTGTTTTTGTTTTTAACCCCATTGTGTTGCTGGCCGATTGATTGATTGTGAAGGTAGTAGTCGATTGATTTTGTGGTCGATTGGTTGTAGATTAGTCAATTGGTTGTTTCAGCCTTAGTATGAATTTGTCTCTTTGTAAACTACTAACTGTGGATGGTGAGCATTGCAATTAGACCTGTATACCCTGGCTATATTGTAAACTGCTACCAATCATATTGAAATTAGGTGTGCATCAGTTAACTGCCTCCTGTACTACAAGCACGCATAGGGTCCTGATTATCCTGATTATTAAGTTTATGTTAATCATTCTTGAGATAAGAGAAGTAATAACCCTTTGTTAAGCATTTCCTTTAGAATACTTCTAAAAAGTCCACGGGGGGTTGAACTATTATAGTTTGGAAAATCTCCAGGCTAATTTTTTGAAGGACTATAGTCAGAACAGGGAACATTAAGAGTAGTATGCTAGCAGCCCGCTCAGGCCATGTAATATTAACTGGAATGCGGGGGCTGGTATCGTAATAAAGGCGCAAACAATAATCGCTCCGAAAGTAAAGCGCAGGGTTCTCTGTACGCAGAGTCCAAATAAATTGTTCTGATAAGTAGTGAAAAAAAAGCAGCAACAGTGACAGGGGCGGTACCTGTCAACCCAATCACGATCCAGAGGGTTGCTACCTCTGGAGGATCAACCTATAAAAGGTTGGGAAATCAGGGTAGCGTCCAAGCGTCCATAAGGATGGGTTAAATATGAGCCCTAGGATATTCGTGATTGGGATTGTTGGATGAGGAAGAGGTGTTCTAAGAAAGGTTAAAACTTAAATATGGGAAGATATGTACCGTGATCATCACACAAAGATGACACGGCCATATGACTTCAGTTGCCCAGTCAGATAGAGGCAATGGATTAGGGTATGTCTGAATTCAGGGGGACATCCTCCACACCTAAGGTATGTACCAACAAGAATAAATCCCAGGAAAGTGAGAGCTCTTTAAAAATTGCCCCTATATTTTGTAAGCCGCAGGTAAAAATTACTAATCCATAAAAGGCCATCCCACATTCTCAGTTGTCTAAAACAAAGCCTTTTGTTAAGAGATGTTGTACCACTTTAGATAAGATAAAATGTCACTTATGTGGTTTATTTGGCCACATTGCGAGATTCTGTCCGTCCAGTTCCAGTCAAAAAGTTGGTAAACATAATCCATATAGAACCACAAGATGTGATTATGAAGTGTGCTTTGCAAAGGGGCCTAGGTGTAAGAAGTATGAACCACCTAGGTCATGGGTCCCATTCCAACATCCTGAGAATGCATCCATACAGGCTGAGAAGGGGCTAATCAAATGAGATGGATCTTTGAAAGAATTTCAACCTTACCAAACAGATATTTTGGGTTTAAGAAGAAGTACAGGTTATTATAGAAAACAAGCTGATATGTGTGATGTCTAGAGGTCATCTTTGACATAGCTAATTATGTGAGTGTGTGTGTGGAATATGGAATATATGTTGTGTTGTCTAACTTTGAGGTCTGTTGTCTCAGCTGCTGTGACAGACCACCCAAATGATCCCCCTTCTTTCTGACCAGGTCAGTGAAAGTGTAACGCAAACTGTATTGACATGCAAATTACCTGAGCCAAGATAATTATATATGTGTTTGTTTTCCAGAGTCAGTTCTGCGAGAGGTTGGTGGTGAGGTATGAATGATTTGTAGATAAATGGTACCGCTAAAAGATTTATTACGGGTTGCTCATTTTTTTCTCACCATGGTGAATACATTTTTTGGGGGGGGGAATTATTGGTATACCATAAAACAAATCCATGTGGTAATAATGTGTATTAAGTAATACATATTAATGATAAGTTGAGCTCTACAATTTTTTGGTATTTAAAAAAAAAGGGCACTGTTTATGTAATGTAATGTAATGTAATGTATATTTGGGTGTCATAGGCTAATGTCTTGTTACAGGTATATAATCATTGATTTGTTGTTTCTTGGCAAAAAATTGAATGTTTACTACTAAATTTTATTGGTGTTTTATCCCTCAGATTTTATAATTGGGTTTCATGGCTCAAGAATATCACAGCCTCCATAGACAATTTTTTTTATTTTTTCTGGTTTCAGCACCATTATTTAGTTGATGCTTCTAGTTGTCAGACCATTTGGCTGTGTTTTTGGTTACCTAAGTGTTGTATGTTCTGATCCAATTCTAGAAAATCATTGGCTATGCTGACTTTTGTGTAGATTTGTTTAGGACTGCTTAACCCCTTATGCGGTTAATGTAATTAGTTACACACCCAGCCAGTGCTTTCTTTTCAAGAGTGGCTCTTTGCCTTAGGCTAAGGTATGTTAATGTCCCTAGCAATCTGTGTGTCCCCAAGTGTATTTGAAACCTGCTTCCTGCCCAGTGACACTGTTTTTACGTGGCTATGTGTGACCAATTGTCTAATGTGTCTGTGGCACATCTGTCACTAATATCTGTGTGTTTCAAGGCAGAGCGGTCGGCTCATGTACCCACTACTGTTCAGTGATCCCGGTGCCTCGGTGCTGCAAGGGATTTTTCTTTGTGTTTGGTAGCAGCAGTTCCTCAAGCTAGATACACATTATGCAATTTTTGTTTTCCAATTTCCTTTAGATTTACCTGCAGAGTTTTAAGTAAGTCTGGAGAAGAGTTGGGCAGGAAGATTGTATGGGGTGTTCCCAGCTCTTGGCTGTTCCAAGGGCTCTCACTTCTGATATAAAGTTGAAAGAAGAAAAAGTTTTTAGTGTATGACATGTATTGACGTAACGGAAGTAATATGGTGCAGGTACCCAGGAGACTGGCACTTATGCATAATAAGGTGTCAGTTCGCCAGACTAGAGGGTGCCAGGTGACATATCAACAGGGTGAAAACTTCCTTGTGGGGGCAGTATTTCAGTCTTACAGAGAAGCTCTCGGTTACTGGACATGGGAGAGATGTGCCTGGTTGATGTCTCACCTGAGAGGTTGAAATCCTGCACAGGTAATGCCAGTGAATACACATAGGAGCATGCTCCGTTAGATAAAGGGAACAAACGCTGACTACCAGGGTACAGTATGCCTTCACCACATGGTGCTGCAACATCTCACAGCTCACAGTGGTTGCTAGAAACCTATTACCCTATATGTGCTGAGTATACACTGAATCAAATGCGGTTATTGTACCAGTGACTTACTCCCAGAGATGTGCAGACACAGAATGAGGTTCATGCAGGACGCGTATGTCTGAGGAGTAACCGGAAGAGGAGGAATGTATTCAGCACTATATTGGGGGAACAGAAGCCGGGATGGGTGTTGTTAATGGAGTGGACATCGGCCTCCTGAGGAACAAACTCGCAGCCATAGCTTCAGACAGTAAGCGGGGCTTTGTTACTTAGAGAGATTGGTGGCATCCTTGATAGCATTCAACAAAGTCACATAAATATCCAGGGTAAAGTGGCTCCAGATTTTCTCAACCCTGCTGAGAGATTAGTAGAGAGTGTGATGGAATAGGACAGAAATCTGTCATTGGCTCTGTCGTGCATGCAGCAGCAGACGGAATTATCAACCAGCATTAAGCTGATTGTACAGTCTCTGTATGAGGGGCAGTGGCCTGATGAGTTAGCATCACCGCTCAGTAAGACTTTGCCAAAACACATTGCTTACACTAATCCAAAGTGGTGGTCAAATGCCTGGATGGGCTGTACTAGTTTGGATTGTGAAAGGTGTTATGCTGTATGATCCCATATACAGAAGTGCAGACTCGGTCTGTATATTTGGTGGAATCAATGGGCTTACCGACTGAGGATTCTATCTTGTTGCATTTGAGGCTAAATTACCCATATGGGATCAGAGAAGATGGAAGCTGGAAGCAGGTTGATACTTCCCTCTGTCGGAAGCATGACCATGATGTCCTTTATAGGCCAGGTCAATACATGGTGGTGAGCGAAAAATGTTGGGAAGATATTGCACTCTGTGTTCTGGATGGAGAGGTCATTGCTGGGAAGGAAGCACCTGGGTATTATTTGGGACATAGACAAGTTTGTTTCTGTGTCCTAAAGAATACCGATGTAACGTTGGTCATGGAACTAGAGGGTTCCTTAAACCTAACCATAGGTAGAGGTGCATTGTAGTTTCTTTTCTGTACAATAGTAAGTTTAAATAAATTAGATTGTTACCCTGTTCGCACAGGTATCATTCGTCCTTAATTTCATGGGTTGATTCATATATAGATAAAAGGTTTTAATCACTTATGTATCATTAAGTATATAAGTGTGGTAGATATAAATATAGCCTTATCAAGCCACATAATAGTATTTAGTAAAATTAGGGAGGCCTAGGCCTTCTTGTAGTTTAGGTGCCCAAAGGGTTAGACGGGGGAGATGAGAAAGGAGTGTGCCCCATATGTATGTTCATGTACGGCTCTGTTATAGGTGGAGAAAATAGTCTGAGACGGGAAAAGGGAGAACCCAAAATAGGTACAGAATTTTGGGGAGGGTGGTCATCTTAACTACCGTGATCCTGCCCATCCAAACAAATGGCAAGGTGGACCATTTAGCCATAAGATTCGTAAGAAGTGTCAACATGGGAGGGTAGTTTGAAGAAAATAAATTAGATGGAGTTGCTGTTAGTTTTATACCCAGGTAAGTAATATAGCTGGGAGACCAAGAGAAAAGAAGAAGATCCTTCAGTTTGTCTATGAGGGAAGAAGGTAGGGAAACATTGATAGTCATCGATTTTTAGGTGTTTACTTGAAGACCTGAGACCTGTCCAAATTGGTCTAAATGGTGAAGCAAATTAGGAGTAGAAATAAGAGGGGGGATATAAATAAACATCCATAACACTCAGAGTGTGAATGCAAGGCTGTAGTCTCAGGCAAAATCCAGAGAGTACGGTCTTGTTAAGACACAGTGAAAGTAAAACACCAAGCACCACACTTCTTAATAAGATAAAATATATATATATATATATATATATATAAAGTCCACCTATCACAAATGTACACCCCCTTATTTTAAAACTATTATTACCATTTTACACAACAAATAGACATGTTTTTTTTTTTTTTTTCTTATGAACGGTGTATGGCAAAATGGTTGATCCTGCATCTGTCAACCAGCTATGCACCATTCATAAAAACTTAAATTCAATGTAAGTATAAATACATAATTTAAAAAAAAATAAAAAAAATAAAAATATTGAGTAATAAATAAATAAATAAAGTGAAATGAGATTCCCTTCTATAATAATGAGTTAGAACCATGTATTTAGGTGTGAATAAAATAAATAAGTAAATAAATAAATAAAAACATATATATAAAATATGATAAAAAATGCAATTTTTATAAAACCATATTAACTATTTGACAACCGGGCCATAGCCAAATAACGGCTACAGCCTAGTCTGCTAGTTCTGGTAGGGCGTCCAGGGATGTCCTCCCAGAATCGCGCTTCCCTTGCGCCCCCCTGAGGCACGCACCCGGGAATGTTGATGACCGTCAGGTCCTCTGGACCTGGCACACCACAGATCGGGGTAAAGGGCCAATGACTTTACCACATGATCGCTCCGTCCAATGACAGAGCTAGCACTTGTCAACAAACCGTTGTATGTCCAGTTCAGCTCTCTCCTTTCCTCGCACGCTGTACACAGAGATTGGTACAGCATGTGAGGAGAGGAGGGAGGCTGCAGCAGTACTCACCTATGCCTCATCCTTGCCCCTCTGTGCTTCATCCATATCTCATTCATGCCATCTGTGCCTGCCTCATTCTTGCCATCTGTGCCTCATTCATGCCTCTTCTGTGCCTCATTCATGCACATCTGTGCCTCATTCATGCCCATCTGTACCTTATTCATTGCCCATCTGTGCCTTATTCATTGCCCATCTGTGCCTCGCTCACAACCATATGTGCCTCAATTATGCCCATATGTCCTTCATCCATGTCTCATCTGTGCCTCATTCATGCCCATCTGTGCCTCATCCATGGTTCATTCATGCCCATCTGTGCCTCATCCATGCCCATCTGTGCCTCATTCATGCTCATCTGTGCCTCATCAGTGCCCATCTGTGCCTCATTATTGTATCATCTGTGCCTCATTCATGCCCATATGTGCCTCATTCATGCCTCATTTATGCCCATCTGTGCCTCATTCATGCCCACCTGCCCTTTTTCCATGCCCATCTCTGCCTCCTTTATGCCCATCTGTGCCTCATCTGTGCCTCTTTCACGCCCATCTATGCCTCATCCATGCCTCATCTATGCCCATCTGTGCCTCATCAATGCCCATCTGTGCCTCATCCATGCCCATCTGTGCCTCATCCATGCCTATCTGTGCCTTATCCATGCATCATCCGTGCCTCATTCATGCCCATATCCACCTCATCCATTCCCTCATCCATGCCTGATTCATGCCACATCCATGCCTCATCTGTGCCAAATCAATGCCTCTTCTGTGCTCATCCGTGCCTCATTCATGCCCATCTGTGCCTTATTATTGCCTCATCTGTGCCTCATCCATGCCCATCCGTGCCTCATCCATGCTTATCTGTGCCTCATCCATGCCTTATCTGTGCCTTGCTGTACTAACGATCCAATGTTAGTACAGCGATCTCCCCCCACTGAGCTGAGCTATTGTGTTCTGACAGGGGGATGTACCGCCCACCAGAACACTCCAATTAGTGCTCATAGATAAACGACCGGCTTCTGTCAGACTGGCTGGCATACACATGAGCCGAATGTCGCACGGTTTTTATTGAACCGGCCGATGTTGCCTGGCATTTGGCCCCTGTGTATGGGGCTTAAGGATCTCTGGTATGATTGGGAAAAATTGCCAGTAGGATACTGGTAGAAGGCAACCATTTATCCAGAGGGTTCTGTGAGTACAGATGCAGAGATCCTAGAGACTGAAGTGCTACCACCCTCTTGTGTTCTAGGAAGTCAGCAGTGTGTTTGTTGAGAGTTTTTACCTGAAGATCATAGCATATGTATAACTTGGTAAATTGGCTCTTGCTTGGACTGTTCACCTTGCAAGGCTCAACCTCCTCAATACTGTTACTGCAGAACCTATCCACTCTCTGCTTCACAGGGACACTGTTCAGAGTTCCAAGAGTTCTTGTTTTCAAGAAAAAAGTTTGTCCTCAATGTTCATTATATGAAGGTATTTCTCCAATCCTTATCCAACTTCAACACTTTATTAAAACATCAAATCCAACACTAGACTGTTTCTTGAGCAAAGAGAAAGAAAGTGCATGTGTGCCTGGCTGGTAAAAAAATCCTGGGCATATCACAAGCGGCTCCTATGGGAGTAGTGCTACACTACATACACTATATAAACAAAAGTATTGGGACACTTGCCTTTACATGCACATGAAATTTAATGACATCTCAGTCTTATGCCCGCATACACACGGTCGGACATTGATCGGACATTCCGACAACAAAATCCTAGGATTTTTTCCGACGGATGTTGGCTCAAACTTGTCTTGCATACACACGGTCACACAAAGTTGTCGGAAAATCCAATCATTCTGAACGCGGTGCCGTAAAACACATACGTGGGGACTATAAATGGGGCAGTAGCCAATAACTTTCATCTCTTTATTTATTCTGAGCATGCGTGGCACTTTTTGCATCAGATTTGTGTACACACGAACGGATTTTGTTGTCGGAAAATTTTATAGCCTGCTCTCAAACTTTGTGTGTCAGAAAATCCAATGGAAAAAGTCCGATGGAGCCCACACATGGTTGGAATTTCCGACAACACGCTCCGATCACACATTTTCCGTCGGAAAATCCGACCGTGTGTACGGGGCATTAGACTTGCAGCTATAACAGCTTCAACCTTTCTGGGAAGGCTGTCCAAAAGGTTTAGAAGTGTGTCTATGGGAATGTTTGACCATTCTTCCAGAAGCACATTTGTGAGGTCAGGCACTGATGGGGACAAGATGGTCTGGCTTGCAGTCTCCGCTCTAATTCATCCCAACATGTTCTATCGGGGCTGTGCCAGTCGGTCAAATTCCTCCACCCCAAACTCTCTCATCCATGTCTTTATGGACCTTGCTTTGTGCACTGGTGAAAATCAATTGGTGGGGGGTTATGGTGTGGGGTTGTTTTTCAGAGGTTGGGCTTGGCCCTTAGTTCCAGTGAAGGGAACTTTTAAGACATCAGCATACCAATAAATTTAGGACAATTTCATGCTCACAACTTTGTGGGAACAGTTTGGGGACGGCCCCTTCTGTTCCAATATAACTGTGCACCAGTGCACAAACAAAGTCTTTTGGATCCCACTGCTGTCAATCAAAGCCAGTGAGGAGGAAGCAGGGGTGGGGCAGAATCCACTGTCTGTGTCAATGGATGTAGCAGTGGGACTAGGAAGTGGCTTTCCATGGGGGCACTGGACAGAGAGGAGGGGCCAGGAGTGGAACCGAGAAGAGGAGGTTCACAGCCGCTCCGTGCAGTTCCACAGAGCAGGCAAGTATAGAGATTTTTGTTATTTAAAAAAAATACCTTTACAATCTTTTCAAGTTCAAGTTATTGTATTTTTTGCTTTTTGTAGTTCCAGTTGAAATACATCTTGCTGAAGAAAATCAACCTGGACCATCATATATGGATATAAACTGTATATATACTATATAATTTTCAAATTACATTTTTCTAAAAAACTGTATCTTCTATTCCTTTCAACTTCCTCTTCACTCTGCAAGCCCCAAGTCCCATACGTGCCCCAAGAGGGAGTAAAAGAAGAGAGCTCCTAGCCCAAAGACAGGAGCAAGCCAATAATGCTTCACTAATTTTGGGTAAAACACTCAATGCGCTTCTATCTCAAATAAGACACCACAATGCTCTCGTTGAATCTCAGCAAGAGTTGTTAAGGGAAATACTGGAGGAGCAGAACATTTTTTTGACAGCTCTTCTATAATTAGTGGGATCAGTTACAACTGGCCCCACTGGCCAATCGGAAAACCATTAAAACAAAAAATATATGTATTTTTTTCATCCTGTTAAAAACTGTTATCCTCTGCAAATGGCTAGCAAGTTTGTTTTATTTAATGTCATTAAAGTATGTGTATAGATTGAGAAAGCATTTGCATTTGTTGTTAGCGTTAATCCAGTTAAGAAGACTTTCCATATGTGAAGGTTTCATTTCATGTCCTCCAGACAGAAAGAGTATCCCTTCAAACTCTGTAATGACCTGCTAGTAAATACTGTTACAACAAGGTTACTATACGAACCACTTACATATTCATATATGTTGTTAAACTGGATTGCACAGAATTCCCTGTCAATGTTTTTACTCATTTGTACTATTATTTAAAATACTTGTGTGAATTTGTTCCCACATAAAATTATTTGAACAGAATCCTTTGTGTTTTTTTTTCTCAGTAAAATCACAAATATTTTTATTTTTAGGATAATTATAAAAATCTCCAGTAGTATCAAGGCATGGGTGTATGTATATGAACATGAGCTCATCTGCAATACTGAATATCACAAGTTATCAAATTAATAGAGCAGCTTATGAAGCTGTAATGAGAACAGGAATTGATGTTCTCCACTTCTCATCACAGCTTCATGAGAAACTGCATGTGACAGCAATGTAAGCAGACGTGTTTTTTATGCAAGCACCTCAAAAGGCGTTTTCTCATTTTTAATTTAAAAGGCTTATGAGAGGTCACAGAGGGAGTAAGGGACCTATTTTTTTTTTTTTTTTACAAAAAAAAGAAATATATCCAGACGTTGGTCTTTCAAAAATAGAATGATCTCCCTCAGTCTCATAAATGTGGTATACCTATACTCAGGAGTAGCATAATGTCTTTTGTGTGGTGATTCTAACGTGCATGCGATTTGTGAGGAATAGCTTTTTTAATTGACAACTTAAACAAAATTCTATATTTTCCAAAAACTTTTGTCCAAAAATATATATCTTAAATAGAATCACTATGCCTATTAGAAAATACCTTAGTGTGCTTACCTTAAAAAAATGTGGTAATTTTATGGGTATTTATTTCTGTGTAATTTTTGCTCCTTGAAAACCCAAAGGTGCTCATTTGGTTGTGGGGCCCTCTATGCATCCTAGTCTTTAAAAAAAAGGTCTCACACATGTGCTGTAACTATAATTGGTATAGCATGTGTTTTGGGGTTTTAATTATAACTATGTCTATTCAATATGTGAGATGTAACGTAAACAATACCTTAGACCAGTGGTCTCCAAACTCTAGCCCTTTTCTAGCTTTTATTTGGCCCTTGGGGCACTATTTTCATCCACTAATATCAACAATGGGGCATAATTTCCTCCACCGACACCAATGAAGGGGCAGAATTCCTCCCAATGACACTAACAATGGGGCACAATTCTTTCTAATATGACCAAAGATGGGGTACAATTCCTCCCAATGATACCAACAATGTGGCCAAGTGAAACCAATGATGGGGTGAAATTCCTGCAACTAACACAAATAATGGGGCACTGCTCCTTCCCACTAATGTGACCTTTTCCACTCCCAATGGCCCCAGTACGGCTCCCCTTAAGTCCGAAGGACAATAAATTGGCCCTTTGGTTAGAAAGTTTGGAGACCTCTGCCTTAGACTGTCACAAAAGTGACTATTTTGGTGGTATTTGTACTGTCCTGGCATTTTAGGGCCCCTAGCAATATGATAGACAGTCAGTACTTCAGGACTGATCTATTTTCAAATATATACATTAGTTTGAAGACTCAATAACTTTTACACAGACACTGATTTGGATTTTTTTTTTACTAAAGAAATGTAACATAATACATTTTTGCATAAAGTTGTAAATAAAGTAAACATACAGTATATACAAAATGTTATACCAGAAAGTAAGACAAAAGTTTTTTCACATTTTGGAGTTTTTTTTAATGTACTTTTAAAAAAATAAAAATATTAAAATAATAACAAGAAAAGCCCAGTCGGTCTCAAGAAAATGCTAGCAATTTCATTGCAGCATGACTGAGTAATTGTCATTCAAAGTGTAACAGCTTAGAATACTTATAAATGGCCTGGTAGGGAGTTACTGAAAGTGTCCTCTATTGAAGTGGTTAATTCAGGCCCCATCTTGAACTGTGGTAGGGTTCTTTGTAGTCGAACAGCTGTTACCTTTTTTTTTATCATGCTCCAGATCTTGAGTGCATGCTTCAAATTATAGTAGGTGAGGGCAGTAAGGGATCCTTTCCTCGATAACGCTGTGGCTGATGTGCTTGGATTCTGACGTTGCCATCTTCCTCAGCTGCTCTGTGTCTCTCAACGTAATAACACAATATTTCTATATTAAGCTGCAATATGCTCTCATGTGAGTGAGATAAGGCTATGCTTAATAATGCTAAATTATATATATATATATATATATATATATATATATATATATATATATATATATATATATATATAAAGTGACTCCGTACATAAATAAAATAATAATAAATAATTGATTTATTGATTTATTAGATCATGTTTTAAATAGTCCACTGTTTTAAGGTGATTTTCAAATGTAAAATTAACTCACTATATACCCAAGAGTCGTGGTTAAAAGAGATAAAGACCTCCACCTCTTCACACACTACCACTTACCGACTCCAAATGATCTCCTATTACAGGAGATCACACTCGCTTGTGGCTTATAATATATACAATATATCACATATTAGCATTAAGGAAGAAGATTTTATTTTTTTAAATGACATTCATACTCTTCTGCATGTTGAAGAATCAGTTATATATTGCAGCTGTCCAGCACCAGCTTAAAGGCCAAGAAATGAATGTTGGACACAGAATGTCTGGTGGGAAGCAGAAAATATTTTTGGGATCCATGAAGAGGCTAGAGAGAGTCTGTGATGTCATCTGACAGCGGTATTTAGCTTGCTTTCAGCTGATTCTGGATCACATCAGAGCAAAAGTATAATACTTAGGTGACCCAAGAGAGAAGAATGACCAAACAGGTTTGGTGATACTTCTTTTTCAATTATGAATTTTTCATGTCTTCAGTAACCTCAATTTAAAGTCTATTATGCAATTTTTATTTTTGTTTTTTTAAATAGTGACTTTTATTAAGGTAAGTGCATTTGTAGGATCACAACAAGTGTACATTGTACAAGGTGTCAAATATACAGTACAATGAGAATAAGGAAGTAAATTGGGGATTAAAATATCCCCTATACATTTATAGTAGGCAAATCAAAGTACAACGCAACAGCATAAACAGTGATCTCATACTACAGAAAGTTCTCAAGATCAAATTATATAATTTCACTAGACAATACTTTCATACGGGATTAGGGAGCAACAGATGGGTCTTTCAAACATTATAATATGATTAACTACATGTTTCAGATGTCTACAGCCATTTGTCCCATATTCTGTTATATTTGGAAGGGAAACCCCCTTTGGATATATAAGAATATCTTATATGGGAGGGTATTGTTTATATCAAGAACCCAAGTCTCCAGAAGAGGTGGTGTGGCTCTCATCCATTGCCTAACTATAATTTTCCTGGCAGAGAATAACGTTTCATGTAGAAATACTTTAGCGAATTTGTCCAGATTTAATTCTGGGAGTATCCCCAATAAGCAGTGTTTTGGGTTCAGAGTCAAGGAAGAGCCCATAGTATCATGGAGAAAATTAATCACTTGTAACCAGAAACCCTGTATAGCTTGACATTGCCAAAATGGATGATAAAATGTGTCCACTTCATGTAGACAGAAGGGGCATATGGTGGATTGATCTTTATCTGGCTAATCTAATGGGGGTAAGATATGTGCGGTGTAATATATACATTTCGGTCAAGTGGTCAGATAATATAGGAGATATCGCTTTGCATGCGTCTGGGCTTCACTCAACTCATCATTTTCTATTACGCCTATATCTGTTTCCCAGTGCGATTTGATTTCATTGGCCAATTGGGTCGAGGAGGGAAGAAGTGGCATACCATAGTATAACAAAATTAGTTTTCTAGGTTCTGTACCCTTAATCACATCCGTAAGAAGGTTAGGGATTGGTTGAGGAAGAGCAGAGGGGAATTGAGGTTGCATGATGTGGTGAATTTGCCTTGTCAAAAGAAGTTTATTGAGTATACAATATTATAAAGATACATAAAGTAAGTTTACAAGGATCTAAGCTCATTGTTTTACAGTAGGGTTTATATAGGTAAATATCATGAAATTTCAAATATTAAACATTGGGTTCACGTAAACCTAAATTAAAGATATATACCATTGCCTTAGTTACTTTTTTAGGTATTTAAATGATTTATACCTACTATACATATTGTTTACAGGTAGAGTGTATATAGGTCAAATAAATTCTGCAAATGAGCTTTAATCGTAAGGTGGAGAAAAGGAAAGAGAAAGAAGAAAAAGGGTAGAAAGGCAGAGGTATGGTCCACAAGGTTGTCCCGCTCGTCAGTTTATTATTCTATTTAGTTCTCTTTGAAGCCTTAGAATGGGTGTCTCTGTAAGTCATTTAATCTGTTACCATGGCAACAGGACAGAGTCATTGAAATTTGACAGGAACTGTTGTTTTATCCAAGGATGCCAAAGTTTTTCAAATTTTGGAATTTGATTTTGATCGATGGCTACCATCTTAGCATGGGACATTGTATTATTCATTCTGTGAATTGTTTCTGCTAGTACCAATGTAGGAGATTTCCATGCCTTGACCACTGTTTGTTTTGCAGCCGTTATTAGTTGGATCATAAGTTTGAATTGAGAGAGTGTTAACCATTCCGGTTTTAGATTAAGTAAAGTTAAATATGGATCTGGTTGTATTATTTTTTTAAATATTTTAGATGCAATCACGAAGACTTCCTTCCAGAAGGTTTGGATTACTGGGCATGTCCACCATATGTGTAAATGTGTGCCTATTTCTGGGCATCCTCGAAAACAAAAAGCTGAGGTATTAGGTGAATATTTTTCCACTCTAACGGGTACAAGGTACCAGCGAGTTAGGACTTTATAATTTGTCTCCAGTGCTAAGATGTTGGGTGAAGATGACTTAGATATGAGCCATATGTTAGACCAGTCCGTGTCTTCTAAAGTTCGTCCCAGGTCCTCCTCCCACCTCTGAACGTAAGAGGGTCTATTAAGATTTACTACTCCATATAATTGATTATAAAGTGATGAAATTGTACCTTTAGCAAATGGATCTTTTGTACAGATTGATTCAAAAATGGATAATTGGGATAATGGTGTATAGAAATTTTTGATTTGGAGATATCTAAATATCTCGGAGTTTGGTAGATCATATTTTTCTCTAAGCGATGGGAATGAAAGGAATGATATAGATGCTATGAAGTCATTTAGTGTCTGAATGCCTGATGTTGTCAAAGCTTTAAAAGAATTTGGGTAGATCCATGCCGGATAAAAGGCCGGATTTCTGATAAAAGAAAGGAGAGGATTGTGTGGAGATTGTAACTGATATTTGGTTTTTAGTTTATCCCAGAGAGATAAGAAGTGTTTAGTTATGGGATTATGAATTTTAAAGCGGTCTTTAGGATCAAGCCATAACAAGGTTGATATTAATAGAGGGTCATTTTCTGAAGCCTCTATAAATACCCATAATGGGATTTCCTGTTTTGCATGGTATTTGGACAGACTGGCCAAATGTGCTGCTCTGTAGTAGTTAGTAAAATTAGGGTATCCCAGGCCTCCTTTATTTTTGGGAAGATGTAGTGTGTGTATAGGTATACGTGGTTTAGAAGAGCCCCATATAAACGAAGTTGCTCTTTTTTGTGCTATTCTCAAAAAATAGGAAGGAATTGGAATAGGGAGGACTCTGAATAGATAAAGCAATTTGGGTAGAATAGTCATTTTAATTGCATTAATCTTCCCTATCCAGGATAAAGGAAGTTGCGACCATTGTTTTATTAGATTTGTGATCTGTCTTGATACAGGAGGATAATTGGTTTTGAGATGCTGTTAAATGAATTCCAAGATATGGGATTGATTTTTTTGCCCATGTGAATGGGAGTGCAGCCCTAGCCGGGATCAATTCCATGTTTGTGAGAGAAATATTAAGCACTAGGCATTTCTTAGGATTAATCATAAGGCCGGATAGGGCTGCAAATCCATCAAGAGCTGGTATTAAGTTAGGACCAGAGACCTGTGGTGATGATAGAAAAAGTAATATATAGTCTGAAAATATACATAATTTGTGTGTAATACCTCCTACTTCAATGCCAGTTATAGTTTGGTTTGTTCTGATGTATTGGGCCATGGGTTCGAGTATAAGGGCAAATAATAAGGGAGATAATGGGCAACCCTGTCGGGTACCTCTTTCGATATTAAAGGCATCAGATTTGTATCCAGCATATTTTATATAGGCTTTGGGTTTATTATATAATGCTTTGATCCATGTTAAAAAGTGGGGTCCAAAACCCCATTTTTGTAATGAATATTGCATATATTGCCAGGATACTGTGTCAAATGCCCTCTTAATATCGAGAGACAGAAAACATAAAGGGATTTTCCGTTTTTTAACAATATGTGCCAATAACACTGCCCTGCGTATATTATCGCCTGCCTGTCTATTTGGCATGAAGCCTACTTGATCTCTATGTATTAATTTTCCTATAATGCTATTGAGGCGTTTTGCTATTATTTTTGCTAATAATTTAATATCAAGGTTTAACAGAGAGATAGGCCGATAATTCACACAGGAAGTATCATCAAAAAGGGGTTTTGGGATCATACAAACAATTGCCATTAGTGTTTCTTGCCGAAAAGAATGTCCTAGAAGTTTGTTAAAAGTTTCAGTGAGAATGGGAGAGAGTATTTCTGAGAATGTTTTATAGTATAAAGCCGAGTAGCCGTCTGGGCCTGGTCTTTTGTTAAGTTTTAGGTCTTTTATGGCGTTAGCAACTTCATCTATAGTTATAGGTTCATCCAAACTGCTTTTTTGATTCTGAGACAACTCAGGTAAGGTTATTTTTGAGAAGAAGGATTCAGCCTCTGTAGGATTAAATTCATTGTTTGTCTTGTATAAAGTTGCGAGATGTGAGTGAAATTTATGGACTATTTTAACTGGATTACAAGTATAAACATTTTTTGATAATTTCAAACGTATTGGTTTGAAAGATTTGTTAGTTGAATTTAATGCCTGAGCCAAATATGTACCTGGTTTGTTTGTATTCATGTAGAAATTGTGTTTGGAGCAGTTGAGGGATTTATCAACTGACTCAGTGAGAAATAGATTGTATTCCAATCTAGATTTTTCCAGATGAGATTTTGTTCTCTGAGATGGATTATCTTGGAATGATATGTAGGCTGCATTAAAATTGAGTTCTAGTTTTTTTGCTAGATTTTTGCATTCCCGTTTAAATAGTGCCATTTGTCTTTGTATTGTACCACGCAAGACAGGCTTATGAGCTTCCCACAGTGTTATTGGGGAAATGTCTGTTGTATTATTAATTGATATGTATTCCTTTAAAGCTTGTTCAATGGCCATCTGATGTAGTGGGTGTTTGAGCATTATGTCCGGTAAGTACCACGTTGGGTCATGCGCTTTTGGTATGGCTGAGGCTATAGTAGTGTATACTGCATTATGGTCAGACCATGGAATCGGAATTATATCTGATGCAATAATTTCTGGTATCATTCCTATTGTTAGAAAAATATGATCTATTCTGGTGAAGGTTTGATGAGGGTGCGAGAAATAAGTGAATTTCTTTTTCATTGGGTTACTTTCTCTGCACGAATCTACCAGATTGTATTTGGAAAGAAGTTGAGCAAAAGGTAATCTAGAGGTTATTTTGGATGGTGTAAAAGGTGATTTATCTAGAAATGGGAGGAGGACCTGGTTCGAATCCCCGCACATTATCACTGTTCCTATTTTGTGTGTATTAATCACTTGTAATATATGTGAGAGGAATGGTGTAGGTTGTTAGGAGCGTAGTAGGAAATCACTGTGATTGCTGTATCCATTATATAACCCCTGAGTATCAGGTATCTACCTTCTGGGTCTTTAATTTCTGATGATAAGGTGAATGGTGTGGATTGGTGAAATGCAATTAGAGTACCCCTTTGTTTGGTACAGGCAGAAGCCGTGTAAATTTGTTGATAAAAAGGAGAAATATATTTTGGAGTAGAATCTTTGGTGAAGTGTGTTTCTTGGAGGCATACTATGTGAGCCTTCTTGTTATGGAAAGTACGGAAGGCTTTGGTCCTTTTTTGAGGGACATTTATTCCCTGAACATTCAGGGAAAGTATATTCAGTGGTGCCATGGCAACAGATCAAATAGTTTTGACTTACTTTTTGTTATGCAGAGCTGACTGCGCAGATCAACCTGTGTGGACTGAAGAGATGAAAAGATAGAAAAGAAACCAGTGAATTCTGGAGTAAAGAGTAAACAAAAAACATATGAGATTAGATGATACATTGTATAAATTATTTTTTGCAAGTAATCACAATTTACCCGTGAAAGAGAATAAATATCTCTCTCAGGGGAATAAGTGCCTTCGTCACACTCCCACATAATATGGTTGGGAGAATGAGGAGGGCTAATGGGGGTACACGGATCTGCCGCTTACAGGAGAGAAGTGCTATGTCAAAAGACATCAAAATGATGATTCATTAATTGGAGTGCAGAATATGGTTTTTGTTGAAATTATTTATTCCAGGGTGGTTGTATATGGTTAGTCTTGCCCTAGGCTAAATAATTCAGTTAGAAAGGTACTGTTAATAACTTTGGTATTGATGAAGATAGTTTGAATTATTTTGGGATTTTAACCCTCTTAGAGTAAACAATTACATATTTTATTCATATGTAACTGTTTAGATATGTTAACTCATAAAATTGAGGTTGTACTGCTTCAGATTAGAATAAACAAAAACATAGTTCTAGGAACTAGTTAGGTAATAATATATTTGTTTTAAGAAAAGAAAGAAAAAGCTTCCATTACTTCTGGATTATTGAACATATTTGTCCTAAAAAGTAATAAATCTATTGTTATTACCTGAAAATATACAACTGAACAAGAATTTCCTTATTTCACTTATATATTCTAAGGCTATATGAATCAGAAGTAATAAGAAATATAACTGGAATGTTACATGATCCCACACAGTGTGTGACTATCAGAATGCAGTTACATTCAGTTATAAATACAGGTTTTTTATAGAGAACCATCTCTTAGTACAATAAATGAAGAGATATCAGGAATTAGGATGTCAGTCCATTGAATCTTCTTGGTCCATGGATGATGTGGCATAACGGCTTCTTTTGTGAGAATGATGATTCCCATTTTGTTCTGAAATTTTCTGGGTGCTGCCTGAAGGTGAAGATGATGCCATTCTTCTGCATGTGGGAGAGTTGCTGCTTATGGGTTCTGTCAGATTTAATTTTAAAAGGGTTTGTTGTAGTCCATCTGCTGATCTGCTTCTGTAAATTGTACCTTGGTAGTTAAATCTGACTGAAAAGGGGAACCCCCATTGATACATAATGTTGTGGTGTTGCAGTTCCATTAGTTGGGGTTTCATGGATCGTCTTTTAGTAATAGTAAGTTGGGATAGGTCAGCAAAAATTTGATAATTGTGTCCTTGAAAATTAAGTTCCTTTTTTTCTCTTGCAGCAATTAGTATTTGTTTTTTCGTTCTGTAATAATGAAATTTTGTGATTATATCACATGGGGGTCCATCTTTCTTTTTGGCTGTGAGTACTCTGTCCAGTTCTAAACGTTCAATAGGGATATCTGGCTTTAGTTCTTGTAATAGAGCAGTAATAGTAGATTGCAGGTCTGTCACAGTTTCAGGTATTCCCCTTATGCGCAAGTTTGGACGTCTGGCTCTATTTTCGTAATCTTCTAGCTTAGTTTGAAGTATTAAATTCTCTTCTTTTAATTGATCCAATTCTGTTATATTTTCTTGGGTTGTAATTTCAATTTCTTCCATTTTTATTTCTAAGGCTGCGGTGCAGTTTCCCAGCTCTCTTATTTCTTTGGTTAGGCTTTTTGTTATTTGGTCTGAGGTTTGTTTTAAAGCCTTATGAAGCATCTTTTCAAATTGTAATAATATTACTGGGGATGCTGAGGAGGCTTGTGGAGAAGTTTGTGAGAGGATTTGTTCTGTATCTGACTCAAATGGAGAGTCTTGCTGTGACATTTTCTGTCTGTGAGAGCGCCCTGATGCTGTATATTGTGAGGTGACTGGAGCTGCTTTAGTTGCAGTGAGTGCCTGTGAGCTCTTTGTGAGGTGATTTTTATTTCTGCCACGGCTTCCTCCCAGTACCATATTTCCTGCCCAAACTTTCACAGTTTGTTCCCTGGGGCAAAAAGGTTCAAATGGATACCTTTTGAGCCTGCAGGCTCCACTTTGTCCTTCTCTTCTCTCCTCAGCGGTGCGGAGCTCTAACAATGCATGTCTGCTCCGCTAGACTCTGCCCATCTCCCCCTCGATGTGGTGAATTTGAAGGTAGCGAATAAAACATATGATTTGGCAATGTAAAGTCTGTTTTCAATTGGTCAAATGATTTAAGGTTTCCTTCTGATAATAAATAGCATAATTAATAAATTCCTCTTATACTCCATATATCAGGATCTGGGATTGTAAGAAATTCAGATATAATTGAATTATGCCAATGGGGAGTATAGTCATTATGTTGAGAAATATTTGGCTAACACCAAATCTCATATACGTTGGTAATGGTATAAGAGAGATTTATGGTCTCCTGCACTCTTTGCTCCCTTGACTCTAATGGCTATATCGCTAAAAGGGTCAGAGGATATTTGCATCCAGGATGGCATAGAAGTGTGATAAACCTTTCCCTTAATGCATATTTCTCTTGATGGCTTTCAGAACTGGTTTCAGGAATCTAGAAAGATTGGGATGACTATTTCCAATGATGCGAGCATGATGGCTGAAAGTCACCCATAGCCAAATAATTGAACATAGCCAATAACGTTACTATTGCAGGAATGGCATGGGTTCTCCTCATCAGGGGCTCAATTTCTTCTGCTACTAGGTGGTAAACCTCCATCACCCCCTGACGGTTCAGTCGAAACATGTCCTCGGCATCTTTGTCAGACAGCTCATCCAGGACTGTACGTGTCCAGAACACAGGCTATCTGAGCCTAACATTTGTGATCCTATCCTGGGTGATGCTAACAGCTGCTGCTGCGACAGCTGTTGCAGCTGTAAGTAGGATGGTCTTCTCAATATCAATCTTTATTGTTGTCTGAAATAAACAATTATAATAATATATATTCTATTTCAAAATGTGGGTTCATTTTGCTAACTATATAAGCATATAATGTCTCAAATGCATAAAAATGAGTAATCATGCGACAGTTGTTCGCTCAAATCATAGTCTTCCCTGAGCAGAAAGCTGTGACTGTCAGTCACTGCGCTCTACCCTGTCCTCAAAGTGCATACTGGAGCACCGGGATATGGAGCAGTAGTGCGCTGCTTAGATGGCGGCAGGAATCTGAGTGTATTCTGACATTTTTGCATTAAGATAAAAAAATCCTTCTGTGTGCAGCATTCCCCTTCAGCCCCCCAGTACTTAACTGAGACCATCTTTATCCAGCGATGTTGCAGGAGTTTCTAAGCTATCCGGTATTCCCCTCCTTATTGGCAGAGACAGCAGAGCAGCGCAATTGGCTCCCACTGCTGTCAATCAAAATCAGTCAACCAATTAGGAGAGAGATGGGGCGGGGGTGGACCCAGGAAGCTGTGACTTAGCTTGGGTGCCCCCATAACAGTCTGCTTGCTCTTGGGACACTCAAAAGAAGGGAGGGGCCAGGAGCATAGAAGAGGAACCCTAGAAGAGGAGAATCTGGGCTGCTCTGTGCAAAACCAACTGCATAGAGCAGATAAGCATAACGTGTTTATTAAAAAAAAAACAGCAAGACTTTACAATCACTTCAAGCCGACACCAGGCATTAACCCGCTCTTGGCTGATTCAGGTCACATGATTGCACAAATAAATATACTCCTGTGACCAGAGCTGCTGTTAGAAATCACAAGGTAAGGCCTAGCTGACCGCTGGCCTTACAGGACCCTGTAAAATGAAAATATCAAATTATATATATTTATTCAAAGTTTTCTGACAATACATTCAAACATGTACAATATGGTACAAAGTACATAAGACAAGAGAAGGGGAAAAAACACAGTTGTATGCATATCATTAGAGAAACTGCAAGGTGTTTGCTAGAAAGGTATGCTGCCTATGCTAGGATAGGACAGCCATATGTGTGAGGGTATAAGATAAGATGTCTTATTGGGTGTCAGGAGTTAATCAGTAAAAGCAGTAAAAGGGAGAGCAGTAAAAGCGGTGGATCAAGGCAAAGATGGGCCTTTAGGGTGAACTAGCCAGGGGGGCCATTTCTTTTGGAATGCTGGAATTTGGAGATGGGCCTTGGCATAAGTGTATTCCATGAGGCAGTGATTGTTCAGGAGGATGTGGGGATTTCCAGTTTTTAGCAATAGCTAGGCGTGTGGCTATAAATATGTGGGATATAACAGTTTGGGTGAGAGGTGGCCTAGTTTTAATGTCCAAGTCTAGGAGAACCATTTGCAGAGACAGGGAAACAGTGTTGGGCATCAAGGAAGAAAGCTATCTGGCGAGAGTGGACCATAGATGGTCCACTCTTATAGGGCAAGTCCACCAAATGTGTAATGGTGTTCCGGGATCTCTGCAGTTTCTCCAGCAGACATTGGATGCAGAGGGGTAGATCCTCCCAAGTTTGGATGGCATTAGATACCAATTGTTAGGGATTTTCTGTACAGTTTCCCAGTGCAGAATACATTTAGAAATTCTCAGGGGTCTTTGGAGGGCTTGCTGCCACTGAGACGGTGTATAGGTACATTGTAAGAGGTTTCCCCAGTGCAGCATGGCAGAGGTTTTGGAGTTATGTGGAGGGTTGGCTAAGAGCTTGTTGAAATGGGATACCCCTTTGGGTAGGTCTTTCAGTGTTTTAGAATTCCAGAATGTGCCAGAGCAGAGGGTTTTCCGACCAGTGCAGATGTGATAGGGCTGACCGGAACCTGAGATATTTTAAAAAGTTCTTGAGGGGAATGTGATAATTACATTGCAGATGTTGGAAAGAGGTTAGTGAAGAATTTTTGTACAGGTCTCCAATAGTCTGTAGGCCAGCAGTTTGGTATCTGTATTTAATAATGAGATGGGTCTGTATTTTTCGGATTGTCATGATGGTGGCTTCAAGAGATTCTGGGGGCATGTGGCCTGTGGAAGCAATATAGTTGAAGGATTGGCAATAATGTGGGGCAAGCCAGGTGGAAAATTGTTTATAGTATTTATTGCCGAAACCATCAGGGCCAGGGGTTTTATGTAGTGGAAAGAGAGGTGATAGCTTGTGAACGTCAGATACAGAGTAAGATATTTAAGTGTGCGAATAGAAGGTGTAATCTTTTTCTGTACCGTAGTAGCACCTCCATGGATCATATAGATCTAGGGATCGCAACAAGGTGGAAAGGGTAGTGGTTTGTTTACGGGCTGGGTTTGAGGAGTCTAGGGTTGGGTCTATAACATGGTTGAAGTCGCCACAGATAACTAAGGTAGTGTTCCGGAATGGTTCTTAGATCACACATTGGTAGAACTGCCTTTGATTGGTATTGGGGGCATAGACATTGACGATAGTCACAACATGGTTGTTAATGGAGGCATTTAAGATAATGTATCTCCCTTGTGGGTCAATTTCAGCATGGATCAATTGGAAAACTACTATGGAATGGATAGCAATGAGGACACCAGCTGTCAGAGAAATAGTGGAAACCATACCTGCCAGTATTGGTGCTTCCCTGTGCACCTGCGTGGTAGAGTAGCGCAGCAGTGCATACGGGTGCGCAATTCTAAGGGCCATGGCACGTTTGTCTCTTCGGATCCCAGTGTTCCTGTTCCTAAACTCTGTTTATCTGTGCCTGCCTGCTGTGACCCGGATCGTCTTGACCACCTCTGAATCTCTCCTGCACTTGACCCTCGGCTTGCCTAAAGGACTTCTCTACTTGCCTGATCTCTGTGTTTGACCCTCGGCTACTCCAAGGACTTTGCTATTGCCTGTTCCCTGTGTTTGACCCTCTGCCTGCTCCAAGGACTTCTCTATTGCTTGACCACCGTGTATGACCCGGGCTTGACTTAAGGACTTCTCCTCTGCCCGGACCACTGTGTATGACCCTCGGCCTTCCTCAGCAGACTCTGCTCCAGTCACCTTCTCTGGATCAAGGTGTTTGAGCCTCGGTCGGGCTTCTCATCAGTCCAGTGTCAAGTCTGCTCTGCACGGTTCTTATCTCTGCCAGCAGGTCACAGCTTATACACAGGCTGTCCAGAGACTTCAAGATGGCTACTTCCAAATCGAAGGCCGCCTCCAACACCTGACAACTTCTGCGGCCCCTTCAGATGCAGCTTCCGCCAGTGGGGCATCCTCCTCACAAGGTCAAGTCAACCCAGCTCCTTCAGTGGTAATGACTCTTCCTGAACCCAGGGTTCCCACTCCAGAATGATTTTCCTGGGAACCGAAAGAAATTCAGGGCTTTCAAAAATGCTTGCCTGTTGTACCTAGCTCTCCAACCCAGGATTTTTCATTCAGAATCCGTAAAAGTGGGATTCGTTATCTCTTTACTATCTGAAGAACCCAAATCTTGGGCCCATAACCTCCTTGAGCAGAAGAGTCCCCTTCTCAACTCCGTTGAAACTTTATTTGCTTCTATGGCTCAGCTATATGACGACCCATAACGCACATCCACAGCCGAGTCCATTTTGCACACCCTGACCCAGGGAAAAAGACCAGTGGAGGACTACACTGTAGAATGCCGAAAATGGTTTGGAGATACCAACTGGAATGAGACCGCCCTCAAATACCAGTACTGCCAGGGTCTTTCTGAAACACTAAAGGATGAACTGGCGCGAGTGGACACTCCTACCTCTCTGGAAGATCTGATTAAGCTAGCCACTAAACTCGACATTTGCCTGCAGGAGCGCCTCCAGGTCTCCTACCTAGTTCGGGACCTGTTACTCAAGAAACCAAATCCATTCTCACCTCTACAGACTCTAGCCACCAATAATTTCTTTGCTTTGACATCATAAGTTCACCCATGTTCCCTATCATTTTGGGATTCCCATGGTTGTAGGCTCATGACCCTCAGATCAATTGGAATAAAAAAGAAATCCTCTTCTCCTCTGAATATTGCTCCCAACATTGCTTTGTACCAACCTCCAATAAGACTGTCTCCTGTTTGACCATACAACCAGTACCAGACAATTTCCAGCATGTCCCCCCAGTATACCATGAATTCCTGGACATTTTTGATAAAAAGAAGGCCGACAGTTTACCATCTCATCGGCCTTATGACTGCCCTATTGATCTCTTGCCTGGTTCCGAGATCCCTTTTGGCCGCATATTCCCACTGTCTGAGTCCGAGTTGGAAGCCCTCCGCTCCTATATCGATGAAAATTTTGAAAAAGGATTCATCTGTCCTTCCTCTTCCCAAGCTGGAGCGGGTATCTTCTTCGTTGAAAAAAAGATGGATCTCTAAGACCTTGCGTGGACTATAGGGAACTCAATAAAATTACTATTAAAAACCTATACCCACTCCCTCACATCTCTGAACCTTTTCAACGTTTCCAAACCGCTCAAATATTCACCAAACTGGATCTACGAGGGGCATGCAACCTTGTTCGGATACGTGCCGGAGACGAGTGGAAGACAGCTTTCAGATCCAGGTTTGGTCACTTTGAATATTTAGTGATGCCCTTTGGGCTTTGCAACGCCCCGGCTACATTTCAACACCTAGTCAATGACATCTTCCGTGAGTAACTAGACAACTTTGTGATTGTCTATCTTGATGACATTTTGATCTTTTCCACCACAGTAGAATTACATCAAACTCATGTTGAGAAGGTACTCTCAGTTCTCCAGAAACATGGTCTGTTCTTGAAAGGAGAGAAATGCAAGTGCGAAAAGACTACCATCCAATTCCTTGGGTTCATCATCACTACAGAAGGGGTTGCTATGGACCCACAAAAAGTTAAAGCCATCCAGGAGTGGCCAGCCCCCTCAGATAAAAAGGGATTTCAGCAATTCCTTGGCTACGCCAATTTTTATCGCCAATTTATTAAGGGGTTCTCTTCAATCATCTCTCCCATCACCCAAGTGACTCACCAGCAGATCAAGTTCCAATGGTCCCAGGAGGCCCAGGAAGCTTTTGTTAAATTAAAGGGACTTTTTACATCAGCTCCCATACTTCAGCACCCTGATCCAGTCCTGCCGTATGTATTGGAGGTAGATGCCTCGGAGTCAGCAACAGGAGCAATCTTGTCCCCAAGAAGTGGCCCGAAAGCGCTTCTCCATCCGGTAGCCTTTGCTTCTTGCAAATTAAGCCCTCCTGAGAGGAACTACAACGTTGGTGACCAGGAACTACTAGCCATAAAATTTGCTCTAGAGGAATGGAGATACTTACTGGAGGGTGCGTCCCAGCCTGTCATGATCTTCACGGACCACAAGAACTTGGAGTATCTCCGAACAGCCAAGCATCTTAGACCCCGACAAGCCTGGGCATTATTCTTCTCCAGGTTCAATTTCCACATCTCCTACCGACCTGGCTCAAAGAATGGGAAAGCGGACGCACTCTCCTGTATGTTCCCGGAAGCCAACGAGTTAACAGAACCCAGAACCATCTTATCCCCTCATAACTTTCTTCATCTGGTCCAGCCTAATCTTAAATCTGCCATTAAACAAGCCTCTAGCCAATACACTGAACCTGAAGTATCTTCCTTGGAAAAGAGGGATGGTTTGCTGTGGGCCCAGAACAAGGTATTCGTTCCTCCTCCTGTAAGACTTCAAATTTTACAGACCTTCCATGATCATAAGATGGCAGGACACTTCGGAGTACAGAAAACCTCTGAATTAGTCCATCGTTCTTTCTGGTGGCTGGGTTGGAGACAGGACTGTAAAAATTAAGTTTGATCCTGCATTACCTGCCAACGCAGCAAGGGGGGAAACACTAAGGCCTGGGGGCTCCTAAGACCTTTACCTATCCCTGAACGACCCTGGAGGGAGGTCTCTATGAACTTCATCGTCGACCTACCTCTCTCTGAAAAATGTACCACCATTTTAGTAATAGTCAACCGCTTCTCAAAGATGGCGCACTTTCTGCCCATGATGGGCACTCCTTCTGCTCTGGCTACAGCAAACACTTTTATTAAAGAAGTAGTAAGACTTCATGGTGTTCCTCACAACATCATGTCAGATAGGGGAATCCAATTTACCTCAAAGTTCTGGAGGGACCTCTGTAAATCCCTAGAAATCAAAACTTCCTTCTCTTCAGCATACCATCCGCAAAGCAACGGCCAAACCGAAAGGACTAATTAGACCTTAGAACAGTATCCATTGTTTTTGCTCTTGCTCCCAAGATAACTGGTCAACCCTTCTGCCCTGCAGAGTTTGCTTATGACAATGCCACACATTCTGCCATCAACCAAACACCTTTTTGGGCCAATTATGGTTTCTATCCCTCCTTTCTGCCGGACTCCATTCCTGAAATCTCAACTCCTGCAGTACAAGATCGGATAAAGCTTATCCAAACGCATTTTTTACAGATCCAGGAAGCCATGAAGAAAGCTCAAAACAGTTACAAGGAATATTATAACCTGGGGAGCAGGAGTAACCCAATTTTCAAGATTGGAGACAAGGTATGGCTATCTGCTATCAATTTCAAACTATCCTGTCCATCATGTAAACTAGGCCCAAAGTTCATTGGCCTTTTTGAAATTAAGAGGGTGGTTAACCCTGTGGCCTTCGAGCTAGCCCTCCCCAGTTCTTATAAGATTCATCCATTGTTTCATGCATCCTTACTGAAGCCGGTGGTCCCCAACTCTTTTTCTGGAAGAGAAGAACTACCACCTCCACCAGTTGAAATTGAAGGTGAAGAAGAGTTTGAAATGGAGGCAATAGTGGACTGTAGAAAAAGGACGGATCCAGTACCTAGTTAAATGGAAGGGGTACCCCCCGGAAGATAACTCCTGGGAACCTTCAAGCAATATACATGCTCCTCAATTGGTACAAGATTTCCACAGGAGACAGCCGGAAATGCTAGCTAGGTTGGGCATCCGGAGGCTGCCCCTTGGGGGGGCACTGTCAGAGAAATAGTAGAAACCATACCTGCCAGTATCGGTGGTTCCCTGTGTGCCTGCATGGTAGAGTAGCGCAGCGGTGCATACGGGTGCACAATTCTAAGGGCCAACGCAATGCGGAGCATCTACGTGGCCACGTGCGTGCAATAGCGCGCACAACGTTAGTTCCCCCTGGTGGGCCTATAAAAGGCAGCTCTGCTCTTTGCTTATTGCTCGTTTGTCTCTTCAGCTCCCAGTGTTCCTCTTCCTAAGCTCTGTTTACCTGTGCCTGCCTGCTGTGACCCGGATCCTCTTGACCACCTCTGAATCTCTCCTGCACTTGACCCTCGGCTTGCCTAAAGGACTTCTCTACTTGCCTGATCTCTGTGTTTGACCCTCGGCTACTCCAAGGACTTTGCTATTGCCTGTTCCCTGTGTTTGACCCTTGGCCTGCTCCAAGGACTTTATTGCTTGACCACTAAAAAATTGTATGCAACAGAGTGCATATAGGGGACGCCCCTTTGGATTTTAAAGGCAGGAAAGAAAGAGTAGGAGAAGTAAATAGGGATAAAAGGTAAACATATGCCAACATTATTATTTTACAAAAATTGAAAAAAATGTCTAAAAGACAAGGAGAACATATACAATGAGCAAAGTCAATATCTTAGAGATAATTTGATATAAGACATACAGAGCATAAATGTATAATATCACCCAATGCCATCAAAACCCAAAGAGCCAGCCCAAAGGATGGGTATATTGAGGGTAGGTGGCTAGTGTGTGTATCCCGACATGTTTCGGAGAACACCGTAGTCCAACTTGTATGCTCCTTCTTTAGGGGAGTTTTACACAGATGGGTGAAAGTATTTCTTGTCTCTAGAACATAAATGTATAGATAAGTGACCAACAGTAACATAGCAAGGGAGGACCTCAGAAAATGGTCTGTTTGTTGCCATTATATAAAGTAACCAAGGTTGTAGTACTTACATAATCAAGCTCATGTTACAGATAAAAACATACAGGTAAGGTAATCACATGCTGGCTGCAGAGGTCCACATGCTGGCTGCAGAGGTCCACACCTGACGGGAGGGGTCCATGTGTCAGTACGCAAAGCCGCAAGTACACTTTCACAAGGGATGCCAAATCTTCCCTGTAGCAAACAATGTCGCCACTATGGGGAGAAATTGCACAGAAAGAAAAGCAAGGGGGTATATTAAAACCAACTAATGTGGAACGTATTTTACAGAGTATATAGTGAAAAAAAGGGGAAAACATGAGAACTCATGAGGAACATGTGTAGTAAGTAGCCATGTAGGTGTATGATCTATGCAGGGCATAGTTCTTACCTTAAGTAGAAAAAATGGACATCTGCTGCTGACAACCCGGTATCTGCCAGTGAATTCACACAGATCATCTGGGTGTGAGCATTAGGATTACCTATATATGGGAGAGGTGAACCAATCCAATAGAAGCAATCATGTCATACAGCTGTGCATAAACACAGCTGAGGCAAGGCTGGTAGGAGAGTGTGTGGAGGGAGTGGTAAGGTCCACACCCACTAACAATAGCCAATGAGGTGCAAGTACAAGAGACCATCCCCGCAGCTGTGTTGACGCGCACGACGCACTGGCATGTGTCCGCTAAAAGAAAGAGGATAGAAGATAGAAGAAATAAAAAGCATTTAAATAAAGGAATTGTCAAAAACTGTCTCTTGTCATTTTTAACATTTTTGACACTTTTTTTGTGAAATGGTAGGACCCCCTTACCATTTCACCTAGGGGGAAGGGCCAGGATCTGGCGGTCACCTTGTTAAAGGGGGCTTCCATATTACAATAAGCCCCCCGCTCGCAGACCCCCACAACCACCGGGCAAGGGTTGTGGGGATGAGGCCCTTGTCCCCATCAACATGGGCACAAGGTGCTTTGGGGGGATACCCCAAAGCACCCTCCCAATGTTGAGGGCACGTGGCCTGGTACGGTTCAGGAGGGGGGGTGCTCTCTCGTCCCCCCTCTTTTCCTGCGGCCTGCCAGGTTGCGTGCTCGGATAAGGGTCTGGTATGGATTTTTGGGGGGACCCACGCCATTTTTTTTAAATTTTGGCTGGGGTTCTCCTTAATATCCATACCAGACCTGAAGGGCCTGGTATAGAATTTAGGGGGAGCCCCCACATTATTTTGTTTTTTAAATTTTGGTTCAGGATTCCCCTGTGGGGAATTCCCATGCCGTTTTTATCAATGAACTTTTATGTGTATTGTCAGACCGGCAATTCATTAATAGCCGCGAGTTGTTTTAAATGACTTTTTTTCCTTTGAAATGTCATTTTGCTGTCAGACTGTTCTAAACACGGGAAACATGCGCCCCTTTATAGGCATACTATAGACACCCCCCAGGTACGAAATTTAAAGGAATATTACACTTTTATTGTTTCACTTTAAGCATTATTAAAGTCACTGATCCTGAAAAAACGGCAGTTTTTAAAACTTTTTTTTGCATTGATCCATGTCCCCTGGGGCAGGACCCAGGTCCCCAAACACTTTTTATGACAATTCCATGCATATAATCCTTTCAAATTAGCACTTTTGATTTCTCCCATAGACTTTTAAAGGGTGTTCCGCAGCTTTCGAATGTGCAGCGAACACCCCAAATTGTTCGCTGTTCGGCAAACTGGCGAACAGCCGATGTTCGAGTCGAACATGAGTTTGACTCAAACGCAAAGCTCATCCCTAGTTGTAATTAGCTCCTGCTATTGTGTTTATACTACTGTGTGAAGCTCGGTGACCACAAGTCTGTGTCCTAAAGGTCATGTCTCTGAGTCATCTAGTCTGGGTAAATGATTTAGTAAACTTGCTCAATTAGGTTACAGTTGTATTGTTAGAGTAATATGAGCAGGAGGGGGGAACCTCCTCTTCTACTGTATAAAAAGACTCATATTCTGGTTCTAATAAATGAATCCATGTTAGCAGCTAAGCAAGTCTCGTCTTGCTTTGTACTTGGAGCGGTTGGAATATCTGATATCTGATATCTATATTCAGACTGGGAGGAAGTGGTATACTGATGGAAGCACTCAAGCGGAGTGTGTGACGTTCCGTCACAATGATGTTGCCTTGTTTCAGGCTTTTAATCCTCTTGGTTAGACATTTTTATAAGCAAGGTTGTCAGGTGTTGGGGATATATAAATTAACCATAGTTTAGGTGGTTTAAGTGACCTTGTGGATCATCCAGGGTGAGGTGGTGCTGAGATTGGAGGGTATCTCTGACAGCTGTTAGTACTCCATTCTTTTTCTTAGGGCCAGAGGCAAGGAAGACATTGTCAAAACCCTTGAGCCTAAGTGTAGGGTTTTTTGACAAGGTGAAGTTGCACAAAAATATAATCAACATATTGTTTAGGAGAGTAACCCTCTTCTGAGGGCTTTTTAGTCCCTTGACATTTAGAGATACCAATTTGAACGGCATGTTGAAACAGTTGGCGTAGGTGGGCAGATACTTTGAGGTTGCCAGTGGTGGGCTTGTTAGGATTGGCTACTGACAGTGTATTGTAATCTAGAACAGCTGTTTTTGAGCTGATTGTGTAAACAGATGAGAAAAAAGAAACAAACTCAAAAACTTGAGGCTGGTGTGAAGGAAGGGAAGGGGTGTATAAAAAAAGGGAACCTGTGTACAATATGGGTTCAATGTGCAGAGTCTAATGCCCCGTACACACGGTCGGACTTTCCGATGGAAAATGTCCGATCGGAGCGTGTTGTTGGAAATTCCGACCGTGTGTGGGCTCCATTGGACATTTTCCATCGGATTTTCCGACACACAAAGTTGGAGAGCAGGAGATAAAATTTTCCGACAACAAAATCCGATCGCGTCAATTCCGGCCGTGTGTGGCCTGTACCGACGCACAAAGTGCCACGCATGCTCAGAAGAAATTCCAAGACGGAACAGCTTGTTCTGGTAAAGTTAGCGTTCGCAATGGATACAGCACTTTCATCACGCTGCAATGTTAAAAATGGTTTAATACAGCGCACTCTCTTCTTCTTTATAATGTGACAAGAATTAAGTAGTTTTGCTGCTCATATTCACACACACTTCTCACAAACTTTTATTTGTGTTTTTTTAGTGGGATTCCCTGAATATATTGTTATTAGTTGTCACATCAGACAGTTTTATATTATTTTTTTTTTTTTTTTGGATTTTCAGCCTTTTTTTTCTTTAATGTTTGGATTTTTTCCAAGGCTGATCTTTGTTCAATGTTATTTTTATTTTTACTCCAGAATATTTTTGTGTGTGTTTTGTGTGTCAAGTTACCCCAACACCATTGATATCTTTTATTATTTAATCTCAAGGAGATTGTTTGTTGTTGGTGTCTCTTGTTCATTTCACATTGTATATTTGAACTGTACCTGAATCCTCACAAACAAATTGTCCTTTTTGAAGTAAAACACATAGGAGAGTATAATTCAAAACAAAAATCCTTTATTAAGGGATCAGAACCAAACAAAGAGGAAGGCAACACTGGATAAACAAGAGAAATTAGCGAAGCCTGGGACCCCCACGGCAGACATCAATTCTTCAACATCAAAATTGGTGGCCTGAGGAGTCCATATGTAAGGGACGGCAGTCTGCTCCAGAATTCGCAGAGATCCGGATAGCAGCAGATGACATCTGTGTCCCCAGGCTGTGGTACCACAAGAGGCTGCATTTTTCGGCCGTCCAGACTGAACCCAGGGCAATCACTGTCTGGTCTTCCTTCCACGCTTCCTTCCGGGCTGTGGCTGTGCAGTTGGAGATGTGGCAGGAGGAGGAGTAGGACCTGGAGGAGGAGGAGAACTGGGAGGACCTGGAGGAGGACTGGGGGGACCTGGAGGAGAGGGAGGAGGAGGAGGAGGACCTGCAGGAGGAGGAGGAGGACCATCACAAAGGTGTGTCTGAGGTGTAATTTGGCCCCTCATACCTTTCTCAAGAGCCTCCAATATGAGGGCCTCACACATGACTTGTTGGCCCTCCTCCATCCTCTGCATTTTATATGCAATGAAGGCAGCAATGTTCTCCTCCATGGTGTGGGGTGCTCCCAGGACCTCTGTAGCCCTCCAAAAGAATCCTATAGCAGCCTCCTCTAGGGCACTCCTCCTACTGCCACTTTCTCTTTTCAGTGGGGGTGGAGGGACCTGCAGATCAGCCAGCCGGCTTGGCCCGGCCACCTCCTGGCTCAGACATCCCTGTGTATGAAAAAAGGGACATGTTTTTAGTTGTTGCTTCATCAATCACAATCCTAAATTAGTACTCCCAACTACCATCTAGTTAACATCATTGATTGGACAAGCAGAAATATTTAGAGGAATGCTATACCTGGCTCAATCTGGGCTCCTCCACATGTGGCCTGGAAGGCCCAGGTTGGGCATCAGAAGCCTCAGCCGGGGGGGAAGGAAGCGTGGAAGGAAGCCTGGAGAGGGACGGCCTGGGTTCAGTCTGGCCTGCCAGAAAGTGCAGCCTGTCGTAGTACAACATCCTGGGGACATAGATGTCATCTGCTGCTCCGGATCTCTGTGAATCCAGGACTTTCTTGCGCTCCCTCAGATATGTGCTCCTCAGGCAACCAATTAATATCTTTAAATAGGTGATGTCTGCCGTGGGGATCACCTGCTTCACAATTTCACACAATTGCACCAGTGCTGCCTTCCTCTTTGCTTCGTTCTTGAAATGGGGGTGGTTAATCTCCCACAGACAGGGCAGCTCCCTTAGCATCTCTAGGTATACTGACATGAAGTCATTATCTTTGAGTAGCATATCCATGTTCACTGCAAGACACAACACAAGACAAAGCCTAATGTCAGACAAAACTCTCCTAATCTTGTTACAATATAGGCCTCAATCTAGAAGCAGTATAGGCACAAGTTTGTCTCTTACCTTCGTTCTTACGATCGGCGCGTCCAATGCTCCTTCCTCCGCTCACAGATCGTACGTAATACGCACGCGTGTTACGCTTTATACACACTGCACATGCGTGTAACTCCGCCCGCCCCTGACGTTCTTTCTAGTCTATTCCCCGCCCCTTTTCGTTCAGCGCAGTGGGTGAAGAGCATGATGGCGGAGTTAGAGCAGGTGTGTGCTAATTATAGCAATGAGGAGGAGGAGGAGGAAAGCCCGGATCCGGACACGTCCCGATCCAGAAGGAGACGTTTTAAGGCCACAAATATGTCCTTTGGGGAGATGTTGGAGATGGTCGACATCATGAGGAAGTCCGACTATGACGGGAAGTATGGTCCTTACCCCAACCCCAACATCAGAAAGGCCAAGATCATGGCGAAATTGATCAAAAGCCTTCACAGGAATTTCGGGGTACGAAGATCGAAAGATCAGCTCAGGAAGCGGTGGTCGGACCTGAAGTTGAGAGAGCCAGAGCAGTACCAAAAGATCCGGAGAGTGCTGCAAAAAAGTAAGTAGTTGTGCTGTGTTCCTATTCTTTCTGTCTTTATTACGTTCGTGCTGCTCCATATGCTTTTATTAATTGTAACGTTTAAAAGGGCGACTTTAATGTTCATGGGCCCATTATTCGTTCGTATCAAACATTTTTCTTTCGGCCTCTAGAACACCATTGTTTAGGCCATATGCATTTTCCCACATTTTTTTTGGGCCTACTTGGATGCCAAATATTTGTTTGTGTAGATGGGTTTGTTACTAGAATGAAATGCAAACTAGATTGTGTGTAAGGAGAGGACACTGAGCAGCTGTTTTCACATCTGGACACTGGAGCACTAGTGTGGGACACAAGAACACCATTTTTATTAGGGAGCCACACAGGTACTCCAGTGTATACTATAGGGGGGGCTACATCTGTGTAGCTTGTACTAAACAGGTAAAGTATTGCAGCTTGACAAAGGCCAATAAAAAATATACACCTTGGAACTCGGCTAAAATAGACAATTGTACCCAACTTCCAAGCAATGTTTCCTATTTCTAGTTCTGCCATCAAATATCTGTGTGCTAATTATACCATTTTTGTTTTACATAGGGGAGAAAAGACTCGGAGGACACCCCTCATCTGAGGAGACCAGAGACCCCCCACCTCTGGAAGAAGGTGAAATACCCCAAACCCAAGCTGAGCAGGAGGAAGAAGAAGATGTGGTGGAGATTGGCACCACAACAGGTGAGTGTCTGCGACCACAGGCTCAGGTAAAAGAGATGGATGGTGGCAGATTTTTGAGACCTGTTTTTTTTTCTTTCTCTCTTTTTAGGTGATCGTGATGTGAGGGATAGAGAACGCTTTACTTCAGAAAGTGCCCAGATCCTGATCGGGGAGATCATGGGGTGTAATGCCGAACTGCAAAACATCCAGCAAAAAATCCATGATGTTATTTTTTTTTTTTTTTGACCACTTCAGTTACCTTGATCTAGAGACATCTTTCAGATTGATGGTCATATTTGTCTCTTACCGAGTCACATCATTGTGGCCGTTCAGACTTTTCTCTTAGTTTGCGCAATCAGTATGTGAAATTACTGTTATGCAAAAAGTGTAACATAAAAAGACAATCACACCCGCCATATACATCCCGGCCGGCCAGCCACCCAATCTCTTACTGTTCACATGACCTGACAGTGTTTTATTACTTTTTGAACTATTTAAACTGGTGAACCCCCCCCCACCCCTTCCCCCCAATGACCTATGCTAATTATTCCAATGCACACCTTATGTCAAGCTATTATTTCTTTTTCTTCCTTTCCTCCTCTTCTCTCCTTCTCTCCCTCCTCTCTTTTTCTTCCCCCTTGTTTTCTCTTAACTTCAGATCTCTAGACTATAGTACGACATCTCTGCCCTGGTGGAAAGACAGTTGCCCTCGGCGCTAAAGTAGCGCTGATTGGGGGCATGGCATTGTTTGAACCCATGGGTTCCATAGTTTCACAAACGTTTTGTAATTACCAAGCCTTGTGTAGAATGTCCTTTCGCTCCTAATTGTGGAGTTGACCGTTCCGACCCAAACTGCCGGGGTTGGAGGTGTGCTTGATTGCCATGCTTGTGCAATTAATTTTCTAGTTTGAAACAAGCATCTTGCTATCGCTACGGCTGTGCTTCTATCCCTCAGTCCGCTGCTGACGTAGCCCAGCACGCAGGTTTTAGGATCGGGCTCTAAGTCCACTCTAAATGTAACATTTATTTTCTTTATAATCTCGGTCCAATACCTTACTAGTTTTGGGCACCTCCAGACCATGTGAATTAGGTCTCCTGTTCCTCTACATCTAGGACACTCATCGTTGGTTCTACGGCCGAACATAAACAGCCTTTTTGGTGTGTAGTAAGATCTGTGTAACAGCATCAGGTGGGAGGCTTTTTGTGAGGGAGAGACCGACACCTCTGGTCCAAACTCAAGAATCCTCTCCCATTGCTCGTCCGTTATCTCCCCCACATCGACCGTCCACCTGTCCCTTGTCCCTGATAGACCTGCCTTCGTATTTCCTCTCTTTGTTAGTTGGGAGTATATCTCTGAAATTAGGCCCTTGGTGGTCTCTGATTTAATTATTGTCTGTAGTAGCGGGGTCCTGCACCACATGATGTTATTAAAAAAAATAATAACATCATTGATGTTTTGGGGCGAATTTAAAACCCCACAAAATCACTTTTTGGATTGTGGTCCAATCTTTTAAATTTTTTTGCAATGTTTTGAAAAGCCAAATTTGGAGGATGCACACAGTGTGCCAACATGTGCTATCTGCCATCACGGGAGATCAATGGACGCCTTTTGGGGGTGCAACCCCTTCCTCAATTATAAAGTCGCGTTGAGGAAGGGCTTGCTCCCCCAAAACATGTCCCTTGATCCCCCCTGATGGCAGATAGCACATGTTGACATTAAAGTAAATTGATGTGCATCTTCCAAATTTGGCTTTTCCAGGGGTGATTTCCCCCCATCTGAACGCTATATCAAACCCAGTTCCTAAATACTGATGTCTGATATAGCCTTCAGGTTTTACCTAATGTGAACTTTGTAAGTTCAAGTTTTTTGGCTTTCTTGTTGGTTTTACACAGGCCTGTTTTATCTGAAATGGACATTTCGAATTTTGATAATGCTACTGCAAAAATTGTTATACAACAAACATGTTGGTTTGTTTTAAAAACCTTTGGTAAATGCACATGTGATTGTGCAGGTATAAAAAGTTGCTTACTCAAGAATGTGTGGATTATTGTCTCAACACTACAACACTTTTGGAGTGATGTAATAGCTGTTTTATGCAAAAATGGGGGTTATTTCCTAAGGGCAAATCCACTTTGCACTACAAGTGCAGGTTCAGTGCAGTTGCAAGTGCACTTGTAGTGAAATGTGTTTTTGCATTTAGGAAATACCAGCCAACAGTGCTTTGTATAAGGTTACCCAATCACGACATTTTCTGCACTCAAAACATTTATGTCAGGGTCAGCTAAAACAAACACAAGCAGTAAATGTCCACAAAGAATTTTTTTTTTTTTATTATAAAAAGGCTTCACATATTGTCTGGCATATTGATAGCCCCCCTACCCGCAAAGAACTCCAGGTAGCGTAACCGGACATCACAGGCACTCAGGGAGGGCAAGCCAGGACGGCCACTTTCAAGCGCCGTCAGTATGGTTTGATGTAGGATTCCGGCCTCAGGCCCAACTGAGCCAGCATAGTTGGCCAAATGTTTCCGTAAAAAGTTATGGAGAACACAGCACACAAGTATTATATGGTTCAGTTTATACTCCGTCATATGGATAGGTGTCAGAAATAGGCGGAACCGGCTGGCCAGGATTCCATATGTGTTCTCCACCACTCTTCGGGCTCTGGCCAGCCGGTAATTAAAAACCCTCTGTTCCGGGGTGAGGGTCCTCATTGGGAATGGCCGCATCAGGTGGTCCCCCAGCGCAAATGCTTCATCAGCAACAAACACAAATGGGAGTCCTTCCACATTGTCCTCTGGAGCTGGCAAGTCCAAGCTGCCATTCTAGAGACGCCTGTAGAACTCCATCTGGGCGATGACTCCACCATCGGACATCCGGCCATTCTTCCCCACGTCCACATACAAGAAGTCGTAATTAGCCGACACCACCGCCAACATCACTATACTATTAAACCCCTTGTAATTATAATAGTACGACCCCGAGTTGGGTGGTGGGACGATGTGGACGTGTTTCCCATCAATTGCCCCTCCGCAGTTAGGAAAGTCCCACAGCTGGGCAAAGTGGGAGGCCACAGTCTGCCATTCCTGTGGCGTGGAAGGAAACTGTTGAGGAAAAAACAATAAACATTACTATTTTTACTCTGAAACATGGCAAGCAGATTAGACACAAACATTATGGGGCAACCTCCAGATAGCATTTATTAAGGGGAATTTAACAAGGCCAAAGTATAAGGTACACCTATCATATTCCCCCTCCCCCCCTCTCATGGTCCATTTCTAACATTATGTAGGTGTGTGGAAATCTTGGACAGGTAACCCTCTTCACTTCATTGAGAGATGAATGCCTAAATAATGGGTCTTACTTTGAACAGACCCTCCTTAGTTACACTATTGGCAGACCACTGGACAGGTAAGAAGGGTCATAATACAAAGATATAAATACACATTGTACACATTTGAGGACATTTGGACATTCTGCTATTACCTATCAAGATAATAATAGAATACAAAAACTTTAAACAGTACCATTGGAAAGTATACAGGCAGGCCCTTGCACTACATGCTTTGGGGAATTCATCCATAGATCTGACCAGTAAAGAGGTGGGTATAGTGTGTATGGGTTTGGCAAAGTCAGCAGATAGATGATTGAGGATAGATAGAGAATTGGGATCAGCTGACTTAGCAGTTGGGGGGAGGGAGGGTTACTAAAAAAGATTTGGGGACACCACAAAAAAAAGCCTCTGGCACTCTGCCTGAATTTAAATCCAAAATTACATTTCCAAACATTTTAGGGGGTGTTTGGGGTAAAGCACTACTATGGAGCTGATAAAATACATTGTTAAGTGACTACATGAGGTGAATATAGGGCAGGAGACACCATGCTGGGGAGGTTATTGAAGGGCAAATATGTATGAAGGACATAAAATAATAATTACATAAAAATCCAGCATGCATGAGAACAAAGGGGACATTCACAGCATATTACAATCATGGTAATTAGGGAATGAGGAAAGAAATACAAGATGTTAGCAAACATTCAATACAATAAAATGTGATATTAAAGGATACAAATCTTACCTTCATATACTCCTTCTGCAGGACCTGGATGATGGCAGAACAGGTCTCTGGGATAATGATCCCCAGAGCCTGGGGGGAGATGCCTGTCGAGAACTTCAAGTCCAGCAGACTTCTCCCTGTGGCCAAATACCGCAAGGTAGCGACCAACCTCTGCTCCGGAGTGATGGCTTGCCTCATGCAGGTATCCTGCCTGCTAATATAGGGGGTCAGCGAAGCCAACAAACGGTGAAACACGGGGTCCGTCATCCTGAGAAAGTTCCTGAAATCATCAGGATTATTCTCACGGATCTCACGGAGCAAAGGCATATGAGAGAACTGGTCACGCTGAAGCAACCAATTCTTGGTCCCTGAACTCCTCCCCACCCTGTTCATGGACTGGACTTGTGTCAAGGTCAGGACCCCAACACCAAGCCCCCGCACAGCACAAACTCTACGAGGAGTACGCATACGAAACATGGCTAGAAAACGGTCGGCTGCTCAGAACGAAGTAACAGAACGCACTGAAGAACAGCAAGGCCTGTGAAGAGCGACCTGAAAAACAGTAACGAACGAACAAGAATAGAATGACTACCTAAAGTCACGCGGAACTTGCTGCACGCACTGAAGAGCAGATACAAACCCAAAAGCACAAACTGAACGGCAGAAAACGATCTGAAAGCCACGAGTCTGAAAAAGCGCGAATCGTCTCTCACCAAACTTTTACTAACACGAGATTAGCAAAAGGAGCCCAAAGGGTGCCGCGCTTGGTTCTGAACCGGCCTTTTCTAGTCTCGTCGTACGTGGTGTATGTGACCGCGTGGTTGGCGATCGGAAATTCCGACAACTTTGTGCGACCGTGTGTAGCAAAACAAGTTTGGGCCAACATCCGTCGGAAAAAATCCTAGGATTTTGTTGTCGGAATGTCCGAACAAAGTCCGACCGTGTGTACGCCCTATAACAGTGCTAACAGATTCCAGAATGGGGATATCCTCCAACGGCGTCCAAAAAACTCGGAGCTGGTGGAGCAAAGATAGGCCTCTGCAGAAGACAGGATCCGCTTCAAACGCGGCATATGGACAAATCAGGGTGAGAGGGGCGGGCAGGAAATTCAGCTTCCATTTGAGAGGAAGGAGGAGAAGTCAGCCTTGTAATTTCCTCAGGGATTAGGTGCCAGGAGCGTAGTATCTGGAGCCCAGCAGGTAGCATTCGCACAGCATGGGTTTTACCTTGATGCATGATCAGCAGCTTGGTGGGGAATCCCCATTTAAGTATGCAGTGGTTTTGAAGTGCTTTCGTAATGGTGGTCAGTTGGTTGGTGGTTGTCCATGGTCGCCTTGAAGAGATCCGCATAGAGGACAATTACAGTGAACAGGTCCAGCAGGTTTGTGGCATGTTTTGCGGTGAGCATCAGCTTCTCCTATACATTATAATACTGGATGCGAGCCAGCACTTCTCGCAGTGTCTCTGTATGGAGGTGAGGCAGCTTCATAAGCCTGAGATCTCTGTCAATTTCTAAGTCTCTGTCTGTCAAATCTGGCACCAGTGTATGCATCAGAGTCTGTAGAAGAGCACCAGCTCAGGTTGCTGTACTTACTCAGGTATATTACGGAACTTTATATTATTCCAGCGGGACCGGTCCTCAATTTGAGGCTGATTAGTTGCAATTCATCGTTGTGCTCTGTGTACATGTCCACCATGTCATTATGAATGGTAAGGAGGTCAGAAAACCTGGATTCCACATGATGGAGGCGTTGGTCTTGTTGTTGCACTATATTAGCCAGGGAGGAAACTGTGGCTGAAAGATCTGAGCATAGCGTGTGCCTTAGTGAGATCATCATGCTTTTCATGGCCTGCTCTGAGATAGACTGGTCAGAGGCAGGGAAGATATCTATGGCTGATGGTTGCTGTGTATCAGGAGAAGAGAGGGTGTATGAGACAGTGTAAGCCTGCCCTGGAGTTCCCTCATTTTTCCTGGGCTTAGATTTCACTGGAGAGGCAATGGAGAGTGAGCAGGGAGGATAATACTCACTGTCAGCTGCTGCTTGTGAGGAGAAGCCAGATTGCTGTGCTCTGCTGTATCTGGCGTGAGGAGAGAACCATGTAGCAACCCTGTGTGAGCTGCTGGTGCCATCTTAGCTGCAGCCTGCTCCAGCTGAGGGGAATACATTTGTGAGCTTCTGAGGAAGCTTCAGCTGCTTCCTCCGCTTGGACATTTTGCCCTGAAGTAGCTTGGTACTATAGGGTGTACACTGGGTGAATTGAGCCCTGGTCATTGTGATGTTGAGCTACTGTGTGCCAGGTGTAATTCGGTGCTGCGGGATCAGGTGGCCATCGGCGGTGTCGGCAAGCATAAAAAAGGCTTTTTTATTTACATCCATGTTGTGGTACAAGATTTCCTCTCACTTGCTGTCTGATGAAGCTTTAATCAGCAGGATAACAAGTGATAGATCAACTTGTGTACAACCAGCCTGGCCATACAGAGGCCACAAGGTATAGAGACACTCTGTACTTAAAATGTAACTAAAGGCAAAACATACTATTTAATTTTGGATACAGTAAGGAATCTGACTGCTGTCAGATTTTCTACTATCTGTGTTTAAAAGGGGAAATTCCCCTTCACTTCCTGCCCTATAGCCGAAACAGGAAGTGAGAGGAAATTTCTCAATAGTTATGATAATTAAGCTATGATCATTTCACTTTGGTGTTATAATAACATTTTTTATAAGAATTTACTCAGAGTTGAGTTTTATAGTGTAAATGGCTGCAATTTGTTGCACATTAATGAACATGAAAGCACTGTACAATGTAGAATACTTGGCAGCAGTGGGAGTTTTAAAAACATTAATTGCAGTCTTGTTAGTAATTTTGTCACAATACCGTCTTTATATTAAAAGCCCAAACATCATTTGAATTTCTTGTCTAAAACAAACAATTTATTACAATCTTTAGGGACTTGTGAATTCTGCTCATGGCTGCAATTTAAAGATCTAGAGGTCTTTGGAGACTTAATTTAATCTCTAAATCTGAATCTGCTACTTTCTCTAGGTTTTTTTTTTTTTTCCTCTGAGGAAAACATTTTCTGCATCTTAACATGTTAACATGTTATATGCAGCTGGGAACATTTCCTTCTGTTACTTTGCATATTTCATATCTTTTTCATATACTTGCTTTTAGGAGGCTTGCTGTGAAGGAAGTCAGAGAAAAGAAAAATGCCATAACCAGAGCAAAAAAAAAAAACAGGAACAATTTAAAGGATTGTTTATCAATCAAATTTTTGTAGTAGCAAAAAAAAAAAGAGTGTACAAACATAAAATATCACAAGAAATCATTGAATGTAATACTTATTACCCAGTAGCATAGCTCCCAACTGTCCCTAATTTTAAGGGACTGTCCCTGGTTTCGAGCAATGTCCCTCTGTCCCTCTTTCCCCCTCATTTGTCCCTCATTTTGGTCTGATCTATACAGTTGTATATAGAATGCACTTTTTATCTTTAAAAAAGTGTTTCCCAGTGCTAAACCTTTCATCTAACATCTAATTTCTAAATTGCTGCATTTGTAAATTTTAAAAGCCAATATAAAGGAATAGTAGTGGTAAAAAAAAGTCCCTTGTGGTTTTAAGTAACTTTTTTTGGTTAATTTTCCTTTAAGGGGGTGTGGCAGGGGGCATGTCCTATGTCTACATACATTTGCTAGTAGGTGTCTCATTCCCATCTCAAAATGTTGGGAGGTATGCCCAGTAGCAGTGCTACTGTATATCAAGGCTAACAGGCCCCAAACCAGATAGTAAAGGCAAACTTAACATATTGTCATCCAATATGGCTGGTAACTAGGCAAGTTTAACAATAATAATAACACAATTTAGCAAACAAATTGACAAACAGTAAGGACTAGGCATAAGATAACATTTTGCATCCAGATCAGCAAAAACAGTAGCAAGGCCACCTCAAGTTCAAAAGTGAGCATTAGGAAAGTTTAATCTACTGAGTGCTGCCAGAGCACATTTAGGGCGGCCACACTAGTCCTAGACTGACTGTGTAGGCACTGTCCAAAAGAAAAGGAGACTGGTAAAAAAGATGGCAAGGAACAAAGGGGGCTTGCAGATTATTTACTACAGAAGGGGCAGTCCTTTGAGATGTTCTTCTGCCAACTAACCTTGAGGCCCTTTAAGAACATTGGTGCACTTAATGACAGTCCCAGTTCATTTAAATGCAGTATAGGTACAGTATGCACAGCACAGGTGCAAGGTATATGTGGCTCAGGTACAGTAAAGGTTCAGCACAATGATGTATAGGGTTGATCAAGGTGCAGTTAAAGTTTGGAAAAATGTGGTATAGTATGGGTGTCCTGCTCTCAGTGGCTCAGTCCCTGCTAGTCGTATAAACAATGTGAAATAGCCCTCTCACCAGTCCCCAGGATGCTAAGATAACCTATCTCTGCAGAAGGTGGGAGGCCTTTAGTCTCTCCACACAATGCCTCTGGTGATCACTGGTGTGAAGTAGGGTGAGAGGATGCCATGTTCTCCCTGCAGCAATGGTGCAGATGTGATAACTGTAGTCCATGCTGTTCTGCCCTGGGTGTCTCTACCTCCAGGTCTCAGTCTCTGGCTCTTGTCACTTGCCCCATGAATAACCTGTGTGCACATCATGGCTCTCATGCTGCAAAGAAAAAGAGGTTTCCAGTGCAGTCTGGTAAAAACTGTTCCATCACTCCCCTTCCTCCTCAATGTGCTATGGAAACTATATTGTAAAGGTCCACAAGTCTCATTCTGTGATTGATGTTTCAGACTTCAATTCCCATGATCCTCAGTGTTCTGCATACAGGAACACTGTCTGGATAAAGGGGGCCTTGAGAGGTAAGGAAGTCCTCCTCTTCCTGCCTCTGTTCTGCCTCAAGTGCCCTGTCCATTATTCCATGCAGCGTGTACTCCAACAGGTGGACAAGAGGGACAGTGTCACTGATGCATGCACTGTCACTGCTCACCATCCTCGTGGCCTCCTCAAATGGTGACAGGACAGTGCATGCATCCCTGATCATGTCCCACTGGCATGGGGAAAAAAAACAAGCTCCCCTGACCCTGTCCTGGTGCCATAGTCGCACAGGTACTCATTGATGGCCCTCTGCTGTGTGTGCAGCTGCTGCAGCATGGCCAACGTTGAGTTCCACCTGGTGGACATGTCACAGATTAGGCGGTTCTTGGGCAGGTTAAATTCCTTTTGGAGGTCAGCCAGCCAAGCACTGGCATTATATGACTGGCGAAAATGCACACAGACTTTCCTGGCCTGCCTCAGGACATCCTGTAAGCCCAGGTACCTGCCCAAGAACCGCTGCACCACTAAGTTAAGGACATGAGCCAAACAGGGCACATGGGTCAGTTGTCCCTGTCGGAGGGCGGAGAGGAGGTTGGTGCCATTGTCGCAAACCACCATTCCTGGTTTAAGCTGGCGTGACATCAACCACCTCTGAGCCTGCCCCTGCAGAGCTGACAGAATCTCTGCCCCAGTGTGGCTCCTGTCCCCCAGGCATCTTTTTGCCTGCGTGCTTGCGTAGCCCCTTGAACGCCCACAGAGCACCGCTGGTTCAGAGGACAAATCAGCACAGGAAGAGGCCATGGAGGAAGAAGAAGAGGAGGGGGTGGAGGAGAGAGGTATGGCAGAATCACCACTAGTAGAATTTTGGAGGCGTGGTGGTGGAACAACCTCCAACACTACTGCACCCTGTCCTGCATCCTTCCTAGCTGCCAGCAGAGACACCCAATGCGCGGTGAAAGATAGGTAACATCCCTGTCCATGCCTGCTGGACCATGAGTCAGCAGTAATATGCACCTTACCGCTGACCGCCCTGTCTAGCAAGGCATGGACATTGCCTTCCACATGCCGGTAGAGAGCCAGGATTCACCTTCCATGAAAAAATATGGCATTTGGGAACCTGCCACTGAGGTACCGCACATTCCACAAACTCACGGAAGGGGGCAGAGTCTACCAACTGAAAAGGCCAGTCCATGCTTAATACGCTTCAAACATATGTTGCAAATAGCAACGGTGCGATCTGCTGCACACATCTCAAAAAAGGCCCACACCAAAGAACTTTTGGAATAACGCGCGGAGTCACCAGCGCCCTGCACTTGCAGAACTCTGTGATGTGATGCAGTCAGTTGACTGCCCTTAAGCAGGCCCCTGGAGGGCATCCTGCCTCGTTGGAGATGTACCTTCTCCTCTTCCTCCTCTCTCCTATCAGGCACCCACATAGAGTCAGTGAGCTCATCATCCCCTCCCTCCTCGTCACTGGAGCAAACCTAGCAGTATGCTGCAGCTGGGGGAACTTGACTGCCAGTTTTTTGTCCTTCTTGGGCAACCCTTTTCTCTGGGCTCACATTACTGCCTTCCTCAAGCTGGGTACCATCATGGGAGCCTTCAAAACGCTGCGCATCCTCCTGCAGCATGTACCCGACACTGTGGTCGAACAGTTTGGGGGACTCCTCCAGTGGGGCTAGGGAAGGAGTAACTGATGATAACCTTGAGTCCAAGGAATAGGCCGCTTTGGCACCCGCATTGGCAGCCAAGGTAGCCTGGGTAACAGAGAAAGAGGAGGATAAGGACGGCTTGGTCATTCACTCTACCAACTCTTCGGCATGTTGTGGCTCAACATGTCCAGCTACAGAGAAAAAGGTCAATCATGCCCCATGACCACGTGCTGATGAGGATGCACCGTGTCCACGACCAGCATTGTTTCCTCTAGACACAGAGCCTGCTTGCCCTCTTTTATTGGCCTGTGACTGTCTGCCTCTCCTTTTTGGCCTTCCAGACATACTGTCTTTGATGTATTGGAATAGGTACATAAGGAATTGCCTGCAGTGAGCTTTAGCTGCACACTGTGCCCAGTATACAGTATACTAATATACTGCAGCTAGCTGAATCAACTGCCTGCCTGTGGTATTATTAGGAAGCGGACACCAGCAATTGTCTGCAGTTAGCTTTAGTTGCACACTGTGCACTGCATATAGTACACTGACTGAAAGTACTGCAGCTGCCTGCCTGTGGTATTATTAGGAAGAGAACACCAGCAATTATCTGCAGTTAGCTTTAGTTGCACACTGTGCACAGGATACAGTACACTGACTGAAAATACTGCAGCTGCCTGCCTGTAAGTATATTAGGAAGAGAACACCAGCAATTATCTGCAGTTAGCTTTAGTTGCACACTGTGCACAGGATACAGTACACCGACTGAAAATACTGCAGCTGCATGCCTGTGGTATTATTAGGAAGAGAACACGGAGGTGTGTCCGGACGAGCAACAGGGAGGACATGTGGAAGCTGTGCTCCGCTCAGAGAACAAGGATCCACAGCCATCCTTGTTTATTTTCACCATCCCAAGCTCCATTCTATTAACAGGAGTGACTGCTGCAACTCCCGCTGGGTCTTGGCTGAATTTGACTGCAGTTTTCTGTCCTGGGCCTGCAGCCGGACCCGAGCCTTGTACACCTACCTCCATCTTGGGGCCTACTGAGTGCCCGGAGCCCGCCGCTCTTCTCTCCTGCAGATCGGAGGACACAAGGGACCTTTGTCTTGGCTCCTAGGATGGGTCATCATCGGCAGACACAGAGGGCTCATGAAGCGGAGCAATATCACTTGAGGATCCCTTCTTCTGCCTCCGGCTTCCCGCAGCCGGACGCCATCTTGCGGCCTGCCGTTCTGGCCTCAGATGTTACAAGGACACAGTGAGCAGTGAGGCGTTCGCCTATTCCCCCCTCAGCTGGCTCCCTTAACAGTGTGTGCACACTATCATACCACTGGGGCCCCGAACTCTGTGCCTTACAGAGACGCTTTGAGCCTATATAGAGTGGTGCTCACTCGGCCGGCTACTGCCTTCAGGAAAATCCGCAGCTCCGGCCTACTCCTGGAAGATGGTGGCCATTTTGATGCTCCAAGTACTCCCCTTATCAATCTGCTCCACTACACTGATTACACAGCTCCTGTTCCTCTAAGCTTGGTGCAAACTGAGTCTCCTAACTTTCTTTCACAGCTGCTAATGTGGTCTTCTTCATAACTGCATAATAATCTTAATGATTAATAACTCTGATATGGAATATGCATGGCACTGAGCAGATGTGAGTGAAGCGTGCCCCATCCAGCTATCTGCCCTACAGCTCCAGTTATGCTCGCCAAGACGCCTAAACCCCGCTCCGCACCTGGTAAACGATCGGGTAAGAGGTCGTTATCTCATCCAGTCTCTGCAGGCTCCATCCAGCAATATTTAGCTAACGCACGAGGTGACCAGGCTAGAACCTCAGGACCAAGCACCTCTCCCTCCTCTCACGCTGCCTCTGGGGATATTATGGATGACCCCGGATCCCCTGCTGGGTCCGAAATGACAACGCTGATGAGCAGACTTAAGAAAGAACTCGCAGGTATGTTCCACAGCTTGGAAAAATCCATTAAAAAAGAAATAACTGCTGTGAGAGCTAATATGTCACACATCCTGGTCAGGGTGGAGGAAACGGAACAACGACAGGACTCACAAGCACTAGCTATAAGGGAATTACAGGACACTGTTACTCAGCTAGCATTTGCCCATCGCTTTTCTCTATATAAACTTGAAGACCTTGAGAACCGTAATCGTAGAAATAATATACATGTCAGAGGACTTCCTGAGGCAACCAGAGATAATGACCTTAAACCATCAATACAAGGAATTTTTAATACTATCCTGAGCAACCCTGTCGCTGACACGCTGTGCTTTGACCGTGTGCATCGAGCTCTACGACCCCGTAATACTAACTTAGACCAGCCCCGGGACGTCATATGTCGCTTGCACTATTTTGAGGATAAAAACGCCATCATGGCAAAAATGCGGGGCATGCCTAACATAGACTTTGATGGGGCGGTCATCACCATATTCCCAGACCTCTCCAAGGAAACTTTGGACCGTCGTAGAGCTCTGAAGTCGCTCCTTGAACACCTGTGTTTGGATAGGATCACGTACAGATGGGGCTTCCCCACCTGCCTGATTGCCACAAAAAATGGCCGCTCTTGTACACTAAGGTTTCCGGAGGAACTCTCAGCCTGTTTACAGGATCTCAATCTCCCGCCTATAGAGCTTCCAGGCTTGCAGGACCCAATACCTAAATTCTCAAATCCAGCGGATCAACTGTGGCGAAAAACCCCTTCAAAGAAAAGGTGTACCTCACTCCCGGGCTCTGCACAAAAGCATGGTTGAGCCTTACATTTTTTCTTCCTGGCCCGCTCTATCATTATAGATACCCAATCTTCAATTGTTTGCTTTGACAAAGTCAGGTTCTGGCTAAGTTTTTTCCATTTTTACCTGTCCAGTTTGGGTTAAACATATGCTACCTTACAGGACTCATATTTGTTTGGGTTGTTCTTGTTTAGATAACCTTCTTATTTTAATGGAGCTATTTATTTACTCACTTATAGTTATAAGCTCTTTATTATTCACAGGCCGTATGCTGTTGGGGTGCACTACTCTTGCTCACCCTCCCCTACAGCGATACCCTACCCCCCCTCTCCTTACTGGGGTTAGCGAATGCGAGCGGCCTTAAAGGCGCTATATTCAATCTCTTTTCAGAGATCTGGATGGCTGCTCATTCTCTCTCTCTCCCCACCGGGACCACTGCAGATTTCTGCGTGTTCAACATGTGTTTCCCACAAGTTCTTTAATTCATGCGTATGTATTCTGTATATGTTCATTCTTTCCTCTTTCTTTTTCTTATTTTCACTTCCCAACCTATCCTCATCTCCCCCCCTCCCCCCCCCGTTGGCATGCATGGAAGTGTAAGCTAAGGGAACCCACTCCGCTATAACAATGGCTACGCTATCGATTACATCATACAACGTTAGGGGTCTTAATGTCACCGCAAAACGGCACCAAGTATTGCGTGAACTAAAACAAGCCACATGCTCCATTGCCTTTCTTCAAGAAACGCATTTAACCCACACAACTCCTGTTAAATTGACTTCACCCCATTTTCCATTGGTACTACAGCTTATCAGACACCAACAAAGCTAAGGGAGTGGCCATTGGGTTTAGCAGAAACGCATCTTTTCCTTTATCTGATATGCTAGCGGATGATCATGGTCGCTTTCTATTCCTAAAGGGCTTCATAGGCAACACCCAGTGTACTCTTGCAATGTCTACTGTCCAAATCAAAATCAGCCTGTCTGATTACCTTCATCAGGGAAAGTGAGGGTCATTGATATAGGGTGATGATCAGAGAGCATCATTGGGTCTATAGATGCAGCCTTCAGGTAGGGAAGGTCTCACTGGGTGGCGAAAAGGTAGTCAAGGCGCGAGTATCTGTTATGGGGGATGGAAAAATAGGTAAAGTTCTTTTCATTTGGGTGAAGTGTTCTCCAGGAGTTGTGAAGTGAAAGTTCTTGAAGGCATCGCTTGATTTGTCTAAGTGCCCTGTATGGTAAGTGGGTTTTGCCTGAGGAAGTGTCTAGGAGAGGGTCTAATGGAACATTGAGGTCTCCTCCAAGGATTAGTAGACCTTCTTGGAAGGAGGACAATTGTTTTGTAACATGTTCGGAGAAAGGGGACTTGAGCTGTATTGGGACAATAGACGTTAGCTATGTGATCGGTCTGTTCTTGATGATTCCTTTGAGAAAAATAAATCTGTCTTGTTCGTCAAGGTAAGTGTCTGTGATTTGTAAGGGGGAATTTTTGGAGAGGAGGATGGAAATTCCTTTAGATTTTGAAATAGGGGAAGTTGCATGATAGCCGTGGGGGAATGAGCGATTATTGAGTTTCGGTATATTTTTGGAGCAGAAATGGGTTTCCTGGAGCAAAATAAAACTTTCAACAGGAGAGCTTGCTCATGCAACTCCAGACATTGCTAAGATTAGAGAATTTTACGCTGATCTTTACAATGTCAAAAATGATTTATCCTCTCTATCTCAGAAAGAGAGACAAAGCCGCATGCTCTTCTATTTAAAAGAAGCCAACTTACCTAGATTGCCCCTGTCCGCTATTAAGGAAATGGAAGCGGACTTCTCTGTTGAAGAATTCCAGGCTGCTTTGAAATGTTCCCCCTCCGGTAAAGCCCCTGGACCTGATGGGTTCACTATTTTATACTACAAAACATTTAGCGATATTCTACTCCCCCGTCTTACAGCTTATGCAAACTCAATCTCTCACTCTTCAGGCTTACGCCCAGAATCCCTTTCAACTCACATCACTGTCATTCCTAAACCCGATAAGGACCACACCCTCTGTAGCAGTTTTAGGCCGATTTCAATAATAAATGTTGATATTAAGTTATTCGCCAAAGTAATGGCTAACCGCTTACTCCCTTTGCTGCCCAGATCTCTGCAGATCAATCAGGTTTCATACCCAATAGAGAAGCTAAGGAAAACTCCCTTCGGGCGATCTCCCTGATCCAATATGTTCGGAGATGTGCCCAGCCCACCCTACTCCTTTCCACTGACGCTGAAAAAGCTTTTGACAGGGTGGACTGGGACTATCTTAAGATGACCTTGCGACATTTTGGATTGGGACCTAAGATGTATCATCATATTTCATCCCTTTATTCCAATCCCACAGCACAAATTTGTATTAACGGGACTCTGAGGGACCCCTTCATACTCCATAACGGTACCAGGCAGGGTTGTCCCCTGTCCCCCCTCCTCTTTGCTATTACCTTAGAACCCTTCTTAGCTACAATTAGGCATAATGTTAATATCCATGGCATACATATAGGCAACAGCTCCCACAAATACGCAGCCTATGCTGATGACATACTATTTTTTATTCAGTAGCCCCGCATCTCATTACCTAATTTAATGTTGGCATTTTCCACTTTTCATTCAATCTCTAATTTCAAAATAAATCTCTCCAAATCCGAAATATTAAACATTTATTTTCCCAGATCTGAGGTGCTCTCTCTGCAACCTCTCTTTCATTTAGATGGGAATCAAAACGTTTGAAATACCTGGGTATATATCTCACCTCCAATCCCCAATCCCTTTTTAAGCATGACTATATCCCCTTACTGAATGGGATCAGGGATGACCTACGGAAATGGTCTTGCTTATCACATACCTGGTTAGGGAAAGTAAACATCATTAAAATAAATGTACTACCTCGCATTCTTTTTATTTTCAAATGATCCCACTGGGTGTGCCTGTGGGGTTCTTTACTATTCTGCAAACCATGATCTCCCGCTTTATTTGGAGGAACAGCCATCCCAGGATATCTAGAGAGCTACTGTTCCGCTCCAAATTCTCTGGGGGACTGGCACTTCCAAATTTTAAGGCATACTATCAGGGTGTTGTTTTGTTCAGATTAGCTGACTGGAAGTATGCTACTAACTCAAAATTATGGGTACAACTTTAGTATTTTTTGAGTGGCATGGATCACTCGATAGCCCCCTGGATGCCTCGTTCTTACAGGAACCTTGTCTGAACTACCTCAGCACTCACCATTTCCTCACTGGATATATGGGATGCTTTACATAAGAAATTCTCATGGAGGTATGACTCTCCTTTGATGCCTCTTCTCAACCATAAATATTTTTTACCAGGCTTATTAGACCCAGGTTTTAAATCTTGAGGTTCAGAAGAGCCTCTCTTACTACATCATGTTCTCCGTGGCAACGCATTTATACCACTCCCTGGTATCCTTGGCCCTAAACCCATCATGTTTTTGGATAAATGGAGATTCCACCAACTACAATGCTTCCTAAGTTCCTTTCCTCATCTGCTAAGAGGTCTGCAAGATTTAAATAGCATAGAAGAGATATTTCATCCAAAGGACCCCCCTCTACATGGTATTTCTCTATTCTACAAAGCTCTTATTGCTCTTCAAAATCCTACCTACCCGCCCTTCCTGGCTAAATGGGAAATTGATATTCAGTTTGGCAGCATAGAGTAGGTGAATAATAATACATCTAGCTGAGAATGGTATTTTGTCCATGCCAATATGTAGCAGGGCTAGAGCTGGGGACGGGGGGGCAGGATGCCCCAGTAATGGAGGAGATTAAAGCGAATACTTGGTTCCAAAAGGATGTAAGGGATTTGCAGAACCAGAGGGTATGTGCGATGGAACCTATACTTCCGCAGTTCCTCCAGCATGATGGAGGGTGGCCAGGGTACATTTTTGAGAGTCGGTAGGGTGTGAGATACCATCTGTGGATGGTTTTCTGGTAGGATTCCCAGTGGTTGGAACAATGAGATGCCTGAAAGGTGTCTGTAAAGGCCTGTAGCCATTGGGTTTGGGTGAAGGGGACATTCAGTTCTTTGGCCCATTTATTTAAGGAGTGCACCTGAGAGCAGGGTCTGGTGTCATTAAGGCAGGAGTATATCCTGGAGGTACTGTTGCTAGGGGATGGGTTAGAGAAGTAATGTAAGTAGATTGGTAGAGGAATTTTTACTGTGGAGGGTAGTTTGGTCGTGGTCAAGAAGTGAGTGATTCTAGTGTACGTGTATGCTTCTGAGTTAGGGAGTTAAAATTTAGTTTGCAGAACTGCAAACGAGTGTAATGAATTGTGGTTGATCAAATCACCAATGATCAGTATACCAGCTTTGTGCCACTGGGAGAGGTTCAAGTCGGAGATGCAGGAGGACAGGGCTCTTAGTGGTATTGGTAATGTCTTACTAGGTGAGTCCCGGGGGTACGCGGTAAGAAGTCTATTCCATGCCTGTAGAGAGGCAGATATCATAGGGTTAGTGTATCTAGGTGTTGGGGAGTAGCCGGCCGTCGATAATAAGAGGAAGTCAGTTAGGTTAGCCGGTTGGGGATAGGAGGTTTCAATGGTGGACCATTGTTTTTCAGGTGTAGGATGCCACCAATAGTACAGTTGGTCCAATATTGAGGCGTAGTGGTAGTTGCCAATATGGGGCAGTCCAGCTCCACCCAATTTGTGGGGTCTAGTGAGTATGTAGCTAGCACATCTAGGTGGTTTAGAGTTCCAGATAAATTTAGTTACTTGACTCTGGATTGTGGTCAGGAGGGAGCGAGGAATAGGTAAGATGAGTGTTCGGAATAAGTAGAGAAGTTTTGGCAGTATTATCATTTTGAAGGTAGCTATACGCCCCAGTGTAGAGAGACCCATGCAGCGTAGGGATTTCAGTAGCATGGGTAAATTTTGAGAGAAGGTATGGAAGTTCAAGTCGATCAATCGATTTAGATTGGGGGTTAGCAGGATTCCCAGGTAAGGAATAGATGTGTTCGTCCATACGTATGGCGTGGTGGATTTTAGGTGGGTAGCCATTTGAGGAGGGAGGTGTATAGGGAGAACCATGGATTTTGTGGCATTTAGTTTATAATAAGAGATAGAGGTGAATTGGTGAAGGATGTTTTGTATAGTCTGTAGGGACTGAATGGGGTTAGTGACCATTAGGACTACGTTGTCCGCATATAGACTAATCTTGTGGTCTGTACCATTACATGGAATGCCTGAGATTAGGGGATCGGATCTTATTTTGGAGGCCAAGGGTTCCATTAGTAGAGCAAAAAGTAGTGGGGAGAGGGGGCACCCTTGCCATGTACCATTAGATATTTCAAAAGGAGCGGATATCATCCCCCCAGTGAACACTGTAGCTGATGGTTTAGAGTATAAGGAAAGGATTGCGTTTTGGAACCATCCGGTAATACTGAATTTTGTCAGCACTGCCTGGAGAAATGTCCAGTGTACCCTATCAAACGCCTTCTCTGCATCTAGGGATAGAAGCAGAGAAGGCGTTTGACTATGCGCAGCCCGATGGACGAGGTTGAGCACCCTTCTAGTTGCGTCAGGTGCCTGTCTGCCTGGGATAAACCCAATCTGGTCTGGGTGGACCAGCTCTGGGAGAAACATCATCAGTCTGTTGGCAATAACTTTAGCGAGCAGTTTGATGTCGGTATTTAAGAGCGAAATTGGCCTATAGTTAGAGGCAACAGAGGCGTCTTTCCCAGGTTTTGGAATGGTTGATATAAGTGAACGCAGCATATCTGTAGGCAAAGAGAAAGAGGAACCAGCAGTGTTGAAGAGGTCTGTTAGTTTAGGGACTAAAATGGTGGCAAATTTTTTATAGAATAAGTTAGAAAAGCCATCCTCTCCCGGGGATTTATGGAGAGGGAGGGTGTTTATGGCCTTGAGGACTTCTTCATTGGTGAATGGTTTAGAGACAGTTTCGAATTGTGCCTCTGAGATTTTGGGCAATTTAATCGGATCTAAATAGCTAAAAATTTGTTCTGCTGTGGGTTGGGAAGTGAGAGGGTCATTTCTGAGATTATAGAGTGATGCGTAGAATTCGCTAAACGCATCTGCAGTTTCCTGAGGGTTGGTTAAGAGTTGTTTTGAAGTGGGGTGGCGGAGAGAGAGAATTTTGGCTTTTGTGCGATGGGCTTTTACTTGTTTCGCTAGTAGTGATCCAGCTCTAATACCTAAAGCATAAAAGTTGGCCTTGGAGAATTTAAAGTTGCGTTCGAATTTATGTAGCAGAAGGGTGCGTAATTTTTGTCTTAGCTCCAGGAGCTTAAGAGTTTGCGTGTGGGAGGGGAAAGATTTGTTTATTTTTTCTATTTCTGAGATGTTAAGTTCAATGCTTTTTATTCATCTTCATACAAAAATACAACACATCTCATATTAAACAATGTACATAAAACCACATAGTAATACAGTCCACTACTTCACTAAAAGATGTATATATCCACCCTACCGGGTGTATTCTGCTACCTTTCTTCCCTTTTATACCCCCCTTTACACTAAACTATAAACCTGGTAGTCAGCCCACTCTATGTCTTATATTACCTGCACGCACACCTCTACTTAATACTTAGATCTTACACTTTTCCATATCCTCTTTTTTCCCTTATACTCTATCTAGATATTCTCCCTTCTCAATCCATGGAGTCCAGATTTTTTTTAAATTCCTTTATATTCCCTCCTCTAACATAGACTGTCTTTTCCTTCCCTATTGTTTCTGACACTGTTCTAAACCAATCCTCTACTGAAGGGGGTTTCTCTGCTTGCCATCTCCTTGCTATTTCCTTTCTTGCCTGATAAAGGCATCTCCGCACCGCTTTACTCTTAGCCTTTCCATTCCCCAGATTCCCCACTACCCCCAAAACACAGACAATTTCGGGTCTATATTAAGTTTCAGATCGAAAACCTTATTTATACTCCCAATCACTTCCGTCCAATAGCGAAATAGCTTGGGGCATTTCCATATCATATGTAACATATCTCCCTATTTTGACATCTGGGACAATCAGCATTTACCCTTCTCCCATACTTAAACAGTTTTTTGGGGGTATAATATGCCCTGTGAAGGAGCAATAAATGTGAGAATTTCTGGGCCGGTGAAACCGACACCTGGTGACCCCCCTCCAGAATCTCTTTCCATTGAGTATCCGATATTGTCCCCAGGTCCCTTTCCCATTCCCTTCTACACTTAAGTTTCTCAGGACCTTCCCTACTGTTCTTACAAATGTATTGGTAGAATTCTGTTATTAGCCCCTTTACTCCCTCAGTATTCTCTATCTTTTGGGAAATGGGTGATTGGCACCAGTTCATGCCTTGTACTCCAAATTGGGCCTGCAGTGCGTGCTTGATCTGTACATAGTTAAAGTATGACTGATTTGGAATACCAAATTCCTCCTTTAAAGTGGCAAAGGTCTTTAACATATTACCGTTATATAGTTGCTCTAATTTTACTATCCCCTTTAATTCCCAGGTCTTAATTTTACCTATCTGTAATAGTTCCTGATAGTTCTTATTGTTCCATAAAGGGCTATGCCTCGCTTCCCCCTCCATACCCTTCATGCCCTTAATAAAGTTCCACACTTTTAACATTAGTTTAATCGTAGGGGTCCTATAGGTAAACGAGTTTGCCTCTAGTACCTCCAAAATCTGCCTATGAGGTGCTCCAACAATCATTATTTCCGTGTTGTTATTACCCCCATAACCACTACCTGATCTCAGATGTTGCAGTTGGGCTGCCAGGAAATAGTTTCGCGGATGCGGAACTGCCATACCCCCCTCACATGTCGCTAATTGTAGTATCTGTAGGCTTACCCTGGAGTGCCCTCCCTTCCATATCAACTCTCTAAACAGCATATCTATTTTTTTAAACCACTTTCCAGAGATCCATACTGGTGAATTTTGTAAAATATACAATAGCTGAGGCAACCATAGCATTTTTAACAGGTTGCACCTACCAGCTACCGACAGTGGAAGTCTCCTCCATATCTCAGTCTTTTTCCTAAATTTCTCCAACAGTGGGACCAAGTTATTATTTAGGAAGTTACCCGGTTCTTTAGTTATGTGGATGCCTAGATATTTTGTTTTTTCCACAATTTTTAGTGCGGTTTCCTCCAAACGGGTACCTTGCTTAATCGGGTCTATTGGCAATATCACCGACTTCTCCCAGATTATGGAAAGTCCCGAGATCCCCCCAAACTCTGCGAAGATACCCATCACCTGACCAAGTGAACCTTCTGTATCTCCTAAGAAGATAAGTACATCATCCGCATATAATGCGATCCTCTCCTCCCCAGTGCTTCTCCGGAATCCTTCCATACTTCTGTTTTGCCTTATAGCGGCAGCCACTGGTTCCATTGCTAAAGCAAAGATCAGAGGCGACAAGGGGCACCCCTGTTTGGTGCCTCTCTCCAAGCAAAACTCGCTCGAGAGTATATTATTGCTTCTGACCCTTGCTTTAGGTTTATTATATAAAATCTTTACCCACTTACTAAATGAGGGACCAAACCCATATACCTGCAACATATGCCATATAAATTCCCACTCCAGGCTGTCAAATGCCTTTACTACATCTAACATCAGGACAGCTCTGGTGCCCGAGTTTTCTATTGGGGTTTGTACATTCAAAAAGAACCGCCTTATATTTTCACTTGTTGATCTCTGGGGAATAAACCCAGTTTGATCCGGGTGGATCAACCTAGGTATTATCCTTTGCAGTCTGGTAGCCAGAATCTTTGCCAAGATTTTTGCATCCGAGCATAATAAGGAGATCGGTCTATAAGAAGCAGGTTCCAAGGGGTCCTTCCCTTCTTTAGGTAATATTATTATTATAGCCCCAGTCATTGACTCAGGTAATTTTCCTTCCTGATACGCCCATTCAAATACCCTTAAAAGTTCCGGTAACAATATCTCCCCATACTTCTTGTAGATCTCCGCCAGGAGGCCATCCGGCCCAGGGGATTTCTTATTGGCCAGTGCCTTTACTGCTATACTAATCTCTTCTAATGTAATCGGGGCCTCCAATGCCTCAATCTCCAATCCTGAGAGGGAGGGCAGCCTTGTTTTCCTAAAAAAGTCTTCTATATCTGCCCCCTCCGCTGAGCCCCGAGAATTATATAATTCATCATAGTATATTTTAAATGTTTCATTGATTTTATCTGGGTGGCATGTAATCTCACCTTCTTTGGTTCTAATAGCGGGGATCGTCGGGGGGGGAGAATCTGATTTAACAATATGGGCCAGTATCTTCCCCACTTTCTCCCCTTCTCAATATAACATTTGTTTTTGAAATAGCCTCTTGTTTTCGGATTTCCTAGTCATTACCTCCTTATATTTTAACTGTTTATCCTCCCATCTCTGCTGACTGTCCAGGGTTGGATCTCTCACAAGTTCCCTCTCTGCCGCTCGAAGCTCCTCCCTGGCCTTCTCTTCCCCTGCCATTGAGGCTTTTTTTAACCTGGATACCTGCTGGATTAACAGACCCCGCAGGTATGCCTTCAGGGCATCCCACATTACCCCTCTTGCTGTGGTGTCCTCATTTACACTTATAAACTCCCTCATTCTGGTTATAATTTTATCTGAGTCCACAAATATCTCAAGCCAGATTGGATTTAGTTTCCACACACCGCGTTGTCTATTCAATTCAGTAACCATCCTGGCAGTCACCAATGAGTGGTCTGATACCCCCCTAGGTTGATACGTAATGTCTCTGACTACATGTGCGGCCAGATCATTACCTAGTACAAAATCAATTCTTGAGAGTGAGGAGTAAGTACCTAAATAACATGAGAACTGTTGCACCCCTGGATTACACATTCTCCAGAGGTCCAACAGCCCTGCCTCTTTAAGAAACTGGCTCATTCGGATCCCGTATGAGCCCTGCCCCTTTTTTCCTGGGGGAAATCTATCTATTTCTTTATTTATTGCAACATTAAAATCCCCTACAGCAATAACAGGTATATTCAGTTTATCCACCATGAACTCCAACAAAGAATATAGAACGTCTAGTTTAAAAGGTGGAGGGTTATAAATATTCGCTAATATGCATTCCTGATTCCCTATTGTACAGTGCAGGAAAACATACCTCCCGTCCACATCTATATTGCGCTGCCTACAGGAGAACACAACCTCTTTCCCAATTAACACCGCCACCCCCCTTGAATAAGAGGTGTGTACCGCATGAAACGGGTGCCAATATTTTCTATTTCTTACGTCAGTTTTCGTATCCTGTGTCAAATGCGTCTCCTGTAGACAAGCAATATCCACTTTAAAAGTCTCTAATATATCAAATACCAGTGCTCTCTTAGAGGGAGTGCCCATCCCCCTAACATTCCATGAGCCTATCTTTAGTCCCATTTACTAATCTAAAGTAAAGTTAACACCACAAAAAGGGAAGAAGGACAGATATCGTCTAAGGGTACACCCTCTATAGCTCTCCACCGGTCCTATTATTCTTTTGAAGCTTCCTATTATTTTCATATTTTAGTGTAGTCCTGCTCCATTTCTTCTCATACCACATTTACCCAGGTGTTGGATTTTGTATCGTGTTTACAATATATTAACTCTGTGTTTCCCCATAACACCCAAAACCTACTTTTCATATCGTGTAACCTCCAGTGCAAAACCTGCATATCATTTGTCTCACTACAAACTTTCAGATTATCCCTATATTTCACCCTATTATTATCTGTGTCTTCTGTGTTTTTCTATAATTCAATGTGTCATAGGTTCTTTTTACATTTAACGTGCAACTTACTACCTTATATTGTGTTTTACTATATCCATACTTAATCCCCCCACCACCCCTCACCCCCCCCTCCCCAATTTCCCCACCCCCTTTCCCCCCATCCTTCCCATACCACTCTAGGTTACCCCTAGGGGCTTTTTTAATGGCCAGCCCACATCCACCTACCCTACCGTACCACAACCCACCCCCACCCTTACCACCCCACCCCTCCCCCCACCCCCCCCCCTATACACAAAACAAAAATATTTAACACCATTCCCGATCTCATATCCATTTACAACACTCACTACAATCCTGCTCCTTTAAGTGAACAAATATATTATTAAAACAAAATTAACCTTAACCCTATTTGTGTCTACTAATTCCCTCATGATTCCTCCATTATTTCCTGGGTAGCAGATCTTTCTTATCCTCTAACCAAGCTAGTGCACTGTCAGGGGTCTCAAAAATCTGACTTCCCCCCAGTGCGGTTATCCGTAACTTAGCTGGGTAGAGGAGGGCATATGTAACATTGAATTTCTGGAGGCTACGTTTAACCCCCAGGAACCCAGCTCTACGCCTCTGTAGGTCCGGGGAGAAATCTGAAAATATTGATATCCTGGCATCTTTATATAGAACCTTCCCCAATTCTCAGGCTTTACGTAGGAGAGTTACTTTGTCCTTATAATTTAGGAACTTCACAATGAAAGGTCTTGGGGGGTTTCCAGGAGGGGGGGGTCTAAACGGGACTCTATGTGCTCGTTCTATTAAGAATTGTTGGGAGAATATCTCACCCCCAAACACCCCCACCAACCAGTTCTCCAGAAAAACAATCGAATCTGAACCTTCACTCCCCTCAGGGACCCCCACCACCCTCACGTTGTCCCTGCGAAGTCTATTTTCCATCTCATCAAACTTCCCCACCAGCTTGTCACACTTTTCTCTCCAGCTCTTCACTTCTTGTTTCAGAGGGAATAGCTCGTCCTCTATCAGGCTTATTCTATTTTCTGCTTCCATCACCCTTTCTGCGGTTTTCTTAAGATCGTTTCGCACTAAAGACAGCTCCTCTTTGATATCCTTCATTTGAACTCCAAGCTCCCCCAGAGACTGCTTACATACATTTATTGCCAGAAGAATGTCCTTTAGGGAGGGCTCATCCTCTGCCTTACATTCTGAGGAGGCTGAGGCCTCCAATTCTTTACTAGAGACACCTGCGCTTTTTGTAGAGGGAGTTTTTGTACTAGCCGTAGTAGTGTGCAGGCTCGACTGTCCCTGACTCCTCCTGTCCACTGCCGCCTTGTTCTGTGCTAGATGCCCCCCTTTGTTAGGTGTATGCTCCGCTGCAAGAACCATTTTCTCTAATTTGGCGGATGCTGCAACCGCAGCTGCCGTTGCCCCCGCCACAATAGGATGAAGGCTTTTTTCCTTCTCTTTGGCTGACCGTAGAGACTGGGTACCCATATTGTCCTGGTTGGGGTGTTCCTCTCCCTTCCTTCTTGCTGACATATTGGTTCACCTTATAAGTTTATGCTTTTTCCACCTGCACAGCCCGTATCACAGTGTCACAGTATAGCAGTATAGCAATATACTTTATTTCTTTACTCAAAGGAAGGCTTATCTTAACTCAAAGGAAGGCTTAACTGATCCAGTAACTCAGCCCTTATTTCAATATTTTCAATACACGGCAGTCCCTGCTATGCTTCCATAATGAACTACAGGTGGCACCAAACACTGTTACAAAGGGTTAAGAGAGTTAATACGATACCTCCCTTCACACAGCAGAGGATACTTCCAGCCTGGTTTATAGGGGATACACAGGACTGAAGGATTGCTTTTGTGATCTTCACAGCTGCACACAGCTGTTCACCCCACCACTCTCTACAGCTGCCAGACTGTCTCTAGTTACACTGCTCCAGCCAGCACACCGAATTCCTGCTTATAATCTTCAGACAGCACAGCTAGCACGTTAGCTGCGGTACACACTGAAAGTCCCGCCTCCAACAACTCTGACAGCTTCTGACCTTTGGTGTTTTCCTCCTCCAATCTCTCTCACCCGCAGCCGAGCCACGCTCCCCCTCGTCTGGCTTGCTTCATACACTCCTCTCCTCCACCAGCTTCCGATCCCACACACGTCCCCGGACAGGGTCGCACAGCACCAGCCGCTACCGCACAGGGGATATCAAACTCATAGGCGACAGAGCAGGGGGGCCGTAAACAAGCACATCTCCACAGGCTGACTAGGCTAATCACAGGGCCATATCCAGGAGCAGGATGGACGCACACTCTCACTCCTCAGCTCTCACTTCCATCTGCTTCTGGCCACGCCCCCCCTATTTCTGAGATGTTAGATAGAACCTCATCGATCTGCTGGGTCCTCTGTCGTCTCGCTCTTTTACTTAGCTTTATGAAAATACCTCTAAGGTAAGCTTCGTAGGTTGACCAAAATATACATTTGTCGGTATCAGGCAAGTCATTAAGTTCAAAGAAGGAGTGGTGCTCAGCCTCTATTTCTTGTTGGACTTTAGGGTCTTCCAATAGGGAGGTGTCAAGTCTCCATATTCTCGGTGGTCCCGGTCGAAGATCGCCAAGGGTGATCGAAATAGGGGCATGGTCCGACCATGTAATGAGCCCAATATCAGAGTCCATAACATTTTGTAGTGTCCATTTGTCTACTAGGAAGGAGTCAATGCGTGAGTAGGATAGCTGCGGGTGAGAAAAGAATGTGTAATCACGTTCCGATCCATGTTGCGCTCTCCATACATCAAAGAGATCCAGGTCGTAGAGTAGGGGATTCAGGGCTGGTCTGGGGTGGCCTTTATTGGTAGAGGTGTCCATGGATGGGTCGCCGATTATGTTCAGGTCACCACCCACGATTAAGTTGCCTTGGCGTAGGGTGTTGATTTTCTTGAAGAGGCGTCTAAGAAAGCGAAGTTGTCTGAAGTTTGGGCCGTAGATATTGACTAGAGTATAGGTGGTTTGAGCAATGGAACATATAAGAATGAGGTAATGACCCTGTGGGTCGGCATAAGTGTGGAGCTGTTGGAACTGGAGGGTAGAGCGTATAGCTGTCAGTATTTTTTTTCTTCGGTCCTGAAGCCAGGTATGTGGTTTCATATCCTTTTAGCTTAAGTATTGGTGTTTTGGATTCTGCAAAATGCGTCTCCTGTATAAAGACAATGTCCGCATTATGTTTTGTTAGTTCTCTTTGCAAATTAGCCCTTTTTTGTGGGCTGTTTAGGCCTTTGACGTTAAGGGAGGTTAGTTTAATTGGCATGGTACGGCTATTGGTTATGGCCCGTTATACTGAGACGATAGTGCTAGGTAAGGTCAGGTATGTGCCAGGAATGTTGATTAGATGGTATTGTGGTCTGGGATGATCGGGATAGTCAGGTCGTCAGCAATCGATCGTTGGAGCAGGTCCAGAAGGCTTAGTGAAGGCTGGTGAGGAGTGGGAAGGGTAGTAAAAAGAAAGAGCCCGTGAACAATACGGGTTCAATGTGCAGAAATACTGCTGAATCTTTCCAAACAGAGGGGGGATTTCCTCCAGTGGCTTCCAGGAATGTGGAGCCAGTGGATGGAAGGATAGGCTTGAAAGAGACAGTTAACCGCCGTCACCCGGCTAGGTGGCATATGAGACTTTATGCACCAACAAGGCATCATCTTGAAGGGACCATTTGGCTTCCATTTGGGAAGGAGGAGACGGAGGTGGTTTTGGGCTATCCTCCGGGATAATGTGCCATAGCCTCAGTAAGTGGAGGCCTGCTTGAAGTGTGCGCACTGCATGTGTTTTGCTTTGAAATGTGATCAGCAGTTTGGTGGGAAATCCCCATTTATATGGTATGCAGTGATTCTGGAGGGCTTTAGTAATCGTGGCTAGTTGCCTACGATTTTCCATGGTCACCTTGGAGAGATCCGTATATAGTGCGATGGCCGTGAAATGATCAGGAAGGTTAGGCGATCGTTTTGCAGCGAACATCACTTTTTCTTTTGCTTTGAAGAAGTGTATGCGGGCTAGAACATCTCTGGGTTTTTCCGCAGGGAAGTGAGGCGGTTTTGGTAGCCTATGCGCCCTGTCTATTTCCAGATCTCTGTCAGTGAGGTCAGGTACTAGTGCGCACATCAGGGATTGCAGGAATCGCACCAGTTCAGGTGGTTGAACCGATTCTGGTATGTTGCGGAATTTGATGTTGTTCCTGCGAGAACGATCTTCGAGATCTGCCAACTTAAGGTGTATTGCCTGCATTTCATCTTCATGTTCCGTGTATACATCTACCATATCATTATGAGCAGTGAAAAGGTCAGACATTTTGCTTTCAACATGCTGGAGACGCTGGTCCTGTTGCTGTACAACAGAGGCCAGTGAGGATACTGCAGCTGAGAGATCTGTGTATAGCGATTGTTTAAGTGAGATCAGCATGTTTTTCATTGTGAGCTCAGATAAGGGCTGATTTGAAGCAGGAAAGCTATCTATGGCTGAGTGGTGCTGGACATCAGAGGGAGGTAAAGTGAAGGGCAGGTTATGGCTGCGCTGTGGGGTGTCATCTTCTCTTCTGGGTTTGGATTTCACAGGGGAGGCAGAAGAGGGTGAGCGAGGTGGAGAATACTCACAGTTCACCTGTGGGAAGGCTGAGTGCTGTGATCCGCCGCCGCTGGTGTGAGTAGACTGCATAGCTGCATTCCTGTCAGAGCCTTCAGTGCCATCTTGTCCCCTGCCCGCTCTCTCATACGAGTAAAACTCAGTCAGCTTGTTAGGCACAGTCCGCTCTTTCCTCCTCTTCAACATTGCGCCCAGGTGCCGAGTGACCCGCGGGGGGGATGATCGGATGTTTTTCCTGGTGGACGAAGTGCTGTGAAGCCGCTATTTAGCCGGGGTTGGAGCGGAGAAGAAGGATTAAGCTGCCATCACAGATGCCGGCAAGCCACGCCCCTCCTAAATAGGAAATTGATCTGGACTCTCCCCTCACAGATAACCAAAAGGGTAAGGTCCTACAGCTAGCTCACACCTCCTCTCTTGCTTCTAAAATGGCAGAAGTCAACTATAAATTACTCACCAGGTGGCACTACACCCCAGCCAAACTTCACCAAATGTTCCCCGTCAGCTCCCCATTGTGCTGGAGGAACTGTGGGAACATGCACATGTCTGGTGGTCTTGCCCACTCATTCGACCCTTTTGGGCCGATATTCGCAATATGATATTACAGATCTCAGATGTCAATCTACCCAACGATCCATGGACTATTCTTTTTTATGCCCATAGGCTCATATAAGCGCTCACTCATTCCTCATCTGTTGAACACTGCCAAAGCCTTGATTCCTACTCTATGGGGCCAACCAACAAACCCGTCCATAAAAGTTTGGTTACAAAAGGTAGATGAAGTTCATCTCATGGAGGATATTACCCACAACATTAAAGGCACCTCTAAGAGACATTCACTAACTTGGGCACCCTGGCTAAAATTCCAGTCCACCTCCTCCTATAAGGAATTTATAATGCAAACCCCTTAAGATTATTTATCAAGCATTGTTACGTAAATTCTTCTTTTACTAGTTTAAATCTTTTAATGTTTTTGAATTATTTTCCTCTTTCATGCCATGACAGATACAATTTTCAGTATTCCTAAACGTGTTGTCATGCATGCCAACAATCCCTCCCTCCCTATCCCATACCATACCTACCATCCCTCTTCCTTCATCTACTCTCCTTCCTATCCTCTAGTCTTCTCTAACCCCCTTTACTGTTCTTTTTTCTCTTCTTTCGCCTTTTTTTTTGAAGCAACGTTTTGGATCTTTTTCTTTCTTTTCATACTTGGATTCAGATGTTTGCATAGATGGAAGCCCTCGACTAGTTAGTTACTACATTTGCTAGTATCTCCCCCTTTGTATTTCCAGGGGCAAATAATATTGGTTTTTGTACAAACGATGTAAACCTGTGAGCATTGGAACCTATGTCATTTTTCTCCAAGAATGTATATTACCTGTTATATGTATATTTTTTCTCTATTTTACTTGAATAAAAATGTATTAAACAAAAAAAAAGGAAGAGAACACCTGCAATTGTCTTCAGTTAGCTTTAGTTGCACATTGTGCACAGGATACAGTACACTGACTGAAAATACTGCAGCTGCCTGCCTGTGGTATTATTAGGAAGAGAACACCAGCAATTGTCTGCAGTTAGCTTTAGTTGCACACTGTGCACAGGATACAGCACACTGACTGAAAATACTGCAGCTGCCTGCCTGTAAGTATATTAGGAAGAGAACACCAGCAATTGTCTGCAGTTAGCTTTAGTTGCACACTGTGCAAAGGATACAGTACACTGACTGAAAATACTGCAGCTGCCTGCCTGTGGTATTATTAGGAAGAGAACACCAGCAATTGCCTGCAGTTAGCTTTAGTTGCACAATGTGCACAAGATACAGTACACTGACTGAAAATACCGCAGCTGCCTGCCTGTAAGTATATTAGGAAGAGAACACCAGCAATTGTCTGCAGTTAGCTTTAGTTGCACACTGTGCACAGGATACAGAACACTGACTGAAAATACTGCAGCTGCCTGCCTGTAAGTACATTAGGAAGAGAATAACAGGAACGGATCTGCATCTAACTGACTCACCTGCCTGCTCTATCTAACTCAAATGAAATGACACTGTCCCTGTCTATCCCAGCACGCTGAAACACACTACACAAGGCCGACTTCCAGGTGGCCTTATATAGTGTGGGGCGTGTACTAAATCCCCAGAGGCATAATTGGCCAAAGCCACCCTGCCTTTGGCCAATTATGGCTCTCCGTTCTTACCGTGCTGTGATAGGCCAAAGCATGCGGGTCATAGTGCATGCTTGGCCAATCATCAGCCAGCAATGCACTGCGATGCCGCAGTGAATTATGGGCCATGACACCCCACTCAAATTTGGCGCCAACGGCCCATAATGTTCGTAAGTCGACGAATAGTCGAACGGCCGATGTTTGAGTCGAACTTACATTCGACTCGAACTCGAAGCTCATCCCTACACAGGATAATCTGACTCTTATACCCTGATGAAACCAAGTTGTGCCTTTTACTGTTTTTATAGTTTATTACTGTATCTTTATAAGAGATTACTCATTCACTTCTCTTATGTACAGTTTGCATATAATTATCCATTTGAAAATTAATAAAAACCTATTGTTAAAAAAAAAGAACTCTGTCTAGCATTATTTGCTGGCTACATTCTAAAATTCACTTCCAAACCCAGAGCAGACAAGCCCCACATCCAAGACATCTTCACTTCCTTTTGAGCATGTTAAAGCCTATGTATTAATTTCTCCAGAAGCAAAATTTTCCCCCATACCACCCTAGGACCCCCCCGTGGGCAAATGCCTCAATTTTCACTATTGTCAAACAACACATTACATATCTCGGTGTAAAGATCAGCAAACTACCTTCTCCCCTTCACCACTTAAATTTCTCCCCAGTTGTTACCAAGGTTATAGACAAACTGGAGACGTGGATGGATCTTCCACTCTTACTCTTCGGCAGGTGTCACCTTTTTAAAATGATACTTTTTCCAGACTTCTCTTCCCTCTGCAGACTATCACTCTACTATTACGCCATGCAGATGTACAAAGATTACATATAGCCCTGTCAAATTTCCTCTGGCATCAACGCATTTCTCTGCTCAACCTCCGCCTGCCTAGGAGCGAGGGGGGAGCTAACCTCCCCAATTTAAGATTGTATTATCTTGTTTATTGAGAGTATGCTTATATTCAGCCATGAATTGTAATCCCAAATGACAAACCCATTCAGCTTACAGCCTTACTGCACTGCAACCTAAGGCCCCTCCCTTCAGATCCCAAGCAAAATCTGCTAATACGTGACATGCTAGGGACATGGCGAGAAAAGAGACAGATCAGAACCATAATTTCTCAATTACTACTAGCAGAACGCCTAACTATACTCAGACACTGGAAAAAGGCAAAAGCCCCAGAAATTGCAGAAGTAATCTGAAAAACCGATACTCACAGCACTTATAAGATCCTTTTCTTGTCAGCACCTTGGCTCAAATCGCACTCAGAAGGCTCTTTTTTCTCAATTCAGGTATACAAAGTCTTGCATAATGCTATAACTATACGTGGCTCCTCTTTCCAGGACTCAAACGGTCCTACAATGTTTGTGGTGTAACCATTATCACTCTGACTGGTATGTTATGTTCCTGTTTCATTCCTTTTTTTGCCCTTGTTTGTGTTTTTTTTTTAATTGGTAGCATATCTCTTCCATTCGTTACATGAGTTGATGGAACATTATTGGCAGGAAAAGATATATGTTTAACATACAGCCACTCTGACCACTAAAAAGAGATAACGCATGGGTTTAACCACTAGCCTCTCCAATACCAGGGTAAACAGTTATTATCCTTGTTGCAAGATAGTTTAACCAGAAACATGGTATATGTTTTACGACCTGATATTAACAGAATGTAACTACGATATTAAGCTATGTCTTGTTACACTTTCTTTGTTTTTCCTCTTGTAAATTGTAAAACTCAATAAAATCTATTGAGATTAAACAGAAGCTCAGTCTTTGATGGAAAAGTCAGCCCATTATTTTATGGCCCTACAGATCTCAGACTAATCTTTTAGGCACTCTTGCTGGCCACATAAACTCCCTCAAGTCTTCCACCTTTTCCCCTGCTATAATCTATTTCATCATCATCCGCCCCATGGCATCCTAATTCCCCTATTTTAAGTGTGCATAAATACCTTATAATTAGTTATTTGGTCTCTATGGTATGTATTAACATGTTATATGGTTTTGATGTTTGGAATACCAGCAACTCAGGGGAAACTTTTATCCCCTGTTGTCCTGGTCCACCTTGGAGAGGGATTACGGGAGATTATCTCCCCCACCTAGCGCATGGGGAGGAGTGCCTTTTCTTGGCTACCTCCTCTTTTCTGCTGTTTCACTCATTTATGTCTCTATTAGTTCCACTAGATGTTATTTTCAACACACTAAGGTTTATTTTTATCTGATGCCATGTCAAAAAAAATTCAAAGTGATGAGTATATTTGTTCTTTTTCACTTACTTTCCTGAACACTATTATATTGTTATGTTCCTAAAAATCCAGTAAAGCTTATTAATAAAAAAAAAAGAAGAAATTTCCTTTTCAATCTTTTTTCTGTAAAACTCAATGCAATATGGCAGCCCCAGGCGTTCCATTCAAAGTTAATATAAGGAACTCCCACAGAAATGTAATTTGCAGCTTGTGTGATTACCTCATTGATTTTCCCAGAAGTCTACACTCCCAGAAGTCAGATTTTATACCTCATTTCAGGTTTTGTGAGATGCTCCTAAAGTGTTAATAACTTGTAAAAGGGATGCTGGGATGCCACTCTCCTCATCAAAATCCTCCAAGTGCATCAGCTGATCAAAAATGAAAAAGTCACTCCCTTTCAGAATCAGTCTTATGTAAGGCATGATCTTACAAAAGAGCTATTTTTTAGAGCTGGTTCACACCAGATACTTTCTAGTGCATTTTTAAACCATAATGAGAATGCAGACACAATGTTTGCAATGTATTCCAGTGGCCCTAGTTTACATCAGTGTGGCCAGTTCTGGTGCCTTCAACAAAAGTATAATCTGCTGCATTTTTTTCAACTGGAATGCATCAATATGCATGTAAATGCACCAGAATGCACTGGAACACAGATTGTCCTAAATGAAAATTAATATTTTTCAAGTGTCAAAAAAAGAGGAAACAAATGCACCGGAAGGCAGTGGAAACACATACAAAATTAGTGGAAATGCATATGCTAAAATGCATCTGGAATGCAGAAATGTGGAAGCCCTTAGAAAAGAAACAGGTAGGACTTACACTTTGGGCGAACAATGTACATTGCAAGAATTTTAATAAGGGTTTTTTTTTTTCAACAAAAGGGAAGTTACTGTTTAAATAAATGGCATTGCCTATATATGTAAATATGACTTTGGACAGTATTATTCTACTTCTGTTTAAAATGCAAATAGCCTGGCTATGATGCTGGCCCTCTGGCTTCAATACTCAGTCACAGACCTGGAACAAGCACACTGATCAGACAAATCAGTGTTAATTAGAAGTCATTATTTGTATACTTGTCCTAGTCATTGGGGCTGATTTATTAAAGCTAATGCAAATGTGCTGAAATTTTGCAATGCGTAAATGCTCAACTTCCTGACATTTAGCGAAGTGCACGGGACTAGCACTAATTTGTCAATATGTACTGATATGCTCTATTTAGGCACCTGAAGCGAGTATGTGTGAGGTATGTGAAATTGCAGCAGCTAACTTGTGACAAACTACAATTTTAAGTAAACATAGTGGGGATTTCTTTTAATATAAATTTGTTACCTGTTCAATGTGAAAGTTGGCCTAACTTCAGATATTATAATAATGAATATAAGTGATAAATGCATGAGAAACTTACCCAGGCATAAAAGTCGTTCATGGAAATAGAAGAGGCTCTTAAGTTAAGAGCAGGTGCAGTACCTGGCCAACAAACTTGTACAAAGTTTTTGCTCACTCCTCCAGCATTAACAGCATTTCTTTCTAAAATCTAATAGAAAAGACGGTGGTGTTAGCCCACCATCCGCCATCTATTGGCTATTACTGGTGACATATGTTGCCATAGCAGTTTACCAGGGCTTTCTTATTCTTGCATTAACCAAAATAAAACAAGCATGCGTCATACTAATGTAGAATGCTCAATAAGTATCAAAATAGCTTAGAGCGATAATGTTTGGCTATGACTTTCTCCCGACATTCAAAAAGTTTAGATAAGCTACGTCTTATAATTTATTATTTTTATTTGTTGAACATTTTAAAATTTTTTTGAAAATGTTATGCATATTTTCTAAATGTGTTACTTATGCAAATGAAAGCTCATCATAGGAACAGTGTTGTTAAATTTGTTATGTACATCACTCTACTGTATCCTTATATCAACCAAGATTTAATTTGATTGCATAGAGGAAAACTAGTGCGGTTGCCCCATGATCAAGACTCAGACATAAAGTATGTATTAAATTAAATGTGATTATTAGGGATGGGCCGAACACCCATCGGTTCTGTTTGCACCAGAACATACCGAACAGGCAAAAAATGCGGCAGAACACACGAACACCGTTAAAGTCTATGGGACACGAACATGAATAATCAAAAGTGCTCATTTTAAAAGCTTATATACAAGTTAGTGTCATAAAAAGTGTTTAGGGACCTGGGTCCTGCCCCAGGGGACATGTATTAATGCAAAAAAAGTTTTAAAAATGGCCGTTTTTTTGGGAGCAGTGATTTTAATAATGCTTAAAGTGAAACAATAAAAGCAAAATATTCCTTTAAATTTTGTACCGGGGGGGTGTCTATAGTATGCCTGTAAAAGTGGCATATTTTTCCCTTGTTTAGAACAGTCCCTGCCCAAAATGACATTTCTAAAGAAAAAAAAGTAATTTAAAGTACTAGTGGCTATAATGAATTGTCGGTCCTGGCAATACAGATAAAAGTCATTGAAAAAAACGGCATGGGATCCCCCACAGTCCATTACCAGGCCCTTTGGGTCTGGTATGAATATTAAGGGGAACCCCGAACCAAAGTTTAAAAAAAATTGCGTGGGGGACCCCCAAATTCCATACCAGGCCTGGTATGGATATTAAGGGGAACCCTGCGCCAATTTAAAAAAAAATGGCTTAGGGGTCACCCTAAAAATCAGGGAACCCCGTGCCAAAATTGAAAAAAAAATACCAGACCCTTATCTAAGCATGCAACCTGGCAGGCCACAGGAAAAGAAGGTGGACAAGAGAGTGCCCCCCTCCTGAACCATACCAGGCTACATGCCCTCAATATGGGGAGGGTGCTTTGGGGTAGCCCCAAAGCACCTTGTCCCCATGTTGATGGGGACAAGGGACTTATCCCCACAACCCTTGCCCGGTGGTTGTGGGGGTCTGCAGGTGGGGGGCTTATCGGAATCTGGAAGCCCCCTTTAACAAGGGGACCCCCAGATCCCCCCCCGTTTGAAATGGTAACGGGTACATTGTACACGTACCATTTCACACAAAAGTGTCAAAATTTAAAAAAAACACAAGAGACACTTTGGGACAAGTCCTTTATTAAAAAATAAAAAAATTAAAATGTCCCATGAAATCCATTCATCTTCTTCTCTCGCTCCGCCAAAAGACCGAAAAATTAAAAGAAAAAAACCTGTAAAAAACTGAGGGCCCCGCATGGGGACAAGGTGCTTTGGGGGCTACCACAAAATGCCCTCCCCATGTTGAGGGCATGTGGCCTGGTATGGTTCAGGAGAGGGGGTGCTCTCTCATCCCCCCTCTTTTTCTGCAGCCTGCCAGGTTGCATGCTCGGATAAGGGTCTGATATGGACCCACGCCATTTTTTTTTATTTTGGTGCGGGATTCCCCTTAAAATCCATGCCAGACCTAAAGGGTCTGGTATGGATTTTGAGGGGGACCCCTATGCCGTTTAAAAAAAAAAAATGTGGCGCAGGGTTCCCCTTTATATCCATACCAGACCCAAAGTATGGTATGGTATGGAATTTGGGGGGCCCCCCCATGCAATTTTTTTTTTAATTTTGGTTCGGGATTCCCCTTAATATACGTACCAGACTCAAAGGGCCTGTTAATGGACTGTGGGGGATCCCATGCCATTTTTTCATTAACTTTTATCTGTATTGCCGGGACCGACAATTCATTATAGTCACTAGTACTTTTAACTTTTTTTCCTTTAGAAATGTCATTTTGTGCAGGGACTGTTCTAAACACGGGAAATATGTGCCACTTTACAGGCATACTATAGATACCCCCCAGGTACGAAATTTAAAGGAATATTTCACTTTTATTGTTTCACTTTAAGCATTATATAAAATCACTGCTCCCGAAAAACGACCATTTTTAAAAAAAAGATTTCATTGATATATGTCCTCTGGGGCATAAGCCTTTAAAATGAACACTTTTGATTTTTCATGTTAATGTCCCTTAGACTTTAACAGTGTTCCGAATTTTCCCCGAACACCACATATTGTTTGGTGTTCGCAGAACATCCGAACAACCAAAGTTCGGGCCAAACCGCTCACCCATCCCTAGTGATTATTATCCTTAATAGGGAAATAAACCACAATCCCAACCTTAACAATTTGAGACGTGGTTTCAGTATAAAAGTGGCTTCTTAACTCTTGAAACATGTTGCTATGTTAATCTACATATATCACTTCCAAGAAATTATAACAAATAGAATTTGGAAAAAAGAGTTTATTCATAAACCATGCATGTGTCTGCCTTGCTATGTTGTGCTATTGATGCATATAAGTCAATACATTTATTGACAGGCAATTTTATATCATACTCAAACAGCATGCTCACAGCCATTTTTATATAAGTATTTTTATGTTTACTTTAGTCAAACTATACTAGTTTGTGCTCTTCTTTACAGATATTTATGTATGTGTTCACATTATGCTGCTAAATATGAGCTTAAAGCAGAATTCTGGGTTTGCTTGGACTTTATATAGCTCTTTGGGCCAAAATGGACCAAATAACATATTACCTTGACTAACAGATGCACTCTGTGGGGGTGCTGTATTAGGATCAGCTACATACAGTATACAGCATTGTGTTCAGGCAACTATTCAGGGACTTCAAGAAATTGAGTCAGTTGGGCACTGCTTAGCCATTTATGAATATAGGCCTTCCTTTGATTTGCTAAGGTGAAGAGGTGGGCAGATTATGTCACTCTCTACCAATCAGAGGAAGCAGGTTCATTCATAAAATACAGGGTTTCCCATGAATGGCTGAGCAACACTTAGCCCAAACTTGATTTTGTTCCTGGAAACCCCCATTCCACTGCCAGAACACAGTGCTGTGTACTGTGTATAGCTGATGCTACATACAGTTTATACCACATTGTAGACCACTGCTAGTGGGTGGATCTGAGAGACAAACAAACTTAAAGTTATAGTAAACCTGGAGTTAGGCTTGTTTAGTACTGTGAAGCCATAGCTTTCCCTTCAATGCACCCTTTGTCATTTGAATAGTATGAGCTCTTTGTGGTTAATGTTAACGTTCTAACTTTTAAAACTTGTTTTAACATTGCATGCTGTTAAAGGTCTCCTTCTCACAGTGGATCAACCACATACAACAGATTCCTGAGCCTAGAATGAAAGGTGCATGTAAATAGTTGTTTTCACTCAGACTATATCAACTGACAGGGTGAAAGTGGCTGACACTGTTCATGGGGTTACCTGAGGTTAGGTACAGATGTTTGAGCCCTGACACAGTCAGCTGAAGAAGGACTATACATCTTTGAAATGCATTGGATTTCGGTGGGAGTGTGAGAGAAGGGAGCATTTCTATTAGGTGGTCTTTCTTTGGCTGCTGACCTTGGATAGAAATAAATGTTGAATAAATATTGAATGTGTATCTCTTGGAAAAGGGGGCGCAATATGAGCCCACTTACTTGGGATTGTGACCACCCCATTCATTATAGTGTAAATAATAATATTAATGGGTATGCGGTCCTTTATCAGGGCGCTATACACGAATCCCAGAGCTAGAGTCCTGGTTAATGGCCACCTGTTGGATGCCTTCCTCATCCAGAATGGGACCAGACAGGGGTGCCCACTCTCCCCTATACTGTATATCATTACTCTAGAACAGGGGTCTCAAACTGGCGGCCCTCCAGCTGTTGCAGAACTACAAGTCCCATAATGCATTGCAATGCTGACAGTTACAAGCATGGCTTCCACGGGCATGATGGGACTTGTAGTTTCTCAACAGCTGGAGGGCCGCCAGTTTGAGACCCCTGCTCTAGAACCTCTCCTCCACTGCATTCGAGAAAAAGAAAACCTGAACATCAAAGGCATAGAAGTACACCAGTGGAAATGTAAGATTGCCACCTTTGCAGATGATATCCTGCTCTTTCTCTCATCCCTGTTAACGTCCCTTCCCAATCTAATGCCGATTCTAGAAAAATTCAAGACTATCTTAACTATTCAAAATCGTTTCCGCTAAACATATTTCTGGCCCCTACTGTAGTTCAACTCTGTCAGAATAACTTCCCGTTTCGCTGGAAAGCAGAGGCCCTCACTTATCTAGGTATACAACTCCCTAGTAAGCTCAAAGATTTATATGAAAAAGACTTCCTAGCAGAATTAAGATCTATACAGCAAGATCTCAATATGGGGAAGCCCCCACAATATCATAGTTTGGTCGGGCTGCAATTCTCAAAATAACAGTACTCCCTTGTTTACTATGTAAACTCCAAACTGTCCTGATCAATTTGTTACCCTCTTTTTTTGCTACCTACAAGAGGATGTGTAGGGCCCTTCTCTGGGGAACCAAGACAGTGCGTATTGGATGGGCAAAAGTGGTTCTGCCAAAAACAAAAGGCGGGATAGACCTACTGGACCTACAGACATACTACTGGTCAGTACACCTGACCCGATTGGTAGACTGGAGGCTTCACAGACGACACAAAGGCTGGGTACTGCTAGAACAGCTGATTGCAAGGACTGATTTGCGTCTAGCTCCTTGGCTTCCACACAAACACATACCAGCAGCCACTCAAGCACACCCTCTCATCGGAGCGACCCTGAGAGCATTCGATAAGGCATGCAGAATACACTCACTCTCAGCAAAAACCTGTGCAATCATGCCTCTTAAAGGCAACCCAGACTTCCCTCCTGGTATGGAACAAGCCTACTTAGTAGCTTAATGGCCATACCTGGAGATGCGGGCTCAACACTTCTTTCTGAGAGATAGATTCCTTCGACAGCAAGAACTTGCAGCAATCTCAAACACTAAGTCTTTTCCCTTCTGGGCATATATCCAAATAAAACATTTTCTTGACAACCCCACGAACAGGGACAGCTTTGGGAAAAATCCAACAGTCTTAGAATCACTGTGTACCGGCCCCTCCCCCCAGAGTCCCTTGATTTCAGTGCTCTACGCCACAATATTCAGGGAATCCTTTGCCTCCCTGCATTCGGAACATGATTATTGGGAAACCGTACTGGATAGGGAGATGGAGGACACCAGTTGGAACCGAATTCATCTATATCCACAAAGGCTCCCTCAATATACACACACAGGAAAATGGGTATAAGATTAAGATGAAATGGTATAGAATGCCAGAAACACTCCACAAGTTTCTGACTTATGTTGGAGATGTGAGCAAGACCCAGGGACCCTTCTCCATATATGGTGGACATGCCCAATGATCCAGCCGTCCAGGCGCAGCATGGGAGAACACAGCTTAGTCAGCCTCCTGAACGGAGCAGACAAGCTGAGGAGGAGCCGGAGGCAGAGCATGGGTGGCGGGGAGTGGCCGCCGAAGATAACAGTGGAGAGACAGCAAGTGCACGCCACAGCTCTAAGAAGAGGAGGACATGTTCTAGGTCACCGGATAGAAGAGGCGGCAGGCAGGGCAAGGCTGCGGGAGCAGGGAGGGACCGTCTGCTCTCCCCACAAGCAGCCAGCATACAAGAGCCAGCAAGGCCAGTGCAAGACAGTTGCTGCATGACTGAAGAGCCACAGGCACTGACACACAGATAGGTGCCAGTTCATGGTTTGCTGCTGAGGGAAGCAGTTCAGCAAGAGGCTGCACAACCTCCAGCAGTGGGTGAGTGTGCTCAATTACATTCATTAAATGTTTTAGTGGATTCTTTGTAATCTTTAGTGAGAACGCTATCTCCTATTAATTCCAGCTGCTGTTTCTTCTGGCAACTCTGCCCAGAAATCTATTTCTGCTGCTATGCTCAGCCCTTCTCCTGTTTTTGTGTCTTATTCTACTAGCTTGTTATCCCAGCACAGACCTGATGACATGGTTACTGGGGTATGTCTAGGGATTTGAATGCAAGCACTGGGGCTAACCAGAGTCAGAGGGATATTTTTCAAAAAAGCCTGCACGCCAGTGAGGCTATAAAAAACGCGCCCATGGCTTAACATGTATCCAAACCGGAAAAAGGCTAATTTTCTCAATAACAGTTTTTCTTTTGGCTTTCCTCTCCCCTCCTTTTTGGGGGAAAGGTGCATGATGGTGGGAAATTTAAAATCAGTAGAGCATTTTCTGAAAAAAGGGAAAAAGTTTTCAAGGAAATTGAAGAAGGGCAAATTGCTGGCCTTTTTGAACACCCTCCTTTTGGTAACTTCCATATATCACCTTTGAAGTGGTACCCAAAAAGAAGCAAAATGCGTATCGCATTATTCATCATATGTCTTTTCCTAAAGTTTATTAAGTGATTCACTTAATAAAGAGATTGACGATGCACTCTGCTCGGTCTCATATGCGACTTTCGAGGAGGCGATTTTTATGATTCGACAGTTTGGGCCTGGAGCGTTGTTGGCCAAGGCTGATAAAAAATTGGCTTTTAGGCTTTTGCCAATATCGTCTTTAGCTTTTAACTCTTTAGGGTTTTATTTTGAAGAGGCCTATTTTTTTGACAAATGTCTCTCCATGGAGTGTTCAGTGTGGCGCTCATATTTCAAAGCATTTTCTTCTTTTCTCCACTGGGTGATTTGTTTTCATTCAGGAAGAGATAGCGTGATCCACTACCTGGATAAGTTTTTATTTGTGGGAACTCCAGAGTCGATGATTTGTAATAATTTGTTGCAGGCACTCAGGGAAATTTCTCAGCATTTTGGCGTTCCATTGGCAGAGGAGAAGACGTGTCCACCCATCACGTCTTTGGAATTCTTGGGTATTCACATAGATATCTGTAGGCTGGGATTCCATTTGCTGGACGCAAAATTATTGAAATTTAAATCTTTGATGGGGTTATTTCTTGTAAAGAAGAAAGTACTTCTGAAAGACATGCAATCTCTTTTGGACATCTTGACTTTTGCATACAGGATTATGCCAATGGGTTGTATTTTTTCACGTCACCTTTACTTTGCTATATCTGACGTGAAGTCGCCGCTTGCCCACATCAGATTGATGAGTGCGCTTAAAAAGAATATGTTGGTTTGGGCCAGGTTCATTGACATCTACAATGGCCAGAAGGATTTTATTTTTTCCCCAGATTTTAGATTTTCACTAATGAGGCAGGTTCCAAGGGATTCGCTGCAATTTGGAAAATGCATTGGTGTTGTGCAGCTTGGCCTGAGTCATTGGTAGGTAGGGAGGCAACTAAGAAGGTAGTTTTGCTTGAGCTGTTCCTAATTTTGGTTGCAATGGAGCTTTGGGGATCTGGTTTTGCGAACAGGAGGATTTTGGTCTAGGAGGACAATAAAGGAGTCCTCTTTGCGATAAAGTGCCTCTCGTGCAGATCGCTGTTGGTAGTTAAGGTGTTAAGGCAGATTGTGTTTTTGTGTTTAAAGTTTAATGTATGGTTCAAAGCTAATTATACTCTGGTAGCCGGAAATAACATAGCCGATTCGTTATCTCGGTTTCAGATGGACCATTTTCGCCAGCTGTTTCCGGAACAAGATATGGAAGGGATTTGATGTCTGGAGTATCTGTGGGAAATTATCTGAATATAGAGAGCTATCAAAGGTTTGGTCGCTCCTAAGACCCAGATGAGCTATTCAGCTGCCTGGAGGAGTTGGTTGTCTTTCGCAGATACCGTGGGCATTGGTGATGGAAGTCAATCAGAAGGGATGATTTTGGCATTTGTAGCATTACTTATGCAGCAGCGTTTCTCTCACAGCAATGTGATGAAAACACTGCCTAGCATTTCTTTTTTCTGTCATTCCAAGGGTAGTCCTTCATGCATGTCAGTAAACAGGCTCTAAAGGGGTACAAGAGGGTGACTTTTGTTGCAGATAATAGGAGACCGATGTCGATAGAGCTTTTAGGTAGGCTTTTCAAAGTAAGGTCAGCAGTGTGTTTCTCAAAATTTGAATCCCTGTTGTTTAAAACACCATTAGTTATCGTTTTTCATGGGGCTTCCAGGATCTAAAACGGGAGGTTCTGGTATTTTTACAAGCAAGTAGCGGTAGATCATTCAGGAGTGCATATTTGGATCAGGCGCTCCAAAACTGATATTTTAGGAAAGGGGTGTTGGAATTACTTTAAAGACCAAGGGCAATAAGTTGGTATGTCCAGTGGAAGCCGTTATGCAATTTTTGAGGGTTAGGCCCTCAGGTAAAGGGCATTTTTTGGTACATCAATATGTGTGGCCACTCTCCAAATATCAGTTTGATTTTGTCCTGCATAAATGTCTTATGAGCTTGGGTTTACATAAATTTAAGTTCTCTTCCCATTCATTTAGAATAGGAGCACTGTCAGAGGCAGCCAGGAAAGGTTTGGGAGAGTCGGCCATTAAGGAAATGGGGAGGTGGAAATCCAATTGCTTGATTGTTTAAATCCCTCAGGTTTGCACCGTACAGTATGGATTCTGGGACATTTGTTTATTTATTGGGCACGTAAAAGAGCAGATCTATGTAGTTATTCCACAAATTTGTCTCTGCATCCGGAATCCTTGAAGGTGTATTGGAAGAGAGTGAGAGGCCTACAGTGGCACCAACTTTATTTTCATTTATCCATTATGTCAGTTTTGACCTATGCCAGATGTTTTGATGTTACATTTAGGAGGGAATGACTTGGGCAATATCAGAACGTTGGATTTGCTTTTTATGATCAAGAGGCATCTCCATTGTGGTACGATCATAGTGTTTTCAGAAATTATCCCTCCGCTTTCCTGGCTGTCCTCTTTGCAGAGGAAAGTAATGGAAAAACGTGAGAAAATGAATAAATAGAGCTATGGAAAATTCATGCCTAGAATTAGTGGGCTGTCATACCGATCTGGAAGGTGGTATTCAAAGGTTGTATAGGCAAGATGGAGTCCACCTCTCAGATGTGGGTCTCAATATTTTCAACCTAGCATTGTAGTATTGGATTGAACAGGCCATGGTAGAGAGGTGGGGCTGGGCATGATACTCAAGCCCGGATTGTGGGGCATTTTATTTCCATGTTAAAATGAGGTAATGCTGCATGAGTTCTGAAAACTAAACAGTTACAAATTTTGGTTTCATTAAAGATATGCTGTTTTGATGGTCAATAAATATAAATAATACAATATGGTTATTTTATTTTCATATGTTAAACAAATAAAGTGCCACGGCCATTATTTGCAAAGCTTTTGGTTGAGTAGGTTTATTTGGTTGTATTTGGAGTAAGTGATGGTTTGAATGGGTGTGGCCTACAATCTCATTAGATTGCTAGTGACAAGAGTAATCTTGTAAGTTGGATTTTTTATTTAACCACTTCCCGCCCGGTCAATACCATATTGACATCTGGGAAGTGGCTGCGTTATCCTGACTGGGTGTCATATGACGTCCAGCAGGATGACATGCCGGCACGCACCCGAGGGGGCACGCAGCATAGCGATCAGGGCGTCCCTCAGACACAGCGTTTCCCCGATCACGGTAAACAGCCAATAAAATAAAAAAATAAAATTGGCTGTTTACCACGTGATCAGCTGTGTCGCAGCTAATCACATAACACAAAATTCTTGGCGGCAAGCACTGTGCGCGCCGCCAGAGGTGTGCAGAGCGGGGATTGGGGAAGCACTGTGTCCTATGGACACAGCACTTCCCCGATCAGGGTAACACGTGACCTGCTTTGTCCAATCACAGCCGGTCACAAATGTAAACACAGCAGCAGTTACTATCTGATTCTCTGCTCTCTCCTCACACACTGATGATGTGAGGAGAGAGCAGGGACCAGTAAGTGAACCATCAGTGTATTGTATTGTAGTAAATTACTGTACTCAACACACCCCTGTCACACAGCCCAGCCAATTAACCCAGCCAATCAATCAGCCCATCTGTCATTCAGCCCATCTGTCAATCAATCAGCCCATCTGTCAATCAATCAGCCCATCTGTCAATCAATCAGCCCATCTGTCAATCAGCCCATCGCCATCGGTACCGCCACACAGGCTATCAGTACCGCCATCGGTACCACCACCAGTACCGCCATCAGGCCCACCATCTATACTGCCACAGAGGCCCGCTACCTGTATTGCCACTAGTGCCGCCATCTGTACCACCACCACCCATACCACCGTCGGTACCACCACCTCCACCACCTGTACCGCCATTGATACCACCACCTTTACAGCTATCGGTACCACCACCACCCGTACCGCCACCTGTACCACCATCGGCACTGCCACCACCACCCATACTGCCATTGGTACCACCACCACCCATACCGCCATCGGTACCACTACACAGGCCCGCCACTAATACCTCCATCGGTACCACCACACAGGCCCACCACCACTACCACCAGCAGTACAATTACACAGGCCCGCCAATAAGCACTGCCATAATGTCCCAAAGGGTTTAAACACCTGAGGAGGCATCTGAAATTCCTTGCCATGTCGGATGATGAGAGCAGCGGGGAGCTCCCATCATCCAATTCTGTTGGATGATGAGAGCAGCGGGGAGCTCCCATCATCCAATTCTGGTTCGGAATACGAGCCAGTGGAGGATAGTGGATCAGAGTCCGAGTCCACGGAAGAAACCATCCCTCCCAAAAGAATGAGATCAGGACCAAGATCAGGACCAAGATCAGGAGATCTGCCCACCACCAGCAGCGCCAGACCTCAGGAAGACGAGCCCAGTACAAGTACTGGAAATGCACGCCCAACCCAAAGAATCCAGCCCCAGTCCTACCTTCCCAATGCCCTGGCAAACCCCTTATGGTTGCCTTCCAACTCAGGATCTGCTATCATCCTCCCTTTCACCACACAGCCAGGTGTGCAACCTGATACTACAAATTTTTCTCAATTTGATTATTTTTGTTTATTTTTCCCACAAGATTTTCTGCAGAATATGGTGGATCAAACTAATCTGTATGCATCCCAATTTATTGCTGCCAACCCCAATTCTTCCTACGCCCGCATGTTCCAATGGCGACGTCTAACACTGGACGAATTTAAATTGTTTTTTGGCCTTACTTTCAATATGGGTCTTACAAAAAAGAACGAACTCCATGCATATTGGTCCACCAACCCCATCCTACACATGCCCATATATTCCGCTGTCATGTCCAGGACAAGATACGACATGATTTCTCTACTTCAATGACAATTCACAGTGTCCTCCACGACATCATCCCAACGACGACAAATTGTACAAGATATACCCCCTAATCAATTCCTTTTCCCAGCGATTTAGAGAGTTTTCATCCCAGACCAAAAAATTTGTGTGGACGAGTCCCTCATACATTTCACTGGCCGACTGCACTTCAAGCAGTATATACCAAGCAAGGGAGCCAGGTATGGGTTGATATTAAATAAATTATGTGATCGAGCCACTGTATACGTCTTCACTAGGGATGAGCTTTCTGTTCGGGTTGAACATGAGTTTGACTCGAACATTGGCTGTTCGCCCGTTCGTCGAAAACCGAACATTATGGGCCATTCGCACCAAATTTGATCGGCACATAATGGCCCATAATGCACTGCGGGAGTGCAGTGCATTGCTGTATGATGATTGGCCAGAGCATGCACCATGACCTGCATGCTTTGGCCAATCACAGCGCCCTCAGCTAAGAGAGCCATAATTGGCCAAAGGCAGGGTGCCTTTGGCCAATCATGGCTCAGGGGGACTAAGTCCATGCCCCACACTATATAAGGCCTCCTGCACGTCTGCCTCGTGTAGTGTGTCATTGGTGTGGACGGAGAGAGAAGTGTCATTTAGAGCAGGCAGGCAGATAATTCAGTTAGGGGGTGCGTGTTATACGCCGCCACGTGTTATACGCCTATAAATGTATATATATATCCACTGTATCCAGTTTAGCCAGATCTGACTGCAGTCCATTTCTGGTGTACTGTTTCTAATATACTTCAGGCATGCAGGTATATATATATCCGCTGCATACAGTTTAGCTATATCTCACTGCAGGCCGTTCCTGGTGTACTCTTTCTAATATACTTCAGGTAGGCAGGTGATTCAGTTTGTTCGAACACACGAACACCGTTAAAGTCTATGGGAAACGAACATGAATAATCAAAAGTGCTAATTTTAAAGGCTTATATGCAAGTTATTGTCATAAAAAGTGTTTGGGGACCCGGGTCCTGCCCCAGGGGACATGGATCAATGCAAAAAAAAGTTTAAAAAACGGCTGTTTTTGTCAGGAGCAGTGATTTTAATAATGCTTAAAGTCAAACAATAAAAGTGTAATATCCCTTTAAATTTCGTAGCTGGGGGTATCTATAGTATGCCTGTAAAGGGGCGCATGTTTCCCGTGTTTAGAACAGTCTGACAGCAAAATGACATTTCAAAGGAAAAAACCCATTTAAAACTACTCGCGGCTATTGCATTGCTGACAATACACATAGAGGTTCATTGATAAAAACGGCAAGGGAATTCCCCACAGGGGAACCCCGAACCAAAATTAAAAACAAAAAAAATGATGGTGACGGTGACTCATCACGGTGACTTGACAGGACTTCCCTGTGACGTCACGGGGAATGCCACAGGGAAGTCCTGTCATGTTCCATGCGTCAGAGGGGGCTGGGTCACCGGGTGGCCCCGCCCCCCGTTATTTAAGAACCGTCAGACGAGGAGCGCCGTCACACAGCGGGAGCCTCCCTCCATGCCAGCATGGGTGCGGAGCGGCCCGGAGAAGAAAATGAAGAAGAGAAGAAGAGTAGAAGAGAAGAAGATGAAGAAGAAGATGAAGAGAAGAGCGGGAGCCTCCCCCCATGCCATGTGTGTGGAGCGGCCCGAGGAGAAGAAGATAGAAGACGCCGCGGAGGAGATGCTGGATGAGAACACCGGAGGAAGAACCAGAAGAAGATGAAGGAAGATAGAAGAAAGAAGAAGCATTTAAATAAAGGAATTGTCAAAAACTGTCTCTTGTCATTTTTAACATTTTTGACAGTTTTTTAGTGAAATGGTAGGGGTAAGTACCCCCTTACCATTTCACACGGGGGGGCGGGAACTGGGGGTCCCCTTGTTAAAGGGGGCTTCCAGATTCCGATAAGCCCCCCGCCCGTAGACCCCCACAACCACCGGCCAGGGTTGTGGGGATGAGGCCCTTGTCCTCATCAACATGGGGACAAGGTGTTTTGGGGGGCTGTAAGGAGATTCTATATTACATTTCATTATTGATTAAGTGTTGATTTCACCCTGTTCATGATATATTCAGGGTTTTTTGCTTTAAATCAGATTTTGCTTGTTTAATCAGAAAAATATAATTATATTTTAATGTAGGTCTTGTGATCTTACTAAAATATACCAGACTGGCCGTTTTTCCTCTTTTCTTGTGTTCATCAGAGGAAGCATCTGTTTGCGGTTTTATTTCTGTACTTTTTTGTCTGGCATTAGGCTTTTTTAGGGAAGCTGTGGACAATGACAGAGGGTAAGGAATGTTTTGACCTATTAACTTGAAAAACAGGGGTCACCAGTTTTTGATATCACAAGATGTATTAATGTATTAATGTTTGGAAATTACCGAATATGCTAATATGTATTATCATTTTGATTGGCCCCAAAATTGTGGGCAGAGTCTTGTAAAGACAGCATAAAAAAGCGAATCTAAGAATAAAGAATTGTAATCATTTTCAGCATACCTATGTGTGTATGTGTCATTGATTAACCGCCGGCGAGGACCTCCACTGAGCCACATCCAAGAGCCTAGGCCACAAGGAGAAGACGAAGCACCTAACAGTTTTTGGTACCAGAAGTGGGGTGTTTTGAACAGGTAAGACATTTTTTTATACCTTTTTGCCTATTTTTTGGTAACTGGTATTGATGCTTGCCTTGTTCAAATAGCCTTGTATGTCCACCCACTTACATAAACTGTGCCTTCGCAACGGGCTGTAGCCCCTTGGAGGGTTAGAAGGGCTCGCAGAGGTTTATTTTGGTTTTTTGAGTAGTCTGACTAGGCTGGTCTGACTGTATTGAGTAGAGATATATATGTGTGTTTAAAACTAGGGAAGTATAGAATACGCCCGTAGTATAAGGAGTGGCTTAGTGGACGCCCAATTTTTGGGGAAGATATTGAAAAGTGCACTTATTATACTTATTATAACATGTTCATATAATGTAACTTTATCTTGCCACTGTATATATAAGATTTTGCTTGTTTTCTTGCTTGTTTTGCTTCTAGGTAACACCGTAAGTATTTAGAGTGTATAGAGTATTAGAGAATTAGAGATAAGTGTATGATAATATATGTGTATGACAACTGAATTTAAAGTATTGTATTGATTTAGAGGGATTTTGTTGATATTGTATTACACATATATGTACTAAATGAACAACCTAGGACAGGAGCCTGATTGTAGTGAGATAGCGCCCGCCTGCCCACGTTGCACCTTTGGTCTACTGTTCCTTAGTGTTGACAGGACGTGGATCCTGCTCACTACTAGACCAACCGGATTTTCATACCGGCTTGGTGCAAGGGGGGTCTATCCCACCACAAGAAGGGGCACTGTATGCCGGGTACTAAGAGTTAATCTTCATAGCTATTTCAGCCCCAGTGCCATAAGAGACCAAGGGACTTACTCCCAAGTCAGGGAACAGATTATAGCACAAACAGGTTGCTTTCATCTCTGTCCCTGTACTAGTCATACACTTCCAAGGTTGTTAGATGGGGAATTCTGCAGCAACCCAGACCATGGCCAATCCATCTCCCTATGAGTATGTTAAAAACACACTACCGGGATCACAGGTAGAACTGTTTTGGACACAGGTCAGAGACAGGTGCAAACAGCTGGGGATACATGACCCAGGGCCAGTGGGACCCTGTTCTGAGGATGAGTGGAAGGAAGTGAGCAAGGTGTGTCAGGTACACAAGCACTCCTACCCACCTGGGAAATGGGAAGACATCCAGTATATGAAAAATTGTTACAAAATATGGAATAAATGCCTAGCCAAATATAAAACAGAGTATGTAACTAAAGCCCCCACACCAAAACCTGTAAATTCACCCGCCCTATCACAACAACCCGAAGCACCCCCCCCTTATGTGATGGTTAAACAGGAGGATGGAACATTGGGTCCATGTCTTCAGCTGTATCCATCTTTGGATCCAGCAGTATTAGCTACCATGGTATATAGTGCAGCTGATCAGGCGCAGGTTACACGATGGGAAAACGAAAGTAGAAGCAGGAAAGAGGAAGTCCGGACAGAAGGTATACGTAGGAGAGAAGAAGAGAGAATTAGGAAGTTAGATCCGAAGGAAAGGGAATTAGAAGAGAAGTTAAAAGAGCTCAAGGAGAGGGAGAAAGAGTTAGAACGTTACAAAAGAGAGCTAGATAAGAGGGATGGTGAGATGAGAGAGTATTCTGTGATAGCTAAGGAAGAAAGGGATGGAGTGTCCCTGGAAAAGGGAGAAGAGGAAGGAGTCAGGAAGTTAAGCCCCAGGGAAAAGGAATGGGAGGAGAAACAGAAAGAATTTAATAAGAGACAGCAGGAAGAGGAAGAAAGGATACAGAGGAAAAGGGAAGATTTAGAGGCGTACGAGAGGAAACTGGAGAAAAAGGCGAGGAGGATTAAGGAAGCTGAAGAAAAGATAATTTCACAGCCATCCACCACACTCAGAAGCCAGAAACCCCCACAGGAGGAAAGGGAGCAGGGTGAATCCTCTACTGAGGAAAGAGAAATGGAGGTGGACCAGGAAATTCTAGGTGCCACCTTTAAAGCACCACTCATGCATATAGGGGAGACGGAAGTCCATATTCCCTTACCCCTAGGCACACTGTCAAAAATAAAGGAGTTATGCCCCAGCCCAAAGAAAAGCCCTAGGGAGGCTGGTGCTTTCCTTGCAAAATACAGTGCAGGGACAAGCCTGGATAAGGAAGATATAGCAGGGATTCTTAGTATAGTAGACCCTGACAGCCCAGAGGGGCATCCCGTAGAGGCCTTATGGACAGCCCACATAGAGGAAAATAAAGATTGTGTGTCTTTTTGGAAAGGTATGGGGAATAATTGGTCTGCTATATACAAGGGTTCATCTGCACTTCAGGAACTTGTCCTAGCAAAACAGGGACCGAAGGAAAAGTTCTATGAATTTTGTACCCGGGTATATAGTCTGTGGAAAGCAGTAGAGAACGCCAACCCCCAATTGTTCACCACCAACATTATGGCTGGTGGCGATACGAAGGTGACACAGTTGCTTAAATTCACTAATCCAAAATGGGCAGAACAACCCCCAGATGAATTTATGAAAGATGCTAGGTCACGAGAAACATCAGGGGTATTTGAACAGAAGGGTGGCATTTTTCCCTCCCTAACACCAACCCAGACTCTGCCAACTGGTGGGACCCCGCCCACCCACATAATGACAATGCAACCTTATCCACCAATGCAATCTTATCCCCCAGACCAGGCCTACCCACCAGACCAGGGGTGCTTTAACTGTGGGGAACTGGGGCACTGGAAGTCCCAATGTCCCTACAGAATTAGAACAAACGCCCAGAGAGGAAGGGGTAGGAATCTTAACACCGGCCCCCGTCGCCTTCAGGATATCAGGTATCCTCACCCACCACAACCCCAACCACCCCCACCACAACCCCAACCACCCCCACCACAACCCCAATATCAGCCTCAACCTCACAGACCACCCCCACGCATTCCGATGCAGTGGCCATCCGCTCGGCGGACACCACAATAGGGATGCCAAGAGTATGTCCCGTCCCTTAGCCTTGTGTGTTATAATCCATCGTGGAAAAGTCTTCCACAGGTCCTATTGCGGGTAGACAATCACCTGATATGTCTACTTCTGGATTCAGGGGCTACATTCAGTAGTCTGAATGATGCCATATATGACACACCGCACTGCACTGAGGGAAACTCTATTGGTATAAATGGGACATCAGTTACCCACCCCATCACTCCACCATTGCCCGTGGCTACTCCAGAAGGGCAGGAACTGTGCACTCAGAGTTTTGCTGTCCTTGTGGATTGCCCAGTATCTTTAATGGGGAGGGACCTACTCTCAAAACTGAATATCACCATTAAATTTGACAGAGGGGGCTCCCTCACTGCCAACTCACCGTTCTGTGATTTACATGCCCCAAAGAGACACACTTTCAGGGGACTCTTTGCATCATTGCCACCCACTCTAGAAACACATGCTATATGGGCAGACAACAAAGGGAGTGTGGGTTTTATCAACTGTACACCCTACACACCACAAATGCGTCCAGACGCTGTAGTACAATATCACAAGCAATACCCCCTGCCACTTGAAAAAATTGAAGGCATCACACCATTAATCAATGATTACATAGCAAAAGGGATTCTGAAACACATCATAAGCCCCTGGAATACACCAATCTACCCTGTGAAAAAGGCAAATGGGGAATGGAGGCTTGTACAGGACCTAAGGGCCGTGAACAAGCAGGTTATACCTCTGCCACCTTTGGTGGCAGATATTTCTTTCATCTTTTTGAAAATACCTGCTGATTCCCTTTGCTACACAGTAGTAGACCTGGCGAACGCGTATTTTAGCATCCCGATCGATGATGGGGTATCGCCCATGTTCTCGTTCTCATGGGGGGGGAAAAAGCAGTTGACCTGGTCAAGATTACCTCAGGGGTATGTGGACAGTCCCGCAGCCTTCTCCATGGTCCTTAATGAGACAATTAAGTCATGGACTGCTGAGCGCGGGTCGGTGCTAATACAGTATGTGGACGACTTGCTCCTGTGCAGTCGATCTGCTGAAGATTGTGCGGTCGATTCCACATCTCTGTTACATCACCTGGCCAGGTCTGGCCACCTAGCATCGAAAAGGAAGATACAATGGTGTCAAAGTCAGGTAGAATACCTGGGATGCATTCTGAAGGAGGGAACCAGGCTGGTATCCCCCAAACGTGCCGCAGCCCTGCAGGCTCTCAGTCCTCCAAGAGACAAAGCAACTTTGCTCTCATTCTTGGGTGCAATTGTATATTGCCGCCAATGGATCCCAGATTGTTCATATTATGATGGCATTCTGAGGGAGGCTACCTTGTCCACCGCCCCAAAGACAGTAGATTGGACAACAGAGAGGCTCTGTGCATTTCAGGCCTTGTTAAAAAGTCTGACTCAGGCCCCCGCCCTGGGATTGATAGAATATGGCAAACCCTTTCAATTATACTGTGTGGTATCAGGAAATTCTTTTGCTGCGGTTTTGACACAGCAACATGGAACCGGGTACCGACCAGTCTCCTATCTCTCAAAAAAGTTGCCTACCCAAGTACAGGGGATGCCATCCTGTCTACAAAACCTTGCTGCTTGTGCTATGGCAGTTCAGGAGGCTAACAAATCAGTATTAGGCCATGAACTGACTCTCTACACTACTCATTCAGTAACTCACCTTCTACAGAACATGAACACACAGCATATGACAGCACAAAGGCTTAGTGGGTACGAGATCACACTTCTGAATACTGATAACCTCACCCTCAAACACGCACCACCAAGTAATCCCACTGTCCGTCTTTTACATTCTTTGCTCAAGCTGCCACGAGACCCTGATCAGAAGCACAATTGTGTTGAACAGGTTGCAGCAATAACCAGCCCTCGCCCAGATCTCACTGACATTCCCTTACCAGGAGTACAGGACGTCTTCATAGATGGCAGTTGTACTCGCCCCTCTGATGCAACATTCCTGACAGGGTATGCCATTGTCCAACTACCTGATGTGGTGTTGGAAGCAAAAGCCTTACCACCCTCCTCTGCACAGGTAGCAGAATTGGAGGCACTCACAAGAGCTTGCATACTTTTCTCTGATGAGGAGGTAAACATCTACACAGATAGTAGGTACTCTTTTGGTGTAGCGCACGACTATGGCGTAATCTGGGCGAATAGAGGATTTAAAACCGCTGACAACAAGCCAATCGCCAACTCTACGCAAATTAAAGCACTCCTGCAAGCCATTCTTCTCCCAAATAGGATAGCTGTCGTCAAAGTGAAAGCACATTCATCGGATAACAGCAGAGTTTCCAAAGGAAACGCTCTGGCAGACAGAGAAGCAAAAAAAGCCGCTGCCCTGTACATTGGTCAGCCAGCCCCCACAACAATGTTCTTCAAAGAACATTTTACATCACCCAACTTTAAAACCGTTGTGGCACAAATACAGGGATTAGCTACAGAAGAGGATGTTTCTTTTTGGGTCAAGGATGGCTTGACCAAGGACCAAGAAGGTCTTTGGTCAAAAGAGGGGAAGATATTGGGAATACCAGAATCAAGCAGTGTTCTCATACTTTCCTATCTCCATGGTCCAGGACATATAGGTACCACCGCCCTAACAAACATATACACAAAGTCTTTCTGCACAAACAACTTAAGTAAACAGGCGAAACTCCTCACCAGCAGTTGTCTAACCTGTGCACAAAACAATGTCCAAGGGAAAAATCATGGATTACATGGCCACCTGCCCTCACCCTTGGGTCCCCTAACAGATTTGCAAATAGACTTCACACACATGCCCAAACAAAGAGGTAATTTGAAATGCCTTTGCGTGATCTTATGCAAATGGTCAGGCTGGGTTGAAGGAATTCCTTGTACAGGTGAGACTGCTAAAATTGCTGCCAAGTGCCTACTGAACCATTGGGTTTGTAGGTTCGGAATACCAACGGCCATATGGTCAGACAGAGGGCCTGCCTTCAGCTCCTCTGTTACACAGACTTTAGCTAAGCTACTAGGCTTACAGTGGAAACTGCACATCCCTTACCACCCACAGAGTGCAGGAGTAGTGGAAAGAATGAATAGGAACATCAAGGACAAGTTAAAAAAGGCCACGGGGGGCACCATGAAAGGATGGTTGGATTACCTTCCTTCTGTCCTATTCCAGATCAGGACAACACCACATGCTAGAACAAAACTCTCGCCCTTTGAGATTTTGATGGGAGTTCCTGCAAACATAGAGCTGCCCCTCTTAGATCAAAATACTGACATTAACATCTATTCTCAACAGGAAATGTACGTGAAAAATCTGGTAAGTATGCTACAAGATATGAACGAACAAGTCTCTGTCACCTTTTCTCCTCTTTCAACAGAACCTACTCATCCCTTCATCCCAGGAGACAAAGTACTGGTGAAACAACTGGCACACAAAAAGAAGGTTGGACCCATTTTCACCGGACCCTGGAAAATAGAGAAGGTTTCCAGGACTGCTGTACTGACCTAGGATCTAGGAAACACCTGGATCCACGCCAGCCGGTTAAAGAAGTGTCCACAGCAACCCCAGACCCCTGACCCTCCACCAGCATCCCAAGACTTCTCTCTTCAGGAACAACAACCGGATTTGAAGGACATTCAAGAAGGCATAAAACAAAATTCTCTGGACGACGAGACGAATCCCCCACCAACAGGAAGAAACGTGTAACAGAACTTTGCACACAGTACCTGACAAAATGATTTCCACCTTTGTGTCAGGAAAAACATTATGCCTCTGGACATGTCTGATTCTGATAGTATTCCTACCCACTTGGTTAATAGCGAATTGTGTGTATCATCCAGGAGGTTTAGGGCTACTAAAAGGGATTTGTGGAAAGGCCCAGATAGCCAAAGCACCTAGCATAAAATATAAAAGAAGTATGTCCCCCACTGAACCCCCTTCAGGTTTCACTGACAAGATGTCGTTGTTGAGGTTTAAGTACAGTTATGCACAAAAGTCTGGTTTTGAGAAATGTTGGATATGTAGCAAACTCCACCCCAGTACAGCCAGAATCCCATTGATGGCCATTCCCTTAAACATCACTCCTTTTTTGAATGGAACACCCCCCATAATTCTTGCCAATGTCATAAGAAAAAGTCCCAATAAGCCCCTCAGTTTTCAAATTGTGGGCAGGAGCCACGCTCCAGATTGGTGTTTCATACTGGGAAACATTTCCAGGAGAGCTGAGGTGTGCAAACGGTCAAAACTTAATGTCTCCATGGCTTCCCTTACCGACAGCTCACTTTTTCACACCTCAGACCCTGTGATAAATGCTACCATCTATGACCTTTTTAATTCCAGTTCCCACTCCATGGTCGCACAGTTGTTGGCTCTGCTAATGGCATCTGGTCATTCAAAGGGTGCAAGGACCGTTGTTAGTCAACGACCTTTGGCATTAGGTAACACAACGTACATCTGTTGTGGTAAACTGCTTTGTTACCCATGGATTCCTGAAGAACCTCAGGGATGGTGCTACCTTGCTAAAATAGTTCCTATAATGGGAGTAGTTGGGGACAATGGGCAAGGACACCTACTTAAAGCTAGCACCCACCCAAGATACCCTCTAAAACATCTTGGAAAGAGAGAAATATTCCTAGAGAAAGATATGACCTGGGCTTGGTTCCCTTCCTGGACAGGTTGGGGAATAGATTTGATGAAGAGACGAAATAACTACACCTCAATCATTGATGAGATCTTGGAGAAGGACTCTGATGACATCTCAAAATTAAACCTAGAAACCAGAGCTATTAGAAAACAATTGGAGCTTCATGACCTTGCTATAGAAAGCATGAGCGCAGCCCTCACAGGCCTCTGTGAAATTACTGAGGATTATGAATGCTGCACTTGGATACACAACACGAGTATCGAGATCCCTGATTACTATGACATCATTACATTACACAGAAAAGAGGTAAACAAGCTACAACAGGATGCAAGGGATATTGGGAAAACATGGGACCCTTTCTCTACCGGGTTCAGTTTTGGAGGTCTCACTTCATGGTTTAAGAACACTGCAATGACAATTTTTACCATACTGCTTTTCATATTGTTCTTGTATGCATGCTTCACGTTACTCAAATGCCTCTACCAAAAGGGTAGCAAAGCACCTTCCGAAACCATGAAGCTGACTTCCATTACCAGAGATCCCACGGTATGGTACGAGAACCAGGGAAATGAGGCCGAGGAATATGAATCCTTGAGGCGTGATGGACAGGTAGCTGAGGAATATGACTCCTTGAGGCGTGACGAAAAGGTAGAATGACCATTTCGATGATATCGAATGGTCAAAGGGAGGATTGTAAGGAGATTCTATATTACATTTCATTATTGATTAAGTGTTGATTTCACCCTGTTCATGATATATTCAGGGTTTTTTGCTTTAAATCAGATTTTGCTTGTTTAATCAGAAAAATATGATTATATTTTAATGTAGGTCTTGTGATCTTACTAAAATATACCAGACTGGCCGTTTTTCCTCTTTTCTTGTGTTCATCAGAGGAAGCATCTGTTTGCGGTTTTATTTCTGTACTTTTTTGTCTGGCATTAGGCTTTTTTAGGGAAGCTGTGGACAATGACAGAGGGTAAGGAATGTTTTGACCTATTAACTTGAAAAACAGGGGTCACCAGTTTTTGATATCACAAGATGTATTAATGTATTAATGTTTGGAAATTACCGAATATGCTAATATGTATTATCATTTTGATTGGCCCCAAAATTGTGGGCAGAGTCTTGTAAAGACAGCATAAAAAAGCGAATCTAAGAATAAAGAATTGTAATCATTTTCAGCATACCTATGTGTGTATGTGTCATTGATTAACCGCCGGCGAGGACCTCCACTGAGCCACATCCAAGAGCCTAGGCCACAAGGAGAAGACGAAGCACCTAACAGGGGCTACCCCAAAGCACCCTCCCAATGTTGAGGGCATGTGGCCTGGTACGGTTCAGGAGGGGGGCGCACTCTCGTCCCCCCCTCTTTTCCTGCGGCCTGCCAGGATGTGTGCTCAGATAAGGGTCTGGTATGGATTCTTGGGGGGACCCCACGCCGTTTTTTTTTTTTTTTGGTGCGGGGTTCCCCTTAAAATCCATACCAGACCTGAAGGGTCTGGTATGGAATTTAGGGGGAACCCCACGTCATTTTTTTTTTACATTTTGGCCGGGGTTCCCCTTAATATCCATACCAGACCTGAAGGGCCTGGTATGGAATTTAGGGGGACTCCCACGTCATTTTTTTTTTTTAATTTTGGTTCGGGGTTCCCCCGTTTTTATCAATGAACTTCTATGTGTATTGTCGGCAATGCAATAGCCGCGAGTAGTTTTAAATGGGTTTTTTCCTTCGAAATGTCATTTTGCTGTCAGACTGTTCTAAACACGGGAAACATGCGCCCCTTTACAGGCATACTATAGATACCCCCAGCTACGAAATTTAAAGGGATATTACACTTTTATTGTTTGACTTTAAGCATTATTAAAATCACTGCTCCTGAAAAAACGGCCATTTTTTAAACTTTTTTTTGCATTGATCCATGTCCCCTGGGGCAGGACCCGGGTCCCCAAACACTTTTTATGACAATAACTTGCATATAAGCCTTTAAAATTAGCACTTTTGATTTCTCCCATAGACTTTTAAAGGGTGTTCCGCGGCGTTCAAATTTGCCGCAAACACCCCAAATTGTTCGCTGTTCGTCGAACTTGCGAATAGCCAATGTTCGAGTCAAACATAAGTTCGACTCGAACTCGAAGCTCATCCCTGCTGCACCCATACTACCGCTACTATGTATTTAATATATATACAGTTGCAATAAAAAGTATGTGAACCCTTGTGGAATGATATGAATTTCTGCACAAATTGGTCATAAAATGTGATCTGATCTTCATCACAACAATAGACAATCGCAGCTTAAACGAATAACACACAAAGAATTAAATGATTAAATGTTAACATGTTTTTATTGAACACACCATGTAAACATTCACAGTGCAGGTGGAAAAAGTATGTGGACCCCTAGACTAATTAGCTCTCCAAGAGCTAATTGGAGTGAGGTATCAGCCAACTGTAGTCCAATCAATGAGATGAGATTGGAGGTGTTGGTTACAGCTGCCCTGCCCTACAAAAAACACACACCAGGTCTGGGTTTGATTTTCACAAGAAGCATTGCCTCATGAGAATGATGTCTCGCACAAAAGAGATCTCAGAAGACCTACGATTAAGAATTGTTGACTTGCATAAAGCTGGAAAGGGTTATAAAAGTATCTCCAAAAGCCTTGTTGTTCATCAGTCCATGATAAGACAAATTGTCTATAAATGGAGAAAGTTCAGCACTGCTGCTACTCTCCCTAGGAGTGGGAGTCCTGTAAAGATGACTGCAAGAGCACAGCGCAGACTGCTCATGAGGGGAAGAAGAATCCTAGAGTGTCAGCTAAAGACTTACAAAAGTATCTGGCATATGCTAACATTCCTCTTAGCGAATCTATGATACGTAAAACACTAAACAAGAAAGGATTTCATGGGAGGATACCACAGAGGAAGCCACTGCTGTCCAAAAAAAAAATTGCTGCACATTTACAGTTTGCACAAGAGCACCTGGATGTTCCACAGCAGTACTGGCAAAACATTCTGTGGACAGATGAAATCAAAGTTGAGTTGTTTGGAAGAAACACACAACACTATGTGTGGAGAAAAAGTTGCACAGCACACCAACATCAAAACCCCATTCCAACTGTGAAGTATGGTAGTGGGGGCATCATGGTTTGGGGCTGCTTTGCTGCGTCAAGGCCTGGATGGATTGCTATCATCGAAAGAAAAATGAATTCCCAAGTTTATCAAGACATTTTGCAGGAGAACTTAAGGCCATCTGTCCACCAGCTGAAGCTCAACAGAACATGGGTGTTGCAACAGGACAACGACCCAAAGCATAGATGTAAATCAACAACAGAATGGCTTAAACAGAAGAAAATATGCCTTCTGGAGTGGCCCAGTCAGAGCCCTGACCTCAACCCGATTGAGATGCTGTGGCATGACCTCAAGAAAGCAATTCACACTAGACATCCCAAGAATACTGCTGAACTGAAACAGTTCTGTAAAGAGGAATGGTCAAGAATTACTCCTGACCGTTGTGCACGTCTGATCTGCAACTACAGGAAACGTTTGGTTGAAGTTATTGCTGCCAAAGGAGGTTCAACCAGTTAATAAATTCAAGGGTTCACATACTTTTTCCACCTGCACTGTGAATGTTTACATGGTGTGTTCAATAAAAACATGGTAACATTTAATTCTTTGTGTGTTATTAGTTTAAGCAGACTGTGATTGTCTATTGTTGTGACTTAGATGAAGATCAAATCACATTTTATGACCAATTTGTGCAGAAATCCATATCATTTCAAAAGGGTTCACATACTTTTTATTGCAACTGTATATGCAGATAGTCTTGTATATATATATATATATATATATATATATATATATATATATATATATATATATATATATATATATATATGTCCACTGCATACAGTTTAGCTATATCTCACTGCAGGCCGTTCCTGGTGTACTGTTTATATACTTCTATACTTCAGGTGGTGTACACAGTACACAGTACCGTGCATCCCTAGTGCAGTTGCTACTACTTTTCTGGTGGTGTACACAGTACACAATACATACAGTGCACCCATAGTTGCTATTAGACTTTTCTGGTGGTGTACACAGTACAGCCATAGTTGTTATTACACTTCTGTTGGTGTACACAGTACTGTGCACCCATAGTGCAGTTGCTACTACTTTTCTGGTGGTGTACACAGTACACAATACATACAGTGCACCCATAGTTGCTATTAGACTTCTGGTGGTGTACACAATACCGTGCACTCATAGTGCAGTTGCTACTACTTTTCTGGTGGTGTACACAGTACACAATACAATGTAGTGTGGTGTTGCAAAACAAAATCCCCATCATGTCCAGAAGGCCACCAAGAAGAGGCAGACGCTCACAGGCCACTGAAAGAGGGCAAGCAGGCTCTGTGTCTACAGTCCACACTGCTGGTCATGGACATGGTGCATCTTCTGCAGGTGGCCATGGGGTACTCTTGTTCTTTTTTTCTGCTGCTGGGACAGGGGCAGAAAAATTGAGCCTTTGGTGGTGGTGGTTAGGGATGAGCCGAACACCCCCCGGTTCGGTTCACACCAAAACCTGTGAACGGATCGAAAGTTCACGCAAACTTTAGAACCCCATTAAAGCCTATGGGACTTGAACATTCAAAATCAAAAGTGCTAATTTTAAAGGCTAATATGCAAGTTATTGTCCTAAAAAGGGTTTGGGGACCTGGGTCCTGCCCCAGGGGACATGTATCAATGCAAAAAAAAGTTTTAAAAATGGCATTTTTTTCGGGAGCAGTGATTTTAATGATGCTTAAAGTGAAAAAAAAGTGAAATATTCCTTTAAATATCGTACCTAGGGGGTGTCTATAGTATGTCTGTAAAGTGGCGTGTGTTTCCCATGCTTAGAACAGTCCCTGCACAAAATGTCATTTTTAAAAGGAATAAAAAGTAATTTAAAACTGCTTGCGGCTTTAATGTAATGTTGGGCCTCGGCAATATGGATGAAAATCAGTGAGACAAATGGTATGGGTACCCCCCACCCCCCCAGTCCATTACCAGGCCCTTTGGGTCTTGTATGATTATTAAGGGGAACCCCACACCCAAATAAAAAAAAAGGAAAGGCGTGGGGTCCCAGGACCTATATACTCTGAACAGCAGCAAATAAGACAGCGCCTGAAGGTTTGTTGTTAAGTAGAATCTGTTTGTAATATTGAACTGGTACATTTTTAAAGTGTAGCTCCAGCCAAAAAATCTATTTTTAAGCTTTTTGGAAAACATAGGGAAGGATTATCACCCCTGTAACATTTGTTTTGCTGTCTGTGCACCTCTTCAGATGGTTTCACCTCACTTTCTGTCCCAATGACAAATGTTTTTTGAAAATGTTGGGTTTTTAGTGAAACAAGGATTGGTGATAAAGCATCAGTGAAGAGGAGACACGTCTTCCCATATTAACTCTTACAGGAGAGAATTTCCCTTCCAAGGAGTAGATTTCATCTCACTTCCTGTTGTCTCTTTCCATTTGCAAGTAGGAGTCATTTGTAAGTTGGATGTTTGAAAGTAGGGGCCTGCCCTATATACTCTGCAGAAATTGGGGTCTTAGGTGTTGTTGTTGCCACAACACTGTAAGCCCTCACAGTTACTTTTGGTGGGGGCAGGAACGGGCCGTGCTGTGAAATATTAGATCAAGAATTGTAATTACATTCCATTGTTGAACAGTGGTAGAAAAATTGGGCCTTTGGTGGTGGTGTTGCCACAACACTGTAAGCCCTCACAGTTACTCTTGGTGGGCGCAGGAATGGGCCCTGCTGTGAAGTATTAGATCAAGAATTGTAATTACATGTCCCTGTTGAACAGGGGCAGAAAAATAGGGCCTTAGGCACTGGTGCCACAACACTGCAACCCCTCACAGATGATATAGTTGGAGCACAGGAATGAGCCCTGCTGCAAAGTATTGCAACAAAAATTGTAATTAATTGGGCCTTGGCCACTGGTGGTGGTGCCCAGAACCAAAAATGTTCTTACAGCATGAAAATTGAGGAGGAAGAGGATTGTGACTCAGCATAACAGGATAGTCACTCAGCATCAGCATAGGCAGTCTTGAAGGAATCTCAAATTTAAAAAAAAAATCATTTAGTTACACCAGCATCAGGTGCTTGGTAGCTGGTGATCCAAGACTGATTCATTTTTATGAAGGTCAGCCGATCGACCGATTCGGTGGACAGGAACACCCTCTGATCGGTTACAAAGCCTCCAGCAGCACTGAATGTGCATTCCAAAAGAATGCTGGATGCAGGACAGGCCAGTAGCTCAATTGCATACTGTGCAAGCTCTGGCCAGTGATCTATCCTCAAGACCCAGTAACACAGAGGATTTTCGGTGGGAAAGGTGTCAAAGTCTGATCTTACCCCTAGGTAATCCTGCACCATGTAAATCAGACGCTGCCGATGGTTGCTGGAACCGATCAGACCTTGGGGTTGCGGACTAAAAAATTGTCTGAACGCATCGGTCAGACGGCCACCTTCTCCAGCGCTCCTTCTGTGACTGACCGAAGCCTCGTTGTCTAGGAGGACCAGGAAATTGTAACCTCCCAGGCTCTGGAAACGCGTTGCACAAACGTTTCTGCAAGGCCTCCCGAAGATGTTTCATTCTCTGCTCCCTCTGCAATGGCAAGATAAGGTCCACAACCTTATCCTTGTAACATGGATCAAGGAGGGTTGTCAGCAAGTAATCATCCCTCCCCTTGATACCACGAATACAAAGATCCTTCCGCAGGCGTTGCGGGATCAGGGAGGCCATGCAGTGTAGGTTTGCTGAGGCATTCGGTCCAAAGTCCTCTGGGTCACTAAGGATGACATGATCCGCAGCCACCTCCTCCCAGCCACATACAAGTCCATGGTTTTTTTTGGACTGTAAATGATCCCTTGAAGACTGCTGCTGATGCTGAGTGCCAGGCTCCACCTCCATGCTGACACAACCCTCCTCCTCCTTTTCCTCGTCCTCTTCCTGTGTGATTGGTGGGCATGCAGGAACACTGTCTGGATAAAGGGGGCCTTGAGAGGTAAGGAAGTCCTCCTCTTCCTCCCTCTGTTCTGCCTCAAGTACCCTGTCCATCATTCCATGCAGCGTGTGCTCTAACAGGTGGACAAGAAGGACAGTGTCACTGATGCATGCACTGTCACTGCTCTCCATCCTCGTGGCCTCCTCAAATGGTGACAGGACAGTACATGCATCCCTGATCATAGCCCACTGGCGTTGGGAAAAAACACAAGGTCCCCTGACCCTGTCCTGGTGCCATAGTCGCATAGGTACTCATTGATGGCCCTCTGCTGCTTGTGCAGCCACTGCAGCATGGCAAACATTGAGTTCCACCCGGTGGGCATGTCACAGCACCACCACCGCTGCACCACCAAGTTAAGGAAATGAGTCAAACAGGGCACATGGGTAAGTTGTCCCTGTCGGAGGGCAGAGAGGAGGTTGGTGTCATTGTCGCTAACCATGATTAATGGCTTAAGCTGGCGTGGCGTCAACCACCTTTGAACCTGCCCCTGCAGAGCTGACAGAATCTCTGCCCCAGTGTGGCTCCTATCCCCCAGGCATCTTTTTGCCTGCGTGCTTGCGTAGCCCCTTGAATGCCTACGGAGCACCGCTGGTTCCGAGGACAAATCAGCACGGGAAGAGGCCATGGAGGAAGAAGAAGAGGAGGGGGTGGAGGAGAGAGGTGTGGCAGAATCACCACTAGTAGAATTTTGGAGGCGTGGTGGCGGAACAACCTACAATACTACAGCACCCTGTCCTGCATCCTTCCCAGCTGCCAGAAGAGTCACCCAGTGCGCGGTGAAAGATAGGTAACGTCCCTGTCCATGCCTGCTGGACCACGAGTCAGAGGTAATATGCACCTTACCGCTGACTGCCCTGTCCAGCGAGGCCAAGACATTGCCTTCCACATGCCGGTAGAGAGCCGGGATCGCCTTCCGTGAGAAAAGTGGCGTTTGGGACACTGCCACTGAGGAACCGCACATTTCACAAACTCACAGAAGGGGACAGAGCCTATCAACTGAAAAGGCAGCATTTGAAGTGCTAGCAATTTAGTCAAGCTGGCATTCAACTGCTGGCCATGTGGATGGCTGGGAGCGAACTTCTTTTGGCGGTGCAGCAGCTGGGGCAGGGAAATTTGCCTGGTACAATCTGATGTCGGTGTACCAATAGAAGATCGCCCGCAAGTACTTGGCTGTGACACATCTAATTCTACACCTTCATTCCTCTCAGTGCAGGTTTCAGAGAGGACTGAAGGTCTAGTGGCGTTGGAGATCCCAGCTGATGAGAAGCAAGGAGAGGTCCTCTTTGTTCTTTGGTGTGAGTCTTTTAGGTATGCTTGCCAACGAACTGCATGGCAGGTTGACATATGTCTGGTCAAGCATGTGGTGCCCAAGCGGGTGATGTTTTGGCCACGTGAGATACGCTTGAGACGTATGTTGCAAATAGCAGCGGTGAAATCTGATGCACTCGTCTCAAAAAAGGCCCACACCAAAGAACTTTTGGAATAACGCGCAGATACAGCAGTGCCCTGCACATGCGGAGCTCTGCGGTGTGAGGCAGTCAGTGTTCTGCCCTTAAGCTGGCCCATGGAGCGCATCCTGCCTCATTGGAGATGTGCCTCCTCCTCCTCCTCTCTCCTATCAGGCACCCACATGGAGTCAGTGACCTCATCATCCCCTCCCTCCTCATCACTAGAGCAAAGCTGGCATTATGCTGCAGCTGGGGGAACTTGACTGCCAGATTGCTGTCCTTCTTGGGGACCCCCTCTCTCTGGGCTCATGTTACTGCCTTCCTCTAGCTGAGTACCATCATTGGAGCCTTCAAAACACTGGGCATCCTCCTGGAGCATGTATCCAACACTGTGGTCAAACAGTTCGGGGGACTCCTCAGGAGGACATGGTGGGGCTAGGGAAGGAGTGACTGATGCCATTGAGCCGAGGGAAGAGGCCGCATTGGCAGCTGCTTTGCCAAAGTACCTTGAGCCTGGGTGAGAGAGGATGAGGCTGGCTTGGTCATCCACTCTACCAAGTCTTCCACATGTTGCGGCTCAACGTGGCCAGCTGCCAGAAAAAAGGACAAGCGTGTCCCACGGCCACGTGCTGATGAGGATGCTCCGTCTCCACGATCAGCACTGTTTCCTCTAGACACAGAGCCTGCTTGCCCTCTTTTATTGGCTTGTGATGGTCTGCCTCTCCTTGTTGACCTTCCAGACATACTAATGGCCTGTAGTGAGATGTAGCTGCACAAAGCTGGGATGTATATATATACTGATACTGCAGCTAGCAGAATCAACTGCCTGTAGTATTATTAGTATGAGAACCAGCAATTGTCTTTAGGTAGCTTTAGGTGCACACTGTGCAGAGGACACAGTACACTAACTGTAAATACTGCAGCTGCCTGCCTGTGGTACTAATAGGATCAGAAGAACACCAGCAATTGTCTTCAGGTAGCTTTAGGTGCACACTGTGCAGAGGACATGTAAGGGGTTAGAGTACTGCTTTAAGACATTGTAATATGTTATATATATAAAGGACTGTATTTTGCTTTGATATGCAGAAAATTAGAAACGTAGTTTGCATGCAAAAGCTAGGTGCAAGGATGTGAGCTGTGTGCTGAGGCAGGATATACGAGTGGTCAGTTTGACATTTGATGCTAGACAATAAATAACAAGTTATCTATTGTCTGTATTTAAGTTCTGTATTACTGGCAGGCTGCCTAACATACGTGGTTTTATATGTATATTTAGATATGGCCTGAGAGTTGTCTCCAGGCAAGATATGTTATCTATGGCGCTTAAGTTGTATAATGTATAATGTTTTTGCTTCAATCTCATTGGCTGATACGAGGGAGGTTGGCTGTAAGTGTATAAGAAGTATGCAAACCCATTAAACCATTGTAATTTTGATTCACCATCCCTGTGTGTATGGAGTCTTGATTACTCGATCAAAGAGTTCTATCCATACACCCATAAGTCCAGCCCGGGCAATAGAGTAGACAAGAAAAATTAAGCAACCTTACAAATGGTACCAGAAGTGGGGTCTTTCGACTGCCAGGTGCGTGGAACTTTCTAAATTTATTTTGCAAAGCCTTTTCACTTATCCTGTCACGATTGACCCCTATTTGTTTAAAAGGTTTTATAATCTCAAGGATTGCTAGGATGGCTTTCCTGGGGTTAAAGGTCGTATACATATTAGAGTCCCGCTAGGTTGTCCGGACTATAAATAATTGCTATAGAGAGTGCTTGATGCTTTCTTGATCATGGGACGGGTGTATGGAGCTCTAAAAGTTGTGTGCACACTATCAAATGTTATCTCTGGTGATGGTTAATATGTGAATGGTTATGTATTGGTGTAATGATATATAGAGGTATATTATCATTGTTGGGTGTATAAATGTCTCAAAGGTGTCCCAATTGTGTTACTGGTTTATTATTCTGTTATAATGGTCCTCGCACATATTATGTAGCAATTGTGCCAGGAGGTTACTGTATCACCTAAAACTAGGAAAAGGACCCTTGTTCAGAGAGGGTACTCCTAAAGTTCAAACCTTGAGATTTAATATTCATAATAACTTTGTGTTTTAAGAAGGTCTAACTGTAAAAGGAGTGATAAGTGTAATTACCAAACAGGGAGACTCTTACCGGGTCTGCCCCAGGTCTTTGTTACATTGTGACATTAAAGATATTTTTTAATAATTATGGGAAATAAGACGGGTAAGAAGGCCCCGAAGGTGAGTGGGACCAGCCTGCCCCAAATTATTTTGTAAAGGGTACTTGTGGGACCAATTATGTCGACCCGTTTTAGAAAAATGTACAGACCCGTGCACATCAGTTCCACCTTCCGGGTCTGGGATCATCAGGACCAAAGAAAAATAAAAGATTACTGCGCTTCCCTACACCCCCAAGCTGCAGTTCTAATTCTCAGGTAGAAGAATCAAATAAGTAAAACAATTTAAAAGAACCACGCTAAAAATTTTGTATTAAGTGGATTCTCAAATATCTCAAATGATGTGATAAGATCAACGCAATATATTAAATTCTGAACCCAAATTTCAACACAATATATATGTGATAAATTGAATAATCAAAAAAAATTCATTGAAAAAAAACTTTAGGCAAATAAAATATAAAAAGTGACAAAAAAGATAAAGTCCGTGACTTTGAGAGTGACTTCAGATACCAGCAGTCCTTATTATAAATAATTCCACCAATAGTGATTGAAAACTTTAGTGAGTGAAAACATCTCGTGAAAAGGATCCACCACCTATGCAGATATATGTTTACCAGAGGTAAGCTTTGATGAAGCTTATGCCAGAAATCCACTCTGTGGGGACACCACCATCGGTCTCAGCATAGAGGGAGGATTGCCCGGAACTCACCGACAAAAAGGCCAAATAACTCAGCAATGGGAACCCAGGGAAATAAAAAACACATCCTCCATAGTATGAATCCGCTTAAACAGTTTATTGAAAGAAGTAAAAGTAGCGCACTTACTAGAAATGACGAATAAAACAGCATGTATTATAAATCAGCCGGCCGGCCTGCATGCACCCGTTCACAGTGGGATAGAAACAATGACGTCAGCGCGTCTGCCTTCCAACGTACGTTTCGTCCTATTGGACGTTGTCATAGGAACTTTTTTCAATACTTTTTTTTGATTATTCAATTTATCACATATATATTGTGTTGACATTTGGGTTCAGAATTTAATATATTGGGATCATCAGGACCCTGTTCTGATGAAGATTGGGAGGAGGTAATGAAAATTTGTGGGACACACAGTCGACATAATTATCCCCCGGGTGCCTGGGATTGTAAATATATGTCAAAATGTTGTAAGATATGGTCTAAAGCATTAAAAGAATATAGGAGTAGATTTCCTGATCCACTACCATGTAAATCCTCAGCCCCCCAATTTTCAATTACAGTCCTCCCCCATATGCTATGGTGAAAAGCAAAGGAATTTACCCCTCTTTAGATGATGCTACGTTGGTTGCAACCTTACACATAGGTAAAGAGAAAGAAAGATATGACAGAGAATGGGAAGAAAAGGTAAGAAGGGCGGATATAGAAAGAAAGGAAAGAGAGAAGGAAGAAAGGGAAGAAAAAAGGGAAAAAGAAAGGTTAGAGAAGGAAAAGAAAAAAACGGAGGAAGTAACAGAGATATTACAAGAGATAGAACGAGAGGGACAAATGGTCCTCCGTTCTGAAAAAGGCAAGGGACAAGAAGATGGGGAAGACAGGGATAGGCAGGACCCCAATCAAGGAACCTCAAAGGTTTTACCTTTAATAACCATAGGGAACATAGTAATTGAAGCTGCACTACTTGATGGGAAAGTTCAGACAATCGCTTGCTGATACAAATAGAGTATATGATAACAATACAATCTTTAGTGTGGATCAAACACCAGAGTGAGCTAAATCAAACATAATGTGCCACCACCTTGAGAAAAACCTGCTTACCAGCTGGCAAGCAAAGTCGGGCAGATGGCTTAAACCCAGCCCGGGGTATTTGCTTGTATGGAAAACATCAAGTAAGCTGGAACCTGGATAGCTGCATAGATGATCCAAATGCCCCTGACACCATACTGGTTGGATTAGAAGCCCAAAAACCCATCCAAAAATAAAGGAAAGAAACCATCCATAGAGTAATATTGCCTCCACAAAAATATTTAATAGATAAAGTATTGCACTTACACTTTAAAAGATTAAAAAATTGTGCAACGATAACAGAGCCAGCCGACTGTAAACAATAACCCGTCCTAGTGCGATTGCGTGGTGACATCAGCACATATCCTCCTCCAGACGCGTTTTGTCATAAATGACGTTATCAATGGGGAAAGTCATATTTTTGTTGAGGCAATATTACGCTATGGATGGTTTCTTTCCTTTATTCATGGCTGGATTTTTGGGCCTCTAATCCAAGCCATATGGTGGCAGGAGCGTTTGGATTATGTATACAGCTATACAGGTTCCAGCTTACTTGATGATTTTCCATACAAGCAAAGGCCCTGGCTGGGTTTAAGCCATCTGCCCGACTTTGCTTGCCAGCTGGTAAGCAAGTTTTTCTCAAGGTGGTGGCACGTTATGTTTGATTTAGCTCACTCTAGTGTTTGATCCACACTAAAGATTGAACTGTTATCATATACTCTATTTGTATCAGCAAGCGATTTTCTGAACTTTCCCATCAAGTAGCGCAGCTTCTAATTACTATATTCTTATTTTGTGCATATCACACATTAAGCTGCTGTTTATCGGACTACATTATATGATTTTTATTCTTAATGTTTATATTTTATCATTTGTCTTATCAATGTTGGTTTCCTTAATTTTTTGACTGAGCGCGTTTTTTTTTCCTTCCAACCATAGTGAGCACCCAAGTCCAAATACCCCTCCCTGTCGGTATGATCAAAGGTATAAGTGATACCTGCCCTAAACCTAGAAAGGACCCCCGAGCTGCAGCAGCTTTTCTGAAGAGATTTTGCACAGGAGCCAGGATGAGTTCAGAAGATCTCCAAATTATTATTCAAGCGTTAGACCCTTAAACCACGGCCGAATTTGATGTAGCCACGACTTTTAGAGACACTAAGCCGTATGAAGATCCTGAAGGGTGGGATGCTTTTTGGGGCCAATTAAGACTAGCTTGGCAGAAAGCATATAAGGGAGACACGACTGTACACAATATGTTATCCTGTAAACAAAACCCTGGGGAGGACTTTTACACATTTTTGGTACAGTTACACAAAATTTACTTAACAACTGACATAGAGAGTCCTGGACTATTTGTGTCCATGGCTATGAATAATGGGGACCCCAAAATTACTCAATTACTGAAACTAATTAACCCTGATTGGGCTAGTATGAAACCAAAGGAGTTTGTGGACGATGTAAAAAAGAGAGCAGCCTCAAGGATTTTTAATACAAAAGGGGGAGTTTTTCCCTTTGTACCCCAAGCTCAGGTTACCACCCAGGCACCAACTCCCAAGAGATACTCGAGTTATAACCAGGGATATAACCAGGAACAGGAATGTTTTAATTGCGGTGACCCTAATCACTGGAAATCAGAATGCCTTTAAAGACGAGGGGCACGCACTGGTTTCAATACGAGGGGAAACATGGGGAGAAACAGGGGGAGCAGAGGCTACTTTAGGGGAAACAACAACAGATCACAGGGTACCTCAATTCTCCCTTCTCCCCAACACACTCAGTCAGGTCCCCAAGGGGATTTGATACAGATGGATTGGCCAGGACAAAGACCAGGGCGCGTGCCTTCACAAAATCATTCCCAATAGGGATGCCCTGAGCCAGTTCCAAATCATATTACATTTTGTTTCCAAAACATGGAAGGCCCTGCCACAAGTATTCCTAAAAGTACAAGGACATAGGGTAGAATTTCTTGTGGACACTGGGGCGACCACTAGTTGCCTCACTGACCGTATGTTCATCACTTCAGAATGTACAGAGGGTTGCTCAATGGGTATTAATGGAACTGACGTCCAACACAAAGTGACCCCTCCACTGCAAGTGAGTACATTACAGGATGAACCTCTTGAAACTATGTGTTTAGCTGTCCTAACTGACTGTCCCCTCCCTTTGATGGGAAGAGACCTGATGTCTGTTTTAAGAATGAGTATAAAGTTTGACCAAGAAGGTGGATTGACAGCGAAATCTCCACTATGTGACTTGACCAATCCAAAATACCAAGACTTTAGAGGACACTATATGCTCTTACCTGGCCCTCTAGAAAACCACCCAATTTGGGCAAAGGACAAAACCTCTGTGGGTCGCCTCAACTGCACACCCTATTCCCCCTCTTTCAAACCAAACATAGTACCACACTTTCAGAAACAATATGCCCTTGCAGAAGAAAAAATACAGGGCATTACACCATTGATTGTAGAGTACAAGAAGGAAGGCATACTAAAGGAAATAGTTAGTCCATGGAACACTCCCATTAATCCGGTGCACAAAGCCAACGGTCAATGGAGACTAGTGCAGGATTTGAGAGGAATCAATAAAGTGATTATTCCACTCTCACCTTTAGTGGCAGACATTACTTCAATCTTTGGTTCTATCTCCTCTGATTCCTGTGTTTATACGGTCATAGACCTTTCAAATGCCTTTTTAAGTGTGCCCGTTGGAAAAGATGCACAAGGGATTTTTGCTTTTGTATGGGGACCGGGCCAATTGACCTGGACTCGGCTTGCACAAGGATTTGTAAATAGCCCTGCAACCTTCTCTATGGTATTGAAAAGATCCCTCGATGATTGGACATCCCCTCAGGGTTCAATACTGCTCCAATATATAGACAACCTACTGCTGTGTAGTGAGAGCTAGGGACTGTGTGAGTCAGACTCTGAGCACCTTTTACATCACCTCACCTCGAAAGGTCACTTAGTGTCTCGGAAGAAAATCCAGTGGTGTATTATCAAACAGGGTGAGCGCCTGGTATCACCGGTTTGAGTCAAAGCACTCACTTGCCTCAGTCCCCCGAAGGAGAAAGCCTTTCCTTGGCTCGATTGTCTACTGCAGACAATGGATACCTGATTGTTCACAATGGGACTCGATCCTTAGAGCAGCTACGTTGTCGGGTTCCCCTAAATTTGTTGATTGGACTGAAGAAATGCTGCATAAATTCACAACCCTCACTGCGTCCCTTTCAAAAGCACCGGCATTAGGTCTTCCTGACCATAATAAACCATTTTTCCTCTATTGTGTAATGTCAGGTCCTGCTTTTGCAGGAATCCTGGCCCAAAATCATGGTGGGGTTTTGAGGCCAGTTGCATATCTATTAAAGAAATTGCCCGTACAGGTCCAAGGCATGCCCTCTTGCCTTCAAGCTCTCGTGGCTTGTGCAATGGCTGTAAAAGAGGCATCTAAAATCACCCTGGGAGGACCCACAACACTATACACAACACACTCAATGGTTCATCTTATGCAGAACATGAGTACACAGCACATGACAGCACAGCGTACAAGTGGTTATCAGGTTATTCTTTTCAACACACAACATCTTGAAATCAAATCATGTTCAGAAACAGCACCACAAGTTAGGTTTCTACACTCTCTTTTACATCTTTCTGAGGATGACCCAATTCCTCAGCATAACTGTAGCCAACAACTTCTAGAATCTACTTCACCCCGACAGGACTTAAAGGACACCCTAACCCTGAATACCTACATGTATTTGTAGACGGTAGCTGCACTCACCCTGATCACACATACAAGACTGGATATTCAGTGGTTATGCTCCCAGACATTATAGTAGAATCAAAGCCATTGCAAGTAACTTCAGCGCAACAAGCAGAATTGATTACTCTCACAAGAGTGTGTCAACTCTTTGAGGGTCAAGGTGTAAATATTTACAATGATAGCAGATATTTTTTTGGTGTTATTTACGATTTTGGATGTATCTGGCAAAACAGAGGTTTTAAAACTGCTGACAATAAGCCAATAGCTAATCAACAGCATGTAGATCCATTGTTAAAAGCGCTCCTTCGTCACATCAATGTAATTAAGATACATGGTCACTCATATGACAAAACAGAAATAGCAAAAGGGAATGCACTAGCAGACAAGGCTGCAAAGGAGGCAGCTTCCTGTAGTCCGCCTGAAACTAATACCATATTCTTTGCTCAGGACTTTAATGGTCCTGATTTTCCATCTGTAGCACAACTACAAACACATGCTTTACCTGAAGATGTTACTTTTTGGGAACAACAGGAGTTGACCAAAGACTCTAATGGGCTTTGGTTAACCAAGGAGGGTGTAATAGGAATCCCAGTTGCCACGGCCCCCCTATTACTGTCTTATTTCCACGGCCCTGGCCACATTAGGAGTAAACCCATGATTACACAATACCAGGAACTCTTTTGCAGTAAAGGTTTAATCACAAATGGCAGAAACTCTGGTATAATCCTGTTTGACCTGTACCCGGAATAATGTACAGGGAAAGAGACATGGTCTGCATGGTCACCTACCTCCTCCATTAGGACCCCTACAAGATTTAAAAATTGATTTCACACATATGCCCAAGCAGAAGGGAAATATAAAATATCTTTTGGTGATTCTGGACAAATTTTCAGGATGGACCGAGGCCATTCCCACCACTGGAGAAACAGCAGGGATTATGGCTGGAGCCCTTATTAACAACTGGATTTGTAGATTTGGGCTTCCCCAAACTATCTACTCTGATCAAGGGCCAGCTTGCACATCAAAATTAACTAGGGAACTAATGCAGATGTTAGGAATTCAATGGAAATTACACATTCCTTATCACCACCAGAGTGCGGGAGTAGTTGAAAGGATGAACAGAAATATTAAAGATAAACTTAAGAAAGCAACTGGGGTTACTTTAAAGAATTGGTTAGCAATCCTTCCCACTGTGCTTTTCCAAATCCATACCACACCCCATTCCAGAAGTGGCCTATCACCCTATGAAATATTGATGGGCAGGCCAGCCCAGAAAAGTCAGATAGATGTAGGAGAGGAACCTAACTTATATCCTTTACAGGAAGAGTACATGAAACACTTGGCAAGTAGTCTTACTGAGAATTATGACAAGGTAGCTGTCACCTTTCCTCCTCTTTCCACAGAGCCAACACACCCTTTTATACCTGGAGACAGGGTGTTGGTCAAGCAACTAGCAGCAAGGAGACACACGGGCCCCATATTCCAGGGACCTTTTGAAGTATTGAAAGTCTCAAGAACAGCTGTCTTGACGGATCAAGGTCCACAATGGATCCATGCATCAAGGATAAAGAAAGCACCTTGACTATAGAAGAGACTCTCCTACCAATTGATGGATGGAACTTTGACCCGGTTCCAACAGCCCTGTAGATTCTAATTCCCCACCTATTCTCAAGACTGATGAAGTAACTTGTCATATCCTTTCTCCCCCTAGCCCTCCTGGAAGGAATAAAAACAAAACCCTTGCAATATGTTTGTTATCATTAATTGTGACATGCGCAATATGTTTCTTTGTTCTTGTGGGATGCGGGTGGAAAACCCATTTTTGTGGTTCTACATCTACTAATAAATAACCTATGTATAGGAACAGTAGGAGTTATTACATGGCATACCTATGTTGTACTAAAGTAGCCAATCAGATGTCAAAGGCACAAATGAAATCAGTGAAGGGTTTCCATGAACAAAGGAGGGATGGGACATGCCACATCACTGCCATTGTTCTGATAGCTACTCACAAAGAACAGAATAGAACCTGGTGTATGTACCCCAATTATAAATCAGCTAGGAATTATGTGCTTAGGGTAAAAAGATCATGGAACCCGCAACATAGCATCAATGAAGTATTAGTGCACAAAAGAACTCAAAATTCAAATTCAAACATGCAGGTAAAAACCCCCAGGATTAGAAGCAAGAATACAAATGACAATAATAGACAACCTATTAATTCTAAAACTTATTCAGTATCCAAAACTGTACCTCATTATGTTATGATGATGCACGCTTTTGGTAAGTGGCAGAATAAAACTACATGCTGGGTTTGTTCTCATATGGGCACTGGTCAAAAATCAGTCCCAATGGTTGGCAGGCCGGTCACCCTAGAACAGCTGCTCAGTGTGACCCAGCCGCTCCCTGTCATAAAGCACCACAGCTATGTCAAAACCCTTGTTATTTCAAGGTCTGACTGAATCGCCCACATTCTGTTTCTTAAATGGAGCTTTCAAACTAATGTCGCATACACCGGTCGGACTTTTCGTCTACAAAAGTCCGGCAGCCTGTCCGACAGACTTTCGACTGACTTTTGGCGGACTTTTGGCGGACTTACGGCGGACTTGCGGCAGACTTTCTTACGAACGGACTTGCCTACATACGATCACACAAAAGTCAGACGGATTCGTACGTGATGATGTACACCAGACTAAAATAAGGAAGTTAATAGCCAGTAGCCAATAGCTGCCCTAGCGTGGATTTTTGTCTGTCGGACTAGCACACAGACGAGTGGATTTCTGGGTCCGGCGTAGTTACGACGTAAAGATTTGAAGCATGTTTCAAATCTAAAGTCCGTCAGATTTGAGGCTGGAAAAGTCCGCTGAAAGTCCGCTAAAAGTCCGGGGAAGCCCACACATGATCGGATTGTCAGCCAGCTTTAGTCCATCGGGGTCCGTCGGACTTTTGTAGATGAAAAGTCCGACCGTGTGTACGCAGCATAAGAATAACCTACCAAATAGTGAATTTTGCAGGGAATCATTGGTTAACTTCACTTTATTAGACATCACAAAAGCCATAGATAACCAGACAATAGATATAGATGGATGAATGTGACTAAAGGTGATGTAGGATTGTTGAATGAAGAAACAAGATAAGGATGGAACAAGAGATAATAAAACAAAGGCAAGAAAGGATGATGGCTGTCATTCTGGGATTGTGTGATCAAACTGAGGATAAACAGTTATGCTGTACATACTTCAACAACTTAACTAAACCTACTGAGGATCTGACTGTCCCAGACTATTATGACATAATTAAGGGACACCAAGAAGAAAGGAGGAGGTTTCAGGATGAAGCTTGTAATCTGGCTGATTCCTGGGATCCCCTACAAAGAGTGGGAGGATGGTTTGGATCAATATGGAATAACATATTCGGTTTCTTTAAGAAGGCAGGAATGGTAATCCTCATGATAATAGTTCTTGCACTGATAATTTACATACAGTATTTTTCCATGTATAAGAGGCTACTTTTTCTTAAAATAGTTAGACTGAAAATTGAGCAGCGCCTTATACATGGTCAGTCAGCCTGGGAGAGAGCCGCTCTGTGCGTAGCTGATCATAGCTTGTAAAACCGCTTTCTCCAATCACAAGCCGTATGATGTCAGCTGGAGCTGGAGGTGGAGGCGGAGGTGGAGAGTGCACAGATGCGATCCCGTTGGACGTGGAGACTGCGCAGATGCATCAGGGAGCGGAGCATTTTGAGCCCAAGATGTCAGAGAATAATAAAAGTAAGCGATTGTCTTATTGTGCAAAATTCAAACTTAGTGTAGTTAGCTATGCAAAAGAGCATGGGAATACAGCTGCAGAGAGACAGTTTGGACCTCCCCCCACTGAGAGTATGATCAGCCAGTGGAGAAAACAGGAAGAGCAAAGTGATATGCTGCATAATACACTGGTATGTAGACGTTACCTGCAGTAATTACTAAAAAAAACTGTTCTGTTTTGCCTGTTTAAAATATTGATTTCTTAATTTTGGGTTGGAAAAATGGGGGGTGTCTTAAACATGGGGGCGTCTTATACACGGAAAAAAGTAGTTATCAAGCTGATCTTTTGCATCAAACTTATGAAAATAAAAAACCCTTCTGAAGATCCCCAATCGGTAATGGCCATGCTCTATACAAAACGTAGATGGTATAATGACTAATTTCGTTTAACAATACAGACTTATAGTCTGTTATGATCAAAGGAGGGATTGTAAGGAGTTAGAGTACTGCTTTAAGACATTGTAATATGTTATATATATAAAGGACTGTGTTTTGCTTTGATATGCAGAAAATTAGAAATGTAGTTTGCATGCAAAAGCTAGATGCAAGGATGTGAGCTATGTGCTGAGGCAGGATATACGTGTGGTCAGTTTGACAATTGATGCTAGACAATAGATAACAAGATATATATTGTCTGTATTCAAGTTTTGTATTACTGGCAGGCTGCCTAACATATGTGGTTTTATAGGTATATTTAGACATGGCCTGAGAGTTGTCTCCAGGCAAGATATGTTATCTATGACGCTTAAGTTGTATAATGTTTTTGCTTCAATCTCATTGGCTGATACGAGGGAGGTTGGCTGTAAGTATATAAGAAGTATGCAAACCCATTAAACCATTGTAATTTTGATTTACCATCCCTGTGTGTATGGAGTCTTGATTACCCGATCGATCAGAGAGTTCTATCCATACACCCATAAGTCCAGCCCGGGCAATAGAGTAGACCAGAGAAAGGAAAGGACCTTACAGGACACAGTACACTAACTGTAAATACTGCAGCTGCATGCCTGTGGTATTAATAGGATCAGAATACCAGCAATTGTCTTCAGGTAGCTTTAGGTGCACACTGTGCAGAGGACACAGTAGACTAACTGTAAATACTGTAGATGCCTGCCTGTGGTACTAATAGAATCAGAAGAACACCACCAATTTTCTTCAGGTAGCTTTTGGTGCACACTGTGCAGAGGACACAGTACACTAACTGTAAATACTGTAGCTGCCTGCCTGTGGTACTAATAGGATCAGAAGAACACCACCAATTTTTTCACCACTGTCTCTCTGTCTATCGCTCTCCGCTGCAACACACTACACAAGGCCGCCACGCAGGCGGCCTTATATAGTGGGACGCGTACTAAACCCCCTGAGCCATAATTGGCCAAAGCCACCCTTGCTTTGGCCAATTACGGCTCTCTGTACAGACAGCGCTGTGATTGGCCAAGCATGCGGGACATGGTGCATGCTTGGCCAATCATCAGCCAGCAATGCACTGCAATGCCGCAGTGAATTATGGGCCGTGACGCGCCACTCAATTTTGGCACGAATGGCGCACAACTTTCGCAATTTGACAAGCAGTCAAACAGGCGATGTTCGAGTCGAACTCTAAGCTCATCCCTACTCCTGATTGTATTCTGGCTATGGTTCGCACCAGTCGCACTTCTCCTTTGGGTGACAAAATTCTTGCTGCTCAGGTCCATGCTCCGCCTAAGAAATCCTGTGACTGCTGCTTTGTCCCAGAGAGTACTGCCATGCTCCAGACTTACCATTCTCCAAAGGTGGCTGGCCATGTGCTGATGTAACTGCCTTCGTAGCTGCCTGTTCCATGTGTGCTCAAAGTAAGACACCGTTATCCTTATGGAGGTTGACCAGTTCTTAAAGATGTGTCATTGTATTCCACTTGAGAAGTTACCCACTTCTAAGGAACTGGCTTCCATTTTTGCTCGGGAGATCTTTCACTTACATGGGCTACCCAAGGTGATTGTCACGGACAGGGGTAGTCATTTTGTGTCCCGGTTCTGGTGAGACTTTTGTGTACAGCTGGGAATTCATCTTGCTTTCTCCTCTGCATATCAACCGCAGTCTAATGGGGCCACAGAACAAGCAAATCAGTCTTTGGAGCATTTCCTACATTTCTATATCTCTGACCATCATAACAACTGGTCAGACCTATTACCGTGGGCAGAGTTTGCTCACAACAGTGCCTTGAATTTTGCTTCCCGTTTGTCCCCGTTTATGGCGAATTATGGTTTCCAGCCTTCCATGTTGCCTGGCTCGTTTGCTCCGCAGAGTATTTCTGTGTTAGAGGCGTATCTCAGTGGTCTTCATTCCATTTGGGCACAAGTCCAGGAGGCTTTGCGTCATGCTAATGATAGGTATAGACTCTATGCTGACTGCAGGCACCTTCCTACCAGTTTGGGGACATGATCTCGCTGTCATCTCGCAACCTACGACTTTGTGTTCCCTCCTCGGTTCATTGGGCCTTTCTGTACTCTTCACAGAATTAACCCAGTGGCTTACGCATTAGATCTTCCTTCTAATATGCGCATCTCAAATGTATTTTATGTCTCCTTATTAAAACCTTTGGTGTGCAACCGCTTTACCACCTCGATGCCACGTCCTCACCCTGTAGAGGTTGAGAACCATGAGGAGTATGAAGTACAGTCCATTGTTGACTCACGTAGGTTCCGTGGGCGCATACAGTACCTGGTGCATTGGAAAGGGTACGGTCTGGAGGAATGCTCTTGGGTCTCATCCTCGGACGTACATGCCCATAGACGTTTTCCCCTCAAGCCCGGTGGTCCTCCGAGGGGGAGGGGTCGTTGAGGAGGAAGTACTGTCAGGGCTGGGCTCAGCCCTTCCTTCTCTGAGCTGGCAGCTCAACTGTCAGTTAATTGCCAGCTCACATCTCTCTCCAAAGTTACTCAGCTGTTGTTGATATCCTGCTCAGTCCTGCCTACTGCCATCCAGTCCAGAGGAGCTCTGCCTTCGTCACATCACAGAAACTATTGCCTGCGATCTTGTTCAAGACGTGATTTGCTGACATTCCTTCTGACTCCAGATCCTGCTTGCTGTTCCACCAAATTGATCCCTGACTTCTGGCTTGGCTGACTATTCATTCTAGTTACTGAACTTTTGACTATGTTTTTTCTTTTTATCTTTATTATTAAACAAGTGTGATTTAACTGTACTTCTGTCTCGGCCTGATTTCATGGTTTCTGACAGGTAGAAATTACACTTTGCTACAATGTAAAGTAGTGAGTGTACAGCTTGTATAACAGTATAAATTTACTGTCCCCTCAAAATAACTCAACACACAGCCATTAATGTCTAAACTGCTGGCAACAAAAGTGAGTACACCCCTAAATGAAAATGTCAAAATTGGGCCCAAAGCAATATATCCTGGGAGCGTTCCCTACCCTGAGAACAATAAATGTCACTATATATTCCTACAGGAATCATTATTCATGGCCAGGCTGCTGATTGCCCGGACGTGGCTCAGAGCGCTACCTCCTACCATCCAAGAATGGATAGCTGCAGTCAATGCTGCATTACCCTACAGAAAATAATTATATGTTTATAGAGGTTGTCCAGCTAAGTATGGCAACATTTGGGATACTTGGTTAGAAACAGCCTCCACATGTGATGAATTTGAGGGGGTGTCTGACTAATAGCATAGCCGCAGAACAGATAAAATTGTATTCTCCAATGTTGGGTATAGGACCCATCAGTCAACATTACACCTTATCCCTTGGATGCTATACTTGTCATGTTATAGTTCAGTAATTGCCTTTATTCTTACACTTTTTTTTTTGTTCTTTTATGTAATGCATATACAGTATCTCAGAAAAGTGAGTACACCACTCACATTTTTGTAAATATTTTATTATATCTTTTCATGTGACAACACTGAAGAAATGACACTTTGCTACAATGTAAAATAGTGAGTGTACAGCTTGTATAACAGTGCAACTTTCCTGCCCCCCCAAAATAACTCACACAGCCATTAATGTCTAAACCGCTGGCAACAAAAGTGAGTACACCCCTAAGTGAAAATGTCCAAATTGGGCCCAAAGTGTCAATATTTTGTGTGGCCACCATTATTTTCCAGCACTGCCTTAAGCCTCTTGAGCATGTTCATCAGAGCTTCACAGGTTGCCACTGGAGTCCTCTTCTCCTCCTCCATTAAGACATCATGGAACTGGTCGATGTTAGAGACCTTGCGCTCCTCCATCTTCCGTTTGAGGATGCCCCACAGATGCTCAATAGGGTTTAGATATGGAGACATGTTTGGCCAGTCCATCACCTTTACCCTCAGCTTCTTTAACAAGGCAGTGGTTATTTTGGAGGTGTGTTTGCGGTTGTTATGTTGGAATACTGCCCTGCGGCCCAGTCTCTGAAGGGAGGGGATCATGCTCTGCTTCAGTATGTCACAGTACATGTTGGCATTCATGGTCCCCTAAATGAACTGTAGCTCCCCAGTGCTGGCAGCACTCATGCAGCCCCAGATCATGACACCACCATGCTTGACTGTAGGCAAGACACATGTCTTTGTACTCCTCACCTGGTTGCTGCCACACACGCTTGACACCATCTGAACTAAAAAAGTTTATCTTGGTCTCATCAGACCATAGGACATGGTTCCAGTAATTCATATTCTTAGTCTGCTTGTCTTCAGCAAACTGTTTATGGGTTTTCTTATGCATTATATTAGAAGAGGCTTTTTTCTGGGACGACAGCCATGCAGACCAATTTGATGCAGTGTGCGGCGTATAGTCTCAGCACTGACAGGCTGACCCCACACCCCTTCAACCTCTGCAGCAATGCTTGCAGCACTCAAATGTCTATTTCCCAAAGACAACCTCTGGATATGATGCTGAACCATGTGCACTCCTTTGGTGAGAGTTCATGAGGTGCCATGTTGAACTTCCAGTGACCAATATGAGAGAGTGAGAGCTATAACACCAAATTTAACACACCAGCTCTACATTCACATATGAGACCTTGTAACACATACGAGTCACGTGACACTGGGGAAGGAAAATTGGCTAATTGAGCCCAATTTGGACATTTTCACTTAGGGGTGTACTCACTTTTGTTGCCAGCGGTTTAGACATTAACCACTTGCCGACTGCCTAACGCAGATATACTGCGGCAGAATGGCACGGGCAGGCAAAATCACATACCTGGTACGTGATCTGCTTCCCTCGCGATTGCTCCCAGCGAATGAAAATCTTCCTCTACTGCTGTAATGTAAACGGCAGCAGAGGAAGTGATGTCATCTCTCCTCGAGTCGGTATTTTCCTTTCTGGCTCCGAGGAGAGAAGACATCTGAGTAAGTGCACAACACTACACTTACAGTAAAAAACACTAGGCACACATTTCACCCCCCGATCACCCCCCTGTGCCCCCTGTCATAGTGACACCAATAGCAGTTTTTTGTTTCTTTCTGATTACTGCATTGGTGTCAGTTTGTGACAGTTATAAGTGGTAGGGCAGTTAGTGTTAGCCCCCTTTAGGTCTAGGATATCCCCCCTAATAAGGTTTTAACCCCTTGATCACCCCCCGTCGCCAGTGTCACTAAGCAATCGTTTTTCTGATCGCTGTATTAGTGTCACTGGTGACGCTACTTAGGGAGATAAGTATTTAGGTTCGCCGTCAGTGTTTTATAGCGTCAGGGACCCCCATATACTACCTAGTAAAGGTTTTGACTCCCTGATTGCCCCCTAGTTAACCCTTTCACCAGTGATCACCGTATAACTGTTATGGGTGACGCTGGTTAGTTAGTTTATTTATTTTAGTGCCAGTAGCGCTAACACCCATGCACGCAGCATACACCTCCCTTAGTGGTATAGTATCTGAACGGATCAATATCTGATCCGATCAGATCTAAACTAGTGTCCCCAGCAGTTTAGGGTTCCCAAAAACGCACTTTTAGCGGGATCAGCCCAGATACCTGCTAGCACCTGCGTTTTGCCCCTCCACCCGGCCCACCCCAGCCCACCCAAGTGCAGTATCGATCGATCACTGTCACTTACAAAACACTAAACACATAACTGCAGCGTTTGCAGAGTCAGGTCTAATCCCTGCAATCGCTAACAGCTTTTTTGGTAGCGTTTTGGTGAACTGGCAAGCACCAGCCCCATGCACCGTCAGGTTAGTGCCAGTAGTGCTAACACCCACGCACGCACCGTACACCTCCCTTGGTGGTATAGTATCTGAACGGATCAATATCTGATCCGATCAGATCTATAGTAGCATCCCCAGCAGTTTAGGGTTCCCAAAAATGCAGTGTTAGTGGGATCAGCCCAGATACCTGCAGCACCTGCGTTTTGCCCCTCCGCCCAGCCAAGCCCAGCCTATCCAAGTGCAGTATCGATCGACCACTGTCACTTACAAAACACTAAACACATAACTGCAGCATTCGCAGAGTCAGGCCTGATCCCTGCGATCCCTAACAGTTTTTTTGGTAGCGTTTTGGTGAACTGGCAAGCACCAGCAGCCAGGGCCGGACTGGCCTACCGGGATAGCGGGAGATTTCCCGGTAGGCTGGTTTCCCTGTGGCCGCTGTCAGCTAGGAGCTGTGAAGAGGAGGCGGGGCTGGCTGAGGAAATTAATTCTAGCAGCGGAGGGACAGAGGAGCACGTGGCTATCGTGCGGCAGGCAGGTCTGTGGTGTGCAGGAGGATAATTCAGGTGGGAGGGAGCATGGACACTGTGTTCTCTGAGCAGTGGATTAATCATTTCTCTTAGTAGGGAACCCACAGCCAATAGCGCTGCTTAGGAGAGTACAAGGGAGGACTTGCTTCTCCTCCCGTCCATCCACAGCCAATCAGCAGGCAGTGTAGCCCTTCCCCGCTCACACTGACTGTAAGTGCTGGAGTGAGAGTGAATGGGGACGGCAGGAGGGAGATACAAGGAACAAGGAGGTATGACAACAATGCAAGTTCTCCAGGACACACAACTCTGGCTAAAAGGAAAAAACTGGATCATCTGGAGCACAGTTACATGTTGCTGGCCAGCTGCAGTGTATTCCAGATATCTATGTGATCAGGCAGTGTGCAGGTTACGGATCAGTCTCCCCTCAATCTTGTCTCCCTGGTTACTTTTTTTTATCTGCCTAACCTGACCTGCACATTGTCTGATCACACTGATAAGATCTCTGGAAGACCTGCAGCAGCATTCTATGAGACCAGGGACACATGGCTGTTAACTATTTCAGCTTATAATCAGCTATTTAGCCAAAGCTCTGTGTGTGCTGCACAGATTCATGTTTTTTTTTTTTAATTTTTTTTTGAGGATTTACTGCTGGATCAGGCTAAAAGCTTCACAGACCTATTAAATGGTTACTGTCCTCATCTAATCTTGAGCAGTTCAGTGTTTGCAAGAAAATTTGTATTTTGGAAACTGGATGTGATGTTTTCTTCTGTCACTTGGTTGTACTTTCAAAGGAAAATGACTGACTTGATCTTGTAGAGATGGTTTAAATAGAGTGGAGCAACCCTGCAATACTATATGCCTGTACACTGAGTTCAGCTTTAAATGCAGTCTCTGACCATCTCCTGAATCAATCATGTCTGCAATCCTTAACTGTCCCCTGTACTATGTCTGCAGTCTCTGACCATCTCCTGTAATATGTCTGCAGTCTCTGATCATCTCCTGTACTATGTCTGCAGTCTCTGACCATCTCCTGTACTATGTCTGCAGTCTCTTATCATCTCCTGTACTATGTCTGCAGTCTCTGACCATCTCCTGTATTATGTCTGCAGTCTCTGATCATCTCCTGTACTATGTCTGCAGTCTCTGACCATCTCCTGTACTATGTCTGCAGTCTCTGACCATCTCCTGTAGTATGTCTGCAGTCTCTGATCATCTCCTGTACTATGTCTGCAGTCTCTGATCATCTCCTGTACTATGTCTGCAGTCTCTTACCATCTCCTGTATTATGTCTGCAGTCTCTGACCATCTTTTGTACTATGTCTGCAGTCTCTGATCATCTCCTGTACAATATCTGCAGTCTCTGACCATCTCCTGTACTATGTCTGCAGTCTCTGATCATCTCCTGTACTATGTCTGCAGTCTCTTACCATCTCCTGTATTATGTCTGCAGTCTCTGACCATCTTTTGTACTATGTCTGCAGTCTCTGATCATCTCCTGTACAATATCTGCAGTCTCTGACCATCTCCTGTACTATGTCTGCAGTCTCTGACCATCTCCTGTACTGTGTCTGCAGTCTCTGACCATCTCCTGTACTGTGTCTGCAGTCTCTGACCATCTCCTGTACTGTGTCTGCAGTCTCTGACCATCTCCTGTACTGTGTCTGCAGTCTCTGACCATCTCCTGTACTGTGTCTGCAGTCTCTGACCATCTCCTGTACTGTGTCTGCAGTCTCTGACCATCTCCTGTACTGTGTCTGCAGTCTCTGACCATCTCCTGTACTGTGTCTGCAGTCTCTGACCATCTCCTGTAATGTGTCTGCAATCCCTGCAGGAGAGGACACACACATGATACACACACACACTGTATACACTTCCCCATCTGCCACAGCAGAAGTATATTACAGCCCCCAGTCCTGGACCAGTACAGAGGGAGAATGCTTTATGGTGGGGGCTATGGTCAAGGCACATTTCACATTGGAATCCACCCTCCCCCAAAAGACAATTATTCATTCGGTGCAATATACATATAGGTGTAAATACGTACAGTGTATGTGTGTGTATAGATATAGAGGTGAGAGAGGGAAAAAAAAACAAAGAGGAGGAGAAGGAATGAAAAGAGGGGGAGGAACAAAGAAAGCGGATGAGAAAGAACATGACAGATGGATAGAGAGCGATATATAGGGAAGAAAAGGAGAACAAATAGAAAGAGTGGTACATCCTAAGAGGTACCATAAGGGTACCTTATGCTAAATATAGTGTATGAGTGGAAGGGACTCGGAGTGCTAAATGTCCGCGGGTTAGTGGCACAAATTACTTGCCTTGGGTGCGGACAACCAACGCTACGCCACTGGGGCTGCTATGAAATTATTTCCAGGGCTGGTTTTTATGCCCAGTCCGGCCCTGCCAGCAGCCTAGTACACCCCGGTCGTAGTCAAACCAGCGCTGCAGTAACAATTGGTGACGTGGCGAGTCCCATAAGTGCAGTTCAAGCTGGTGAGGTGGCAAGCACAAGTAGTGTCCCGCTGCCACCAAGAAGACAAACACAGGCCCGTCGGGCCCATATTGCCCTTCCTGCTGCATTCGCCAATCCTAATTGGGAACCCACCTCTTCTGCAGCACCCGTACTTCCCCCATTCACATCCCCAATCAAATGCAGTGAGCTGCATGAGAGGCATTTTCTTTAGTACCCCTACCCAACGAACCCCCCCAAAAAAGATGTCGTGTCTGCAGCAAGCGTGGATATAGGCGTGACACCTGCTATTATTGCCCCTCCTGTCCTGACAATCCTGGTCTTTGCATTGGTGAAGGACAATAGGAACAGGGGTTGGGACTTTAAATGAGGCACGTATAGGGTGTGCCTCCATCCCTAATTTGGGGTTAATGAAACAAGTTTGGGACTTTAATTGAGGCCATAGACACAGTGGAGATAAAATTTATAAAGGTACACATTTATTGACATAAAAATCATGAGACATGTCAAACAAAAACCACATGGGTGAAAAACATTGTAGTAAATGTACATTTCATGTTAGTTCACACACATTATTGAAAGTGTGCATGAAATACAGGCAACTAGGGTACATGGGTATAGTAGCCAAGTGCCCCACAGTGGTCTGATTGATCAATGAATACATTCTAATTCGTTCATAATGGTACAAAAGTATATAAATGTATAAATGTAAAACAACACTTTTAAGTGAGACAATGAGACCACAATACATAGCAACATCCAAAGAAACAAAAATTGTAAGAAAAAATCAGATTATAAGAGAAAATATCATCGGGTTAAGGAGACCTCCCAAATTTGCCCTGAAATTGCCCAATTGGATGGTTACAAAAGGGGGCTTGTATCTGCATCCCAAAATAATGTCCGACGCGTTTCGTGTATCTCACACTCATCAGGGGCGGGTGCTGAAAATGTATCTATAAGATATGATAAAATAAAATAAATGCAGGGTAATGGGAACTGTCTATAAGAAAAAGATAGGTGTCTCCCAATATACTTACAAAGGCTCACTGTGAATGAGGTATAGCAGGTATGAGACCGGGGTCAGCCAGTCCTTGCCGGGTGAATGTTTTGTATGCTACCATACACTAGTTGAGTTTTAGCGTAGGGTACAGCATTGCACAGACTAGGCACACTTTCACAGGGTCTCCCAAGATGCCATTGCATTTTGAGAGACCCGAACCTGGAACCGGTTACAGTTATAAAAGTTAGTTACAAAAAAAGTGTCAATAAAAAAAAAAAAAAAAAATGTATAAAATAAAAAAAAATAGTTGTTTTATTGTTCTCTCTCTCTCTCTCTCTCTCTCTCTCTCTCTCTCTCTCTCTCTCTCTCTCTCTCTCTCTCTCTATTCTCTCTCTATTGTTCTGCTCTTTTTTACTGTATTCTGTTCTGCAATGTTTTATTGTTATGTTTTATCATGTTTGCTTTTCAGGTATGCAATTTTTTATACTTTACTGTTTACTGTGTTTTATTGTTAACCATTTTTTTTGTTTTCAGGTACGCCATTCAGCTGCAGAGCGGATTTATTTATCTTGACAGCAACAGCGTTTGCTCCCACGATACATAAAGCTGTGACTCCAGCGCTGTCGGAGGTGATATATGCCGAAGCATGGGGGTAGCAGGGGCGGAGGAGCAATTTGCTCCTAACTTTTGGGGCGGATGCCCCCATGCTTCGGCATATATAAATGGTGCATGTATGCCCATCATTAGAAGTGGGTGGATGAAGGGAGGTATTCCAATGGTGTGCATACCCACCAATCAACCTCTTTTTTTCGTTCAGCTCACAGGCTGCATGAAAAAAAATTACAATATATGCCCAACAAAGACCAGCAAGGTACTGGTATGTTGCTGGACTTTGAGTGGTTATACCAGAATGCTGCCTGGAGGTTTAGGTATCATCTTGGTATCATTATTTTCAGCCAGAGGTCGGCTTTCATGTAAAAGCAATCATAGCGGCTAATTAGCCTGTAGACTGCTTTTACAAGCAGTGGGAGGGAATGACCCCCCCACCATCTTCCATGTTTTTCTCTGGCTCTCCTGTCCCAACAGGGAACCTGAGAATGCAGCCGGTGATTCGGCCAGCTGACCATAGAGCTGATCAGAGACCAGAATGGCTCCAATCATCTTTATGGCCTAAGAAACCAGAAGCTACGAGAATTTCATGACTTAGATTTCACCGGATGTAAACAGCGCCATTGGGAAATTGGGAAAGCATTTTATCACACTGATCTTGGTGTGGTCAGATGCTTTGAGGGCAGAGGAGAGATCTAGGGTCTAATAGACCCCATTTTTTTCAAAAAAAAAAACCTGTCACTACCTATTGCTATCATAGGGGATATTTACATTCCCTGACATAACAATAAAAATGATTTAAAAAAATGAAAGGAACAGTTTAAAAATAAGATACAAAAGCAAAAAAAAAAAAAAAAAAGCACCCCTGTCCCCCTCGCTCTCGTGCAAAGGCGAACACAAGCATTGGTCTGGCATCAAATGTAAACAGCAATTGCACCATGCATGTAAGGTATTACCGCAAAGGCCAGATCGAGGGCAGTAATTTTTAGCAGTAGACCTCCTCTGTAAATCTAAAGTGATAACCTGTAAAGGCTTTTAAAAAAGTATGTAGTTTGTCGCCAACACACGTTTGTGCGCAATTTTAAAGCAGGTCATGTTTGATATCCATGTACTCGGCCTAAGATCATCTTTTTTATTGCAAACATTTGGGCAATATAGTGTGTTTTAGTGCATTAAAATTAAAAAAAAAGTGTGTTTTTTCCCCAAAAAATGTGTTTGAAAAATCGCTGCGCAAATACTGTGTGAAAAAAAAAAATGAACACGCATCATTTTAATATGTAGAATATATATGTATATGTATATATGTAAAATGCCAGGACAGTTCAAACCCCCCCAAATGACCCCATTTTGGAAAGTAGACACCCCAAGCTATTTGCTGAGAGGCATGTCGAGTCCATGGAATATTTTATATTGTGACACAAGTTGCGGGAAAAAGACAATTTTTTTTTTCACAAAGTTGTCACTAAATGATATATACCTCAAACATACCATGGGAGTATGTGAAATTACACCCCAAAATACATTCTGTTGCTTCTCCTGAGTACGGGGATACCACATGTGTGAGACTTTTTGGAAGCCTAGCCGAATACGGGATCCCAAAAACCAAGCACAGCCTTCAGGGTTTCTAAGGGTCTAAAATTTGATTTCACTCCTCACTGCCTATCACAGTTTTGGAGGCCATGGAATGTCCATATGGCATAACCCCCCCAAATGACCCCATTTTGGAAAGTAGATACCTGAAGCCATTTGCTGAGAGGTATGGTGAGTATTTTGCAGACCTCGCTTTTTGTCACAAAGTTTTGAAAATTGAAAAAAAGAAAAAAAATATACATTTTTCTTTTCTTTCTTCATTTTCAAAAAAAATTAGAGCTGCAAAATACTCACCATGCCTCTCGGCAAATAGCTTGGGGTGTCTACTTTCCAAAATGGGGTCATTTGGGGGGGTTTTGTGCCATCTTGGCATTTTATGGCCTTCGAAACTGTGATAGGTAGTGAGGAGTGAAATCAAAAATTTACACCCTTAGAAATCCTGAAGGCGGTGATTGGTTTTCGGGGCCCCGTACGCAGCTAGGCTCCCAAAAGTAACAGAATGTATTTTGGGGTGAAATTCCACATATGCCCATGGCATGTTTGAGAAATATATCATTTAGTGACAACTTTGTGCAAAAAAAAAGAAAAGAAAAAAGTTTGTCATTTTCCCACTGTGGCAAAATATAAATTATTCCATGGACTCAACATGCCTCTCAGCAAATAGCTTGGGGTGTCTACTTTCCAAAATGGGGTCATTTTGGGGGGGGGGTGGTTGAACTGTCCTGACATTTTATGGCCTTTGAAACTGTGATAGGTAGTAAGGAGTGAAATCAAAAATTTACGTTTGGGTACAGCATTGCATGACTGCGCAATTAGCAGTTAAAGCAACGCAGTGCCAAATTGTAAAAAGTGCTCTGGTCAGGAAGGGGGTAAATCCTTCCGGGGCTGAAGTGGTTAATGGCTGTGTATTGAGTTATTTTGAGTGGACAGCAAATTTACACTGTTATACAAGCTGTACACTCACTACTTTACATTGTAACAGAGTGTCATTTCCTCAGTTTTGTCACATGAAAAGATATATAAAAATATTTACAAAAATGTGAGGGGTGTACTCACTTTTGTGAGATACTGTATATGTTCAATAGACCTAAATAAATATAATATGTAAAAATATTTTCTTACAACCTCAGGACCTACAAAAATACTTTGCGGGTAAATTCCTGTGTCTTCTGTGGATTGATAAAATTAACTTTTATTCTCTGAATTTTTTTTATAATGCAAAATTATTTAAATTGATTTAATATAATATGATATAATGAAAAATACAACCATCATTATCTATTCTCATGTATACACAGCAGAAGTCCCAGATCTAGGTGACAGACTGGGACATGAAGAAGACAAGACGGGAGAAGATAACACATCATTCACTACTCTGTTTGATGCCCATGAAGCACAGAAAGAGGACCTGTCTTGGATCAAAAACAAGCTCTCTGACCTGTAAGATAGGTCAAGATGCAATAATTGAACATACAAGGTATTCTAGAGCATGCTCAAACTTTCCAACTGCCTCACTATGTTCGAGATCTTTTCCAGGCCTTCCTTCCATCGCTTTACTTCTGCTGATTTGACTATCGACAGGATACACAGGGTTTTCAAGCCTGCCTTCCTCCACTCGCATGTGCCAAGAGATGTTATAATATGTATATACTTTTAACAGGTTAAAGCGGAGTTCTGTCAAAATACTGTAGCTGCTGACTTTTACTATTTTGGCACTTACCTGTCCAGGCATCTAGCGGTGTCCTCACCCGAGCCAATTCTTGAATCGGCTCTTGGGTTCTGGTGCTGTTATCGCAGCTAAGAGAAACCAGCAGTGAAGCCTTGTGGCTTCACTGCTGGTTTCCTACTGCACAGACACAAATTGTGCTGCAATCTGTGAATGGGCAGGCTGTGGGGTGAAGTGAGCCAGAAGTGGGAATGGCTACCTGTCAAAACCAGGTACCCACTCCCCCTCTCCCTCAAAAGGTGCCAAATGTGGCAGTGGAAGGGGGGAGGAGGCAGACAAGTGAAGCTTCCCCTTTTGGGTAGAGCTCTGCTTTAAAGAGAAGTTGCTGGAAGCTTTTTGTAAGAAAGATTGACTCCCTGAACCGACCGCAAATCTACAGGTGCTTCCGGATCTCCCTGCACACACTACGCCAGCACAAGAATCTGGATACCATAACTAAGGCCTTATGGAACCATTCTATTGGCTACAAGTGGAAATATCCAGCAAAACTTACCACCTGAGATGGATCCACTACATCTATCTCATCTCTGGAAGAGGGCATTCACTGCCTATGATCATAAGGTAGATGTCAGGAACCATGAAACAGGAAACAAAAAATGCAGTAAAATTAGCAAATTTTAATAAAATGGTAAAAATGGAACAACTGATAAATGTAGTCAAAACATAGACAGGGTTCAGTAGCCAAATTGGGTAGTCAGAACAAGCCAGGAAATCAGGAATCCAGAGATCAGCATAGTCAGAGGCAGCAGACAGGATCAGAAACCAGAAGGGACATCAGCCAGGAAGTCTTCAACAGGAACACAGCAGAGAGTCTCTAGATATGTTGACCAAGGCAAAGGCATTGAAGAAATGAACCAGGCAGTTTAAGTAGCTAGAAGGGGCTGGCTATGGGCTTGACTAACGAGCAGGAGATGATCAACAGGTGAGCCACTGTGGAACGAAGACTACTGGCAATTAACCAACAGCTGAGCAACCTGAGCACAGAGAAGGAAGGGCTAAGAGCCCAGCCCTGACAGTACCCCCTCCTTAACCCCTCCCCCTCAGAGGACCATGAGGTTTGAAAGGAAAACGTCTATGGAAAGCACAGAGGAGGACAGGAGCATGTACGTCCAAAGATGAGACCCAAGAGTGTTCCTTTGTCCCTCCGCAAAGCAGTGCGGAGGGACAAAGCAGCAGCAACCAGGTTTCTTGGGAGGAGACTGGATCTGAGCAGCATGAATTCTGTCACCCAAAGGTGAGACTGGTGTGTACAGTGGCCAGAATGCGATCGGGAGGTATTACAGGAACAGGCACCGACTCAATCTTGGAAGCGGAGGAAAACTGTTGCGACAAAGCGTCAACCATTACATTTTTAGTACTAGGTTAGAATGAGATTATGTAATTGAAGCTTGACAGAAAAAGAGCCCACCCCGCTCCTCTGTGAGATAATCATTTAGCCTCAGACAAAAATGAGAGATTCTTATGGTCAGTCAAAATGAGGACCGGCACAGTGGTACCTTCGAGGAGATGCGTCCATTCTTTAAGAACAAAGAGGATAGCTAACAATTCTGTTCCCAATCTTCTAATTGCATTCTGCAGGAGACAATTTCTTAGAAAGCTCCAATGGAATGGTTTAGATCAAATCATATTCATGTGTTAGAATGGCCCATCTAAAGCCCAGACCTTAATCCAATTGAGAATCTGTGGCAAGACTTGAAAACTGCTGTTCACAGAAGCTCTCCATCCAATCTGAGAGAGAGCTTGAGCTATTTTGCAAATAAGAATGGGGAAAAATTTCACCCTCTGGATGTGCAAAGCTGGTAGAGACATACCCAAAAAGACTTGCAGCCATAATTGCAGCTAAAGGCAGTTCTACAAAGTATTGACACAGGGGGCTGAATACAAATGCATGCCATACTTTTCAGATGTTTATTTGAAAAAAAAATTCAAAACATTTATCATTTTCCTTCCACTTCACAATTACGTGCCACTTTGTGTTGGTCTATCACATAAAATCCAAATAAAATACATTTACATTTTGGTTGTAACATGACAAAATATGGAAAATTTCAAGGAGTATGAATACTTTTTCAAGGCACTGTATCTCTCAGACTCTGTAGCACACAGGAGACATCTGTGTGGTGGCTCTCTAGGAATTTGGAATATATGAGAATATATTTGAGATAAACCACCACACATTGTTGTTGAACTCCTGAAAAACTGCAGGAGCGTTGCAAAGACCAAAGGGCATTAAGAGGTATTCATCATGTCCTGTTCTGGTGTTAAACACAGTTTTCCATTCGTTGTCCTCCTTGATCCTCACAAGATTGTATACCCCTCTCTGATTGAGCCTCATGAAAACCATGGCTTCCTCGAGGCAGTCAAATAATTCTGTAATCAACGGAATTGTGTAGGCATAATTAATCGTGATGCGATCGAGACCCCTATAATTAATTGTTACCCCTATAATTGTTGCTTCAGCAACATAGTCCTCCAAAGTTTTATCCTCAGAGACAGACAAAGGGTAAACAAGGCCACAGGATGATAAAGCACCAGGTTGAAGCTCAACTGCACAATCATAAGACCAGTGTGGAGGCAAACTACCAGCTTGACCCTTGCCAAAGACATCGCTAAATTTGTGGTACTCCTCCTGCAAGGGGGAGAGGGAAGAGGTGCACAAGACCTTAGCCACTTTCCTAAAACATGTCTTACTGAATTTTGGCAGGAAAGAACCTCAGCATGAAGCCAATCAAAAGAGGGGTTGTGCCTCTGTAACCAAGGATGATCAATAACCACCGGATAATGAGTAGAGGAAATGACTTGAAATTGGATTATCTCATGGTGATAAGCCCCTATGGCCATGGTCAATGGAGCAGTCTCATGAGTCACATGGGCAGGCTGTAGAGGTCTCCCATCAGTAGCCTCAATGGCAAGTGGAATGGCTTGAAGCTGAAATGGAATTGGGTGCTTAGACACTGTCTATGAACAGACCTGCAGCCCCAGAGTCGATTAGAGCTTGTGTATCGATGGACGACTTAGACCACAAAAGGGTAACCAAAACTAAAAGCTTATCCTTCAAGGTAACTGGGGATGTAACAATGCTACCTAAGGTCTGTCCCCTACAGGACCTCAGGTGCAAGCGTTTCCTGGACGGATAATACAAAACTTCAAGAAGTGACCTGCATGGCCACAATAAAGGCACAATCTTTCCTTTCAAATCCCTCTTCAGATCTGTAGGTATGTCTTGGGCTGAAATCTCACCTTTAATGTTATCTGCAAAACCATGAGAAAAAGCAGCCTTGAGGGCCTCATTGTTCCAAGTGACCTCTGCTGCCAGAGTACGGAATTCAATGGCGTAATCAGCAACAGTTCTCATACTCTGTTTGATGGACATGAGGCTCTTGGCAGCAGTAGTGTGGCATGCAGGAACATCAGATACTATTTTAACCACTTCAGCCCTGGAAAATTTACCCCCTTAATGACAGGCCATTTTTTGCGATACACCACTGCATCGCTTTAACTGACAATTGCGCATTCATGCGATGCTGTACTCAAACAAAGTTGACGTCCTTTTTTTCCTCACAAATAGAGCTTTCTTTTGGTGGTATTTGATCACCTCTGTGGTTTCTATTTTTTGCACAATATTTTTTTACTTTCTGCTATAATAAACATCCTAAAAAAAGGCCAATATGCATTCTTCTACATATTTTTGGTAAATAAAATTGCAATAAGCGTATATTGATTGGTTTGCACAAAAGTTATAGCATCTACAAAATAGGGGATATATTCATGGCATTTTTATTATTTTTTTTTTACTGGTAATGGTGGTGATGTTTAGCAGGGCTGCCACATTGTAGCGGACAGATCAGACACATTTGATGGGGATCTGTTTGCTTACATTGACAGATCCCCATTCTGGCTCTCTATGAAGCAATCTCGGGTGGCCGGCAGACATTGCGGCCGCTGACCATGCGCATCAGCTCCCCCGGGCACGCTCCTGCAATAGCTGTTAAAGGGACCAATGTACAGCTACAGCGATTTGCGGGATCGAGCCAACCTGTCGCAGTATAATAATGGCAGCTGGTCAGCAAGCTGTTAAAGGAAGCCATAAACTGGGTAAATCGGGACAATGGGTTTTTGCGTCTCCATAGAGGGTTTGCCCAGGCCAAGGCTCTATCAGAAAGCAAAGAAATAATGAAGCCTACTTTGCTTCTGTCCATCAGGAATGCCTGGGGCAGCATCCCAAAGTATATCCCAACTTGGTTGAGAAACCCTCTGCATTGAACTGGACCGCCCCCAAATTGCTGGGGAAGAGGAGTGGAGCCAGACATACCTCTTACAAAGGTGATATTCGAGGTGGGTGCCTGCACAAAGACTGCAGCAGACAGGATCAGGAACCAGAAGGAATGTTAGCCAGGCAAGTCTTCAACAGGAACACAGCAGAGAGTCTCTAGATATGCTGACCAAGGCGAAGGCATTGAAGAAATGAACCAGGCAGTTTGAATAGCCAGAAGGGTCTGGCTGTGGGCTTGACTGATGAGCAGGAGATGATCAACAGGTGAGCCACTGTGGAACGATGAGTACTGGCAATTAACCGACAGCTAAGCAACCTGAGCACAGAGAAGGAAGGGCTGAGAGCCCAGCCCTGACAAAAGAATAGCAGATCAGCTGTACAGTGCAGCCCGTTATGAGACTCGGAGTCTGGAATGCTGCATAAGCGGGTGAGATGACTGGGGCTGCGTCACAGTGGGAAGCACAGTAGCACATTCTAGCAGCAGGATTATTCTAACCTGTGTGGATACGTGAAGTCCATGTTTTTAAGATGTTTGTGAGTAGCACTCTTTTATTATAAATGAATTATAAATAATTTTACCGTAATGGACTTTGGGAGCATTTCTTTATGACATTTGAGAGATTTCATGACTTGAACAAAGCAGATCACCTGCAAACCAAGTTATATACCAGGAGGTATATTATTGATGAAGCTGAGTTTGCCAAACTTTAATGTGAAGCATGTCTGGTGAGTCATTCCCATTAAGGGGGCTTGTGGTGAAGCACAAAGGGTGTGTTGTGGAGGCTTCAATCAGCACGAACATGAAAAATCAAAAGTGCTCATTTTAAAGGCTTATATCCAATTTATTGTCATAAAAGTGTTTGGGGACCTGGGTCCTGCCCCAGGGGACATGTATCAATGCAATTTTTTTTTTTTTTTAAATGGCCATTTTTCCGGGAGCAGTAATTTTTTTAATGCTTAAAATGAAACACTAAAAATTAAATATTCCTTTAAATATCGTGCTTGGGGGGTGTCTATAGTATGCCTGTAAAGTGGCACATTTTCCTGTGTTTAGAACAATACCACAGCAAAATTTCTAAAGGAACAATTGCCATTTAACCACTTCAATACAGGGCACTTATACACCTTCCTGCCCAGACCAATTTTCAGCTTTCAGCACTGTCGCACTTTGAATGACAATTACGTGGTCATGGTACACTGTACCCAAACTAATTTTTATCATTTTGTTCCCACAAATAGAGCTTTCTTTTGGTGGTATTTGATCACCTCTGGGATTTTTATTTTCTGCTAAACAAATAAAAAAAGACTGAAAATTTTGAAAAAAAAAATGTTTTTTTTTGTTTCAGTTAAAAACTGTAAAAAAGTAAATTTTCTCCTTCACTGATGGACACTGATGGGGCTGCACTGATAGGCACTGATAAGGCAGCAATGATGAGCACCAATGAGGTGGCACCAATGAGGTGGCACTGATGAGGTAGCATTGCTGGGCACTGATGATGGGCACTGATAGGCAGCACTGATGGGCACTGATAGGTGGCACTGATATGCAGCATGGATGGGCACGGATGGGCACGGATAGGCGGCATGGATGGGCACTGATAGGCGGCACGGATGGGCACTGATGGGCAGCACAGATGGGCACTGATGGGCAGCACAGGTGGGCACTGATAGGCAGCACAGATGGGCACTGATAGGCAGCACAGATGGGCACTGATAGGCAGCACAGATGGGTATGGATGGGCACTGATAGGTGGCACTGATGTACTGTTATGTATGGTACTGATGGATGTCAATCAGTGCCAAACAATAATGCCTGCCAATCTGTGATGCCCATTGTGGGCACTGATTGGCATCCATTGTGGGCACCGATTGACATCCCTGGTGGTCTAGAGTGGCATCCCTTGTGGGGACATCCCTGATGGTCCTAGTGGCATCCCTGGTGGTCCAGTGTGGGCATCCTCGGGGGGGCTGCGCTGATAATCCATCATCACAGACCCCCTGTCAAAGGAGCAGCCGATCGGCTCTCCTCTGCTCGCGTCTGACAGACACAAGTGAGGAAAAGCCGATCATCGGCTCTTCCTGTATACATCGTGATCAGCCGTGATTGGACACAGTTGATCACGTGGTAAAGAGTCTCTGTCAGAGACTCTTTACCGAGATCGTAGTTGTGGTGTGTCAGACTGACACACTGCAACAACGATCGCCACGATGCGCGCCCCCAAGGGCGTGCAGTGGCTTAATATCCTGAGGACATCATATGATGCCCAGTCAGGATATTGAAACCACTTTGCTGCTGTCATTCTGCTATATGGCGGACGGCAAGTGGTTAAAACTGATCACAGCTGTATTGAATTGTTGAGTCTCGGCAATATAGATAAAACTCATTAAAAAAGGGCATGGGCATGGGAACCCCAAACCAACATTAAAAAAAAATTGTGTGGAGGTTCCCCCAAAATCCATACCAGGCCCTTCAGGTCTGATATGGAAATTAAGGGGATCCCTGCACCAATTTTTAAAAAAATGTAGTAGGGGCCCCCCAAAATCCATACCAGACTCTTATCTGAGCACGCAACCTGGCAGGCCACAGGAAAAGAGGGGGGATGAGAGAGTGCTCTCCCAGGACTGTACCAGGCCACATGCCCTCAACATGGGGAGGGTGCTTTGGGGTCTGACCCCAAAGCAGCTTGTCCCCATGTTGATAGGGACAAGGGCCTCATCCTCACAACCCTTTGCTCGGTGGGTGTGGGGGTCTGCGGGGGGCTTATCAGAATCTGGAAGCCCCCTTTAACAAGGGGACCCCCAGATCACGCCTCCCATGTGAATTGGCAACAGGGTACATTGTAAAAAAAGTGTCAAAAATGGTAAAAAAAGACAAGAGACAGCTTGGGACAAGTTCTTTATTATAAAATAAAAAAATAAAAATGTCCAGCGATGTAAATTCACACCACCCGACGGACCAAAAAAAAAAAGCCGCAACCATTCCGCCGCCATGGAAGGCTCCCACCGAGTGAAGCTTCTTTTGGGTGACAGTTCTTCTGCTGAGGGCAGGGCCACCCAGTGACGTAAATGGGTGACTCCACCCCCCACTGATGCCACGGAGGCTTCCCGTGGCGTCAGAGGGGGCGGGTCACCCGTTTGCAGCTTTTTTCTTTTTTGGTCCATTGGGCGGCATAAATTTACATCGCTGGACATTTTTATTTTTATTTTTTTAATAAAGGACTTGTCCCAGACTGTCTCTTGTCTTTTTTGCCATTTTTGGCACTTTTTTTGTGAAATGGTAGGGGTACAATGTACCCCGTTACCAATTCATATAGGGGGGCTGGGATCTGGGGGTCCCCTTGTTAAAGGGGCTTCCAGATTCCGATAAGCCCCCCGCAGACCCCCACACCCACCGGGCAAGGGTTGTGAGGATGAGGCCCTTGTCCCCATCAACATGGGGACAAGGTGCTTTGGGGTCAGACCCCAAAGCACCCTCCCCATGTTGAGGGCATGTGGCCTGGTACAGTTCAGGGAGGACGCTCTCTCAACCCCCTCTTTTCCTGCAGCCTGCCAGGTTGCGTGCTCAGATAAGGGTCTGATATGGATTTTGGGGGGACCCCACACCATTTTTTTTCTAAATTTGGCACAGGGTTCCCCTTAATATCCATACCAGACCTGAAGGGCCTGGTATGGATTTAAGGGGGGACCCCCACGCAATTTTTTTTAAATTTTCAGGATTCCCCTTAATATTCATACCAGACCCAAAGGGCCTGGTAATGGACTGGGGGGGAACCTATGCCCTTTTTTAATGAGTTTTATCTATATTGCCAAGACCCGACATTTCATTACAGCCGCAATCAGTTTTACATGCCAATTTTTCCTTTAGAAATGTCATTTTGCTGCAGTACTGTTCTAAACATGGGAAAAATGCACCACTTTGTAGGCATACTACAGACACCCCCCAAGCATGATATTTAAAGGAATATTTAATTTTTATTGTTTCACTTAAAGCATTAAAAAAAATCACTGCTCCCAAAGAAACAAAAAGAAAACATTTTTTGGAATTGATACATGCCCCCTGGGGCATGACCCAGGTCCCCAAACACTTTCTATGACAATAATTTGCATATAAGTCTTTAAAATGAGCACTTTTGATTTTTCATGTTAGTGTCCCATAGACTTTAACGGTGTTCCGGCGGCTCTCGAATTTGCCCTGAACATATTGTTCGGTGTTCGCAGAACATTCAAACAACCAAAGTTCGGCCTGAACTTATGCAAATAAATATTACAGAACATATAGCCCAGAATTTACTACTCACCTTGCCACCATGCTCACTGCTGCACACATGCAAACTGCCTTCCCTCAAGAGATGCTGAGAGCACACATTGTCAACTCTCCTAAACCAGGAAAGGATCCCAATACCCCCTCCAACTTTAGACCCATATTACTATTAAATTCGAACATCAAAATCTAAGCCAAAACTATTACCACACCATCCGATGACCATCATGCCCTAAGTAGTCAAGTCAGACCAAATGGATTCACCAAAGGTCGACAGTCTTCTAACACCACGCGGCGCATAACTAATATTATAGATTACACCGAATGCACTCAAATGCCTTCTCTGCTGCTCTCCATTGACACAGAGAAGACGTTCAGTAGAGTGCATTGGGGCTATATGGCTCATGTGCTGCCTAAATTCGGGTTTCAGAGGCCCAAGTTTATACATCTAGTCTATAATCTAAACCTTTCTATATTACCACCAATGGCACATGACAAGGTTGCCCACTAATCTTTAACCTTATGATTGAGCCCCTAGCCAAAACCTTTTTAGACTCACATGTATAGTGTTCTATATGGAGGGGGTATTAATTATTGGCACCACATTCCAACAAACTAATAGATATGTACAAGAAAATATGGGACATTTAAGGTGCTGATGAATACACACAAATTATTAAAAAATGAACAAATTTATATCAATTAAAATCTTTTGTTAAAACCATTAATCTCATTGATTGTAATTAACAGACATAGTTCACATATTTACATTTTTACACAAGATGCATCAACCCCAACGTGTTTCGCCAAAAGAGGTTGTCTTCTTCAGGAGTATTAGGCAACAATTGAAGTTGTGTAAAAATGTATCTGTTAAATCAAGGATAAGGGTGATCACTTATAATATCAAAAAACTGGAACCCAAATATTGGAGAACAGGGAAGCTGAATAGATGGCCACAGGAAAGACAAAAAGTCCTGGAGAGGGGCCACTATTAAGTTTTATAACAATTGAGGGTTACTTCAAGTATTGCCTAACTGGTAGTATCTCAAGGTGGAACTGGTTTATATGAAAATAGCATTGTGTGTCGTGCTCGCCATAGTGGTTCCCTCGTGGCTTTGTTGGAGCCACGAGGGAACAACTATGGCGAACACTACACACAATGGTAAACTATTGTTCTCTAAAAACCCTTCCTATCCGGGCATGGGAGTCAGACCTCCAGAAAGTCTATACAACCCACCAATGGCTTCACACACTCTGATATTCATTTAACATCTCCCATTGTGTCAAGAACTGGGAACTTGCCCAGAAAATTGTAACCCAATGGTACCTCACTCCTTATCACATAGCTCATTTCTACTTAGGTGGGTCTCCTCTTTGCTGGTGAGGTTGTGGCCAGGTTGTCAATTTATTTCACATTTTATGGTCATGCAAGAACTATCAGCGGAGTGTGTTCCGGCTCCTCTCACTGCGATTCTTACTAGTTCAGCACCTGACTTGGTAATTCTAAACCTAGATAGATAGATGATTTCCCTGATGCTTATATTCACCATACAATGGAAAAAGGAGCAGGCACCCAATCTGTCAGAAATGGTAATTATAGTTCACTCAATCTATTCGGTTGAGAGGTTAATTGCCTTATGTTCTGACTCACTGACATCTTTCGAGAACACGTGAAAGTACTTGACAATCTGGTATTCCAGTAGAACTGATGTTAGTTGTTGCCCAAATCCTGGAAGTGATACAACACTATAAACATTTTGCTCATACTCTGTAAGTTTTACATTGCGCACCTCTGTTTATATTGATCTTGTGTGCCCTGTGAGGCTAACCCCTTGAACTTTCTTTTTCTTTACAGTACCTGCAGTTACAGGTTCTCTGTTTTAAATCTGATCATTAAAAAATATTGTAATAAAAAAAAGAAAATGTCCAGTGCTTCAGGAACAATTATAAGGTTGAGTATTATCCTGCAGATGACTTTCCAAGCCTCTTACCATATTTCCAATTCACTTATACCAAATGAGTCCAATAAACTGTCAAATCACTGTGTGTCTTCTCCTTTATTCACTTTTACTTCCAAAATATCTTCCCACATAACTCATAACATCCGAAAAGCAAAATAAACTCATATAGTGTAGAATTTTATAAATAAATGGAAAGAAACATATCTATATTGTGCTTACATGTGAATTAAACAACATCAGTGGTGTATTCAGTGATAAAGTGGTCCACCCGCCACTTGTGCAGCCTTTTACCAAATACTCAAATTAAAACCACATTTCCTTACATTACAGGTGGGTCAGCAGATTAACAACCCTTGGTGTTCCTCCTCTCGGTAATAGTAATACAATTGTATAATACTGTAAAGATTAACACTGCAAACCATATGGTTAAATCATGCTCAAATTTCAATCAATAATAAAGTGCAGACCTGTGATTTCCACACAACATGACAGCTTAATGTGTATAACCTCTTTCCAGAGGTAGGCCCTTTAAGGCATAAAATCTGGTAATCTTAAATCTAGACATGTGCAACTGGTTTTGTAACAAATCGAAATTCAGCTGAATTTTGCATCTTTCGGACATTTAGATGCATCCGAATGTCCGAATAAAAAAAATAACAAATTTCAACTAATACGAAGAAAATTATAGCAAATATAACTAATGAATTCAACATGAATCGGTAATTCATTAAAGACCTAATGAAACAAAAGGTCAACGCAAAGTAAATCTTACAGTCCAATCAGCTGATTCATTTTGTGCTGGAGGTTGGATTACTGGCAAAGTGCATTCCTGAGAACTGAGTGAGAAGGATGTTGTATTGTATTTGAGCAAAGGAGAAGAGATATTGTAATTGTGTGTGTTAATAGATTCAATAAACAAACGACTTTCCAAGCTACTAATCATTATCACAAATCAATATACATACATAAATATCGAATTTCAACTAATACGAAAGAAATTACAGCGGATATAGTGAATGGATTCGACATGATTCGAGATTCAGTATAACGAATATCGACACTCTACGAATAATAACGAATTATCCGAAAATGAATTAACATAACGTATATAACAGAACGAAATTATGTATTTTACGAATGACAATGAACCAAAGCTAAACAAAATTTCCAGTTGTGCACAAGTCTACTTAAATCTCTTTTCCAATCTTCTCAGTGCTCAGCATTAATACCAGCCATAAAGTGCAAATCCATGATTCTCACAGGTAGGGATGAGCCGAACACCCCCCTGTTCGGTTCGCACCAGAACTTGTCCTGGGGGTCTGTACTAATGGGGGGGTTGTCCTGGGGGGTTTGTCCTGGTGGGGGGTCTGTACTAATGGAAGGGGTTTGTCCTGGGGGAGTCTGTACTAATGGGGGGTTGTCCTGGGGGGTCTGTACTAATGGAGGGGGGTTGTCCTGGGGGGGTCTGTACTAATGAAGGAGGGATTTGTCCTAGGGGTGGCTGTACTAATGGAGGGATCTTGTCCTGGGGGGGTCTGCACTAATGGGGGGGTTGTCCTGGGGGTCTGTACTAATGATAGGGGGGTTCTCCTGGGGGGGTCTGTACTAATGGAGGGGGCTTTGTCCTGGTGGGGGTCTGTACTAATGGAGGGGGGTTGTCCTGGGGGGGTCTGTACTAATGAAGGGGGGATTTGTCCTGGGGGGTCTGTACTAATGTTGGGGGTTTGTCCTAGGGGGGTCTGTACTAATGGAGGGGGGCTTTGTCCTGGGGGTCTGTACAAATGAATGGGGGTTTTGTCCTGGGGGTCTGTACTAATGCAGGGGGGTTTCTCCTGGGGGGTGGTCTGTACTAATGGAGGGGGGATTTGTCCTGGGGGGGTCTGTACTAATGGAGGGGGGTTTGTCCTGGGGGGTCTGTACTAATGGAGGGGGGTTTGTCCTGGTGGGGGGTCTGTCCTGTGGGGGTCTGTACTAGTGGAGGGGGGTTCTCCTGGGGGGGTCTGTACTAATGGAGGGGGTTTAGTGACGTCCCTGCAGCTGTGGGCTCTTTTGCCCCTTCCCCTCCCTCTCCTCCGCACGTGCACTGCTATACTAGTGAGCGGTGCTGGCCGGCACAGCCCCCCACTATGTTTCTTCCCCTGCCTTCATATCAACCAGGGAAAATATAGAATAGAAAAAGGAGCATAGAAGAGGATTGTGGGACATGTAATCCCAAGGACTGACAGCCCCACTGTAACATGGAAACTGCAGCCCACACAGCTTGCTCAGCTGAATGGGAGAGTGAGAGAGACAGGAGCCTGGGAAAGCTTTCAGGGAAGTACACCCTGGACTCCAGAGGGAGAGGGCAGTGCTGAGGGAACACCATCAGAGAGGGAACCCCACTGCCCTGCACCACCAGAGGGAAAGACACACAGCCTAGCGCCATCCCTGGTGGAGAAAGGAATGGAGTCATTGCCGGAATACAGATCTGGGTGCTACCCAGCGGAGTCGCCACGGGCAATTCAGAGTCAGCTGACTCCTGATCAGAGGAACCATTGCTGTATCGCTGGGTCAGGTGAGAGGGCCGATCGGCCATTATCTACTAACGTCCATAGGAACTGCAGTCTCTGACCATATTCCTGTTCTGACCATCTCTTGTATAATGTCTGCAGTCTCTGACCATCTCCTGTATTATGTCCGCAGTCTCTGACCATCTCCTGCACTACGTCTGCAGTCTCTGACCATCTCCTGTATCATGTCTGCAGTCTCTGACCATCTCCTGTATTATATCTGCAGTCTCTGACCATCTCTTGTATAATGTCTGCAGTCTCTGACCATCTCTTGTATAATGTCTGCAGTCTCTGACCATCTCTTGTATAATGTCTGCAGTCTCTGACCATCTCTTGTATAATGTCTGCAGTCTCTGACCATCTCTTGTATCATATCTGCAGTCTCTGACTATCTCTTGTATCATGTCTTCAGTCTCTGACCAGCTCTTGTATTATGTCTGCAGTCTCTGACCATCTCCTGTATCATGTCTGCAGTCTCTGACCATCTCTTGTAGTATATCTGCAGTCCCTGACCATCTCTTGTATCATGTCTGCAGTCTCTGACCATCTCTTGTATCATGTCTGCAATCCCTGACCAGCTTCTGTACCATGTCTGCAGTGTCTGACTGTCTCTTGTATCATGTCTACAGTCTCTGACCATCTATTCTATCTTGTCTGCAGTCTCTGACCATCTCCTGTATTATGTCTTCAGTCTCTGATCATCTCCTGTATTATGTCTGCAGTCTCTGACCATCTCCTGTATTATGTCTGCAGTCTCTGACCATCTCCTGTATTATGTCTGCAGTCTCTGACCATCTCCTGTATTATGTCTGCAGTCTCTGACCATCTTCTGCACTATGTCTGCAGTCTCTGACCATCTCCTGTATCATGTCTGCAGTCTCTGACCATCTCCTGTACTATGTCTTCAGTCTCTGACCATCTCTTGTATTATGTCTGCAGGCTCTTACCATCTCCTGCACTATGTCTGCAGTCTCTGACCATCTCCTGTATCATGTCTGCAGTCTCTGACCATCTCCTGTACTATGTCTGCAGTCTCTGACCATCTCCTGTATCATGTCTGCAGTCTCTGACCATCTCCTGTATTATGTCTGCAGTCTCTGACCATCTCCTGTATCATGTCTGCAGTCTCTGACCATCTCCTGTACTATGTCTGCAGTCTCTGACCATCTCCTGTATCATGTCTGCAGTCTCTGACCATCTCCTGTACTATGTCTGCAGTCTCTGACCATCTCCTGTATCATGTCTGCAGTCTCTGACCATCTCCTGTACTATGTCTGCAGTCTCTGACCATCTCCTGCACTATGTCTGCAGTCTCTGACCATCTCCTGTATCATGTCTGCAGTCTCTGACCATCTCCTGTACTATGTCTGCAGTCTCTGACCATCTCCTGCACTATGTCTGCAGTCTCTGACCATCTCCTGTATCATGTCTGCAGTCTCTGACCATCTCCTGTATCATGCCTGCAGTCTCTGACCATCTCCTGCACTATGTCTGCAGTCTCTGACCATTTCCTGTATCATGTCTGCAGTCTCTGACCATCTCTTGTATCATGTCTGCAGTCTCTGACCATCTCTTGTATCATGTCTGCAGTCTCTGACCATCTCCTGTACTATGTCTACAGACTCTGACCATCTCCTGTACCATGCCTGCAGTCTCTGATCATCTCCTGTACCATGTCTGCAGTCTCTGATCATCTCCTGTATCATGTCTGCAGTCTCTGACCATCTCCTGTATCATGTCTGCAGTCTCTGACCATCTCCTGCACTATGTCTGCAGACTCTGACCATCTCCTGTACTATGTCTGCAGTCTCTGACCATCTCCTGTATCATGTCTGCATTCTCTGACCATCTCCTGTTCTATGCAGGTGTGGCTAGATAGGTTGTATCAGATGCGGCACCTCATCCCAGAGTAATTTAGTAACTAGTGGAAGAAGGGGACAGGGGATTATAGCGGTGCTAGAGCAACAGAAAGGACCTTGTCTTCTCTGACAAGTCTCCAGACAGTAGACAACCTGTACAACTAATCACCCAATATTCTAAACAACACACCCAAATCAGACACATCCTCAACCAGTTTTGGCCTTTACTAACGGCTGATCCCATAATATCGAAATATGTCAAAGCCCATCCTGACATTACCTATCGTCGATCTCCCTCACTTCGAGACCGACTAATTAGAAGTCATCATTCAGTTGACACACAACATGCTTCCAATAGCACTGGAACATACCAGTGTGGCAAATGTGATGCTTGCATCTTTGTAACCAATTCCAGGGAACTGGTTCTGCCTAATGGACTAATTCACAGTATTAAATATCGTGTCACTTGCGCTACCGTGGGAGTCGTATACTTCCAGGTTCGCATCCGAGACCACATCAAACCTTTATTCAAATACACCACCACCACAGCCATTAACCGGCACATTGCTACCCACCACAATTTTGATCCTCATGTTATTCAATTCTCCGCACTCGAGCATGTCCCGTCACATGCTAGAGGTGGGAGCATTGATAACAGATTATTACAGTTGGAAACAAAATGGATCCACACCTTACAGGCTACAAAATTTCCTGGGCTCAATGAACACATAAGTTTTAAACCTTTTTTGTGAGTCAGGATATTCTTTAGTTTACCATATTTTGTCTTACTATATTGACCTATGTATTCAGTTGCTACGGGTATATGTTCCCTTTCCATTGACGCCAAGTATAGTATCTCTTCCATCACTCTCTTTTCCCTTCCTCTCTTCCTTTTTCTCCTTTTCCTTCCTTACCTTTCTTTCCCCTGACCTTTCTGCCATGGTATGTTATTGTGCTCTTCCTACACAGTCTTAGCTACTGTACCATAGAACAATAGCGACTTGCATAAGTGTCCATATCAATATTTATTCTGTATATTTATTTTGTGATACTGCCTTATATATCTCCTGTATCATGTCTGCAGTCTCTGACAATCTCCTGTATCATGTCTGCAGTCTCTGACCATCTCTTGTATCATGTCTGCAGTCTCTGACCATCTCCTGTACTATGTCTGCAGTCTCTGACCATCTCCTGTAACATGTCTGCAGTCTCTGACCATCTCCTTTACCATGTCTGAAGTCTCTGATCACCTCTTGTACCATGTCTGCAGTCTCTGATCATCTCCTGTACCATGTCTGGAGTCTCTGACCATCTCTTGTATCATGTCTGCAGTCTCTGACCATCTCCTGTATTATGTCTGCAGTCTCTGACCATCTCCTGTATTATGTCTGCAGTCTCTGACCATTTCCTGCACTATGTCTGCAGTCTCTGACCATCTCCTGTATTATGTCTGCAGTCTCTGACCATCTCCTGTACTATGATTGCAGTCTCTGTCTCTTGTATCATGTCTGCAGTCTTTGACCGCATCCTGTATTATGTTTGGGGACTCTTTCTAACAGACAGCCCTCTCTGTGTGCATCAGAGAGACTCCCCTCCAGGTCTCATTAGTGTACTCTCTTCCTGTATTTTCTTTATTGTTAAGAGATCGTAGGAGGATCCTAGGGTAACAAAGACTTCTTAGGGGAGCAGCTCTGTGTTTGAGTCGTTGCCATAGAATCATTTGTAAAGGGGAGGAGATAGTAAGATGACCACGCCCATGTGGGGGCGCCAGAAATATTTCTGCACCCAGGCGTCTGTGACCCTAGGATCGGCCCTGATTTTAGCAATGTCTTTGCCAAAGGTCAAGTCGGTAGTTTGCCTCCACAAAGGTCATATGATTGTCCAATTGACCTTCAACCTGATGCCATACCCCCTCATTACCCTTTGTCTGTCTCGAAGGACAAAGCCATGGAGGAGTATGTTGCAGACGCACTTTCTCGAGGATTCATCTGCAAATCCTCATCACCTGCTGGTGCTGGCTTCTTCTTTGTGAAGAAGAAGAATGGTGAACTGAGACCTTCTATTAATTATAGGGATCTCAATCGTTTCATGATTAAGAATGCTTATCCGATTTCAGTTGATTACGGAGTTATTTGACCGCCTCAAGGGAGCAGAGGTTTTCACAAAGCTTGATTTGAGAGGGGCATGCAATCTTGTGAGGATCAAGGAGGACAATGAATGGGAAACTGCGTTTAACCCCTTCCCGCTGAGCATACGCAGATGTGGATACTCAGCTTTCTGGGGTTATACCGGGATGATGCCCGCAGCTGCAGGCATCATCCCAGTACTGTTTTTTAGAGCGGGCGATCGGCTATCCTGGTATAACAACTAAAAGCCACTCGGCTGTTATACTGGAGGAGCGGGAGGGACGTCTCCCCTTCCGCCGCCTCCCGCCGCTCTTACCGTGCCTCCCGTTCCATCAGGACGCCCGGTGACCAGTCGGCTGCCTCCGGCTGCTGGAGGCAGGCTGGAACGAAGCTGTGGGCCTCCTAATCATAAACACGGAAGCGACATCACAACGTCACTTCCCGTTTACTCGGCTGCCAATGGCGCTGGTTTTAAAAAATACACAGTATTCAGAATCGCCGTTTTCAGTGATCTGAATACTTTGAAGTGCAAAGGAGGGATCGGGGGTCTTTTAGACCCCCGATCCCTTAATAAAGAGTAACTATAGACAAAGAAAAAATGCTCCTGCGCACAAGTGGGTAGCTAAACAAGCAGTATATAGGCCTTGCTGCCCTCAAGGATGGGGGATCCTAGCAAACAATGAAAAAGAGAAACGAAAGGGCGCACCAGCCATGTGCATTATCTTTTGGATAAAATTTATTAAAACTAATGATAAAAAGGGACTACTTACAAACAGTAGTGGAAGATCACAATAGTATAAAGACAGTCTTCCAATCTTAAACAGTCAGAGAACACAGCAGAGCCAACCGGAGATGCCAGAAGAGCCCATAGAAAATCACTGCTGGTTGACGCTTTTTGAGGGGAACATCCCCTCTTCCTTAGAGAACGGCAGTGAATCAACCTTCAGCATTCCCCTTTTTTATTTGAAATGGATACATAGAGTAACACCCCCATGCACCCGCAATCAATCAGACCCAATCATAAGGGCTCCTCCTTTCTATTAGCCTTCTATTAGCCTAACTAGGTTGGTGGACCAGCAAGTGGGTAAACAAATGAATACTGAGGATGATCCATTTTACATGAAATGATGTATATGGTGAAAAAACACAAAAATAAAAATAAAAGATAAAAACAAAAATACAAATAAAAATGAAAATGAAAATAAAAATAAGGATGAAAATAACCCTGACAATAATAATAACAATAATAATAATATTAATAGTAGTAATGGCTGTAATGAAAGCACCCACTAGAGGGGCATAACCTAACTCATGCCAGCCACAGTGCATACCGTTAGTGTACTAGATGAAACTGGTAAACAGGAGAACCCTCATTGAATCCGGATCAGTACTGGTTACATCAATCCCTGCTTGTAACCTCTATAGGTCGCAGGGGACCGCGCCGCCATGTGTACACCATTAACAATGGTGTACACATATCGCCTTAATGCTATTAAGGCTTGGAGCGCACTCCAAGCGTATCTGCACTCCAAAGCACGGAAGGGGCAGGCCTGATAGGACCTCGTCAATGACGCGAGTCGGCGCCATGTTGCTGGGGGCACAAAGAGCAGGTCAAAAAAACGTTAGTGGAAAGAAGGGGGAATACTATTAAGATTAAAAATAGGGAAATCATTTTGTATATATCAAACAAAGGCACTCAGCAAGAGTGCACAATTGCTCTAAATGGAATAAATATTAGTGATGCAAAAAGTTATACAACAGTACCATGTATATTGTCTAGTAATGTTTAAGGGATTGGATCTAACTGGAAATATATGATAATCATAATAAAAAAATATTGTTATTAGAATTTAGAAAATGATTATTAAATAAAAAATATTATTAAATAAAAAAAGGGGGAAAAAATTATGCTGAAGGAGGTAGACATATGCTGCACTGTATATAAACAGCATGCAGTAACATTGGTTGAGATCAAGAGCGTATAAATACATTATGTATAAAATATAATAATAATAATAATAAAATAAGGGAGATATACTCAAATGAATTAGTACATACAATCATGCATACCCCCTACATAAATGTATCTCCTTAAAGTTACTGCAGGTGGCATATTATTGTAAATACATTTCAGATGACAAAGAAATAGCAAGTAACATGAAAATAGAAAAACTTCATAAATAAAATGCCAACAACAAGCACTGATAATGATGCCAAAAATACAATAGAAGCGTAGTAAAAACGTAGTAAAAAAGGTGGGGAGAGTAACCTTCCCTCACCATAAGGGAACTGGAAACCTAGCGGAACAAACATACAGACATCAGCAGGATGACCAAATCCAGGGACTAAAATGCAAGCCAGGAGGGGGGAAGGGGGGGAGGGGGGGTAATTAATAAACGCATAGGTGCTGAATGTTTTTAGACAATTTTATGGACCTCTGGATCCTCGTTGAGCCCCCCTAGGGGGTCATACTGCCGAGAGTGAAGATCCAGTATGCCTAGCGCTTGCAGAGCCTCTGGTGCCTTCTACCTCTATCCAAATCTCCCCCAATAGACTCGATCCCAAACACTCTCATGCCAGATGGATCTCCAAGGTGGGCTCCTTGAAAATGTCGAGGAACCGGATATTTCACTCTAGTATTGGTGATGTCGCATTTATGCTCATCAATACGCACTCTCATGGGGCGAGAGGTGCGACCCACATATAGACGCCCGCACGGGCAAATGATGCCATAGACCATATGATCCATCCCACAGTTAATAAACTGTTTCAGATGATGGACCCTACCATCACTACCAATTACTGTCTTTTTTCTGTGCCACATATACTGACATGTACCACAGTTCCTGACACTGCATTTATAGCTACCTTTCTGGTCAAAGATGGTTGACCATACATTAGTGGACTTGCTAGAATCTCTCTTCACCATACTAGGAGCTATCAAGCTTCTTAAATCGTGAGGTTTCCTATACACAATGTTGGGTCTATATGGGAGGTGCTTGCTCAGCACTGGATTGTGCCTGAGGATGCCCCAGTTCTTCCTTAACCACTTGACCACTGGGCACTTAAACCCCCTTCCTAACCAGACCAATTTTCAGCTTCCGGTGCTCTCACACTTTGAATGACAATTACTCAGTCATGCAACACTGTACCCATATGAAATTTTCATCCTTTTTTTCACACAAATAGAGCTTTCTTTTGGTGGTATTTGATCACCTCTGGGTTTTTTATTTTCTGTGCTATAAATGAAAAAAGACCGAAAATTTTGTAAAAAAATGAATTTTTTCTTCATTTCTATTATAAAATTTTGCAAATAAGAAATTTTTCTAAATAAATTTGGGCCAAAATTTATACTGCTACATATCTTTGGTAAAAATAACCCAAATTAGTAGATATTATTTAGTCTGTGTGAAAGTTATAGAGTCTACAAGCTATGGTGCCAATCACTGAAAAATAATCACATCTGATCACACCTGATGTACTGAGGCCTATCTCATTTCTTGAGACCCTAACAAACCAGGAAAGTACAAATACCCGCAAAATTACCCCTTTTTGGAAAGTAGACATTCCAAGGTATTTAGTAAGAGGCATGGTGAGTTTTTTGAAGTTGTCATTTTTTCCCACAATTCTTTGCAAAATTACGATTTTTTTTTTTCACACCAAATTGTCAATATAAGAGGTTATTTCTTTTACATGGCATGTACATTCCACAAATGACACCCCAAAATATATTCTACTATTTCTCCTGAGTATTGTGATACCACATGTGTGAGACTTTTACACAGCCTGGCCACATACAGAGGCCCAACATTGAAGTAGCACATTCAGGTGTTCAAGGAGCATAAATTACATATCTAATCTCTCAACCACCTATTACAATTTTGAAGGCCCTGGAGCACCAGGACAATGGAAACGCCCACAAAATGACCCCATTTTGGAAAGCAAACACCCCAACGTATAATCTATGAGGCATAATGAGTCTTTTGAATGGTTCATTTTTTTCCAGAAGTTTTTGGAAAATGTGGAAAAAAAATGAAAACGCTTTTTTTTTTTTACACAAAGTTGTCCATTTCTAAGATATTTCCAACACATAACATGTACATAGCAAAAATGACACCCCAAAATATATTCTGCTACTCCTCCTGAGTATGGCGATACCACATGTGTGAGACTTTTACACAGCCTGGCCACATACAGAGGCCCGACATTGAAGTAGCACATTCAGGCATTCTAGGAGCATAAATTACATATCTAGTCTCTCAACCACCTATTACATTTTTGAAGGCCCTGGAGCACCAGGACAATGGAAACGCCCACAAAGTGACCCCATTTTGGAAAGCAAACACCCCAACGTATAATCTATGAGGCATAATGAGTCTTTTGAACGGTTCATTTTTTTCCAGAAGTTTTTGGAAAATGTGGAAAAAAAATAGAAACGCATTTTTTTTTATACAAAGTTGTCCATTTCTAAGATATTTCCAACACATAGCATGTACATAGCAAAAATGACACACCAAAATATATTCTGCTACTCCTCCTGAGTATGGCAATACCACATGTGTGAGACTTTTACACAGCCTGGCCATATACAGAGGCCCAACATTGAAGTAGCACATTCAGGCGTTCTAGGAGCATAAATTACACATCTAATTTCCTTACAATCTATCACAATTTTGAAGGCCCTTCATATTTCTAACAAATAGCATGAACATACCAGAAATTACACCCTAAAATACATTCTTCTGAGCAAAGGGTAAACAAAAGATTACCTGTGGTTTTAGTAGTGCAGTTGTCACAGGAGGAGAGCCCTGATCCAGGCAGCAGGCAGGGACGTGGTCAGCGACAGTGAATGGAATTGTCCAAGGCAGCAGGCAGGAATATTGTCCATAGTCAGTACAGGCAGGGATACTGTCCATATACAGTCCAGGGTCAGTGCAAGTAGAGACATTGCCAGCAGTGCCAAAATATTAGTCCTGGTAGTAAGCAGGAACATGGTCCAAGTAGCAGGCCAGGAAAGAATGGGGACAGGGGTAGAGGCTTCTCCCACCCAAATCTCTTTGAAGCCTCCGAGTCTCCAGACCCTAATCGGGAATGAGAAAACTAAAAAATTAGGTTTCTTCATCCGGAAAAACAATTCTGGAGCCCCTCACATATGTGAGACCCCTGTGTTCCCACTAGCCTAGCAGGGTAAAAGATCAATCCAAGAGGCAGGCAAAAAACGTAGTCAAACAGTCCAGGGTCAGTTCCAGAGCAGGCAGAGGTAGGTACAATTTAGCGTTAGGCAGAAGCGTGGTCATGTAACAGGCCAGGGTCAGTTCCGGAGCAGGCAGAGGTAGGTACAGTTTAGCGTTAAACAGAAGCGTGGTCATTTAGCAGGCCAGGGTCAGTTCCGGAGAAGGCAGAGGTAGGTACAGTTTAGCATTAGGCAGAAGCGTTGTCGTTTAGCAAGCCAGGGTCAGTTCCGGAGAAGGCAGGGGTATGTACAGTGGCATAAAGGTGTAAATGACAATTACGTTTACCATACTTCCCTAATAATGTAGAGAAGTATGGTAACGGCGGAAACATTCATCAATACAAAGGCCTGGTTGGGAAGGACAATCAGGACAATAATAAACGGTGTCTCTTCTAGTTCCTCCTTTGGTGCACACCTGGCATTTTTTCTGATGTTTCCGGCCTGTTTCATGATGGGGGATTCTTTTAGGAAAGTGGCGTTCATGGAGTCTGCTCACTGAATCCGAGCGAATGCTTTCTGGTGCGCCTTCAGGGTACAAAAGGGTGGAGATAATTTCTTTTTGGTACTGAAGATAAGATACGGGGCTCTCTGTAGATTTACGGTAAATAACAAAACTATTGTAAATGGCCAAACTGAAAAGATATATAGAGACTTTTTTTATACTAAAAGCGGCTTTTTCTTGTGGGAAGGTAGGGTTCGATCATCTGATCATTGAAGTCGACACCCCCCATAAACAAATTATAGTCATGGACACATTTTGGTTTCTGGATTGGGCCGTTTCTTCAGGGGATTTCCACGTAGGTGTTGCTCTGGATAGTTGTGAGCATGTGGACGTTTCATCTGTCCCTCCACCTGAGGGCCAATATCTCTTCATTCCGTAAAGACACCGTCTCCCCTTGTCGTAGTCTTTCAGTAATGAGTCTTTGCGGGAATCCCTTCCTATTGGCTCGCACTGTACCACACGCTGGAGTGTCCTTGTGGTAAAGATTGCGGAAGAGGGGCAAGCTTGTATAGTAGTTATCCACATAAAGGTGGTAACCCTTTCCAAGTAGTGGATATATAAGCTCCCAAACAACCTTTCCGCTGACTCCTATGTACTCCGGACATTCAGGGGGATGCAGTTAGGTGTCCTTCCCTTCGTACACCCGGAAGGCGTAGATATACCCCATTTCTCGGTCACATAGCTTGTAGAGCTTAACCCCATATCGGGCCCTTTTGCTGGGGATAAACTGCTTGAACCCAAGCCTACCTGTGAAGTGGACCAATGACTCATCCATGGAGATATTTTGGTTGGGTATGAATAACTGGGGGAATTTCTCAGAGAAAAAATTTAGAAGTGGCCGAATTTTAAATAATTTGTCATGTGATGGGTCATTCCGGGGAGGGCACTGGGTGTTGTCATTGTAATGGAGGAAACACATTATCATGACGTATCTTGATCTTCGCATAATGGACAAATAGATTGGCATATGGTGGATGGGCTTGGTGGACCAATAGGAGTATAATTCATTTTTTTTGTGAGTCCCATAGTAAATGTTAGACCTAAAAATAATTTAAATTCCTCCACTGTCAATGGTCTCCACTCATAGGGACGGGCATAACTTGAACCAGGGTTGCTTGTTATAAATTGTTGTGCATAGAGGTTGCACTGGGCCACGATGGAGGATAATAGGTCTTGGGTAAAAAATTAAATTAAAAAAATCAATAGGGGCAAAATTCTCTGTGTTCACCTGAACACCTGGCGGTGAAAGGGGGGATGTTTGCTGCTCTTGAATTAGCGGGAAGCCACAGAGGGTTTTCAAGGGCTATAGGGAAGGCCGGCATGGGTCCTAACGCTTTGGGGCCGAGATGACACCCCGCTAGTTTTTGGCCTTTGCTGCAGTGGTATTTCATTACTTCTGGATGGCACTGTGCTACTGGTGGGTGGCACTGAGCTGCTAGTTGATGCCACCGCATTTCTGGTGGATGGCACGGAGCTGCTGGTTGATGCCACAGCACTACTTGTGGTAGCCTGCTCCTCCATGCCAGAGCGCCTTTGTTTGACGGGCACACTTTGCTCTTCCTCCAATTCTGTATCAGACCCACTGCTTACAACGGGTTCATATTCTGAACCAGAATCAGACGCAGACTCAGAGAGCTCCCCACTGCTCTCATCAGTCAAGGTAAGCAGTTGGTATGCCTCCTCAGCGGAAAAAACTTTTTTGCCATACTGGTGACTGTGGGCTGTGGTGACAAACTGATGTGGTAGGGACACTTGGATAGATATGGCTGCACTGATGGGTGCTGATGAGGCTGGTCTAATGAGGCTGCACTGCTGGGTACTGATGAGGGTGCACTGCTGGCTACTGATGAGGGTGCACTGCAGGGTACTGATGAGGGTGCACTGCTGGCTACTGATGAGGGTGCACTGCTGGCTACTGATGAGGGTGCACTGCTGGCTACTGATGAGGGTGCACTGCTGGCTACTGATGAGGGTGCACTGCTGGCTACTGATAAGGGTGCACTGCTGGGTACTGATAAGGTAGCACTGATGAGCACTCACTTATGGGCACTAATATGCACTATTGGGTACTGTAGTGGCACCGATGAGCACTGTAGTGGCACTGATGAGCGATGTAGTGGCGCAGATGAGCGCTGTAGTGGTGCAGGTGAGCACTCTAGTGACGCTGATTTGGTACTGATGGCACAAATGCGCGCTGTATTGGCAATAATGTGGCACTGGGCACTGTAGTGGCCTGGTGTAGCACTGATGGAGCACTGGTGTGGCACTGATGGAGCTCTGACGTGGCACTGATGGAGCACTGACGTGGCACTGTAGTGGCACTGGTGGCACCAATGGGCACTGTAGTGGCACAGGTGGCACTGATGGGCACTGGTGGCACCAATGTGGCACTGGTGGCACAGATGAGCACTGTAGTGGCACTGGGCACTGGTGTGGCACTAACGGAGCACTGACGTGGCACTGAAGTGGCAGAGGTGGCACTGATGGGCACTGGTGGCACCGATGAACACTATAGTGGCACTGATGGCACAGATGAGCACTGTAGTGGCACTGATGGACACTTTAGTGGCACTGATGGGTAGTGAAGTGGCACTGATGGCACTGAGGGGCACAGATTAGCAGTGTAGTGGCACTTGTATGGCACTGTAGGGCACTGTTGTACCTTTCACTCATGGTTTTTCACTCGATCTCTCTTCTCTCCTCTCACGCTGTATCGGTGTGAGGAGAGAAGAGAGCTGGGACCTTTGCCTGACCCCAGTTTGTTTACATTGTGATCGCTCCCTCATTGGAGGGAGTGATCACGTGGTAAAGGGCCGCTGTCATTTGCTCTTTACTGCGATCCGTATTGCGCTGGGTCCCGTGAACCTGGCAAGCACGGACACTTCAGTGCGCGCGCCCCACAGGGGGCGCGCAGAGCGAGAGCTCCGGAGGACTTCTTTTTTTTTTTGTTTTGTTTTTTTTTTTTTTTTTTTTCACATTCAGATCGTCTTTTTCGGGGGTCTTAAATCAACTTTTCAGTACATTTTTGTTTAGACACAGACCCACCCAAGTCTCATCATTGTGGCTAATACTATATCCAATAGAAAGAAGGAAAAAAGGAGGCAGGGCCAGAGATACAAACATAGTATAGAAAATCAAAATATCGAGTCATGCCTCCCCTATTTATATACTTAGACCGTACCCCTATTTCTGAGATTTTTCTCCCCCCCCTCTTCCCTTTTCTTTTTTTTTTCTCCTTTTTTTTTTTTTTTTTTTTTTCCTCATTCCACTTCCCCCCCCTTCCCACCCCATCCCCTCCCCAGGTCCTCCCCATCCCACTTCTCCACCCCTCTTCTCCAAGGTCTGTTTTCTTTTATTCTCCTCCTTTAATCTTAGGTTTTATATTCTTTAGCATAGCTCCATGTTTTTTTAAATTTTTTCCAGCAATCCCACCTATCCCCATTTATGCTTCCTATTTCCTTGAGCCTACTCCCTAGTGTTTCCATCTTACAAGTCTCCTCCACAGCATCATACCACTGCCATGTCTCGGGGGGCTCTCTCCTCTGCCAATTCCTCGGTATTGTTTTTTTAGCCGCATTCAGTAGCTGCGGTACTAGTGACTGTTTATAATTTTTTGAATCACCTGCCCCCCCATGGAACAGAACCACCCAAGGGTCATCTTCAACTTCTATCCCCGTAAGGAGGACTTCTATGGACGCCCAGCCCAGAACAAGCTGACCGCGCTGTAGCCGTCTTTCGGCTATGGCCCGGTTGGCATGTGGTTAAAATGCTCTGTATTACAAAAGCTTTATTCGTGTATTGTGTGGAAAAGCGAGTTTGTATAGTGTCTGGATTGGTAGTGGAGGTAGGCCGTGAATCGTGTACTAAAGGTTCATCGTACAGATTGGCATATTTGCTAAAGGCAGACTCTATTAAGGCCGGATCATACCCTTTGTCCAGGAATTTGTTCCTAAGAATCACACTCTGCTTCAGTTAGTCAGTCTTCTTAGTGCATGTACGTTTTAGACGGCAGAACTGTCCACAAGGGACATTCCTAATCCATCTAGGATGGTGGTTACTGTCAGCATGCAAAAAGGAATTGCCACCACTGGGTTTGAAATGTGTCTTGGAGAGGATGTTACCATCCGGATCACTCCACAGGGGAACCCCAAACCACAATTTTAAAAAAATGATGTGGGGGTCCTCCTAAATTCCATACCAGACCCTTCAGGTCTGGTGTGGATTTTAAGGGGAACCCTGCACCAAAATTTAAAAAAAAATGGCGTGGGATCTCCCCAAAAATCCATACCAGACCCTTATCTGAGCATGCAACCTGGCAGGCCACAGGAAAAGAGGAGGGGACGAGAGAGCGCTCCCCCTCCTGAACTATACCAGGCCACATGCCCTAAACATTGGGAGGGTGCTTTGGGGTAGCCCCCAAAACACCTTGTCCCCATGTTGATGGTGACAAGGGCCTCATCCGCACAACCCTTGTCCTTGTTAAAGGGGGGGACTTCCAGATTCCAATAAGCCCCCCGCCCGCAGACCCCCACAACCACCGGGCAAGGGTTGTGGGGATGAGGCCCTTGTCCTCATCAACATGGGGACAAGGTGTTTTGGGGGGCTACCCCAAAGCACCCTCCCAATGTTGAGGGCATGTGGCCTGGTACGGTTCAGGAGGGGGGGCGCTCTCTCGTCCCCCCTGTTTTCCTGCGGCCTGCCAGGTTGCGTGCTCGGATAAGAGTCTGGTATGGATTTTTGGGAAGACGCCACGCCATTTTTTTTTTATTTTGGCGCGGGGTTCCCCTTAAAATCCATACCAGACCTGAAGGGTCTGGTATAGATTGAGGGGGACCCCACGCCATTTTTTAACAAATTTTGGCTGGGGTTCCCCTTAATATCCATACCAGACCTGAAGGGCTTGGTATGGAATTTTGGGGACCCCCACATAATTTTTTTTGAAATTTTGGTTTGGGGTTCCCCTGTGGGGAATTCCCATGCCGTTTTTATCAATTAACTTTTATGTGTATTGTCGGACCGGCAATTCATTAATAGCCGCGAGTAGTTTTAAATTACTTTTTTTCCTTTGAAATGTCATTTTGCTGTCAGACTGTTCTAAACACGGGAAACATGCGCCCCTTTACAGGCATACTATAGACACCCCCCAGGTATGAAATTTAAAGGAATATTACACTTTTATTGTTTCACTGTAAGCATTATTAAAATCACTGCTCCTGAACTTTTGATTTCTACCATAGACTTTTAAAGGGTGTTCCGCGGCTTTCGAATTTGCCGCGAACACCCCAAATTTTTCTCTGTTCAGCAAAGTGACAAACAGCCGATGTTCTAGTCAAACATGAGTTTGACTCGAACTTGAAGCTCATCCCTAGTAAGGAGGGGTTTGGGTTCCTGGAGAACTGGGCCGACTTCTCAGTTGGTTACCAGTTCTATAGAAGGGACAGACTGCACCTAAATGAGGAGGGTGCAGATCTGCTGGGAGTGAAGATGGCCTAAAAGTTAGAGGGGCTTTTAAACTAGGCGACGGGGGGAGGGTCCAGAGGTAGAGATAGTCAGCATGGAATATATTCCAGAGGGTAGTATTTGGGGGTATTAGTGGTAGGTTGACTAAAGCACATAAACCCGAAGTATAGTAACAAATCCTATTTGCAATCTCAGAACACCCAAGATGAGGACAGTATGCGACCTGTCTAAACTATGTGGCATGTTCACCAATGCCAGGAGCCTGGCAGACAAGATGGGAGAACTAGAGATACTGTTGTACGAGAAGGATTTAGATTTTTGCGCGAATTTCAGAGACTTGTTTAAACAGCTCTCATGATTGGCTGGTAACCATTCAAGGGTATTCCCTTTATCGCAGGGATAGAGAGGGTCAAAAAAGGGGGAGGGGTATGCCTGTATATCAAGAATAATGTACAAGTGAATGTGAGAGATGACATTAATAAGGGAGCTAGGGAGGAGGTGGAATCCTTTTGGATAAGAGTTCCAAAGGGATGAAACTAAGGGGAAAATAATACTGGGAGTATGCTATAGGCCCCCCTAACTTGAGGGGGAGGGGGAGACGGACCTCCTATCACAATTTGGATTAGCAGCAGGGATGGGAAGCATCATCATAATGGGGGATTTTAATTATCCAGACATGGACTGGGTAGAAGGAACTGCACATTTGTCCAAGGCTCGCCAGTTCCTAAATGTCTTGCAGGACAATTTCATGGGTCAGATGGTAGATTCACCAACTAGAAACAAAGCAAACCTAGACCTACTAATTACCAACAATACAAACCTGATCACGGATGTGGAAATAAGGGGCAATTTAGGAAACCGCAATCACAGGTCAATTGGCTTCAGTATAAATCACACAAATAGGAAACATAAGGGGAATACAAAGACTGAATTTCAAAAGAGCCAACTTTCCTAAACGACGAACCTTTCTAGAAGATATACATTGGGATACAATCTTAGGAACAAAGAACAGAGGAGAGATGGGTTTGTTTTAGAGCATATTAATTAAGGGCATTAGCCAGTGCATCCCATTGGGAAATAAATTTAAAAGAGCGAACAAAAGTCCTGGATGTCTTAACTCCAATGTAAAAATGCATATAAAAGCAAAGGAGAAGGCCTTCAAAAAATACAAGGCTGAGGGTTCATCATCAGCATTCAGACTTTACAAAGAATCCAACAAGAAATATAAGAGTGCAATTAGGGCATCTAAGATAGAACATGAAAGACACATAGTTGGAGAGAGCAAAAAAATCCCAAGAAATTCTTTAAGTATATTAACAGTAAAAAAAGGAGGACAAACCATATTGGCCCCATAAAGATTGAGGAAGGAAATCTGGTTACAAAGGATGGGGAGATGGTGGAGGTATTGAATTTATTCTTCTCCTCAGTCTTTATGAGGGAATCGGGGGGCTTCAGTAACCAAAACTGCAGTTTTTATCCTCTTGACACATGACTAGAATCAACTGCATGGCCAACAGAGAACAAAATTAGAAATAGACTTGGAAAACCTAACATTAATAAGTCACCAGGACTAGATGGCTGGCACCCGAGGGTCCTTAGTAGGGATGAGCCGAACACCCCCCGGTTCGGTTCGCACCAGAACCCGCGAACTTACCGAAAGTTCGCACGAACGTTAGAACCCCATTGACGTCTATGGGACTCGAACGTTCGAAATCAAAAGTGCTCATTTTAAAGGCTAATTTGCATGGTATTGTCCTAAAAAGGGTTTGGGGACCCGGGTCCTACCCCAGGGGACATGTATCAATGCAAAAAAAACTTTTAAAAACGGCCGTTTTTTCGGGAGCAGTGATTTTAATGATGCTTAAAGTAAAAAAAAAAAGTGAAATATTCCTTTAAATATCATACCTGGGGGGTGTCTATAGTATGCCTGTAAAGTGACGCGTGTTTCCCATGTTTAGAACAGTCCCTGCACCAAATGTCATTTTTAAAGGAAAAAATCTCATTTAAAACTGCTTGCGGGTTTAATGTCATGTCGGGTCATGGCAATATGGATGAAAATCAGTGAGACAAACGGCATGGGTACCCCCCAGTCCATTACCAGGCCCTTTGGGTCTTGTATGGATATTAAGGGGAACCCCGCACCCAAATTAAAATAAGGAAAGGTGTGGGGCCACCAGGCCCTATATACTCTGAACAGCAGTATACAGGCGGTGCAAACAAGACAGGGACTGTAGGTTTGTTGTTAAGTAGAATCTGTTTGTAATTTTGAACGGGTACATTTTTAACGTGTTTAGCTCCAGCCAAAAAATCTTTTTTAAGCTTTTTGGAAAACATAGGGAAGGGTTATCACCCCTGTGACATTTATTTTGCTGTCTTTCCTCCTCTTCAGAAGATTTCACCTCACTTTTTTGTCCCAATGAAAAATGTTTTTTGAAAATTTGGGTTTTTTTGTGGAACAAGGATTGGAAAGCATCAGTGGAAAGGAGAAATTGTTTTCCCATATTAACTCTTACAGGAGAGAATTTCCCTTCCTAGGGGTAGATTTCATCTCACTTCCTGTTGTCTCCTTCCGTTTGCAAGTAGGAGTCGTTTGTAAGTTAGATGTTTGAAAGTAGGGTCCTGCCCTATATACTCAGCAGAAATTTGGGCCTTAGGTGTTGCTGTGGCCACAACACTGTAAGCCCTCACAGGGCCCTGCTGTGAAATATTAGATCAAGAATTGTAATTACATGCCCCTGTTGAACAGGAGCTGAAAAATTAGGCCTTAGGCACTGGTGCTGGTGCCACAACACTGCAACCCCTCACAGACACTCTAGTTGGAACGCAGGAACGAGCCCTGCTGCAAAATATTGCTTCAAAAATTGTAATTACACGCCCCTGTTAGACAGGGGCAGAAAAATTGGGCCTTAGGCACTGGTGCTGTTGCCACAACACTGCAACCCCTCACAGACACTCTAGTTGGAACGCAGGAACGAGCCCTGCTGCAAAGTATTGCATCAAAAATTGTAATTACACGCCCCTGTTAGACAGGGGCAGAAAAATTGGGCCTTAGGCACTGGTGCTGGTGCCACAACACTGCAACCCCTCACAGACACTCTAGTTGGAACGCAGGAACGAGCCCTGCTGCAAAGTATTGCATCAAAAATTGTAATTACACGCCCCTGTTAGACAGGGGCAGAAAAATTGGGCCTTAGGCACTGGTGCTGGTGCCACAACACTGCAATCCCTCACAGACACTCTAGTTGGAATGCAGGAACGAGGCCTGCTGCAAAGTATTACATCAAAAATTGTAATTACACGCCCCTGTTAAACAGGGGCTGAAAAATTGGGCCTTAGGCACTGGTGGTGGCGCCCAGAACCAAAAATGTTCTTACAAGCTATCAGCGTGATGATTGAGGAGGAAGAGGATAATTACTCAGGGATAGTCACTCAGCATCAGCATAGGCAGTCTTTGAAGGGATCTGAGATTTCAAAAAAAATTATTCGGTTACATCAGCATCAGGTGCTTGGTAGCTGGTGGTGATCCAAGACTGATTCATTTTTATGAAGGTCAGCCGATCGACCGAGTCGGTGGACAGACGCACCCTGTGATCTGTTACCACGCCTCCAGCAGCTCAATTGCATACTGTGCAAGCTCTGGCCAGTGATCCATCCTCAAGACCCAGTAACCCAGAGGATTTTCGGTGGGAAAGGTGTCCAAGTCTGATCTTGCCCCTAGGTATTCCTGCACCATGTAAAACAGACGCTGGCGATGGTTGCTGGAACCGATCATACCTTGGGGCTGCGGACCAAAAAATTATCTGAACGCATCGGTCAGACGGCCACCTTCTCCACCGCTCCTTCTTTGACTGACCGAAGCCTCAGCAACATGTTGTCCAGAAACAGGAGTTTGTAACCTCCCAATCTCTGGGAACGCACAGACCTTTCTGCAAAGCCTCCCGAAGATGTTTCATCCTCTGCTCCCTCTGCGATGGCAAGATAAGGTCGGCAACCTTACCCTTGTAACGTGGATCAAGGAGGGTTGCCAGCCAGTATTGGTCCTTCTCCTTGATACCACGAATACGAGGATCCTTACGCAGGCTTTGCAGGATCAGGGAGGCCATGCAGCGTAGGTTTGCTGAGGCATTCGGTCCAGAGTCCTCTGGGTCACTAAGGACAACAACGTCCGCAGCCACCTCCTCCCAGCCACGTACAAGTCCATGTGTTCCTTGGGACTGATCCCTTAAAGACTGCTGCTGATGCTGAGTGCCAGGCTCCAACTCCATACTGACACAATCTTCCTCCTCCTCCTCCTCCTCCTCGTCCTCTTCCTGTGTGATCGGCGGGCACGCAGGAACACTGTCTGGATAAAGGGGGCCTTGAGAGCTAAGGAATTCCTCCTCTTCCTGCCTCTGTTCTGCCTCAAGTGCCCTGTCCATTATTCCACGCAGCGTGTGCTCCAACAGGTGGACAAGGGGGACAGTGTCACTGATGCATGCACTGTCAGTGCTCACCATCCTCGTGGCCTCCTCGAATGGTGACAGGACAGTGCATGCATCCCTGATCATGACCCACTGGCGTGGGGAAAAAAAACCAAGCTCCCCTGACCCTGTCCTGGTGCCATAGTCGCACAGGTACTCATTGATGGCCCTCTGCTGCGTGTGCAGCCGCTGCAGCATGGCCAACGTTGTGTTCCACCTGGTGGGCATGTCACAGATTAGGCGGTTCTTGGGCAGGTTAAACTCCTTTTGGAGGTCCGTCAGCCGAGCACTGGCATTATATGACCGGCGGAAATGCACACAGACTTTCCTGGCCTGCCTCAGGACATCCTGTAAGCCCGGGTACCTGCCCAAGAACCGCTGCACCACCAAGTTAAGGACGTGAGCCAAACAGGGCACATGGGTCATTTGTCCCTGTCGGAGGGCAGAGAGGAGGTTGGTGCCATTGTCGCAAACCACCATTCCTGCCTTAAGTTGGCGTGGTGTCAACCACCTCTGAACCTGCCCCTGCAGAGCTGACAGAACCTCTGCCCCAGTGTGGCTCCTGTCCCCCAAGCACACCAACTCAAGCACCACATGGCATCTTTTAGCCTGCGTACTTGCGTAGCCCCTTGAACGCCTACGGAGCACCGCTGGTTCCGAGTAAGAGGCCATGGAGGAAGAAGAAGAGGAGGGGGTGGAGGAGAGAGGTGTGTCACAATCAGCATTTTGGAGGCGTGGTGGCGGAACAACCTCCAACACTACTGCACCTTGTCCTGCATCCTTCCCAGCTGCCAGCAGAGTCACCCAATGCACCGTGAAACTTAGGTAACGTCCCTGTCCATGCCTGCTGGACCACGAGTCAGCGGTAATATGCACCTTACCGCTGACCGCCCTGTCCAGCAAGGCATGGACATTGCCTTCCACATGCCGGTAGAGAGCCGGAATCACCTTCCGTGAGAAAAAGTGGCGTTTGGGTACCTGCCACTGAGGAACCGCACATTCCACAAACTCACAGGAGGGGGCAGAGTCTACCAACTGAAAAGGCAGCAGTTGAAGTGCTAGCAATTTTGCCAAGCTAGCATTCAACCGCTGGGCATGTGGATGGTTGGGAGCAAACTTCTTTCGGCGGTGCAGCAGCTGGGGCAGGGAAATTTGCCTGGTACAATCTGACGTCGGTGTACCAAAAGCAGATTGCCCACAAGTACTTGGCTGTGACACACCTAATTCTACACCTTCATTCCTCTCACTGCAGGTCTCAGAGAGGACTGAAGGTCTAGTGGGGTTGGAAATCTCAGCTGATGAGGAGCAAGGAGAGATCCTCTTTGTTCTTTGGTGTGGGTCTTTTAGATATGCTTGCCAACGAACTGCATGGCAGGTCAACATATGTCTGGTCAAGCATGTGGTACCCAAGCGGGAGATGTTTTGGCCACGCGAGATACACTTGAGACATATGTTGCAAATAGCAGCGGTGCGATCTGATGCACTCGTCTCAAAAAAGGCCCACACCAAAGAACTTTTTGAATAACGCGCAGAGACTGCAGCGCCCTGCACATGTGGAGCTTTGGGGTGTGATGCAGTCAATGTGCTGCCCTTAGGCTGGCCCCTGGAGGGCATCCTGCCTCGTTGGTGATGTGCCGCATCCTCCTCCTCCTCCTCCTCCTCCTCCTCTCTCCTATCAGGCACCCACGTTGAGTCAGTGACCTCATCATCCCCTCCCTCCTCATCACTGGAGCAAACCTGGCAGTATGCTGCAGCAGGGGGAGCATGACTGCCAGATTGCTGTCCTTCTTGGGCACCCCCTCTGTCCGTGCTCATGTTACTGCCTTCATCGAGCTCAGTATCATCATCAGAGCCTTCCAAACGCTGGGCATCCTCCTGGAGCATGTACCCAACACTGTGGTCAAACAGTTCGAGGGACTCTTCATGAGGACATGGTGGAGCTAGGGAAGGAGTCACTGATGACATTGAGCTGAGGGAAGAGGCCGCTGCTTTGCCAGACAAAGCACCCTGGGCATGGGTGAGAGGATGAGGAGGATGAGGACGGCTTGGTCATCCACTCGACCAAGTCTTCCGCATGTTGCGGCTCAACACGACCAGCTGCCAAAAAAAGGCCAAGCGTGTCCCATGGCCACGTGCTGATAAGGATGCACCGTCTCCACGACCAGCACTAGACACAGAGCCTGCTTGCCCTCTCTTATTGGCTTGTGACTGTCTGCCTCTCCTTCTTGGCCTTCCAGACATACTAATGGCCTGTAGCTGCACTAAGCTGGGATAGAACACCTGTAATTTTCTTCAGGTAGCTTTATATACTGTAACCAGACAAGCCTGCCTGTCAGTAGGAAGATAACAGGAACGGATCTAGCTGAACACTGTGAGCAGGACGCACTGTACTAAATGTAAATAGTCTAGCTGCCTGACCGTGGTACTAATAGGATCAAATAGAACACCTGTAATTTTCTTCAGGTAGCTTTATATACTGTAACCAGACAAGCCTGCCTGTCAGTAGGAAGATAACAGGAACGGATCTAGCTGAACACTGTGAGCAGGACGCACTGTACTAAATGTAAATTGTCCAGCTGCCTGACCGTGGTACTAATAGGATCAAATAGAACACCTGTAATTTTCTTCAGGTAGCTTTATATACTGTAACCAGACAAGCCGGCCTGTCAGTAGGAAGATAACAGGAACGGATCTAGCTGAACACTGTGAGCAGGACGCACTGTACTAAATGTAAATAGTCTAGCTGCCTGACCGTGGTACTAATAGGATCAAATAGAACACCTGTAATTTTCTTCAGGTAGCTTTATATACTGTAACCAGACAAGCCTGCCTGTCAGTAGGAAGATAACAGGAACGGATCTAGCTGAACACTGTGAGCAGGACGCACTGCACTAAATGTAAATAGCAGGAACGGATCTAGCTGAACACTGTGAGCAGGACGCACTGCACTAAATGTAAATGGCAGGAACGGATCTAGCTGAACACTGTGAGCAGGACGCACTGCACTAAATGTAAATAGCAGGAATGGATCTAGCTGAACACTGAGCAGGACGCACTGCACTAAATGTAAATAGTCTAGAAGATAACAGGAACGGATCTAGCTGAACACTGTGAGCAGGACGCACTGCACTAAATGTAAATAGCAGGAACGGATCTAGCTGAACGCTGTGAGCAGGACGCACTGCACTAAATGTAAATAGCAGGAACGGATCTAGCTGAACACTGTGAGCAGGACGCACTGCACTAAATGTAAATAGCAGGAACAGATCTAGCTGAACACTGTGAGCAGGACGCACTGCACTAAATGTAAATAGCAGGAACGGATCTAGCTGAACACTGTGAGCAGGACGCACTGCACTAAATGTAAATAGCAGGAACGGATCTAGCTGAACACTGTGAGCAGGACGCACTGCACTAAATGTAAATAGCAGGAACGGATCTAGCTGAACACTGTGAGCAGGACGCACTGCACTAAATGTAAATAGCAGGAACGGATCTAGCTGAACACTGTGAGCAGGACGCACTGCACTAAATGTAAATAGTAGGAACGGATCTAGCTGAACACTGTGAGCAGGACGCACGGCACTAAATGTAAATAGCAGGAACGGATCTAGCTGAACACTGTGAGCAGGACGCACTGCACTAAATGTAAATAGCAGGAACGGATCTAGCTTAACCCTGTGAGCAGGACGCACTGCACTAAATGTAAATAGTCTAGAAGATAACAGGAACGGATCTAGCTGAACACTGTGAGCAGGACGCACTGCACTAAATGTAAATAGTCTAGAAGATAACAGGAACGGATCTAGCTGAACACTGTGAGCAGGACGCACTGCACTAAATGTAAATAGCAGGAACGGATCTAGCTGAACACTGTGAGCAGGACGCACTGCACTAAATGTAAATAGCAGGAACGGATCTAGCTGAACACTGTGAGCAGGACGCACTGCACTAAATGTAAATAGCAGGAACGGATCTAGCTGAACACTGTGAGCAGGACGCACTGCACTAAATGTAAATAACAGGAACGGATATAGCTGAACACTGTGAGCAGGACGCACTGCACTAAATGTAAATAGCAGGAACGGATCTAGCTGAACACTGTGAGCAGGACGCACTGCACTAAATGTAAATAGCAGGAACGGATCTAGCTGAACACTGTGAGCAGGACGCACTGCACTAAATGTAAATAGCAGGAACGGATCTAGCTGAACACTGTGAGCAGGACGCACTGCACTAAATGTAAATAGTCCAGAAGATAACAGGAACGGATCTAGCTGAACACTGTGAGCAGGACGCACTGCACGAAATGTAAATAGCAGGAACGGATCTAGCTGAACACTGAGCAGGACGCACTACACTAAATGTAAATAGCAGGAACGGATCTAGCTGAACACTGTGAGCAGGACGCACTGCACTAAATGTAAATAGCAGGAACGGATCTAGCTGAACACTGTGAGCAGGACGCACTGCACTAAATGTAAATAGCAGGAACGGATCTAGCTGAACACTGTGAGCAGGACGCACTGCACTAAATGTAAATAGCAGGAACGGATCTAGCTGAACACTGTGAGCAGGACGCACTGCACTAAATGTAAATAGCAGGAACGGATCTAGCTGAACACTGTGAGCAGGACACACTGCACTAAATGTAAATAGCAGGAACGGATCTAGCTGAACACTGTGAGCAGGACGCACTGCACTAAATGTAAATAGCAGGAACGGATCTAGCTGAACACTGTGAGCAGGACGCACTGCACTAAATGTAAATAGCAGGAACGGATCTAGCTGAACACTGTGAGCAGGACGCACTGCACTAAATGTAAATAGTGTAGATAGAAGATAACAGGAACGGATCTAGCTAAACTGAATACAGTGTATATATATATATATATGCAACACCTGGGATGCATATATATACACAATACACTGTAAGTGCAGCTAACTGACTGACTGTTCTGCCTAATCTATCTAACTCAAATCAAATGACACTGTCTCTCTCTCTCTCTCTATCTCTTAGCACACCGGAACACACACTACACAGGGCCGCCGTGCAGGCGGCCTTATATAGTGTGGGGCGTGTACTAAATCCCCTGAGCCATAATTGGCCAAAGCCACCCTGGCTTTGGCCAATTACAGCTCTCTCTACTGACGGCGCTGTGATTGGCCAAGCATGCGGGTCATAGTGCATGCTTGGCCAATCATCAGCCAGCAATGCACTGCGATGCCGCAGTGAATTATGGGCCGTGACGCGCCACACGAATTTGGCGCGAACGGCCCATATCGTTCGCAATTCGGCGAACGGGTGAACAGCCGATGTTCGAGTCGAACATGGGTTCGACTCGAACACGAAGCTCATCCCTAGTCCTTAGGAAACTCAGTCAAGTAATTGACAGACCATTGTTCCTAATTTTTACTAACAGTCTACTGACTGGAATGGTACCAGCTGATTTGAGAAAAGCCAGTGTAGCACCAATATTTAAAAAAGGGCCAAAATGCATCCCTGGGAATTACAGACCATTTAGCCTAACATCAATAGTATGCAAACTCCTGGAGGGGATGATAAGGGACTATATACAAGATTTTAGTAATGAAAACAGTATCATTAGCAGTATGGATTCATGAATTATTCTTGCCAAACCAATTAACCTTCTATGAGGAGGTGAGCTGCCATTTAGATAAAGGAAGGCCCATAGACGTGGTGTATCTGGATTTGCAAAAGCATATGACACAGTTCCCCATAAACGTTTACTGTACAAAGTAAGGTCCATTGGCATGAACCAGAGGGTGAGTACATGGATTGAAAACTATCTACAAGTGCGAGTTCAGAGGGTGGTGATAAATGGGGAGTACTTGGAATGGTCGAGGGTGAAAGTGGGGTCCCCCAGGGTTCTGTGCTGGGACCAATACTATTTAATTTGTTCATAAACAACCTGGGGGATGGGGTAAACAGTTCAATCTCTGTATTTGCGGACGATACTAAGTTAAGCAGGGCAATAACTTTTCCACAGGAAGATCTGAAAAAATTAATGGGGTGGGCAACTACATGGCAAATGAGGTTTAATGTAGAAAAATGTAAAATAATGTATTTGGGTGGCAAAAATATGAATGAATCTACTCACTGGGGGGAGAACCTCTGGGGGAATCAAGGATGGAAAAGGACCTAGAGGTCCTAGTCAATTTTAGGCTCAGCAACGACATGCAATGCCAAGCTGCTGCTAACAAAGCAAACAGAATATTGGCAAGCATTAAAAAGGGGATTAACTCAAGAGATAAAGTGATAATTATCCCACTCTACAAGACAATGGTCCGGCCTCACCTGGAGTACACTGTCCAGTTCTGGGCACCAGTCCTCAGGAAGGATGTACTGGAAATGGATGAACATAAAATAAACTGCATAAAGGGTTCTTTACTGTAAGAGCGGCAAGGATGTGGAATTCCTTTCCAGAGGTGGTAGTTTCAGCGGGGAGCATGGATAGTTTCAAAAAACTATTAGATAAGCACCTGAACGACCACAACATTCAGGGATATACAATGTAATACTGACAAATAATCACACACATAGGTTGGACTTGATGGACTTGTGTCTTTTTTTAACCTCACCTACTATGTAACTATGTAATTTCTTCTGCTGGTTTTTCGAGAAACCCAGAGAAACTTTCTGCAGTCCTACAGTGTCCCCAACCCATGGGTTTATGTCCACTGCAATGTTTTCTTAGCTTTGCCAATTATTATTGGAAGTTTATTCGTAACTTCTTGTCTCTGGTCAAACCCCTGACTGATATGACCAGAAAGGACAATAACCCACAGAATTGGTCTCTGGATTCCATTAATGCCTTTGAGAGTCTCAAGGCTGCCTTTTTTTCTGCTCCTGTGTTTACACTTCCTGATCCTACGTTACCCTTTATGCATTCGAAACTGGAGTTGGCGCCCTTCTGTCTCAACATCCTGCCACTGAGAGCGCTATGCATCCTTGTGGCTACTTTTCCAAGAAATTGTCACCTGTGGAGTGCAATTATGAGATTGAGGACAGAGTTGTTATCACTCATTTTTGCCCTTAAAGAATGGAGGCATCTCCTCGAAGATACCACTGTGGCCATTCTCATTCTCACTGACCATAAGAATCTCACATTTTTTTCTGAGGATTAACGCCGCTCTCCCAGAAGGGCACAATAGGCTCTTTTCAAGCTTCAATTATATAGTTTCATTCTTACTATGAATGTAAGGGCGGATGCATTGTTGCAGCAGTTGTCCTCCGCTTCCAAGATGGAGTCTGTTCCTGTTCCTGTGATGTCTCCTGATCGTATTCTGGCTACGGTTCGACCAGTCTCACTTCACCTTTGGGTGGCAGAATTCTTGCCGCTCAGATTCATTCTCCTGCTGAGAAACCTTGTGACTGCTGTTTTGTCCCTCAGTCGTTGCTCTGCTGTGCTCCAGACTTACTATTCTCCCAAGGTTGCTGGCCACCCTGGGAAGAATCAACTTATTTGGGCTATTGCTAACAATTAAGGTGGCCTAGTCCCAGTGCTGATGTAGCCGCTTTTGTAGCTGCCTGTTTCATGTGTGCTATGAGTAATGCCCCGTACACACGGTCGGATTTTCCGATGGACATTGTCCGATCAGAGCGTGTTGTCGGAAATTCCGACCGCGTGTGGGCGCCATCGGACATTTTCCATCGGATTTTCCGACACACAAAGTTGGACAGCAGGAGATAAAATTTTCCGACAACAAAATCCGATTGCGTCAATTCCGACCGTGTGTGGCCTGTTCCGACGCACAAAGTGCCACGCATGCTCAGAAGAAATTCTGACACGGGACAGCTCGTTCTGGTAAACTTAGCGTTCGCAATGGATACAGCACTTTCGTCACGCTGCAATGTAAAGAATGGTTTAATACAGCGCACTCTCTTCTTCTTTATAATGTGACAAGAATTAAGTTGTTTTGCTGCTCATATTCACACACACTTCTCACAAAGTTTTATTTGTGTTTTTTTAGTGGGATTCCCTCAATATATTGTTATTAGTTGTCACATCTGACAGTTTTATATTTTTTATGTTTTTTTTTGTTGTTTTTAAGCCTTTTTTTTTTTCTTTAATGTTTGGATTTTTTCCAAGGCTGATCTTTGTTCAATGTTATTTTTATTTTTACTCCAGAATATTTTTGTCTGTGTTTTGTGTGTCAAGTTACCCCAACACCATTGATATCTTTTATTATTTAATCTCCAGGAGGTTGTTTGTTGTTGGTGTCCCTTGTTCATTTCACATTGTATATTAGAAATGTACCTGAATCCTCACAAACAAACTGTCCTTTTTGAAGTAAAACACATAGGAGAGTATAATTCAAAACAAAAATCCTTTAAGGGATCAGAACCAAACAAAGAGGAAGGCAACACTGGATCAACAGGAGAAATTAGTGAAGCCTGGGACCCCCACGGCAGACATCAATTCTTAAACCTCAAAATTGGTGGCCTGAGGAGTCCATATGTAAGGGAGGGCAGTCTGGTCCGGGATTCACAGAGACTCGGATAGCAGCAGATGACATCAGTGTCCCCAGGCTGTGGTACCACAAGAGGCTGCATCTTTTGGCCGACCAGACTGGATCCAGGGCAATCACTCTCTGGTCTTCCTTCCACACTTCCTTCCGGGCTGTGGCTGTGTAGTTGGAGATGTGGCAGGAGGAGGAGTAGGACCTGGAGGAGGAGTAGGACCTGCAGGAGGAGGACCATCCCAAAGCTGTGTGTGAGGTGTAATTTGGCCCCTCACACCTTTCGCCAGAGCCTCAGATATGAGGGCCTCACACATGGCTTTTTGGCCCTCCTCCATCCTCTGCATTTTATATGCTATGAATGCAGCACCTCCGTAGCCCTAATAAAAAATCTGATAGCCGCCTCCTCTAGGGTACTCCTCCTACTGCCACTTTCTCTTTCCAGGGGGGGTGGAGGGACCTGCAGATTAGCCAGCCGGCTCGGCCCGGCCACCTCCTGGCTGAGACTTCCCTGTGTATGAAAAAGGGACATGGTTTTAGTTTTTGCATCATCAATCACAATCATAAATTAGTACTCCCAACTAACATATAGTTCACATCATTGATTGGACAAGCAGAATTATTTAGAGGAATGCTATACCTGGCTCAATCTGGGCTCCTCCACATATCGCCTGGAAGGCCCAGGTTGGGCGTCAGAAGCCTCAGCCAGGGGGGAAGGAAGCGTGGAAGGAAGACTGGAGAGGGATGGCCTGGGTTCAGTCTGGCCTGCCAGAAAGTGCAGCCTGTCATAGTACAACATCCTGGGGACATAGGTGTCATCTGCTGCTCTGGATCTCTGTGAATCCAGGACTTTATAGCGCTCCCTCAGATATGTGCTCCTCAGGCCACCAATGAAAATCTTTAAAAAAGTGATGTCTGCCGTGGGGATCACCTGCTTCACAATTTCACACAATTGCTCCAGTGCTGCCTTCCTCTTTGTTTGGTTCTTGTAATGGGGGTGTTTAATCTCCCACAGACAGGGCAGCTCCCTTAGCATCTCTATGAAGACTGAAATGAAGTCCTGATCTTTCAGTACCATATCCATGTTCACTGCAAGACACAACACAAGACAAAGCCTAATGTCACATCAAACTCTCCTAATCTTGTTACAATATAGGCCTCAATCTATAGAAGCAGTATAGGCCCAAGTTTGTCTCTTACCTTCGTTCTTACGATCGCCGCGTTCAATGCTCCTTCCTCCGCTCACAGATCAAACGTAATACGCACGCGTGTTACGCTTTATATACACTGCGCATTCGTGTAACTCCGCCCACCCCTGACGTTCTTTCTAGTGTATGCCCCGCCCCTTTTCGTTCGGCGCAGTGGGTGAAGAGCATGATGGCGGACATACAGAAGGTGCGGGCTAATTGGAGGAGGAGGAGGAGAGGGCGGATCCAGGCACGTCCCGATCCAGAAGGAGACGTTTTAAGGCCACAAATATGTCGTTTGGGGAGATGTTGGAGATTATGACGACTATGACGGAAAATATGGGCCTTACCCCAACCTGAACATCCGAAAGGCAAAAATCATGGCGAAAGTGGTCAGGAGTCTAGAGCGGAATTTCGGGGTACGAAGGTCTAAAGATCAGCTCAGGAAGCGGTGGTCGGACCTGAAGTTGAGAGAGCCAGAGCAGTACCGAAAGATCCGGAGAGTGCTGCAAAAAAGTAAGTAGTTGTGCTGTGTTCCTATTCTTTCTGTCTTTTTTACGTTCGTTCTGCTCCATATGCTTTTATTAGTTGTAACGTTTCAAAAGGTCAACTTTAATGTTCATGGGCACATTATTCGTTCGTATCAAACATTTTTCTTTTGGCCTCTAGAACACCATTGTTTAGGCCATATGCATTTTCACACATTTTTGGGGGCCTACTTGGATGCCAAATATTTGTTTGTGTAGATGGGTTTGTTACTAGAATGAAATGCAAACTAGATTGTGTGTAAGGAGAGGACACTGAGCAGCTATTTTCACATCTGAACACTGGAGCACTAGTGTGGGACACAAGAACACCATTTTTATTAGGGGGCCCACACAGGTGATCCAGTGTATACTATAGGGGGGTCTCCATCTGTGAAGCTTGTACCAAACAGGTAAAGTATTGCAGCTTGACAAAGGGCAATAAAAAATATACATCTTGGAACTCTGCTAAAATAGACAATTGTACCCCACTTCCAAGCAATGTTTCCTATTTCTATAGTTCTGCCATCAAATATCTGTGTGCTAAGTATACCATTTTTGTTTTACATAGGGGATAAAAGACTTGGAGGACACCCCTCATCCCAGGAGACCAGAGACCCCCCCCCCTCTGGAAGAAGGGGAAATACCAACCCAAGAAGAAGAGCAGGAGGAAGAAGAAGATGTGGTGGAGATTAGCACCACAACAGGTGAGTGTCTGCGACCACAGACTCAGGTAAAAGAGATGGATGTTGGCAGATTTTTGAGACCTTTTTTTTGTTCTTTATCTCTTTTTAGGTGATCGTGATCCAGAACGCTTTACATCTGAAAGTGCCCAGATACTGATCGGGGAGATCATGGGGTGTAATCTCCAATTGCAAAACATCAGGCAACAAATCAGTGATGTTATTAAAAAAAATAACATCATTGATGTTTTGGGGCGAATTTAAACCCCACAAAATCACCTGTTTTATCGTACCAAAATTTTTTAAATGTTTAGAAAAGCCAAATTTGGAGGATGCACACAGTGTGCCAACATGTGCTGTCTGCCATCACGGGAGATCAATGGACGCGTTTTGGGGGTGCAACCCCTTCCTCAATTATAAAGTAGCGTTGAGGAAGGGCTTGCTCTCCCCAAACACGTCCCTTGATCCCCCCTGATGGCAGATAGCACATGTTGACATTCGTAAATTGGTGTGCATCATCCAAATTTGGCTTTTCCAGGGGTGATTTCCCCCCATCTGAACGCTATATCAAACCCAGTTCCTAAATACTGATGTCTGATATAGCCTTCAGGTTTTACCTAATGTGAACTTTGTAAGTTCAAGTTTTTTGGCTTTCTTGTTGGTTTTACACAGGCCTGTTTTATCTGAAATGGATATTTTGATTTTTCATAATGCTACTGCAAACATTGTTATACAACAAACATGTTGGTTTGTTTTAAAAACCTTTGGGAAATGCACATGTGATTGTGCAGGTATAAAAAAGTGCCTTACTCAAGAATGTGTGGATTATTGTCTCAACACTACAACACTTTTGGGGTGATGTAATTGTTGTTTTATGCAAAAATGGGGGTAATTTCCTAAGGGCAAATCCTCTTTGCACTACAAGTGCAGGATCAGTGCAGTTGCAAGTGCACTTGTAGTGAAATGTGTTTTTGCATTTAGGAAGTACCAGCCAACACTGTTTTTTATAAGGTTACCCAATCACGACATTTTCTGCACTCAACAGATTTCTGTCAGGGTCAGCTAAAACAAACACAAGCAGTAAATGTCCACCAATAATTTCTTTTGGTTGTTTTTTATTTGAAAAAGGTGTCAGATTGTCTGGCATATTGATAGCCCCCCTACCCACAAAGAACTCCAGGTAGCGTAACCGGACATCACGGGCATTCAGGGAGGGCAAGCCAGGACGGCCACTTTCAAGCGCCGTCAGTGTTGATGGATTAGGGATTCCGGCCTCAGGCCCAACTGAGCCAGCATAGTTGGCTGAATGTTTTCTAAAAAAATTATGGAGAACACAGCAGGCAAGTATTATATGGTTCAGTTTATACTCCGCCATATGGATGGGTGTCATAAATAATCGGAACCGGCTGGCCAGGATTCCAAATGTGTTCTCCACCACTCTTCGGGCTCTGGCCAGCCGATAATTAAAAACCCTCTGTTCCGGGGTGAGAGTCCTTATCGGGAATGGCCGCATCAGGTGGTCCCCCAGCGCAAATGCTTCATCAGCAACGAACACAAATGGGAGACCTTCAACATTGTTCTCTGGAGGTGGCAAGTCCAAGCTGCCATTCTGGAGACGCCTGTAGAACTCCGTCTGGGCGATCACTCCACCATCGGACATCCGGCCATTCTTCCCCACGTCCACATACAAGAAGTCGTAATTAGTCGACACCACCGCCAACATCACTATACTATTAAACCCCTTGTAATTATAATAGTACGACCCCGAGTTGGGTGGTGGGACGATGTGGACGTGTTTCCCATCAATTGCCCCTCCACAGTTAGGAAAGTCCCACCGCTGGGCAAAGTGGGAGGCCACAGTCTGCCATTCCTGTGGCATGGAAGGAAACTGTTGAGGAAAAAACAATAAATATTACTATTTTTTTACAGAAACATGGCAAGCAGATTAGACACAAACATTATGGGTCAACCTCCAGATAGCATTTATTAAGGGGAATTTTACAACAACAAAGTATAAGGTACACCTATCATATTCCCCCTCTCATGGGCCATTTCTAACATTATAGGGGGGGGGGACTCTTGGACAGGTAACCCTCTTCACTTCATTGAGAGATGAATGCCTAAATACAGGTTATTACTTGGAACAGCCCCTCCTTAGTTACACTATTGGCAGCCCACTGGACAGGTAAGAAGTGTCATAATACAAAGATATAAATACACACTGTACACATTTGAGCACATTTGGACATTCTGCTATTACCTATCAAGATCATAATAGGATACAAGAACTTTAAACAGTACCATTGGAAAGTATACAGGCAGGCCCTTGCACTACATGCTTTGGGGAATTCATCCATAAATCTGACCAGTAAAGAGATGGGTATAGTGTGTATGGGTTTGGCAAAGTCAGCAGATAGATGATTGAGGATAGAGAATTGGGATCAGCTGACTTAGCAGTTGGGGTGGAGGGTTACAAAAAATTTGGGGACACCACAAAAAAAAGCCTCTGGCCCTCTGCCTGAATTTAAATCAAAAATAACATTTCCAAACATTTTAGGGGGTGTTTGGGGTAAAGCACTACTATGGAGCTGATAAAATACATTGTTAAGTGACTACATGAGGTGAATATAGGGCAGGAGACACCATGCTGGGGAGGTTATTGAAGGGCAAATATGTATGAAGGACCTAAAATAATAATGACATAAAAATCCAGCATGCATGAGGACAAAGGGGACATTCACAGCATATTACAAGCATGGTAATTAGGGAATGAGGAAAGAAATACAATATATTAGCAAACATACAATACAATAAAATGTGATATTAAAGGATAAAAATCTTACCTTCATATACTCCTTCTGCAGGACCTGTATGATGGCAGAACAGGTCTCTGGGATAATGATCCCCAGAGCCTGGGGGGAGATGCCTGTCGAGAACTTGAGGTCCTGCAGGCTTCTTCCTGTGGCCAAATACCGCAAGGTAGCGACCAACCTCTGCTCCGGAGTGATGGCTTGCCTCATGCAGGTATCCTGCCTGCTGATATAGGGGGTCAGCAAAGCCAACAGACGGTGAAACACGGGGTCCGTCATCCTGAGAAAGTTCCTGAAATCATCAGGATTATTCTCACGAATCTCACGGGGGAAAAGGCATATGACAGAACTGGTCATGCTGAAGCAACCAATTCTTGGTCCATGAATTCCTCCCCACCCTGTTCATGGACTGGACTTGTGTCAAGGTCAGGACCCCAACACCAAGCCCCCGCACAGCACGAACTCTACGAGGAATACGCATACGAAACATGGCTAGAAAACGGTCGGCTGCTCAGAACGAAGTAACAGAACGCACTGAAGAACAGCAAGGCCTGTGAAGAGCGACCTGAAAAACAGCACTGAAGAGCAGATACAAACCCACAAGCACAAACTGAATGTCAGAAAACGATCTGAAAGCCACGAGTCTGAAAAAGCGCGAATCGTCTCTCACCAAACTTTTACTAACACGAGATTAGCAAAAGGAGCCCAAAGGGTGCCGCGCTTGGTTCTGAACCGGCCTTTTCTAGTCTCGTCGTACGTGGTGTACATCACCGCGTTGTTGGCAATCGGAAATTCCGACAACTTTGTGCGACCGTGTGTAGGCAAACAAGTTTGAGCCAACATCCGTCGGAAAAAATCCTAGGATTTTGTTGTCGGAATGTCCGAACAAAGTCCGTCCGTGTGTACGGGGCATAAGACACCACGGGGCCTCCTACAACCCATACCCAATGTTGAGAGGCCTTGGACCCATCTGTCTATGGATTTTATTGTAGAGTTACCCAACTCCCAGGGCAACACAGTTATTCTTATGTTAGTTGACCGGTTCTCGAAAATGTCACATTGCATTCCACTTAAGAAAATGCCTACTTCCAAAGAACTGGCATCCATTATTGCTGGGGAGATGTTTCGATTACATGGGCTACCTTGGTGCCACAACACTGCAACCCTTCACAGACACTCTAGTTGGAACGCAGGAACGAGCCCTGCTGCAAAGTATTGCATCAAAAATTGTAATTAACAGGGGCGTGTAAACAGGGGCTGAAAAATTTTGCCTTAGGCACTGGTGGTGGCGCCTAGAACCAAAAATGTTCTTACAAGCTATCAGCGTGATCATTGAGGAGGAAGAGGATAATTACTCAGGGATAGTCACTCAGCATCAGCATAGGCAATCTTTGAAGGGATCTCAAAAAAAAATTTGGTTACATCAGCATCAGGTGCTTGGTAGCTGGTGGTGATCCAAGACTGATTCATTTTTATGAAGGTCAGTCGATCGACCGAGTCGGTGGACAGATGCACCCTGTGATCGGTTACAAAGCCTCCAGCAGCACTGAATGTGCGTTCCGAAAGAACGCTGGATGCAGGACAGGCCAGTAGCTCAATTGCATACTGTGCAATCTCTGGCCAGTGATCCATCCTCAAGACCCAGTAACCCAGAGGATTTTCGGTGGGAAAGGTGTCCAAGTCAGATCTTGCCCCTAGGTATTCCTGCACCATGTAAAACAGACGCTGGCGATGGTTGCTGGAACCGATCATACCTTGGGGCTGCGGACCAAAAAATTGTCTGAACGCATCGGTCAGATGGCCACCTTCTCCACCGCTCCTTCTTTGACTGACCGAAGCCTCAGCAACACGTTGTCCAGAAACAGGAGATTTTTAACCTCCCAGTCTCTGGGAACGCGTTGCACAGACCTTTCTGCAAGGCCTCCCGAAAAGGTTTCATCCTCTGCTCCCTCTGCGATGGCAAGATAAGGTCCGCAACCTTACCCTTGTAACGTGGATCAAGGAGGGTTGCCAGCCAGTATTGGTCCTTCTCCTTGATACCACGAATACGAGGATCCTTACGCAGGCTTTGCAGGATCAGGGAGGCCATGCAGCGTAGGTTTGCTGAGGCATTCGGTCCGGAGTCCTCTGGGTCACTAAGGACGACATGGTCCGCAGCCACCTCCTCCCAGCCACGTACAAGTCCATGTGTTTCTTGGGACTGATCCCTTAAAGACTGCTGCTGATGCTAAGTGCCAGGCTCCACCTCCATACTGACACAATCTTCCTCCTCCTCCTCCTCCTCGTCCTCTTCCTGTGTGATCGGCGGGCACGCAGGAACACTGTCTGGATAAAGGGGGCCTTGAGAGCTAAGGAAGTCCTCCTCTTCCTGCCTCTGTTCTGCCTCAAGTGTGCTGTCCATTATTCCAGCGTGTGCTCCAACAGGTGGACAAGGGGGACAGTGTCACTGATGCATGCACTGTCACTGCTCACCATCCTCGTGGTCTCCTCAAATGGTGACAGGACAGTGCATGCATCCCTGATCATGGCCCACTGGCGTGGGGAAAAAAAACAAGCTGCCCTGACCCTGTCCTGGTGCCATAGTTGCACAGGTACTCATTGATGGCCCTCTGCTGCATGTGCAGCCGCTGCAGCATGGCCAACGTTGAGTTCCACCTGGTGGGCATGTCACAGATTAGGCGGTTCTTGGGCAGGTTAAACTCCTTTTGGAGGTCCGCCAGCCGAGCACTGGCATTATATGACCGGCGAAAATGCACACAGACTTTTCTAGCCTGCCTCAGGACATCCTGTAAGCCCGGGTACATGCCCAAGAACCGCTGCACCACCAAGTTAAGGACGTGAGCCAAACAGGGCACATGGGTCATTTGTCCCTGTCAGAGGGCAGAGAGAAGGTTGGTGCCATTGTCGCAAACCACCATTCCTGCCTTGTGTTGGCGTGGCGTCAACCACCTCTGAACCTGACCCTGCAGAGCTAACAGAACCTCTGCCCCAGTGTGGCTCCTGTCCCCCAAGCACACCAGCTCAAGCACCGCATGGCATCTTTTGGCCTGCGTACTTGCGTAGCCCCTTGAACAGCTACGGAGCACCGCTGGTTCCGAGGACAAAGCACAGGAAGAGGCCATGGAGGAAGAAGAAGAGGAGGGGGTGGAGGAGAGAGGTGTGTCACAATTATTAGCATTATGGAGGCGTGGTGGCGGAACAACCTCCAACACTACTGCAACTTGTCCTGCATCCTTCCCAGCTGCCAGCAGAGTCACCCAATGCGCCGTGAAACTTAGGTAACGTTCCTGTCCATGCCTGCTGGACCATGAGTCAGCGGTAATATGCACCTTACCGCTGACTGCCCTGTCCAGCGAGGCATGGACATTGCCTTCCACATGCCGGTAGAGAGCTGGAATCGCCTTCCGTGAGAAAAAGTGGCGTTTGGGTACCTACCACTGAGGAACCGCACATTCCACAAACTCACAGAAGGGGGCAGAGTCTACCAACTGAAAAGGCAGCAGTTGAAGTGCTAGCAATTTTGCCAAGCTAGCATTCAACCGCTGGGCATGTGGATGGCTGGGAGCAAACTTCTTTCGGCGGTGCAGCAGCTGGGGCAGGGAAATTTGCCTGGTACAATCTGACGTCGGTGTACCAAAAGCAGATTGCCCACAAGTATTTGGCTGTGACACACCTAATTCTACACCTTCATTCCTCTCAGTGCAGGTCTCAGAGAGGACTGAAGGTATAGTGGGGTTGGAAATCTCAGCTGATGAGGAGCAAGGAGAGGTCCTCTTTGTTCTTTGGTGTGGGTCTTTTAGATACGCTTGCCAACGAACTGCATGGCAGGTCAACATATGTCTGGTCAAGCATGTGGTACCCAAGCGGGAGATGTTTTGGCCACGCAAGATACGCTTGAGACATATGTTGCAAATAGCAGCGGTGCGATCTGATGCACTCTTCTCAAAAAAGGCCCACACCAAAGAATTTTTTGAATAACGCGCAGAGACTGCATCGCCCTGCACATGTGGAGCTTTCGGGTGTGATGCAGTCAATGTGCTGCCCTTAGGCTGGCCCCTGGAGGGCATCCTGCCTCGTTGGTGATGTGCTGTCTCCTCCTCCTCCTCTCTCCTATCAGGCACCCACGTTGAGTCAGTGACCTCATCATCCCCTCCCTCCTCATCACTGGAGCAAACCTTGCAGTATGCTGCAGCAGGGGCAGCATGACTGCCAGATTGCTGTCCTTCTTGGGCACCCCCTCTGTCCGTGCTCATGTTACTGCCTTCATCGTGCTCAGTATCATCATCAGAGCCTTCCAAACGCTGGGCATCCTCCTGGAGCATGTACCCAACACTGTGGTCAAACAGTTCGACGGACTCCTCAGGAGGACATGGGGGGGCTAGGGAAGGAGTCACTGATGACATTGAGCTGAGGGAAGAGGCCGCTGCTTTGCTAGACAAAGTACCCTGGGCATGGGTGAGAGGATGAGGAGGATGAGGACGGCTTGGTCATCCACTTGACCAAGTCTTCCGCATGTTGCGGCTCAACACGGCCAGCTGCCGAAAAAAAGGCCAAGCGTGTCTCACAGCCACGTGCTGATGAGGATGCACCGTCTCCACGACCAGCACCAGACACAGAGCCTGCTTGCCCTCTTTTATTGGCTTGTGACTGTCTGCCTCTCCTTCTTGGCATTCCAGACATACTAATGGCCTGTGGCTGCACTAAGCTGGGATAGATATATATGTATGTACTGATACTGCAGCTAGCAAAATCATCAGTATGAGAACACCACCAACCTTCTACAGGTAGCTTTAGCTGAACACTGAGGTGGACGCACCCCACTAACTTGTAGGTTTAGCTGAACACTGAGCAGGACGCACTGCACTAACTTGTAGGTTTAGCTGAACACTGAGCAGGACGCACCCCACTAACTTGTAGGTTTAGCTGAACACTGTGAGCAGGACGCACTGCACTAACTGTAAATAGTCTAGCTGCCTGACTGTGGTACTAATAGGATCAAGAGAACACCAGTAATTTTCTTCAGGTAGCTGTATATACTGTAACAAGACCAGCCTGCCTGTCAGTAAGAATTTAACAGGAACGGATCTAGCTGAACACTGTGAGCAGGACGCATTGCACTAACTTATAGGTTTAGCTGAACACTGAGCAGGACGCACTGCACTAACTTGTAGGTTTAGCTGAACACTGTGAGGTGGATGCACCACACTAAGTTGTAGGTTTAGCTGAACACTGAGCAGGACGCACCCCACTAACTTGTAGGTTTAGCTGAACACTGAGCAGGACGCACTGCACTAACTGTACATAGTCTAGCTGCCTGACTGTGGTACTAATAGGATCAAAAGAACACCAGTAATTTTCTTCAGGTAGCTGTATATACTGTAACAAGACAAGCCTGCCTGTCAGTAAGAAGATAACAGGAACGGATCTAGCTGAACACTGTGAGCAGGATGCACTGCACTAACTTGTAGGTTTAGCTGAACACTGAGGTGGATGCACCCCACTAACTTGTAGGTTTAGCTGAACACTGTGAACAGGAAGCACCCCACTAACTTGTAGGTTTAGCTGAACACTGTGAGCAGGATGCACCCCACTAACTTGTAGGTTTAGCTGAACACTGTGAGCAGGACGCACTGTACTAACTGTAAAAAGTCTAGCTGCCTGACTGTGGTACTAATAGGATCAAAAGAACACCAGTAATTTTCTTCAGGTAGTTGTATATACTGTAACAAGACAAGCCTGCCTGTCAGTAAGAAGATAACAGGAACGGATCTAGCTGAACACTGTGAGCAGGATGCACTGCACTAACTTGTAGGTTTAGCTGAACACTGAGGTGGATGCACCCCACTAACTTGTAGGTTTAGCTGAACACTGTGAACAGGAAGCACCCCACTAACTTGTAGGTTTAGCTGAACACTGAGCAGGATGCACCCCACTAACTTGTAGGTTTAGCTGAACACTGTGAGCAGGACGCACTGTACTAACTGTAAAAAGTCTAGCTGCCTGACTGTGGTACTAATAGGATCAAAAGAACACCAGTAATTTTCTTCAGGTAGCTGTATATACTGTAACAAGACAAGCCTGCCTGTCAGTAAGAAGATAACAGGAACGGATCTAGCTGAACACTGTGAGCAGGATGCACTGCACTAACTTGTAGGTTTAGCTGAACACTGAGGTGGATGCACCCCACTAACTTGTAGGTTTAGCTGAACACTGTGAACAGGAAGCACCCCACTAACTTGTAGGTTTAGCTGAACACTGTGAGCAGGATGCACCCCACTAACTTGTAGGTTTAGCTGAACACTGTGAGCAGGACGCACTGTACTAACTGTAAAAAGTCTAGCTGCCTGACTGTGGTACTAATAGGATCAAAAGAACACCAGTAATTTTCTTCAGGTAGTTGTATATACTGTAACAAGACAAGCCTGCCTGTCAGTAAGAAGATAACAGGAACGGATCTAGCTGAACACTGAGCAGGACACACTGCACTAACTTGTAGGTTTAGCTGAACACTGAGCAGGACGCACCCCACTAACTTGTAGGTCTAGCTGAACACTGAGGTGGACGCACCACACTAACTTGTAGGTTTAGCTGAACACTGTGAGCAGGACGCACCCCACTAACTTGTAGGTTTAGCTGAACACTGAGCAGGATGCACTGCATTAACTGTAAATAGTCTAGCTGCCTGACTGTGGTACTAATAGGATCAAAAAAACACCAGTAATTTTCTTCAGGTAGCTGTATATACTGTAACAAGACAAGCCTGCCTGTCAGTAAGAAGATAACAGGAACGGATCTAGCTGAACACTGTGAGCAGGACGCACCCCACTAACTTGTAGGTTTAGCTAAACACTGAGCAGGGCGCACCCCACTAACTTGTAGGTTTATCTGAACACTGTGATCAGGACGCACCTCACTAACTTGTAGGTTTAGCTGAACACTGTGAGCAGGATGCACCCCACTAACTTGTAGGTTTAGCTGAACACTGTGAGCAGGACGCACCGCACTAACTTGTAGGTTTAGCTGAACACTGAGCAGGACGCCCCCCACTAACTTGTAGTTTTAGCTGAACACTGTGAGCAGGACGCACTGCACTAACTGTAAATAGTCTACCTGCCTGACTGTGGTACTAATAGAATCAAAAGAACACAAGTAATTTTCTTCAGGTAGCTGTATATACTGTAACAAGACAAGCCTGCCTGTCAGTAAGGAGATAACAGGAACAGATCTAGCTGAACACTGTGAGCAGGACGCACTGCACTAACTGTAAATAGTCTAACTGCCTGACTGTGGTACTAATAGGATCAAAAGAACAACAGTAATTTTCTTCAGGTAGCTGTAAATACTGTAACAAGACAAGCCTGCCTGTCAGTAGGAAGATAACAAGAACGGATCTAGCTAAACTGAATACAGTGTATATATTATATATATATACACACACACACACACACACACACACACACACACAATACACTGTAAGTGCAGCTAACTGACTGACTGTTCTGCCTAATCTATCTAACTCAAATCAAATGTCACTGTCTGTCTCTCTCTCTCTCTCTCTCAATGAACGCCAGAACACACACTACACAGGGCCGCCGTGCAGGCAGCCTTATATAGTGTGGGGCGTGTACTAAATCCCCTGAGCCATAATTGGCCAAAGCCTCCTTGGCTTTGGCCAATTACGGCTCTCTGTTCAGGCGGCGCTTTGATTGGCCAAGCATGCGGGTCATAGTGCATGCTTGGCCAATCATCACCCAGCAATGCACTGCGATGCCGCAGTGAATTATGGGCCTTGATGCGCCACACGAATTTGGCGCGAATGGCCCATATCATTCGCAATTCGGCGAACAACCGAACAGCCGATGTTCGAGTCGAACATGGGTTCAACTCGAACGCGAAGCTCATCCCTACCGCTGACCTACCTGGCAGGTGGAGAACTTGATCACTGGTGGAGCACGGATGTTGGCATTAGGGATGAGCTGAACACCCCCTAGTTCGGTTTGCACCAGAACATGCCGAACAGACAAAAATTTCGGAAGAACACACAAACAGTTAAAGTATATGGGACACGAACATGAAAATTCAAAAGTGGTCATTTTAAAGGCTTATATGCAAGTTGTTGCCATAAAAAGTGTTTGGGGACCCAGGTCCCGCCCCAGGGGACATGTATCAATACAATTTTTTTTTTTTTTTTTAAACTGACATTTTTTCGGAAGCAGTGATTTTTTAATGCTTAAAGTGACATAATAAAAATTAAATATTCCTTTAAATATCATGCCTGGGAGGTGTCTATAGTATGCCTGTAAAGTGGCACATTCAAATTGTCATTTGAAACTGATTGCGGCTGTAATGAATTGTCGGGTTTTGGCCATATAGATAAAACTCATTAAAAAAAAAGCGCGGTCCTCCTCCCCAGTCCATTAACAAGCCATTTAGGTCTGGTATGAATATTAAGGGGAGCCCTGAACCAAAATAAAAAAAAAATTGCGTGGGGGTCCCTTTAAAATCCATTCCAGCACCTTCAGGTCTGATATGGAAATTAAGGGGAACTCTGCACCAAATTAAAAAGAAGAATGGCATAGGGGTCCCCCCTACAATCCATATCTGACCCCTCAGGTCTGGTATGGATTCTAAGGGGAAACCTGCACCAACACTTAAAAAAAGGCGTAGGGGTCCCCCCAAAATCCATACCAGACCCTTATCCGAGGATGGCTTATGACACCACAGGGAAGCCCCCATGCCATCAGTTTACATCACCGGGTGGCCCCGCCCTCAGCTATATAAGAACTGTCACCCAGAAGAAGCGTCACTCGGCCGGAGCTTCCCATGGAGGCGGAACGGTTGCAGCTTTTTTTTTTCTTCTTTCGATCCGTCGGGCGGCGTGAATTTACATCGCAGGACATTTTTATTTTTTAATAAAGGACTTGTCCCAAGCTGTCTCTTGTCTTTTTTTACCATTTTTGACACTTTTTTGTGAAATGGTGGGGGTACAGTGTACCCAGTTACCAATTCACATGGGGGGCCAGGATCTGGGGGTCCCCTTGTTAAAGGGGGCTTCCAGATTCTGATAAGCCCCTGCCCGCATACCCCCACAACCACTGGGCAAGGGTTGTGGGGATGAGGCCCTTGTCCCCCCCATCAATAAGACCCCAAAGCACCCTCCCCATTTTGAGGGCATGTGGCCTGGTACGGTTCAGGAGGGGGAGGCCACTCTCTTGTCCCCCTCCTTTCCTGTGGCCTGCCAGGTTGCGTGCTAGGATAAGGGTCTGGTATAGATTTTGGGGTGGACACCGACGCCATTTTTTAAAATTTTGGCACAGGGTTCCCCTTAAAACCCATACCAGACCTGGGTCTGGTATGGATTTTAGGGGGGGGCCCTACGCCTTTTTTAAAAATATGGCACAGGGTTCCCCTTAATTTCCATTCCACACCTGAAGGGCCTGGTATGGATTTTGGGGGGACCCCACGCATTTTTTTTTATTTTTGGTTTGGGGTTCCCCTTAATATTCATACCAGACTCAAAGGACCTGTTAATGGACTGGGGGGGCATGCCCTTTTTTTCAATGAGTTTTATCAATATTGCCGAGACCCGACAATTCATTACAGCCGCGATCAGTTTTATAAATGAGATATTTAATCCTAAATGTCAGTCGCTCACAAAATATCCCCTAAAGACACATAGGATAAATATGAGGCGCTCTAAACGTCTTAAATACCAAAGTATTACTAACACAATAGTGGTGTGACCCTCTTATTGTGATCTTTACACCCTCGTGAAATATAATGTTGCTACCAACCTATAAATTGTATAACAAATGACAATAAAAAAAATTATATGTGATACTCAAGTGAAAAAAATGTGTGCAATCACTTCACTCCATGCTGTGAAATTTCAAAACCTCACATCAAAGTCCATATATTTCAAATAAATCAGCCCAAAAGGAACTGTTTGTGACAAAATATAATTAGTGACGAAATATAAATCAAGTGTCCCAAAAAAAGTTTGCAATCTTTGCTGAACACAATCGAGTGTCTCCGTGTGTCTTCCACCTCACCACTGTCAGCCACACAGGAGGATAGGAAATTCGAGTGCACGGAGGAGCAGAGGATTACCGAGGGAGGGGTGAGATTGCAGCCCAGCAGTAGTACACCTCGGGTCCACCGTGACCGCTAGTTATTGGGTTTTATCCACAAAGTTTGAAGATTGATGTGAATTGCACACGGTTTCTGCTGTTTTAATCTTTTAAGAATGTGAGTGTATTATGAGAGGATTGCAGTGGTTTTAATAAAATTTGTTTGCTGGTTCACACTATTGGAGCACTATATATTTTCTTTCATGTGGATCTATTGAATAACAATCACTGTGGACATCAAATGATTTATTTGCCCTGGAGTGTGGTAAAATAATCGTTTATTGCCTTGCATGAGAGTGCTGGCAATATAAATCGGTGAGTGCATTTCTGGAGGGTGTGATTCACTGAACACGGTGGTGAGGTGGAAGACACACAGAGACACTCGATTGTGTTCATCAAAGGTTACAAACTTTTTTTGGGACACTTGATTTATATTTCGTCACTAATTATATTTTGTCACAAACAGTTCCTTTTGGGCTGATTTATTTGAAATATATGGACTTTGATGTGAGGTTTTGAAATTTCACAGCATGGAGTGAAGTGATTGCACACATTTTTTCACGTGAGTGTCACATATATATATTTTCTTTATTGTCATTTGTTATACAATTTATAGGTTGGTAGCAACATTATATTTCACGAGGGTGTAAAGATCACAATAAGAGGGTCACACCACTATTGTGTTAGTAATACTTTGGTATTAAGACGTTTAGAGCGCCTCATATTTATCCTATGTGTCTTTAGGGGATATTTTGTGAGCGACTGACATTTAGGATTAAATATCTGGTTTATGTATTTATTTTTTAAGGGGCAGCTCAACACTATTTAATATTTTGCTTTTATTTGGAGTTTATTTTTTCCCCAAATTAGTAATTTTTGGGATAATTTAGGGTTTAGTGGCGCGGTGGAGGTGTTTTCTGTTTGAAGGGCGCTGTATCATCCAGGATACCTGTACAATATCGCGATCAGTTTTAAATGACAATTTTTGCTTTAGAAATGTAATTTTGCTGCAGTTCTGTTCTAAACATGGGAAAAATGTGCCACTTAACAGGCATACTATAGACACCCCCGAGGCATCATATTTAAAGGAATATTTAATTTTTATTTTTTCACTTTAAGCATTAAATGATCACTGCTCCCGAAAAAATGGCTGTTTTTTTAAAAACTAAATTTTGCATTGATACATGTCCCCTGAGGCAGGACCCAGGTCCCCAAACACTTTTTATGACAATAACTTGCATATAAGCCTTTAAAAATGAGCACTTTTGATTTTTCATGTTAGTGCCCCATAGATTTTAATGATGTTCCGGCGGCTTTCGAATTTGCCCCGAACACCGCATATTGTTCGGTGTTCGCAGAACATCTGAACAACTGAAGTTCGGCCCGAACTTATGTTCAGGCCGAACCGTTCGCCCATCCCTAGTTGGCATATTTACATGTGAGCACAATATAGATAGGTTTGTTTATTTTTTTTATAAAATACTACACTATATACACTACTCTTTGGGTTTCACATGTGATGAGTTGAAGTTGTATTTGGGAAGTAAAAAGTGAATAAAGGTGAAGACACACAGTTGGTGATTGTGACAGTTTATTGGACCTATTTGCAATAAGTGAATTAGATATCTGGTATGAGGCTTGGAAAGTCATCAGCTAAATTTTGCCTCACTTACAGTAAGTGCCTAAACATTCGACTTAAGCACTAGGGAGATCAATGATTAGTGGCATAGTGTCTGTCATGATGCCGTATGCTTGTATCCATCAGTACTATTGCTACCATATACTGTATGTGTATGTGTAAATTACACAGAGGAAATCAGACTCAAGCCTAATCGAAGAAATACAATTTATAAAATGTGATAAGTGAAAAACTTACAGCACACGGGTAATATATTGAGGTACTGTGTGACTCCTGAGGTGAAGATAAATACTATCCCAGCAGCATGCCTCAGGTGATGACTAATTGTTGGGACCAGCCAACTGCTGAGAGAAACTTGACTGGTCAACACTGGAAATACACCATTTAAAGCGGTAGTCAAGATTGTTAAAAAAAAAAAAATTACCCTGCAAGGCAATGTCATAATGTGCTAGTTTGCATACTAGCACATTATGAGAGACTTACCTTAAAGTGAAGCACTCCAGCAGCTCCCTGTCACCACTGACAGGGGTCCATCTTCACCCAGTCTTCCTTCCGGGTTCAAGGGATCCGGCCGTCTGACTGGCTGAGCCACAATGATGTCACTCCTGCACATTCACATAGGAGTCATGGTTTAACAGACCTCTGAAGGAATGGCGCATGGTATCAGTGGCAGTATGAAGGGGTTGCTATAAGTAGTGGTGTTGTAAAAAGAAACTTCAGCTGACTAGTTACAGGGGTTGTACAATTGCTGTAAACGGGAACAGAAAGATGTAGAATAGGTTACTGTTATGTACCTGGATATAAGGCGAGTTGTGAGCTGTGGTTGCTATGGGTAACAGTGAGAGAAAGAGTAGAGGTTAAACAAAACTTAACCTACATTTTCCCCGGTTAACTATAGAATTTACAGTGTTAACACTGCCCAGTAGGGCCTTTCATGAATATTCAGAATAGTGCTCATAGAGACAGGGTTTGTCATCTTCCAACTTTGGGTTGGAAGAGATCAACGATGCACTCCATGGATTAGGGGACTTCCTTTATACATACAGGAACAATTACCATGGAATACAAAAAAAAATACCTTATTCTTTGAGAGTATTAGATAACATTTTCATCTGCATCGGATGATTCAACAATAGTCTGAGTAAAATCTGTTGCTTTACTTTCAGTTTCTCCCAGTTGCTACAACTAAACGACTTTAAGAATAACATGCATTTTTTATTGTGGTGTCTATGATGCTATTGTATTAGAGTAACTGTATTCTAGAAAAAATGTGATACTTGAACAGTAAGATCTAAGAAGGGGAGAGAAGCATGCTTTATGATGTGCTACATATTCAAACAAAATACATAAAAGGAAATTCTGATAAGAAGGAACAAGAAAGTGTCTGGGCTCCAAAGTATTCCAATCACAGGTAAATTTATCGAGGTGCATAACTCTATTATTAAACCTCATTTGGGTGAAATGCATTTTTGCTCAAATTAGGGTGGAATCTGTTGCTATTTAGAGCATAAACAAGTTTCTGTGTGGTAGTGCACCTGGAGAAGGAGAAGCTAGTAGTATGTTGGCAACTGTGTCTGTCTTTTTTATTTCATGTCAAATTTTCTGTAAATGTATTTGTTGGCTGCTTGTAGGCATATAGCCAGCATAATACATTGCATCCAGCCAAGTCAGGCTTTACATCCCTTCTGGTTGATATCATACAGTAAGACAGAAATTTATACTACAGGTTTCAAAAGCATAAAAGGTTGAATGCCATTAGACAGATAGTCAGCATAATACATTACATGCAGTCAAGAGAAAGCTTATGCCCCTCCTTGGCTGTCAAAATACACTACAATCAAATAAAAGAGAACAATAAATGTATGTAAAATGATCAAAATTAAATGGCTGTCTCTGGTCAGGTAGTCCACTCAATGCATTGTGTAGGGTCAAAACATTGTGTAGGGTCTTCTGGCCACCTGGTGATTATAAATAAGCTAAGAGAATGCAAAATAGATTAATACATATTTTAATGTGTAGCAAAAATGTAATGGTTGGTTGCTTATATTATATGTATAATAAATTCTAGCATTATGTAAGAAAAATATATGTTTTGCAATGTTCTCCTCTTTCTTACTAATTTTTTGGTTTAGTTAAATTGTAATGCATTATTTAAGCATTTCTCAAGAATTAACAAACTCGTTATATACTCCTGGAGTAAAAATCTAATACCATGTTATTATTTATAGTGTTAAGGTTTGAACATGCACTACAGACACAGATTTAGCCAGTGTGATATATAACGTCTTTATAAATAAAACCAAGTTTCATTAACAAATAAATATACTGTATTTCTTTTTGACAAACAGAAGTTTAAAAACTTTAAAATATAAAAAAAATAAAAACTGTAAACTCTGTGGGCTGTAATACCATTGCACATATTTCCTAAATTTATTATCAACATTAAATATTAGGAAAAAAATAAGAAAAGCCTTTTTTCTTAATGTTTGTTTTCTTTCAGCAGCTTAGTAGGTGTCCCCTACTTATTCCTATTTAGTCGATTAAAACATTTTCGGCAAAGAAATTAACACTGTCGCCCATTACTCCAATCTGTGCTCTTTTGTATTCCAGTCCCAGTGTCTGATATGGAGGGACAGGAATGTTCCTGCAAGTAATGATAGTTTAATTTAGTATCTGGCACTGGCTACTTTTTTTGAAGGCAGGTGAAATTTTGCATTTATGGGTTCATCTTTTGATTTCTCTTCCAATTTTATTGTCTCAGAGGTGTTGCTTGAAGCTTGTGAGCCCATGATGCAAAAGTTTACCTGGACTCCCCCACTACCACCCGACATGTCCACCGTGCGCCAAGATACTCCAAGAGCCCAAAGAGTTATTTAAGATCTTTATTTACATATTGAAAGGGTAATTTAAAAGATTTTGGAGAAACTGTCCACATTTTGACATAGCTCTATGATTATTTTGAATACCCTTGAGCAGGGATAGACAACCTTTGAGAGGTGGAGATCTGCCTAAACAACATGAAAGAGATCACTGATCACTGGGATGCATTGCCTTTTTTTCTTTTGTAAGAAATGAAGACCTTCCTATATAGTTAGGAAAACTCAGAAAAATGTAATACAACAAATGTCACTGTAAAAATATAAACATACCCTAGAAGTGGACAGTGTAAGTCAGTAAAGCAGTGAATGTTGTCAGGATGGCAGTAGGGCAGTGGACGATATCAGTCAGTAGAGCTGTGGACAGCATCAGTAGGGCAGTGGACAGTGTCATTCAGTAAGTCATGGATGGTGTCAGTAGGGAAGAGCTTGTTGTCAGTATGATAGGGAATGGTGTCAGTCAGTAAAGCAGTGGACGGTGTCAGTATGGACACAGTTTTCTATGCTAAAGTTATGAATGGACATAGGAGCGATTAGTACCCATCACTCACTGTGCTTTTTCAGAAATGAAAGGGGTCAGTAAATGACATATTTACTGGTGCCTTCCCCCACTCTACATCCTGAAAAAGGATAGGGTGAGCACACAGGGGCCCACGGGCATCAGCAAACAAGTACCCTGGCTAGGAGGGGCAGTGGGGGCCCCTCAACCCCTCCTATCCAGGTGTGGAAGCAAATGTGACGGGGGAGCTGCCCAGGCCCCCTGGAGTATGGAAAGAGGAAAAAATGCAAGCGTACAGGATTAAAATTAAAAAATTTATAAAAGTCCAAGAACCATGCAAACACTAAGAGCAATGCTTTTTTGAGAGTGAAGCCAACTTTGTATTAGAAGGAGAGAATAATAAAAGCAATAAAGTGTTTCAGAGCATGCGCAAAGTCAGTAGCCTTAGTACACTCCTTTCTCAAGTTATCACCACAACTAGATAAAGGAGCGTGCATGCTCAGTACTAACTTTGCGCATGTTCTGAAACGCGGTTTTGTTCTCCCTCATCTCTGATAACCTCACATGCCAATGTCGGTGCTGCAGTCCACACTGCCTTTCACCCAGTGCATTGCCCGTAGTGACACGGAAGACCGCTGGCCTCTCCTTGTCACACCATGGCTTTCTCGCATGCGGACCTTGGGCACTTGTAACCAGGATGTTTTACCATTAACAGATGAGGCTTTTTTCCTCTCCCTATGTGTAAGACCCCTTGTCTGTGGGATCTTGTGTTTCATTAAATATTACACTTAGAGGCGCTTTTCTGTTTTTCTTTTTCTCCCCTGCAGCACAGGGCAGGGTCACAATTGCGACCCCTATATCTAAGCCAATGCTCTTAGAGGTCCCATATAAGACTCTTCCTCATAGAATGTATATACTTGCAGAATATTAGAAATTTTTAACTTCAAATTAGCAATCCATTTTTTATCTTCATTGTTTGACTGGTAGAGGGAAGGGCAATACTTGCAACTAATCGGGTATATTGAATATACATGTGCTGAAAAGGAACTTGCATACCTGAGGAAAGAGCAGAGATATAACCTCATCAGTCTGTTGTTTCACTTTCACTGTCCAATCACAGGCTGAGAAAAGGGAGGTGACCTAGCTACAGTGCCTTGAAAAAGTATTCATACCCCTTGACATGTTCTTCATTTTGTCATGTTACAACCAAAAAGGTAAATGTATTTTATTGGGATTTTTTGTGATATGAAGTGGACAGAAAATGATAATTGGTTTTCAACATTATTTACACAAGAAAATCTGAAAAGTGTGGCGTGCATTTGTATTCAGCCCCCTTTACTCTGATGTCCCTAACTAAAATCTAGTGGAACCAATTGCATTCAGAAGTCACCTAATTAGTAAAATAGTCCACCTGTGTGTGATTTAATCTCAGTATAAATATAGCTGTTCTGTGAAGCTCTCAGAGGTTTGTTACATAAGCTTACTGAACAAACAGCAACAGGAAGACCAAGGAACACATCAGACAGGTCAGGGATAAAGTGGTGGAGATGTTTAAAGCAGGGTTAGGTCATAAAATAATATCCCAAGCTTTGAACATTTTACGGAGTACTGTTCAATCCATCATCAAAAAATGGAAAGAGTATGGCATAATTGCAAACCTACCAAGACATGACCAGCCACCTAAACTGAAAGGCCGGGTAAGGAGAGCATTCATAAGAGAAGCAGCCAAGAGACCCATGGTAACTCTAAAGGAGCTGCAGAGATCCATAGCTCAGGTGGGAGAATCTGTCCACAGGACAACTATTAGTCGTGCACTCCACAAATCTGGCCTTTATTGAAGAGTGGCAAAAGGAAAGCCATTGTTGAAAGAAAGCCATAAGACGTCCCATTTGCAGTTTGCGAGAAACCATGTGGTGGATAGAGCAAACATGTGGAAGAAGGTGCTGTGGTCAGATGAGACCAAAATTTAACTTTTTGGCCTAAAAGCAAAGCGCTATGTTTGGTGGAAAACTAACACTGAACACACCATCCCCACCATAAATCATGGTGGTGGCAGTATCATGTTGTGGGCATGCTTTTCTTCAGTAGGGATAAGGAAGCTGGTCAGAGTTGATGGGAAGATGGATGGAGCCAAATACAGGGCAACCTTAGAAGAAAACCTGTTATGCCGCGTACACACAAGCTGACTTTGTGGCATACTTTGCCCGGCGGACTTTGACGGACTTTCTGAATGAACGGACTTGCCTACACACAATCAACCAAAGTCCGATGAATTTGTACGTGATGATGGACTAAAACAAGGAAGTTCATAGCCAGTAGCCAATAGCTGCCCTAGCGTGGCTTTTTGTCCGTCGAACTAGCATACAGACGAGCGGACTTTTCGACCGGACTCGAGTCCGTCGGATAGATTTGAAACATGTTCAGAGGTGGTTGACGCCATGCCAGCTTCAGCCAGGAATAGTTGTATATTATTATTATACAGGATTTATATAGCGCCAACAGTTTGCGCAGCGCTTTACAACATGGGGCAGACAGTACACTTACAATACAAATCAATACAGGAGGGATCAGAGGGCCCTGCTCATTAGAGCTTACAATCTAGAAGGGAGGGTCAAGTGGAAACAAAAAGGTATTAACTGTGGGGGATGAGCTGATGGAAAAAATGAAAATACAGTTAGGTGTGGGTAGGATAGGCTTCTCTGAAGAGAAGAGTTTTCAGGGATCTTCTGAAAGCTAATAAAGTAGGAGATAAGCGGACAGATTGGGGTAAGGAGTTCCATAGGATTGGAGAGGCTTTGGAAAAGGCCTGGAGGCGAGCATGGGAGGAGGTGACAAGGGAGCTAGAGAGCAGAAGGTCTTGAGAGGAACGAAGAGAAGGATTAGGTTGGTATTTAGAGACTAAGCTAGTGATGTAGCTAGTGCGAAATTGTGAATGGCTTTGTACGTAGTTGTTAGAATTTTGAATTTAATTCTTTGGCCGAGCGGAAGCCAGTGGAGGGATTGACAGAGGAGTGGCAGACAAAGCGATTGGTAAGGTGGATGAGTCTGGCAGCGGCATTCATAATGGATTGAAGAGGTGATAGACTATGTAGAGGTAAGCCAATGATAAGGGAGTTGCAGTAGTCGAGGCGAGAGATGACCAGCGAGTGAATTAAGAGCTTTGTTGTGTCATTGGTTAGAAAGGGGCATATTTTGGAGATGTTGCGGAGGTTGAGGCGGCAGGATTTGGACAGTGATTGGATGTGTTGCTTGAAGGAGAGTTCAGAGTCTAGGACTACACTTAGAACCTTGGCATGTGGGGATGGGCTTATAGTTGTGCCATCGATTTTGACAGAGAGATCAGGGGAAGAGGCATATGGGGGAGGAAAATTATAAGTTTGGTTTTGGCTAGATTGAGTTTAAGGAAGTGGTGAGAAATCTAGACTGATATATCTGAGAGTAAATTACTGATACGTGACGAGACAGAGGGAGTGAGCTGAGGGGTAGAGAAATAGATTTGGGTGTCATTGTAGAGGTGGTATTGGAATCCATGGGAGGCTATCAGTTGACCCAGGGTGGCAGTGTAGATTGAAAATAGTAGAGGTCCAAGAACAGAACCCTGAGGGACCCCAACAGAGAAAGGAAGAGGAGAGGAGGAAGTAGAGTTATAAGAAACGCTAAAGGTGCGGTTGGATAAGTAGGAAGAGAACCAGCGAAGTGTACAGTCACGGAGACCAAAGGCGTGTAGTTTTTTGAGGAGGAGGGGGTGGTCAACCGTATCAAAGGCAGCAGAGAGGTCCAGGAGTAGGAGTACAGAATAGCGTAGATTGGTTTTGGCTGTTAGTAGATCGTTTGTTAGTTTTAGGAGAGCAGTTTCTGTGGAGTGTTGAGGACGAAATCCAGACTGAAGGGGATCAAGAAGGCCATTATCAGCGAGGTGGACGCTTAGTCGGTTGTAGACCAGACGTTCAAGGAGTTTGGATAAGAAGGGGAGCAAGGAGATGGGGCGTAGGTTGTTAAGATTGGATGGCTCCAGTGAGGGCTTTTTAAGTATGGGTCTGACAAGTGCATGTTTTAGAGAGTTAGGGGAGATGCCAGAAGAGAGGGAGAGATTGAAGATGTGGGTTAGAGAGTGTAGTATAGGGCCAGAGGGTGAACGTAACATTTGTGAGGGAACAGGATCCAGAGGGCAGGTGGTAAGGTGGACATTAGCAAGTAGTTTAGCAACTTTGTCTGTAGTGGTGGGGTTGAAAGAGGGAAATAATGATTGTGCCTGTGGGCAAAGCGTAAAGCGTGGAGGGTGTCGGCACAGTAGAGATCTCAGCACGAATAGTATCAATCTTCTGTTTGAAGTGATTGGCGATCTCCTGTGCAGTGAGTGAGTTGTCGGGTGGAGGCCGAAGTAGAGAGTTGAAGGTGGAGAAGAGTTGACGGGGACAGGATCATAAGTTGCTAATGAGAGTGGTAAAATAGGTCTGCTTGGCAGAGAGGAGGCTGGAGTTGTATTTTTGGAGGGCAGATTTATATTGGTAGAAATCTCTCTGGGACTTAGTCTTACGCCACAGGTGCTCCAGAGCACGACTATGTTTTTTCAGACTTCTAGTATCATCTGTTTGCCAAGGTTGAAGGGGTCTGGGCTTGATTCTGTGTGTAGTGAGGGGGCAAGTGAGTTCAGTGAGGCTAGAAGTGAAGCGTTGTACACAGAAGTGGCTAGGTTGGTGCAGGATAGGGGTGAGATTTTGTAGTAGAGGTTGTTGATAGCAGAGTAGAGAAGAGAAGGGTTGAGATGACGTAGGTTTCTGCGGGTAACTTTAAGGTGGTTGGAGGGAGAGGAGGTGAAGGAGAGGGAGAGAGTGAAACTAATAAGGTGGTGATCAGAGAGAGGGGATGGATAGTTAGAGAGGTTGCATGGAGTGCAAAGGTGAGAGAACACGAGGTAAAGGATATTGCCTTCTGAGTGAGTTGGAGCATGTATCCACTGCTTCAGGTCAAAGGAGGATGTTAGGCTAAGAAGTTTGGAAGTGGAAGGAGTGTTAGTATTAATAGGGATGTTGAAGTCCCTGAGAATGATAGTGGGGATTTCAGAAGAAAGAAAGTAGGGTAGCCAGGCAGAGAAGTCTTCAAGAAAGGTTGATACTGGTCCAGGGGGCCTGTAGATCACAGCTATCCTTAGAGAAATTGGAGTGAAAAGGCGAATACAGTGTGCTTCGAAAGAGGAGAGTGACAGAGAGGGAGGTGGCTAAAGTACCTGAAAGGTGCTATGTAGGGCTAGAAGGATTCCGACACCTCCTCCCTTATGTCCGCTGGATCTGGGGGAGTGAGTCCAGAGAAGACCACCATGGGATAGGGCAGCAGAAGATGCAGTGTCGGATTCGTGGAGCCAGGTTTCGGTAATGGCCAGTAGGTTAAATGAGTTGGCAATAAAGAGGTCATGGAGAGAGGTGAGCTTGTTGCAGACAGAGCGCGAGTTCCAAAGGGCACAAGAGAAAGGGAGTCTGGTTTTGGGAAGAATAGAAATGGGAACTAAATTGTGTTGATTGCGGCGGCTGCTGCCAGAGGGTGCAGGGTAATGGGTGGATGGGGTACAGTTAAATGATGGAGGCCCAGGGTTTGGGGATATATCTCCAGAGGTTAGGAGAAGCAAGAGGGTGAGGGAGGTAATATGGGAGTGGGATTTATATGAAGTGACATGCCCCAGGGTCATGGAGATTTTTAGTGTATGTGGATTTAGAATTAGCAGGAGTTGGTGGGTGCAGTAATAAGGACAAGACAGAAGTGAGGGTGATATATATATCCTGTGGGGGGGAGAAGAGGGGTGAAGGAGAGATAGTTTTAGGATGGAGGACAGAGTTGTTAAAAGCAGTGGTAGAGAAAGCATGTTACAAAGAAAAAGAGCTAAAGGAGTAAACAAGTTCACCTGATGTCTGTGTGCTGGTTTTCAAAGTGTTTATCTTGTGTCTTTTCGCTTTGTGCCTTTGCTGAAGTGCAGAGTCACAAGTGCATTTCGGGGGGCGTGACCGGATGTTGGAGTGAGAGGAGATGTGAGAGATCTTCCCCCAGCTCAATGCCTCCGTGACCATCCGAACCAGCCTGGTGGATCTAGCCTAGCTTGATGCACTTTTTCTCCCCATAAAGTTTTGTACCTGTCCGGCCGCCTGGCTCCCTCAGACCCTGCTTGTGCCTGTGCCTGCGCCTGTGACACGCCGGAACATCGACGCTGCCGCTTGGATAGCGGGAGCTTAGAGCGGGACGGCGTTGGTAACCCCTCCCCATGGAGTAGCGAGGAGGAACTCGAGACGCCGCCGTGCCCAGAAAGGTTGCCGGGGTAACGGCTCTGATACCTGTGGGGGGAGGCGGCGGAGACTGAGATGGCGTTTGCCGATTGTAATAGAGGCGACTATCAGGAGAGTCCCTGTGCTTCCCAGGGGGCCCGGAGCACTAAGGTACCAACTAACAACTACCCTTCTTTATTTATAAGGTGGTCTCCTTTCTCCTACCAGGAACTGAACCGTTGCTTTTGTTGCGGAGGGGTGGAGATCCAGGTGGCCTGACATAGTGCTATATAGCGGCTTGCCCCCTGTGAGGGAGAGAGACATCTAACTGGCTTGTGGAGGGCTGTACAAACAGGGCAGATTCTTACTCACAGGTATAATGCAAAAATCTTAACAGTGCTGAATTTTCCATCATACTAGGCAGGGTGATAGCCCCAATGCTGACTGAACTCCACTAGGATAATACTGGGACTGTAATATTACTAAAAACTAAATCAGCCCAAAGGTTGTTAAATCCTTTTCACATACTCCCCTTGCTAATATAACAAATTATGACTAGAAAAAAGGGCGAAGAGTTGCAACAACAGGAGGACACCAGCTCCCAAACGACCCGTACATCCAAAGAGAAGGGAAATCAGGCAGCAGCAGCAGCGGCCAAATTGGAGAAATTTGCACAGCCCTCTACTTCATCACCACTTAAAAATACTCAGCAACAGCAGGAGAAGTCTTGTGCAGGGGGTCCCAGGGATAGGAAGAGCCTAGGAAAAGGATCGGCGGCAATGCATACTATAAAAACTACGAGCAGCAAAAGCTCTGTGGGTGAGCCCTCGGGAATAGCAACTAACAATGTCGCTGAACAAAACGCATCAGAAACAGCTGAGTCTACACTGAAAGATGTTTTATGTGCTGTTAATTCATGTAGGGCCTCTCTAAGCGATCTATGCGATCAGCTTAAGGGATTAAAAGAAGAGTTGATAACAGTAAGTCAGGAACTGCAAAGGACTATTGTTAGAACAACTGCACTGGAGGAGAGGTTGAGCCAGGTGGAGGATGATTTAGCTCCAATGAAGTTGGAGCTTAATGCAATGAAAAAGCAGATGGGCCTACATAAAGACAAAATGGAGGAAATGGAAAACAAGGCACGCAGGAACAACATGAGGGTGGTGGGCTTACCAGAGCGGTGTGAGGGTCCCCACTCTGAGGAGTTCTTGGAGAAATGGCTTAGGGGAACATTCGGGACAGAAACTTTCTCACCTCTTTGCTATTGAAAGAGCCCACAGAGTGCCGACGAGAGCCCCATTATCAGGGGGGTATCCCAGGCCAATAATTATGAAACTTTTTAATTACAAAGATAAGGTAACCTTGATGCGCAGGGCAAGAGAGATGGGGGATATCCTGCACAATGGAGCTAAAATCTTATTCTTCCCCGATTACTCTCCAGACTTGCAGAAACGAAGGGCTGAATTTTGGGACATCAAGCGCAACCTACGGAATTACAAAATCGAATATGCCCTGCTGTATCCGGCACGCTTACGCATCACTGCCCTAGGGGCTACCCATTTTTTTGATACATCAACAGGGGCTACAAAATGGCTTGAAAATAATAAAACGGACCTGCAGAGCCATGGGTTGAATAAGGCTGGTTAAAGTTTGGAAAAGAAAGGAGAATATTTCTGTTTTTTTTTTTTGTTGTTTTGTTTTGTAGCATATAGCGGATGGCATGGGGGAGGGGGGAAGGGGGGGGTGTAACAGATGGAAGCACGGAATAAGGATGGGGTTTCACTAATTACGTATGCTTTGAGCATTGTTTTGGTGTTTTGGAATTGGGTTGTGAGGGGGGGAGGGGGAGGAGTTTGGAAGGTGTTGCTTTGACGTTTTGGAATCGGGTTGGGGGAGGAGGGAGGGGGTGAGAAGTTTGGAAGCGAGTCACAAAGTACCGTATTTATCGGCATATAACACGCACTTTTTTCCCCTGAAAATCAGGGGAAAATCGTGGGTGCGTGTTATAGGCCGATACCCCCCCAATTGTATGTGATCGGAGCGATCGCGGCAATTGCCACGATCGCCGCCGACATACACAGCCGTGTGGAAATTTAAATACGGCGCCGAGACTGCAGTGTCTCGGCGGAGCGGAGCTACACATAGCCGAGAGTCTTCGGGTTTTCTCGGCGCCGCTTACAGTCCCGCCCATAGGGCGGAACTGGGCGGGACTGTAAGCGGCGCCGAGGAAACCCGAGGACTCTCGGCTATGTGTATCAGCGCTCCGCCGAGACACTGCAGTCTCGGCGCCATATTTAAATTTACACAGGGCTGTGTATGACGGCAGGGATCGCGGCGATCCCACAAAGCTGGACGGGGGCAAGGCTGCACGGGGGGGGCAAGGCTGCATGGAGGCAAAGCTGCACTGGGGCAAGGCTGCACGGGGGGGGGCAAGGCTGCATGGAGGCAAAGCTGCACTGGGGCAAGGCTGCACTGGGGCAAGGCTGCACTGGAGAAAAGCTGCACTGACATGGCTGCACTGACATGGCTGCACTGACATGGCTGCACTGGGGCAAAGCTGCACTGACAAGGCTGCACTGGACACTGGGGCAAGGCTGCACTGACACTGACAAGGCTGCAGATGGACACCGATAACGCTGCATTGATGGGCATTTTAATGTAAGTCTTTCTTCCTTAAACTTTACTCCTAAAAGTTTTTTTCCTTAAAATTCCCTCCTTAACTTGGGTGCGTGTTATACGCCGGCGCGTGTTATACGCCGATAAATACGGTATTTGCTCAGTACTCAAGCAGGGTGTTTCTTATTGAATGGTTGGGAGGAAGGAAAAAGGTCACTAATAAAGCCCCTAGGGCTAGCCTAGTTAGGCAGGAGGGGGGTAACAAAAAAGGGTGGGGCGAAGGGGGATAGGTCAAGCAGAGGTTGGGGGGGAGGGGGGTTCATAATGAGACACAGGGTTAGACACTGGGGTGAATGAAAGGCACACGTATTCAGGAAGAGGGGGTCTATAAAAATAAAGCATACTTGCACATGTGGTTTATATCTACAGTTAAATAACACAAGGGGAGGGGGTGGAGCAGTCCCTGGAAGCGGGGGCCCCTCGCCAATTCCCCCTATTCACTTTTTTTGTCACAATCACAGAGATGATGGCAAGTACTGTAGACACAATTACACAAATGAATTGCCCCTTTTTTTGGGGTGTTTTTTTTTCTTTTTCTTTTGGCATTTTTATTTATCTTTTTTCTCTTTAGATGCCTTTTAAAACTCTAAAAATAGGCTCTTGGAATATTAGGGGCATGGGGGACTCTGCTAAAAAGGCAGCTGTGCTTTCAGCGATGGAAGATTACGGTGTTGAACTGGCTTGTCTGCAGGAAACCCACCTCACTAATGAGACTAAATTACATGTTCGGAGCAACAAGTTTCAAGAACAGTACCATTAAGTTCATACCTCTTATTCAAGAGGGGTGAGTATCTTGATGAGGAGAGGTATTTCATTTTCCTGCAGGGAAGCCAGGATAGACACGCTGGGAAGGTATGTCTTCTTGAACTGTGTTGTGGAAAATAAATCTCTGGTGATAGCAAATGTTTACATTCCTCCTCCGTTCAAAACAGATACCATGTTAGACCTGTTGGAATTTGTGGATAGTATGGTGGCTACTCCTATAATAGTGGTGGGGGACTTTAATGCAGTTCTAGATAACAGCATGGATCGGTTCCCGCCCGTGACCCGCGCGGAAAGGGTATCAGAGGGGCGCCTAGGTCAACTTCTTGAAGAGATGGGATGGTGCGATCTGTGGAGATCTCATAACCCAAACACTCGGCAGTACTCCTGCTATTCAGGGTCATATTCTACTCTCTTGCATATTGATATGGCAGTGGGCAACAGTGAAGCCCTGCGATTAACAGGAAATATAGAGTATAGACCAAGGGGAATATTGCATCATTCACCCCTGACCTTAACCCTAAACTAAAGTATTAGATCTAGCCAGAAAAGGTGGACAATAAACCCACTATGGTTGGACCTGATAAGCAGCCCAGCAGAAGTAGCCTCCAAATTAAAAGAGTTTGTAATATTTAACTCAGGTACAGCACCAGCAGGGGTAGTGTGGGATACCCTAAAAGCATACCTTAGGGGACTACTACACCAGCAGGTCACTATAGTGAAGAAAACATCAAGGGATTGGGAGGCAAGGGCCAGTAGGGAAGCCATGGAAGCAGAAGCACAATATGTGTTAGATCCAACCCCTGAAAAACAGGAGCTTTGACTCAACAAACAACAAGAGTATAAAGAAGTAATCAATAGAAGAGCAGAGAATAAGAGACTTTTCCAAAAACAAAACTACTTTGGTGAGGGGGAGAAAGTAGGCCGGATGCTCGCTCTTTTAATTAAGTCTAATTTATCCTCATCGGCCATCTCCTCAATTAAGACACCGGCTGGAAAGATTACATCTGATCCCGCCGAAGTCTTAGAAACTTTTTCTACATTCTATAGTGACCTGTACAGGTCGCGCCAGGGTCCGAACCAGCGTGAGATGGACGGATTCTTAAAAGGGGTAGACCTGCCCGTAATCTCGGAGAGGGATAGGAGAGAGATGGACTCCCCTCTGGCTTTAGAGGAGCTGCAAAAGGCAGTCGCGGAGTTGTCAGGCCAGAAATCTCCGGGCCCGGATGGGCTGCCGCTGGAAATTTATAGGAGATACGGGGAGGTCATGCTCCCGGAGCTCCTAAAAGTGCTGGAGCAGACGATCAAGGATGGAAGGTTGCCCCTATCAATGTCGGAGGCCGATATAGTAGTGATCCCGAAGGAGGGGAAAGATCAATCGGAAGTTTCTTCGTACAGACCGATATCCCTGTTGTGTACAGATGTCAAGATTTTCGCAAGGGTGCTGGCATTCAGATTAAATAAACACATCACAAAACTTGTGCACCAGGACCAATCGGATTTATCCCCGGCCGCTCCACTAGCACAAATATCAGAAGGGCTTATCTGAATCTTCAGGTACCAACAGACAACGCGGGATCCAGAGCTATATTGTCTTTGGACGCTGCCAAGGCCTTCGATAGCCTGGAATGGGAATATCTCTGGAGGGTGCTAGAGAAGTTCGGATTCGGCCCTGTATTTATTAGCTGGTTAGAAATCCTATACAACCATCCAAGGGCAAGGCTCAAGATTAGGGATGAGCTTCGTGTTCGAGTCGAACCCATGTTCGACTCGAACATCGGCTGTTCGGTCGTTCGCCGAATTGCGAACGATATGGGCCGTTCGCGCCAAATTCGTGTGGCGCGTCACGGCCCATAATTCACTGCGGCATCGCAGTGCATTGCTTGCTGATGATTGGCCAAGCATGCACTATGACCCGCATGCTTGGCAAATCACAGCGCCGCCTGAACAGAGAGCCGTAATTGGCCAAAGCCAAGGAGGCTTTGGCCAATTATGGCTCAGGGGATTTAGTACACGCCCCACACTATAAGGCCCTGTGCAGTGTGTTCCGGTGTGCTTAGAGAGGGAGAGAGACAGTGTCATTTCATTTAAGTTAGCTAGATTAGACAGGACAGTCAGTCAGTCAGCTGCACTTAAAGTGTATTGTGTGTATATATGCATCCCAGGTGTTGCATATGTATATATATATATATATACATATATATACACACACACTGTATTCAGTTTAGCTAGATCCGTTCCTGTTATCTTCTAGACTATTTACATTTAGTGCAGTGCGTCCTGCTCACAGTGTTCAGCTAGATCCGTTCCTGTTATCTTCCTACTGACAGGCAGGCTTGTCTTGTTACAGTATATAAAGCTACCTGAAGAAAATTACTGGTGTTCTTTTGATCCTATTAGTACAACGGTCAGGCAGCTAGTCTTTTTACATTTCGTACAGTGCGTCCTGCTCACAGTGTTCAGCTAGATCCGTTCCTGTTATCTTGCTACTGACAGGCAGGCTTGTCTTGTTACAGTATATAAAGCTACCTGAAGAAAATTACTGGTGTTCTTTTGATCCTATTAGTACCACGGTCAGGCAGCTAGACTATTTATAGTTAGTGCAGTGCGTCCTGCTCACAGTGTTCAGCTAAACCTACAAGTTAGTGGGGTGCGTCCACCTCACAGTGTTCAGCTAAAGCTACCTGTAGAAGGTTGGTGGTGTTCTCATACTACAGGCAGGCAGTTGATTTTGCTAGCTGCAGTATATAATATATATATATATATATATATATATATATATATATATATATATATATATATATATATATATATATATATATATATATATATATATATATATATATATATATATATATATATATATATATATATATATATATATATATATATCCCAGCTTAGTGCAGCTACAGGCCATTAGTATGTCTGGAAGGCCAAGAAGGAGAGGCAGACAGTCACAAGCCAAAAAGAGAGGGCAAGTAGGCTCTGTGTCTAGTGCTGGTCGTGGAGACGGTGCATCCTCATCAGCACGTGGCCATGGGACACGCTTGGCCTTTTTTTCGGCAGCTGGCCGTGTTGAGCCGCAACATGCGGAAGACTTGGTCGAGTGGATGACCAAGCCGTCCTCATCCTCCTCATCCTCTCTCACCCATGCCCAGGGTGCTTTGTCTGGCAAAGCAGCGGCCTCTTCCCTCGGCTCAATGTCATCAGTGACTCCTTCCCTAGCTCCACCATGTCCTCCTGAGGAGTCCCTCGAACTGTTTGCCCACAGTGTTGGGTACATGCTCCAGGAGGATGCCCAGCGTTTGGAAGGCTCTGATGATGATACTGAGCTCGATGAAGGCAGTAACAGGAGCACGGACAGAGGGGGTGCCCAAGAAGGACAGCAATCTGGCAGTCATGCTCCCCCTGCTGCAGCATACTGTCAGGTTTACTCCAGTGATGAGGAGGGAGGGGATGATGAGGTCACTGACTCAACGTGGGTGCCTGATAGGAGAGAGGAGGAGGAGGAGGAGGCGGCACATCACCAACGAGGCAGGATGCCCTCCAGGGGCCAGCCTAAGGGCAGCACATTGACTGCATCACATGTGCAGGGCGCTGCAGTCTCTGCGCGTTATTCAAAAAGTTCTTTGGTGTGGGCCTTTTTTGAGACGAGTGCATCAGATCGCACCGCTGCTATTTGCAACATATGTCTCAAGCGTATCTCGCGTGGCCAAAACATCTCCCGCTTGGGTACCACATGCTTGACCAGACATATGTTGACCTGCCATGCAGTTTGTTGGCAAGCGCATCTAAAAGACCCACACCAAAGAACAAAGAGGACCTCTCCTTGCTCCTCATCAGCTGAGATTTCCAACCCCACTAGACCTTCAGTCCTCTCTGAGACCCTCACAGAGAGGAATGAAGGTGTAGAATTAGGTGTGTCACAGCCAAGTACTTGTGGGCAATCTGTTTTTGGTACACCGACGTCAGATTGTACTAGGCAAATTTCCCTGCCCCAGCTGCTGCACCGCCGAAAGAAGTTTGCTCCCAGCCATCCACATGCCCAGCGGTTGAATGCTAGCTTGGCAAAATTGCTAGCACTTCAACTGCTGCCTTTTCAGTTGGTAGACTCTGCCCCCTTCCGTGAGTTTGTGGAATGTGCGGTTCCTCAGTGGCAGGTACCCAAACGCCACTTTTTCTCACGGAAGGCGATTCCAGCTCTCTACCGGCATGTGGAAGGCAATGTCCATGCCTCGCTGGACAGGGCGGTCAGCGGTAAGGTGCATATTACCGCTGACTCATGGTCCAGCAGGCATGGACAGGGACGTTACCTAAGTTTCACGGCGCATTGGGTGACTCTGCTGGCAGCTGGGAAGGATGCAGGACAAGGTGCAGTAGTGTTGGAGGTTGTTCCGCCACCACGCCTCCAAAATGCTAATGATTGTAACACACCTCTCTCCTCCACCCCCTCCTCTTCTTCTTCCTCCATGGCCTCTTCCTCGGAACCAGCGGTGCTCCGTAGTCATTCAAGGGGCTACGCAAGTATGCAGGCCAAAAGATGCCATGCGGTGTTTGAGCTGGTGTGCTTGGGGGACAGGAGCCACACTGGGGAAGAGGTTCTGTCAGCTCTGTAGGGGCAGGTTCAGAGGTGGTTGACGCCACGCCAACTTAAGGCAGGAATGGTGGTTTGCGACAATGGCACCAACCTCCTCTCTGCCCTCCGACAGGGACAAATGACCCATGTGCCCTGTTTGGCTCACGTCCTTAACTTGGTGGTGCAGCAGTTCTTGGGCAGGTACCCGGGCTTACAAGATGTCCTGAGGCAGGCCAGGAAAGTCTGTGTGCATTTCCGCTGGTCATATAATGCCAGTGCTCGGCTGACAGACCTCTAAAAAAGGAGTTTAACCTGCCCAAGAACCGCCTAATCTGTGACAAGCCCACCAGGTGGAACTCAACGTTGGCCATGCTGCAGCAGCTGCACACGCAGCAGAGGGCCATCAATGAGTACTTGTGCGACTATGGCACCAGGACAGGGTCAGGGGAGCTTGGTTTTTTTTCCCCACGCCAGTGGGCCATGATCAGGGATGCATGCACTGTCCTGTCACCATTTGAGGAGGCCACGAGGATGGTGAGCAGTGACAGTGCATGCATTAGTGACACTGTCCTCCTTGTCCACCTGTTGGAGCACACGCTGCGTGGAATAATGGACAGGGCACTTGAGGCAGAACAGAGGCAGGAAGAGGAGGACTTCCTTAGCTCTCAAGGCCCCCTTTATCCAGACAGTGTTCCTGCGTGCCCGTCGATCACACAGGAAGAGGACGAGGAGGAGGAGGAGGAGGAGGAGGAGGAGGAGGAGGAAGATTGTGTCAGTATGGAGGTGGAGCCTGGCACTCAGCATCAGCAGCAGTCTTTAAGGGATCAGTCCCAAGAAACACATGGAATGTACGTGGCTGGGAGGAGGTGGCTGCGGACCATGTCGTCCTTAGTGACCCAGAGGACTCCGTACCGAATGCCTCAGCAAACCTACGCTGCATGGCCTCCCTGATCCTGCAAAGCCTGCGTAAGGATCCTCGTATTCGTGGTATCAAGGAGAAGGACCAATACTGGCTGGCAAACCTCCTTGATCCATGTTACAAGGGTAAGGTTGCGGACCTTATCTTGCCATCGCAGAGGGAGCAGAGGATGAAACATCTTCGGGAGGCCTTGCAGAAAGGTCCGTGCAATGCGTTCCCAGAGACTGGGAGGTTACAAACTCCTGTTTCTGGACAACGTGTTGCTGAGGCTTCGATCAGTCAAATAAGGAGCGGTGGAGAAGGTGGCCGTCTGACCGATGCGTTCAGACAATTTTTTGGTCCGCAGCCCCAAGGTATGATCGGTTCCAGCAACCATCGCCAGCGTCTGTTTTACATGGTGCAGGAATACCTAGGGGCAAGATCAGACTTGGACACCTTTCCCACCAAAAATCCTCTGGGTTACTGGGTCTTGAGGATGGATCACTGGCCAGAGCTTGCACAGTATGCAATTGAGCTACTGGCCTGTCCTGCATCCAGCGTTCTTTCGGAACGCACATTCAGTGCTGCTGGAGGCGTGGTAACCGATCACAGGGTGCGTCTGTCCACCGACTCGGTCGATCGACTGACCTTCATAAAAATGAATCAGTCTTGGATCACCACCAGCTACCAAGCACCTGATGCTGATGTAACCGAATAATTTTTTTTGAAATCTCAGATCCCTTCAAAGACTGCCTATGCTGATGCTGAGTGACTATCCCTGAGTAATTATCCTCTTCCTCCTCAATCATCACGCTGATAGCTTGTAAGAACATCTTTGGTTCTGGGGGCCACCACCAGTGCCTAAGGCACAATTTTTCAGCCCCTGTTTAACAGGGGCGTGTAATTACAATTTTTGATGTAATACTTTGCAGCAGGGCTCGTTCCTGCATTCCAACTAGAGTGTCTGTGAGGGGTTGCAGTGTTGTGGCCCCAGCACCAGTGCCTAAGGCCTAATTTTTTAGCTCCTGTTCAACAGGGGCATGTAATTACAATTCTTGATCTAATGTTTCACAGCAGGGCCCTGTGAGGGCTTACAGTGTTGTGGCCACAGCAACACCTAAGGCCCAAATTTCTGCTGAGTATATAGGGCAGGACCCTACATTCAAACATCTAACTTACAAACGACTCCTACTTGCAAACGGAAGGAGACAACAGGAAGTGAGATGAAATCTACCCCTAGGAAGGGAAATTCTCTCCTGTAAGAGTTAATATGGGAAAAAAAATTCTCCTTTCCACTGATGCTTTCCAATCCTTGTTCCACAAAAAAACCCAAATTTTCAAAAAACATTTTTCATTGGGACAAAAAGTGAGGCGAAATCTTCCGAAGAGGAGGAAAGACAGCAAAACAAATGTCACAGGGGTGATAACCCTTCCCTATGTTTTCCAAAAAGCTTAAAAAAGATTTTTTGGCTGGAGCTAAACACGTTAAAAATGTACCCGTTCAAAATTACAAACAGATTCTACTTAACAACAAACCTACAGTCCCTGTCTTGTTTGCACCGCCTGTATACTGCTGTTCAGAGTATATAGGGCCTCGTGGCCCCACACCTTTCCTTATTTTAATTTGGGTGCGGGGTTCCCCTTAATATCCATACAAGACCCAAAGGGCCTGGTAATGGACTGGGGGGTACCCATGCTGTTTGTCTCACTGATTTTCATCCATATTGCCATGACCCGACATTACATTAAACCCGCAAGCAGTTTTAAATGAGATTTTTTCCTTTAAAAATGACATTTGGTGCAGGGACTGTTCTAAACACGGGAAACACGCGTCACTTTACAGGCATACTATAGACACCCCCCAGGTACGATATTTAAAGGAATATTTCACTTTTTTTTTTTTTACTTTAAGCATCATTAAAATCACTGCTCCCGAAAAAACGGACGTTTTTAAAAGTTTTTTTTGCATTGATACATGTCCCCTGGGGTAGGACCCGGATCCCCAAACCCTTTTTAGGACAATACCATGCAAATTAGCCTTTAAAATGAGCACTTTTGATTTCGAACGTTCGAGTCCCATAGACGTCAATGGGGTTCTAACGTTCGTGCGAACTTTCGGTCCGTTCGCAGGTTCTGGTGCGAACCGAACTGGGGGGTGTTCGGCTCATCCCTACTCAAGATAAACGGTGAATACTTGGAAAGTTTCCCCCTTGAAAGAGGGACAAGACAGGGGTGCCCCCTGTCTCCTTTGCTGTTTGTCTTGGCCATGGAGCCACTAGCGGGAGCAGTGAGATCTGAAATACAGGGATTTCAAAGAAAAGGGAGGGAAGAGAGAATAGCGCTTTTCGCAGACGACATTCTTCCTGGGGGACATGACCTCCTCACTGAAGAAAGTGACGCAGCTAGTGGAGGACTTCGGAAAATTCTCAGGATTAGCTATTAACTGGGAGAAGTCATCGCTCCTACCGGTTGATCTATTGGCTAATCCTACCTCGATGTGTCTGCCTCAATTGAAGGCTACAGGGAAAATTAAATATCTTGGCGTTGTGCTGTCCAAGGACCCCCGTGCATTTATTGAGGACAATTTGGTCCCTCTCTTAATTAAATTCAAGAGAAAATGTGATACATGGAGCAGACTCCCTTTGTCTGTGGCGGGTTGAGCCAATTTGATAAAAATGGTTTGGATGCCGCAGTTGCTATATCTACTCCACAACTTCCCTATTTGGATTGGGGAGAAGTGGTTTCAAAAGATCCAATCCCTCTTTAGGGAGCTAATATGGAAAAAAAGGCAGGCCAGGATCGGCCTACAAAAACTGCAGCGCCCTGACACAAAGGGGGGACTGGGGGTTCCCCAACCGTTTATCTATTTCCTGGCAGCCCAATTGCAGCAATTGGGTGGATGTGCCACCGAAGGAGGGGGAAGCAATAATGTTAAAATTATTCTACAGGGGAATTCACACAGCTCATTAGCGGGAGCACTGGAGGCAGATTCACTGCAAGGAGAAATCCCGACATTCAAAATGATCACTAGGGCTTGGCAGACAGCTAAGAAAATAATGGGGTATAAAGGAATATCAGAGTACTCGCCAAAGTGGAACAACAAGCAATTGCACGAATTACTAACAGTCAATATGAATAAGACGTGGGTAAGGTGTGGGATAAGTCGGCTGACACAACTATATGAAGGAGATACTCTGAAATCTTTTGGGGATCTGAGACATGAGTATGGGATACCAAACCAGGTATTTTATAGCTATCTACAGATTAGGCATGCCTTGAGTAAGCAGTTCAGCAGACAACCCCCAATATGGTGCAGGATTTTACTACTACAAACAATAATTAAGTCAGAGACCACCAAGGGCTAAATCACACAGATATACACCCAACTAACAGAGAGAAGAAATATGAAGGTAGGCCTATCGGGGGGAAGGGACAAGTGGGTGGCCGATGTGGGGGAGATAACGGACGAACAGTGGAAGAGGATTCTTGAACTTGGATCAGAGGTGTCGGTTTCTCCCTCACAAAAAGCCTCCCACCTGATATTGCTGCATAGATCCTACTATACACCAAAAAAGCTGTTTATGCTTGGTCGTAGAATTAATGATGAGTGCCCTAGATGCAGAGGAACAGGCGACCTAATCCTTCTGGTCTGGAGGTGCCCAAAACTTGTTAGGTACTGGACGGAGATTCTAAAGAAAATAAATACCACGTTTAGAGTTAATTTAGAGCTTGATCCAAAGATCTGCGTGTTGGGCCATGTTAATAATGGGATGAGGGACAGAAGCACAGCCGTAGCAATAGCAAGATGCTTGTTTCAAGCAAGAAAATTAATATAAAATGGGAGCTATTCCTGCGCTACCAAATTGGAAAAAAGAAGTGAAACAACCGAACAAAATATGGGGACTGCAGGGAACATGTGCAACTGGACAGCTGCACGCACCAAGACAAGGGCCCAAACAAAAGCCCAAAACAATTGAACCAAAAAAAAAAAGGGGGGGGGAGGGTGCTGCGCTAACCAGAAAGTTTCTATATATGGTCATTTACTAATGCTCAAAACCCTTGTGATGTAAGAAAAGCATCAGTGAAATAGGATAAAAAAATCGTATATAGAAATCGCATGAGTATAGAGTGTTAAAAATCGCAAAGGTTAGTGTAATAACTAAAAACCTTGTGGAATAAGAAAAGGCAATATAAATATATGTTGGTCCAAAGAAGTGATAAAAAATAAATTAATATGAACAATAAAACATATGTCTAAAATCATCTGATCAAATAAGTGAGTATTACCAACCAAATATATCAAGGTGCTGGTGCTCTAGTGACTTAAGTACGATTATGCAGACTAATAAATCTCATATCATAAAGTGCATGGATGAATGAAATTAAATATATAATTAAATAAATAGTAAATAATAAATAAATCCAGTGGGAAACAAGGAATAATCACCAAATCCTAGTGGTGAAAAAAGTACGGTGTGTAAAGTCCGGTGTGGATGGTCAAATAAATAAATATAATGATCCAATCAGATTGCTAGTGTCCAAAGATAATATATGTCCTATTAGTGAAACCAACAAATACGTGCAAAAAACAAATCTTATCAATGGTGCACAAAAAACAGTGCTCAAAAAACGGCAATAGATGACAGTGGGGTGATGGTATGAAAAAACACTCTGTGTCCTCTTCGTGCAGCATGCGCTAGTGTAGGTAATGGCCCCTTACCTAGCGGTGCTAGGTCAACCGCATAATGAGTTGTTTAACCATAGGATCCTGGGTCTCTACTGCGTCTTTATATCCACGCTTGCCGACTCTGCGAGATCCTATTGACAGCTGGGTGTATATGGCTATGGTCCCAGCTGGGGTCCTGGGACAGTGCGGGTCCTAGCTCCTCCTCCACATCTCAGATGTATATAAAATATATAGGACAAGGTACCCAATAGTGAAGTATGTTTTCAAAGGGGTCGCTTTATTTGCATAAACATATAAAAAGAGTACTCACATTGAACAGTTTCGTATCACAGCCTCTATCCTTCGAGCACAGCGAGCTCGTAATGCTTACAGCAGTAAAAACAGAATAGGTTTGTTTTTACTGCTGTAAGCATTACGAGCTCGCTGCTCGTAGGATAGAGGCTGTGATACGAAACTGTTCAATGTGAGTACTCTTTTTATATGTTTATGCAAATAAAGCAACCCCTTTGAAAACATACTTCACTATTGGGTACCTTGTCCTATATATTTTATATACATCTGAGATGTGGAGGAGGAGCTAGGACCCGCACTGTCCCAGGACCCCAGCTGGGACCATAGCCATATACACCCAGCTGTCAATAGGATCTCGCAGAGTCGGCAAGCGTGGATATAAAGACGCAGTAGAGACCCAGGATCCTATGGTTAAACAACTCATTATGCGGTTGACCTAGCACCGCTAGGTAAGGGGCCATTACCTACATTAGCGCATGCTGCACGAAGAGGACACAGAGTGTTTTTTCATACCATCACCCCACTGTCATCTATTGCCGTTTTTTGAGCACTGTTTTTTGTGCACCATTGATAAGATTTGTTTTTTGCACGTATTTGTTGGTTTCACTAATAGGACATATATTATCTTTGGACACTAGCAATCTGATTGGATCATTATATTTATTTATTTGACCATCCACACCGGACTTTACACACCGTACTTTTTTCACCACTAGGATTTGGTGATTATTCCTTGTTTCCCACTGGATTTATTTATTATTTACTATTTATTTAATTATATATTTAATTTCATTCATCCATGCACTTTATGATATGAGATTTATTAGTCTGCATAATCGTACTTAAGTCACTAGAGCACCAGCACCTTGATATATTTGGTTGGTAATACCCCCTATTTTGATCAGATGATTTTAGACATATGTTTTATTGTTCATATTAATTTATTTTTATCACTTCTTTGGATCAACATATATTTATATTGCCTTTTCCTATTCCACAAGGTTTTTAGTTATTACACTAACCTTTGCGATTTTTAACACTCTATACTCATGCGATTTCTATATACGATTTTTTATCCTATTTCACTGATGCTTTTCTTACATCACAAGGGTTTTGAGCATTAGTAAGTGACCATATATAGAGACTTTCTGGTTAGCGCAGCACCCCCCCCCCCCTTTTTTTTCAGAAAATTAATAGCACAAGCCTGGCAATCAAAAACACCCCCAACCCCGGTAGCCTGGGTTGGAACTGTCAATTCTACAATATGGAGCGAAAGGACATTCTACACAAGGCTAGGCAACTACAACACGTTCGTGAAGCAATGGAACCCGTGGATCCAAGCAATGCCATGCTCTTTACCAGTGCTATTTTAGTGCTGAGAACAATTGTCTTTCTACCATGGCAGAGAAGTTGTATTAGGCATAGTATAGAATCTTGAAGCCAAGAGAAAACAACAAAAAGAATAATAGCCTGATACAAGCTGTGCCTCGGAATAATTAGGGTGGGTCATTGGGGGGTGGGAGGGGGAAGATTTATTAGGCTGAAAAGCAATAATGTACAGTCATGTATAGTAATAATAAGAGATTGTGTGGCCGGCTGGCCGGGATGTATAAAGCAGGGGTTTTTCGTGCTACACTCTTGTATTATTGTAATCACTCATATATGGAATGCACAAAGCAAAAGAAAAGTCTGAAAGGCCACAATGATGTGACTCGGCAAGAGACATATATGACCATCAATCTGAAAGCTGTCTCTGTATTAAGTTAACTGAAGTGGCAGGAAAAAAAAAAAGAAGTGCATTTCACTTATAGAAATCGCCACTTTGAGAAAGAGCCAAGTTGCAAATGCTTCCCCCAAGAGAAGCTTAAATATATACTGATAGGGGGTAGGGTGTGGGCGGATTTCAATTAGCAATCAAGAGGTTATAAAGCTTGGCTGGTTAATAGGGCAAAATTCTTAAGTCAAAAACAGACTAGCAAGAAGGCACTAAGGTTAAGAGGGCCATAATTTTGGGTAAGACAAGGGAGATAATAAAGCATTGTAATGTGGACAGGTCTACAGACAGTTAAGTAAAAATAACATACCAGCATTATTAGAGACACATAAGAAAAAAGATAGCAGTATTTCAGTTTTTGGCTGGAGTTGCAGCAGTAGGAGCATACCAGAGTTAAGAGACATAGGAGACAGTTTTAACTAATGCGATTCTGGCTGGAGTTGTAGCAGTAGGAGAATACCGGAGTTAAGAGACATAGGAGACAGTTTTCACTAATGCGATTCTGGCTGGAGTTGTAACAGTAGGAGCATACCTGTGGAAGGACAAAGATGATATTTTCAGATTAGACAGTCAGATGATGAGTGATAAGTGCAGAGTCAGAAGTGCATTTCACTTATAGAAATCGCCACTTTGAGAAAGAGCCAAGTTGCAAATGTGTACCCCCTGCAAATGCTTCCCCCAAGAAAAGCTTAAATATATACTGATAGGGGGTAGGGTGTGGGCGGATTTCAATTAGCAATCAAGAGGTTATAAAGCTTGGCTGTTTAATAGGGCAAAATTCTTAAGTCACAAACAGACTAGCAAGAGGGCACTAAAGTTAAGAGGGCCATAATTTTGGGTAAGACAATGGACATAATAAAGCATTGTAATGTGGACAGGTCTACAGACAGTTAAGTAAAAATAACATACCAGCATTATTAGCCACTTGCCGACCACCTCAAGCCTATATACGTGAGCAGAATGGCACAGGCAGGCAAAATCACGTACCCATACGTGATTGCCTTCCCGCGGGCGGGGGGTCCGATCGGACCCCCCCGGTGCCAGCGGCGGTCGACATTTGTCTGGGAGCGATCAGAGATGAGGGGGAGGCCATCCAATCGTGCCCCCCCTCGCGATCGCTCCCAGCCAATGAGAAACATCACCCGCCTCTGTATAGTACACAGAGGCAGAGGATGTGATGTCATCTCTTGATTCGCCGTCAGCATTTTATAGCGACAGGGACCCCCATATACTATCTAATAAATGTTTTAACCCCTTGATTGCCCCCTAGTTAACCCTTTCACCACTGATCACTGTATAACCGTTACGGGTGATGCTGGTTAGTTCGTTTATTTTTTATAGTGTCAGGGTACCCGCCATTTATTACCGAATAAAGGTTTAGCCCCCTGATTGCCCGGCGGTGATATGCGTCGCCCCAGGCAGCGTCAGATTAGCGCCAGTACCGCTAACACCCACGCACGCAGCATACGCCTCCCTTAGTGGTATAGTATCTGAACTAGGGATGAGCCGAACACCCCCCTGTTCGGTTCGCACCAGAACATGCGAACAGGAAAAAAGTTCGCTCGAACATGCGAACACCGTTAAAGTCTATGGGACACGAACATGAATAATCAAAAGTGCTAATTTTAAAGGCTTATATGCAAGTTATTGTCATAAAAAGTGTTTGGGGACCTGGGTCCTGCCCCAGGGGACATGGATCAATGCAAAAAAAGTTTTAAAAACGGCCGTTTTTTCAGGAGCAGTGATTTTAATAATGCTTAAAGTCAAACAATAAAAGTGTAATATCCCTTTAAATTTCGTACCTGGGGGTGTCTATAGTATGCCTGTAAAGGGGCGCACGTTTCCTGTGTTTAGAACAGTCTGACAGCAAAATGACATTTCGAAGGAAAAAAACCCATTTAAAACTACCCGCGGCTATTGCATTGCCGACAATACACATAGAAGTTCATTGATAAAAACGGCATGGGAATTCCCCACAGGGAAACCCCGAACAAAAATTAAAAAAAAAAAAAATGACGTGGGGGGGTCCCCCTAAATTCCATACCAGGCCCTTCAGGTCTGGTATGGATTTTAAGGGGAACCCCGCGCCAAAAAAGAAAAAAAAAACGGCGTGGGGTTCCCCAAAAAATCCATACCAGACCCTTATCCGAGCACGCAACCTGGCAGGCCGCAGGAAAAGAGGGGGGGACGAGAGTGCGCCCCCCCCTCCTGAACCGTACCAGGCCACATGCCCTCAACATTGGGAGGGTGCTTTGGGGTAGCCCCCCAAAACACCTTGTCCCCATGTTGATGAGGACAAGGGCCTCATCCCCACAACCGTGGCCGGTGGTTGTGGGGGTCTGCAGGCGGGGGGCTTATCGGAATCTGGAAGCCCCCTTTAACAAGGGGACCCCCAGATCCCGGCCCCCCCCTGTGTGAAATGGTAAGGGGGTACTTACCCCTACCATTTCACTAAAAAAGTGTCAAAATAGTTAAAAATGACAAGAGACAGTTTTTGACAATTCCTTTATTTAAATGCTTCTTCTATCTTCCTTCATCTTCTTCTTCTTCTGGTTCTTCTGGCTCTTCTGGTTCTTCCTCCGGCGTTCTCGTCCAGCATCTCCTCCGCGGCGTCTTCTATCTTCTTCTCCTCGGGCCGCTCCGCACCCATGGCATGAGGGGAGGCTCCCGCTCTTCTCTTCATCTTCTTCTTCATCCTCTTCTCTTCTTCATCTTCTTCATCTTCTTCATCTTCTCTTCTTAATTTTCTTCTGCGGGCCGCTCCGCATCCATGCATGGAGGGAGGCTCCCGCTGTGTGACGGCGTCTCCTCGTCTGACGGTTCTTAAAAAACGGGGGGCGGGGCCACCCGGTGACCCCGCCCCCCTCTGACGCACGGGACATGACGGGACTTCCCTGTGGCATTCCCCGTGATGTCACAGGGAAGTCCCGTCAAGTCACCGTGCGTCAAAGGGGGGCGGGGTCACCGGGTGGCCCCGCCCCCCGTTATTTAAGAACCGTCAGACGAGGAGACGCCGTCACACAGCGGGAGCCTCCCTCCAAGCATGGATGCGGAGCGACCCGCAGAAGAAAATTAAGAAGAGAAGATGAAGATGAAGAAGATAAGGAATATGAAGAAGAGAAGAGGATGAAGAAGAAGATGAAGAGAAGAGCGGGAGCCTCCCCTCATGCCATGGGTGCGGAGCGGCCCGAGGAGAAGAAGATAGAAGACGCCGCAGAGAAGATGCTGGACGAGAACGCCGGAGGAAGAACCAGAAGAGCCAGAAGAACCAGAAGAAGAAGAAGATGAAAAAAAGATAGAAGAAGCATTTAAATAAAGGAATTGTCAAAAACTGTCTCTTGTCATTTTTAACTATTTTGACACTTTTTTAGTGAAATGGTAGGGGTAAGTACCCCCTTACCATTTCACACAGGGGGGGGGGGGGGCAGGATCTGGGGGTCCCCTTGTTAAAGGGGGCTTCCAGATTCCGATAAGCCCCCCGCCCGCAGACCCCCACAACCACCGGCCACGGTTGTGGGGATGAGGCCCTTGTCCTCATCAACATGGGGACAAGGTGTTTTGGGGGGCATGTGGCCTGGTACGGTTCAGGAGGGGGGGCCGCACTCTCGTCCCCCCCTCTTTTCCTGCGGCCTGCCAGGTTGCGTGCTCGGATAAGGGTCTGGTATGGATTTTTGGGGGAACCCCACGCCGTTTTTTTTTTTTTTTTGGCGCGGGGTTCCCCTTAAAATCCATACCAGACCTGAAGGGTCTGGTATGGAATTTATGGGGAACCCCACGTCATTTTTTTTTTTACATTTTGGCCGGGGTTCCCCTTAATATCCATACCAGACCTGAAGGGCCTGGTATGGAATTTAGGGGGACCCCCCATCGTCATTTTTTTTTTTTTTAATTTTGGTTCGGGGTTTCCTTGTGGGGAATTCCCATGCCGTTTTTATCAATGAACTTTTATGTGTATTGTCGGACCGGCAATTCATTAATAGCCGCGGGTAGTTTTAAATGAGTTTTTTCCTTCAAAATGTCATTTTGCTGTCAGACTGTTCTAAACACGGGAAACATGCGCCCCTTTACAGGCATACTATAGACACCCCCCAGGTACGAAATTTAAAGGGATATTACACTTTTATTGTTTGACTTTAAGCATTAATAAAATCACTGCTCCTGAAAAAACTTCCGTTTTTAAAACTTTTTTTTGCATTGATACATGTCCCCTGGGGCAGGACCCGGGTCCCCAAACACTTTTTATGACAATAACTTGCATATAAGCCTTTAAAATTAGCACTTTTGATTTCTCCCATAGACTTTTAAAGGGTGTTCCGCGGCATTCGAATTTGCCGCGAACACCCCAAATTGTTCGGTGTTCGGCGAACTTACTAACAGCCAATGTTCGAGTCGAACATGAGTTCGACTCGAACTCGAAGCTCATCCCTAATCTGAATGGATCAATATCTAATCTATACTAGCGTCCCCAGCAGTTTAGGGTTCCCAAAAACGCAGCATTAGCGGAATCAGAGCAGATACCTGCTAGCACCTGCATTTTGCCCCTTTGCCCGGCCCAGCCCACACAAGTGCAGTATCGATCGATCACTGTCACTTACAAAACACTAAACGCATAACTGCAGCGTTCGCAGAGTCAGGCCTGATCCCTGCGATCGCTAACAGTTTTTTTGGTAGCATTTTGGTGAACTGGCAAGCACCAGCACCAGCCCGCAGCGTCAGGTTAATGCCAGTAGCGCTAACACCCACGCACGCACCGTACACCTCCCTTAGTGGTATAGTATCTGATCGGATCAATATCTGATCAGATCTATACTAGGGTCCCCAGCAGTTTAGGGTTCCCAAAAACGCAGTGTTAGCGGGATCAGCCCAGATACCTGCTAGCACCTGCGTTTTGCCCCTCCGCCCGGCCCAGCCCAGCCCACCCAAGTGCAGTATCGATCGATCACTGTCACTTACAAAACACTAATTGCATAACTGCAGCGTTCGCAGAGTCAGGCCTGATCCCTGCGATCGCTAACAGTTTTTTTTTGTAGCGTTTTGGTGAACTGGCAAGCACCAGTGGCCTAGTACACCCCGGTCATAGTCAAACCAGCACTGCAGAAACACTTGGTGACGTGGCGAGTCCCATAAGTGCAGTTCAAGCTGGTGAGGTGGCAAGCACAAGTAGTGTCCAGCTGCCACCAAGAAGAAGACAAACAGGCCCGTCGGGCCCATAATGCCCTTCCTGCTGCATTCACCAATCCTAATTGGGAACCCACCACTTCTGCAGCACCCGTACTTCTCCCATTCACATTCCCAACCAAATGCAGTCGGCTGCATGAGAAGCATTTTAATGTCCTCCCGAGTACCCCTACCCAACGAACCCCCCCCAAAAAAAGATGTTGTGTCTGCAGCTAGCGCGGATATAGGCGTGAAACCCGCTATTATTGTACCTCCTGTCCTGACAATCCTGGTCTTTGCATTGGTGAATGTTTTGAAGGCTACCATTCACTAGTTGAGTATTAGCGTAGGGTACAGCATTGCACAGACTAGGCACACTTTCACAGGGTCTCCCAAGATGCCATCGCATTTTGGGAGACCCGAACCTGGAACCGGTTACAGTTATAAAAGTTACAGTTAAAAAAAAAAGTGTAAAAAAAAAAAAAAAAACACAAACAAAAATATAAAAAAAAAAAAATAGTTGTCGTTTTATTGTTCTCTCTCTCTTTTCTCTCTATTGTTCTGCTCTTTTTTACTGTATTCTATTCTGCAATGTTTTATTGTTATTATGTTTTATCATGTTTGCTTTTCAGGTATGCAATTTTTTATACTTTACTGTTTACTGTGTTTTATTGTTAACCATTTTTTTGTCTTCAGGTACGCCATTCACGACTTTGAGTGGTTATACCAGAATGATGCCTGCAGGTTTAGGTATCATTCTTTTCAGCCAGCGGTCGGCTTTCATGTAAAAGCAATCCTAGCGGCTAATTAGCCTCTCGACTGCTTTTACAAGCCGTGGGAGGGAATGCCCCCCCACCATCTTCCATGTTTTTCTCTGGCTTTCCTGTCTCAACAGGGAACCTGAGAATGCAGCCGGTGATTCAGCCAGCTGACCATAGAGCTGATCAGAGACCAGAATGGCTCCAAACATCTCTATAGTCTAAGACAGTGTTTCTCAACTCCAGTCCTCAAGGCGCACCAACAGGTCATGTTTTCAGGATTTCCACTACTTTGCACAGGTGATTTGATCAGTTTCACCGCCTTAGTAATTACCACAGCAGTTTCATCTGAGGGAAATCCTGAAAACATGACCTGTTGGTGCGCCTTGAGGACTGGAGTTGAGAAACACTGGTCTAAGAAACCGGAAGCTACGAGCATTTTATGACTTAGATTTCGCCGGATGTAAACAGCACCATTGGAAAATTGGGGAAGCATTTTATCACACCGATCTTGGTGTGGTCAGATGCTTTGAGGGCAGAGGAGAGATCTAGGGTCTAATAGACCCCAATTTTTTCAAAAAAAAGAGTACCTGTCACTACCTATTGCTATCATAGGGGATATTTACATTCCCTGAGATAACAATAAAAATGATTTAAAAAAAAAATGAAAGGAACAGTTTAAAAATAAGATAAAAAAGAAAAAAAATAATAAAGAAAAAAAAAAAAAAAGCACCCCTGTCCCCTCTGCTCTCGCGCTAAGGCGAACGCAAGCGTCGGTCTGGCGTCAAATGTAAACAGCAATTGCACCATGCATGTGAGGTATCACCGCGAAGGTCAGATCGAGGGCAGTAATTTTAGCAGTAGATCTCCTCTGTAAATCTAAAGTGGTAACCTGTAAAGGCTTTTAAAGGCTTTTAAAAATGTATTAAATTTGTTGCCACTGCACGTTTGTGTGCAATATTAAAGCATGTCATGTTTGGTATCCATGTACTCGGCCTAAGATCATCTTTTTTATTTCATCAAACATTTGGGCAATATAGTGTGTTAGTGCATTAAAATTTTAAAAAGTGTGTTTTTTCCACAAAAAAATGCGTTTGAAAAATCGCTGCGCAAATACTGTGTGAAAAAAAAAAAAGAAACACCCACCATTTTAATCTGTAGGGCATTTGCTTTAAAAAAAAATTATGATGTTTGGGGGTTCAAAGTAATTTTCTTGCAAAAAAAAATAATTTTTTTCATGTAATCAAAAAGTGTCGGAAAGGGCTTTGTCTTCAAGTGGTTAGAAGAGTGGGTGATGTGTGACATAAGCTTCTAAATGTTGTGCATAAAATGCCAAGACAGTTTAAAACCCCCAAAATGACCCCATTTTGGAAAGTAGACACCCAAAGCTATTTGCTGAGAGGCATGTCGAGTCCATGGAATATTTTATATTGTGACACAAGTTGCGGGAAAGAGACAAAATTTTTTTTTTCTTTTTGCACAAAGTTGTCACTTAATGATATATTGCTCAAACATGCCATGGGGATATGTGAAATTACACCCCAAAATACATTCTGTTGCTTCTCCTGAGTATGGGGATACCACATGTGTGGGACTTTTTGGGAGCCTAGCCGCACACGGGACCCCAAAAACCAAGCACCGCCTTCAGGCTTTCTAACGGCGTAAATTTTTGATTTCACTCTTCACTGCCTATCACAGTTTCGGAGGCCATGGAATGCCCAGGTGGCACAAAACCCCCCCAAATGACCCCATTTTGGAAAGAAGACACCCCAAGCTATTTGCTGAGAGGTATAGTGAGTATTTTGCAGACCTCACTTTTTGTCACAATGCTTAGAAAATTGAAAAAAAAAATGTCTGGTCTTTCTTCATTTTCAAAAACAAATGAGAGCTGCAAAATACCATGCCTCTCAGCAAATAGCTTAGGGTGTCTACTTTCCAAAATGGGGTCATTTGGGGGGGGGTTTTGTGCCATCTTGGCATTTTATGGCCTTCAAAACTGTGATAGGTAGTGAGGAGTGAAATCAAAAATTTATGCCCTTAGAAATTCTGAAGGCGGTGCTTGGTTTTCGGGGCCCCGTACGCGGCTAGGCTCCTAAAAAGTCCCACACATGTGGTATCCCCCTACTCAGGAGAAGCAGCTGAATGTATTTTAGGGTGCAATTCCACATATGCCCATGGCCTGTGTGAGCAATATATCATTTAGTGACAACTTTTTGTAAATTTTTTTTTTTTGTCATTATTCAATCACTTGGGACAAAAAAAAAAAAATATTCAATGGGCTCAACATGCCTCTCAGCAATTTCCTTGGGGTGTCTACTTTCCAAAATGGGGTCATTTGGGGGGGGGGGTTTGTACTTCCCTGCCATTTTAGCACCTCAAGAAATGACATAGGCAGTCACAAACTAAAAGCTGTGCAAATTCCAGAAAATGTACCCTAGTTTGTAGACGCTATAACTTTTGCGCAAACCAATAAATATACGCTTATTGACATTTCTTTTACCAAAGACATGTGGCCGAATACATTTTGGCCTAAATGTATGATTAAAATTGAGTTTATTGGATTTTTTTTATAACAAAAAGTAGAAAATATCATTTTTTTTCAAAATTTTCGGTCTTTTTCCGTGTATAGCGCAAAAAATGAAAACCGCAGAGGTGATCAAATACCATCAAAAGAAAGCTCTATTTGTGGGAAGAAAAGGATGCAAATTTCGTTTGGGTACAGCATTGCATGACCGCGCAATTAGCAGTTAAAGTGACGCAGTGCCGAATTGTAAAAAGTGCTCTGGTCAGGCAGGGGGTAAATCCTTCCGGGGCTGAAGTGGTTAGAGACACATAAGAAAAAAGATAGCAGTATTTCAGTTTTTGGCTGGAGTTGCAGCAGTAGGAGCATACCGGAGTTAAGAGACATAGGAGACAGTTTTCACTAATGCGATTCTGGCTGGAGTTGTAGCAGTAGGAGCATACCAGAGTTAAGAGACATAGGAGACAGTTTTCACTAATGCGATTCTGGCTGGAGTTGTAGCAGTAGGAGCATACCAGAGTTAAGAGACATAGGAGACAGTTTTCACTAATGCGATTCGGCTGGAGTTGTAGCAATAAGAGCATACCTGTGGGAGGACAAAGATGATATTTTCAGATCAGACAGTCAGATGATGAGTGATAAGTGCAGAATCAGAAGTGCATTTCACTTATAGAAATCGCCACTTTGAGAAAGAGCCAAGTTGCAAATGTGTACCCCCTGCCTGTAAAAAAATGTATACGACAATGGCACTAACCTTCTCTCCACCCTCCAACAGAGACACTTGACGCATGTTCCATGTTTGGCACAAGTCCTGAATTTGGTGTTGCAGCGGTTCTTGAGCAGGTACCAAGGCTGAAAGGATCTCCTGAGGCGGGCCAGAAAAGTCTGTGGTCATTTCCGCCGGTCATACTGTACAATTCCGATGCTCGGCTGGCTGACATTCAAAGGGAATGCAACCTGCCTACCAACCACCTCATTTGTGACATGCCCACCAGATGGAACTCAACGTTGGCAATGCTGCAGTGGCTGCACACACAGCAGAGGGCCATCAATGAGTACCTGTGTAAGTATGGCACCAGGACAGGGTTAGGGGAGCTTGGCTTCTTTTTGCTATGCCAGTGGCTACTGATCAGGAATGCATGCACTGTCCTGTCACCATTTGAGGAGACCACAAGGATGGTGAGCAGCAACAATGCATGCATCAGTGACACTGTCCCCCTTGTCCACCTGTTGGAGCACACGCTGGAATAATGGACAGCACACTGGACAGCACACAGCACATAATGGACAGTGACACTGTCCCTCTAGTCTTCCTGTTGGAGCACTCACTTCATGCAATCATGGACAGGGCACTTGAGGCAGAACAGCGGGAGGGAGAGGAGGACTTCCTTACCTCTCAAGGCCCCTTTATCCAGGATAGCATTCTTGCAGGCCTGCCAAATACACAGGAAGAAGAGGAGGAGGAGGAGGAGGAGGTTTGTGTCAGCATGGATGTAGAGGAAAACACTCAGCAGCAGTCTTCAAGAGATGGTTTTCAGTCCCCAGAAACTCAAGGAGTTGTAGTTACGGATCAGGTGATCCTTAGTGACCCAGAGGACTCAGATCGAATGCCTCTGCAAACTTACGCTGCATGGCCTCCCTGATTCTGCAAAGCCTGTGAAAGGACCCTAAGATTTGTGGTATCAAGGAGAGGGATCATTACTGGCTGGCAACCCTTCTTGATCCATGTTACAAGGGTAAGGTTGCAGAGAGCTATCAAGCACCTGATGCTGATGTAACTGATTGAATTTGCTATGGATGTGGGATCCCTTGAAGACTGTCTATGCTGACTATCCTATTCCTCCTCAATCTTGATGATGCTAACTTCCAACAATATTTTTGGTTTAGGGCACCACCACCACCACCCAAGGCCCAATGTTCTGCCCCTGTTTAATAGCGGCCTATAATTACAATTCTTGATATAATATTTCACAGCAGGGCCCATTCCTGCACCCAACAAGAGTAACTGTGAGGACTTACAGTGTTGTGGCATCACCACCACCACCCAAGACCCAATTTTTCTGCCCCTGTTTAACAGGGGAACGTAATTACAACTCTTGATATAGTATTTCACAGCAGGGCCTGTTCCTGCGCTCAACAACAGTAATGCCCCGTACACACGGTCGGACTTTGTTCGGACATTCCGACAACAAAATCCACAGATTGGATGTTGGCTCAAACTTGTCTTGCATACACACAGTCACACAAAGTTGTGTACACACGATCGGAATTTCCGACAACAAAATCCGATTTTTGTTGTCGGAAATTTTATATCCTGCTCTCAAACTTTTTGTGTCGGAAAAGCCGATGGAAAATGTCCGATGGAGCCCACACACAGTCGGAATTTCCGACAACACGCTCCGATCGGACATTTTCCATCGGAAAATCCGACCGTGTGTACGGGGCATAACTGTGAGGGCTTACAGTGTTGTGCCACCACTACCAATCTTTTGGCTTTGGAGAAATTTTTTGTAAATGGATCACTATCCTATATTCTAACCCTACAACACATCTTAGTTAAGGGACTATTGTCTCCCCCCATATAGCTACAGAGAGGCACATGCCAGGGATGCCCTCTTTCCCCACTTCATTTTGCGGTAGGCTATTGAGGCCCTGGCAATACGGCTTTGACAGTCTCTCTCTCTTCAGGGCTTCACATTGGGTGATAGGACTGATATAGTTGGGCTATATGCAGATGATTTGATTATTAAATACTTTGATTCTTATTATACTTAAATGATACCCAAACCTCCTTACAAGTGGCCATGTGTACTAAAGGAAATTTTTAGATCTTACTCGGGCCTCAAGATAAATTGGCAAAAAACTGCTTTAATGCCTTTAAATGCAGGTTCTCTTCCCTCTGGGCTAACACAGAGTCCTCTCAAGGTGGTCACATCTTTTAAATATCTAGGAATTATTACTACTGCTGTGGCCCCTGAGGCCTTAATGGGCAATCTGAATCCACTACTGCAAACAATTAGAGCCAAGTTGACTACATGGGCTAAACTTCCACTAGCCAAAGCTGGCAGAATTAATTTACTCAAGATGGTCCTTCTACCTACATGTCTTTATATCATGTCACATATGCCTGCCCCTGTACCTAAATCTTTCTTTAAAACCCTAGTTGCTTTATTCACTACTAGGGATGAGCTTCGAGTTTGAGTCAAACCCATGTTCGACTCGAACATCGCCTGTTCAACCGTTCGTCGAATTGCGAATGATATGGGCCGTTCACACCAAATTCGAGTGGCGCGTAACGGCCAATAATTCACTGCAGCATCGCAGTGCATTGCTGGCTGATGATTGGCCAAGCATGCACTATGACCCGCATGCTTGGCCAATCACAGCGCCGTGTGTACAGAGAGTCGTAATTGGCCAAAGCCAGGGTGGCTTTGTCCAATTATGGCTCAGGGGGTTTAGTACACGCCCCACACTATATAAGGCCACCTACGTGGCGGCCTTGTGTAGTGTGTTGCGGCAGCAGAGAGAGATAGATAGACAAAGAGACAGTGCCATTTGATTTATGATGTTAGACAGCGTAGGCAGGTCGAGTCAGTCAGCTGCACTTACAGAGTAATTATATATATATATATATATATATATATATATATATATATATATTTACACACACTGTATTCAGTTTAGCTAGATCCGTTCCTGTTATTCTCTTCCTAATATACTGACAGGCAGACAGGTGTTTTTACAGTATTTACAGTTAGTGTACTGTGTACCCTGCACAGTTGCACCTATAGCTACCCGAAGACAAGTGCTTGTGTTCTTCTGATCCTATTAGCGCAGGCAGGCTCTTGAAGTATTTACAGTTAGTGTACTTTGTACCCTGCACAGTTGCACCTATAGCTACCTGAAGACAAGTGTTTTTGTGCTTCTTCTGATCCTATTAATAGCACAGGCAGGCTCTTAAAGTATTTACAGTTAGTGTACTGTGTACCCTACACAGTTGCACCTACAGTATAGCTACCTGAAGACAAGTGCTGGTGTTCTTCTTCTGATCCTATTAATAGCACAGGCGGGCAGCTTGATGTATTTACAGTTAGTGTACTGTGTACCCTGCACAGTTGCACCTATAGCTACCTGAAGACAAGTGCTGGTGTGTTTCTTCTGATCCTATTAATACCACAGGCAGGCATTCTACTAGCTGCTGTATAATCAGTATATATATATATACACATCCCTGTTTTGTGCAGCTACATCTCACTGCAGTGCAGGCCATTAGTATGTCTGGAAGGCCAACAAGGAAAGGCAGACAGTCACAAGCCAATAAAAGAGGGCAAGCAGGCTCTGTGTCTAGAGGCAACAGTGCTGGTCATGGACATGGTGCATCCTCAACAGAACGTGGCTGTGGGACACGCTTGTCCTTTTTTTGGGCAGCTGGCCGTGTTGAGCGCGGAAGACTTGGTGGAGTGGATGACCAAGGAGTCCTCATCCTCCTCATCCTCTCTCACCCAGGTTCAGGGTACGGTGTCTGGCAAAGCAGCTGCCAACGCGGCCTCTTCCCTCGGCTCAATGGCATCAGTCACTCCTTCCCTAGCCCCACCATGTCCTCCTGAGGAGTTCCCTGAACTGTTTGACCACAGTGTTGGGCTCCAGGAGGATGCCCAGCGTTTTGAAGGCTCCGATGATGGTACTCAGCTAGAGGAAGGCAGTAACATGAGTCCAGACAGAGGGGGTGCCCAAGAAGGAGAGCAATCTGGCAGTCATGTTCCCCCAGGTGCAGCATACTGCCAGGTTTGCTCCAGTGATGAGAAGGGAGGAGATGAGGTCATTGACTCCATGTGGGTGCCTGATAGGAGGGAGGAGGAGGAGAAGGAGGCACATCACCAACTAGGCAGGATGCCCTCCAGGGGCCAGCTTAAGAGCAGCACACCGACTGCATCACACCACAGAGCTCTGCATGTGCAGGGCACTGCTGTCTCTGTGCGTTATTCCAAAACTTCTTTGGTGTGGGCCTTTTTTGAGAAGAGTGCATCAGATCCCACTGCTGCTATTTGCAACATATGTCTCAAGCGTATCTCGCGTGGCCAAAACATCACCCGCTTGGGCACCAAATGCTTAATCAGACATATGTTGACCTGCCATGCAGTTCGTTTGGCAAGCGTACCTAAAAGACCCACACCAAAGAACAAAGAGGACCTCTCCTTGCTCCTCATCAGCTGTGATCTCCAACCCCACTATACCTTCAGTCCACTCTGAGACCTGCACTGAGAGAAATGAAGGTTTAGAATTAGGTGTGTCACAGCCAAGTACTTGCGGGCAATCTGCTATCGGTACACCAACGTCAGATTGTACCAGGCAAATTTCCCTGCCCCAGCTGCTGCACCTCCGAAAGAAGTTCGCTCCCAGCCATCCATATGCCCAGCTGTTGAATGTTAGCTTGGCTAAATTGCTAGCACTTCAACTGCTGCCTTTTCAGTTGGTAGACTTTGCCCCTTTGAGTTTGTGGAATGTGTAGTTGGCCGGTTCCCAAACGCCACTTTTTCTCACAGAAGGCGATTCCGGCTCTCTACCGGCATGTGGAAGGCAATGTCTTGGCCTCGCTGGAAAGGGCGGTCAGCGGTAAGGTGCATATTACCACTGACTCATGGTCCAGCAGACCTATCTTTCACGGCGCATTGGGTGACTCTTCTGGCAGCTGGGAAGGATGCAGAACAAGGTGCAGTAGTGTTGGAGGTTGTTCCGCCACCATGCCTCCAAAATGCTACTACTGGTGATTCTGACACACCTCTCTCCTGCACCCCTTCTTTCTCCGTGGGCTCTTCCTGTGCTTTGTCCTCGGAACCAGGGGTGCTCCGTAGGCGTTCAAGGGGCTATGCAGGTACGCAGGCAAAAAGATGCCATGCGGTGCTTGAGCTGGTGTGCTTGGGGGACAGGAGCCACACTGGGGCAGAGATTCTGTCAGCTCCGCAGGGGCAGGCTCAGAGGTGGTTGACGCCATGCCAACTTCAGCCAGGAATGGTGCTTTGCGACAATGGCACCAACCTCCACTCCATCCTCCGACAGGGACAACTGACCCATGTGCCCTGTTTGGCTCACGTCCTTAACTTGGTGGTGCAGTGGTTCTTGGGCAGGTACCCTGGCTTACAGGATATCCTGAGGCAGGCCAGGAAAGTCTGTGTACATTTCCACCAGTCATATAATGCCAGTGGTCGGCTGGGTGACCTCCAAAAGGAATTTAACCTGCCCAAGAACCGCCAAATCTGTGACATGCCCACCAGGGGGAACTCAATGTTGGCCATGCTGCAGCGGCTGCACATGCAGCAGAGGGCCATCAATGAGTACCTGTGCGACTATGGCACCAGGACAGGGTCAGGTTAGCTTGATTTTTTTCCCCCACGCCAGTGGGCCATGATCAGGGATGCATGCACTGTCCTGTCACCATTTGAGGAGGTCACAAGGATGGTGAGCAGTGACAGTGCAAGCATCAGTGACACTTTCCCCCTTGTCCACCTTTTGGAGCACACGCTGCGTGGAATAATGGACAGTGCACTTGAGGCAGAACAGAGGCAGGAAGAGGAGGACTTCCTTAGCTCTCAAGGCCCCCTTTATCCAGACATTGTTCCGGCGTGCCCGCTGATCACACAGGCAGAGGAGGAGGAGGGGGAGGATTGTGTCAGCATGGAGGTGGAGCCTGGCACTCAGCATCAGCAGCAGTCTTCAAGGGATCATTTAAACCCATGGACTTGTACGTGGCTGGGATTAGGTGGCTGCAGATCATGTCATCCTTAGTGACCCAGAGGACTCTGGACCGAATGCCTCAGCAAACCTACGCTGCATGGCCTCCCTGATCCTGCAAAGTCTGCGGAAGGATTCTTGTATTCGTGGTACCAAGGAGAGGGATCGTTACTGGCTGGCATCCCTCCTTGATCCACGTTACAAGGGTAAGGTTGCGGACCTTATCTTGCCATCGCAGAGGGAGCAGAGGATGAAACATCTTCGGGAGGCCTTGCAGAAAGTTCTGTGCAACGCGTTCCCAGAGACTGGGAGGTTACAAACTCCTGTTCCTGGACAACGTGTTGCTGAGGCTTCGGTCAGTCAAAAAAGGAGCCGTGGAGAAGGTGGCCATCTGACCGATGCGTTCAGACAATTTTTTAGTCCGCAGCCCCAAGGTATGATCGGTTCAAGCAACCATCGCCAGCGTCTGTTTTACATGGCGCAGGAATACCTAGGGGCAAGATCTGACTTGATCGCTACCAAGCACCTGATGCTGATGTAAGCGAATAATTTTTTTTGAAATGTCAGATCCCTTCAAGACTGCCTATGCTGATGGTGAGTGACTATCCTGTTATGCTGAGTGACTATCCTCTTCCTCCTCAATGATCATGCTGATAGCTTATAAGAATATTTTTGTTTCTGGGACCGCCACCAGTGGCTAAGGCCCAATTTTTCAGCCCCTGTTTAACAGGGTCGTGTAATTACAATTTTTGATGCAATATTTTGCAGGAGGCCTCATTCCTGCGCTCCAACTACAGTATCTGTGAGGGGTTGCAGTGTTGTGGCACCAGTGCCTAAGGCCCAATTTTTCTGCCCCTGTTCAACAGGGACATGTAATTACAATTCTTGATCTAATATTTCACAGCAGGGCCCGTTTCTGCGCCCACCAAGAGTAACTGTGAGGACTTACAGTGTTGTTGCACCAGCACCACCACCAGATGCCCAATTTTTCTCCCCCTGTTCAACAGTTGCATGTAATTACAAATTTGGATCTAATATTTCACAGCAGGGCCCGTTTCTGCGCCCACTAAGTGTAACTGTGAGGACTTACAGTTTTGTGGCACCAGCACGACCACCACTAAAGGCCCAATTTTTCTGACCCTGTTCAACAGGGGGCATGTAATTACAATTCTTGATCTAATATTTCACAGCAGGGCACATACCTGTGCCCACCAAGATTAACTGTGAGGGCTTACAGTGTTGTGGCAACACCAACACCTAAGACCCCAATTTCTGCAGAGTATATAGGGCTGGCCACTACTTTCAAACATCCAGCTTACAAACGACTCCTACTTGCAAACGGAAGGAGACAACGGGAAGTGAGATGAAATCTACCCCTAGGAAGGGAAATTCTCTCCTGCGAGTGTTATAATGGGAAAAACGTGTCTCCTCTCCACTGATGCTTTATCAACAATCCTTGTTTCACTAAAAACCCCAAATTGTCAAAAAATATTTGTCATTAGGACAGAAAGTGAAATCTTCTGAAGAGGTGCACAGACAGCAAAACAAATGTCACAGGGGTGATAACCCTTCCCTATGTTTTCCAAAAAGCTTAAAATAGATTTTTTGGCTGGAGATACACTTTAAAAATGTACCAATTCAAAATTACAAACAGATTCTACTTAACAACAAAACTACAGTCCCTGTCTTGCACCGCCTGTATACTGCTGTTCAGAGTATATAGGGCCTGGGGGCCCCACGCCTTTCCGTTTTTTAATTTGGGTGCGAGGTTCCCCTTAATATCCATACAAGACCCAAAGGGCCTGGTAATGTACTGGGGAGGTACCCATGCCGTTTGTCTCACTGATTTTCATCCATATTGCCGGGACCCGACATTACATTAAAGCCGCAAGCAGTTTTAAATGACTTATTCCTTTAAAAATGTCATTTTGTGCAGGGACTGTTCTAAGCACGGGGAAACAGTCTACTTTACAGGCATACAATAGACACCCCCCAGGTACGATATTTAAAGGAATATTTCACTTTTTTTTTTACTTTAAGCTTTATTAAAATCACTGCTCCCGAAAAAACGGCCATTTTTAAAACTTTTTTTTGCATTGATACATGTCCCCTGGGGCAGGACCCGGGTCCCCAAACCCTTTTTAGGACAATACCATGCAAATTAGCCTTTAAAATTAGCACTTTTGATTTTGAACAATCGAGTCCCATAGACTTCAATGGGTTTCTAAAGTTTGCGCAAATTTTCGGTCCGTTCATAGGTTCTGGTGCGAACTGAACCAGGGGGTGTTCGGCTCGTCCCTATGCACTACCTTTATCTGGGGCAAAAAGCTGAAGCTGGCATGGCACTTCCTAATTTACGGTTACATTACCTTGCCGGCCAACTCAGGCACCTAACTGGCTGGGTTGTTCCCGTCACACCATCGGTGGTAGAATCTCATGTGGCACATATATTAAGTCTTAACCATCTTTTGATAGCCTTGGAGACACCTGTAGTACTCCCCTCTTATGCCCCGTACACACGGTCGGACATTGATCGGACATTCCGACAACAAAATCCTAGGATTTTTTCCGACGGATGTTGGCTCAAACTTGTCTTGCATACACACGGTCACACAAAGTTGTCGTAAAATCCGATCATTCTGAACGCGGTGACGTAAAACACGTACGTCGGGACTATAAAGGAGGCAGTGGCCAATAGCTTTCATCTCTTTATTTATTCCGAGCATGCATGGCACTTTGTGCTTCGGATTTGTGTACACACAATCGGAATTTCCGACAATGAATTTTGTTGTCGGAAAATTTTATATCCTGCTCTTAAACTTTGTGTGTCGGAAAATCCGATGGAAAATGTGTGATGGAGCCTACACATGGTCAGAATTTCTGACAACAAGGTCCTATCACACATTTTCCGTTGGAAAATCCGACCGTGTGTACGGGGCATAAGAGAAACATGCCAATATTGACATTAGCTTGTGCAGTGTGACGAAAGGCTAAACAAATAGACAAATTCACTTATATTAATATGGATATCCCGCTATGGCAAACTCCAATGTTCTCGCAATTAGGGCAATACTCAGACTATCGTTTTTGGGAAAACATAAGGGCACTTACTCCAGCTGCATTGTATGACAATAACGTGTTACATTCGCAGGTTTACAGGGTAAATATGAACTGGCACGCATCAACCTTTTATAAATATCTGCAGCTACGCCAAGCACTGTATGCACAATTTTGGTAGTTCTGGCAGGAGATTCTTTGACTAACCGACGTCAGGGATCTTAAAATCACAAGGCACTAAAGGTCTGATCTCAGACATCTACTCCCACCTGGTGCATGCCACCTTGACGTCTGAACTAAATGTCAGGCGCCCCTTCCCAACCTCTCAGATGATGAATGGGAGGAAGTGTGCTCTTCTCACTTTTTGTGTCACCTGCAATCAACAATAATCTGACCCAACTGTATATATTTCACCAGTCATTCCTAACTCCAATTAGACAGCATGCTATGCATCATATACCTTCACCAAACTGTACAAGATGCAATTGCCCTAGAGCTGTAATTTGTCAGTGTCCAATTATCGCTAGGTTCTGGCAAAAGGTGGTGGAGGTTCTGTCTGCAATGTTGTCTGTCCCTGTGCCCCTAACACCAGAGGTATATTTCCTGGGTATCTTTGACGAGGAGATCTGACCCCAATATATGAGAACGTTGTTAAGAGAAACGCTTTTCCTGTCTAGGAAATCAATTGCTTTTATGTGGATCCAGCCTGTCCCTCCTTCAGTTCACCAGTGGATACAATTGGTTAATCAAATTATGCCCTATGATAAATTGGTGTTTGAACACAGGGGATGTCCTAAAAAGTGCAACAAAATTTGGGATGTTTGAAGCTCCTCCACCTTGACTATATAGATTTACTTGCCATGATTTGGAATCCCCTTGCCTAATAATCAATGTTATAATAGTTTCAACTGTAGTTATTGTAGGTCATGTATGCTATCATGGCCTACACATATTGTTACACCTGACCTGGTTTATGTTTAATTGGTCTCTATGGTTTTGAGACACAGGAAGGGTCATTCACTAAGGAGAAGGCACAGCACCAGTTCATACATTAATTGGTGTGCCAAAAAATCGTTTATTGAACGTGTGAACCGGATTAAAAATTACCTTTCCTTTTCAATCTGCAGCTGCTGTAATTTTCTATAAATGGAAAGCAATATGGCTACATGGAGTTGTTCTGTACACAGAATGGGTACTGACCACTCCCTAGAAACATCATTTCCTGCTTGTGTTTTTTTTTCTCACTGATTTTCCCAGAAGTCTGCCTAAGATACAAGTCAGATTTCAGGCATCCCCCTGCAACAAAAAAGTCATTTTTGGTGAGATATTTCCAATAGGAACACGTCTAAAAGGATGCAGGCCCATCAGCCTTCCTCATTAGTACCCTGCAGCTGCCACAGCTGACTGATAAAACCACCCCCATTAGACTCACTCAGCCAAGAGACACTGACAAACACACATGGATTTCTTCATAATAAAAAAAAGGTAGGAATTTGCAACAAAGGCTGTTATAATCCTTGCAATTTACATTGATCACCCAGAGGGGAATGTTTTTTTCTCAACAAAAGTGGAGTTACACTTTAAGTGCAAAATTTGGAATGTAGATGTGCCATGACCAACTTGTATGTTCCAAACAATATCTTTTGGCATTATACAAGGCACATGAGAACACACCTTTTTTCAAGGCATGCTAGAGTAGACCATTATTTTTCAAGCCTGTGCTTTTTTCATACATCACAGATTAGGAACAGTGCTGAAACCTTTTTTTTTGCCTCCAGAATTGGGAGTGTGGCATCTACCCAACTTCTCTCGGCTGGTGGACACAAGCTGACACGTACCTTGTATGTGCGCCTGACGTGCAGAGGGAGACCTCTCGTACAGCCCTGGTTCCCAGATCACTGGAGTTGAGGACAGTGACCGTAGGAGCACAGTGGGGTATGAGTGCCTGGTGGATTCTCTGGAACTGGAGATGATGTCCACTGGGAGACAGTGGAACTGACTGGAGTGCCGGGTGCAGGTAAGCTGGATACAAGTCAGCAGGTAAGCCGGATGCAGGTCAGCAGGATGCAGGTGAGCTGGATGCAGGTCAGCAGGCTGCAGGTGAGCTGGACGCAGGTAAGCTGGATGCAGGTCAGCAGGCTGCAGGTAAGCTGGATGCAGGTCAGCAGGATGCAGGTCAGCTGGGTGCAGGTGAGCTGGATGCAGGTCAGCAGGCAAGCTGGATGCAGGTCAGCAGAATGCAGGTAAGCTGGATGCAGGTAAGCTGGATGCAGGTCAGCAAGCTGCACACAGCAGGCAGAAGCAAGGTCAGACAAGCCGGGTCATACACAGTGGATCAGTTCAACAGATTCGGCAGGCAAGGAATAGTCAAGTTCGGGCTGGTTTCTGGTAACAGGAGATCAGACAGGCAGGAATCAGAGTCAGGGAAAGCCAAGGTTCAGGATTGGAGACAGCAGCGTGGTCAGAGAGCCAGGTCAGGTGATCGGATGCTGATTACAGGAACAGGTCACAGGTGAAGCTGCAGATCAAACAGCAAGTGCTGAATTGTGGAAGCCCCTCTTAAAGGCCACTGGGCGCCAAAGCCGAATCACTGTGCGTGCGATCTCTGCGATCGGCACATGCGCATTGGCGCACGCCTGTTCGTGGGGATGCGCCTGAGCCCTGTTGCAGGTCTGGAAGTAGTATGTCCATGACATTGCCCCCCCTTTAAGGGCAACCTCCGGGTGCCCAAAAGAGCTCTTTTCTGAGGATGTCTGCGGAAAAAGGCCTGGATCAGTTCTTGGGCATGCACATTTTGCTTAGGTTCCCATGAGTTCTCCTCTGGTCCATAGCCCTTCCATTTGATTAAAAATTGAAGTTGTTGGGGCGCATGCGCGGCAGCTTCCAAGATGGCCGCTAGCCACTGAAGCTCCGCTCCACCACTACCCCGCTCGTTCCCACAGCGCTGACAGAGCACTCACCGCAGCCCCTAAAGAGCACCATCGGGCTCCGGACACCCCCGGGAACGGATTAATGCTGGGGGCGCCGGCCAGGAGAAGCCTGACAAGCCAAATGACGGCCGCACCCGGACCGCTCAGTTATGCCAAAATGGCCGCCGCTCCTCCGAGACTCGGCGTGGCGGCAGCTGAGGAAGACTCTATCGCAGACCAAGACTGTATCCTGCCTCAGTCTCCAGGTACCCTGTGCTCCCCCTCACCCCAGGCCCATTCCCCAGCGTCCACAGAATCTCTCCTGCTCAGCCTACAGACAGGACTCCCATCCACCCCCATGATGGATCCGCACACAGGCCTTCTGCTATCAGTCAGTACAGCACAAGAAGCCGCCCCCACACCCACAGACTTCCCCTCCATGATGGAGGCCTTTGCTCAGTTAATATCCAAAAGCCTAGCCCAAAACGCAGCCCAAATAACAGCATCCATACACGCTGACATGCAGCAATTTGGCTTTAGGCTTGACAATATGGAGAAGAAAGCGGATCAAGCAGGGGCTAGGGTTAACCAGAACACAGCGAGATTGCAAGATATGCAGGACCAACTCGAATTAGCCTTTAACAAAATCGATGATTTGGAGAACAGATCGAGACGATATAATTTTAGGGTACGGGGGGTTCCAGAAACGGAAAAGGAGGTCCACTCTGTCATTAAAACCCTCATCAAGGATCTTATTCCGGGGATACCAGAGCACCGCCTTGAGCTCGACAGGGCCCATAGAGCCCTACAACCCCCCCGCACTGATGGACTCCCGCGGGACATCATTGTAAAACCATCATTATGCGGTCAAGGAGGACGTTATGAGAACAGCCAGAAATTTGAAGGACATTTCCGTTCTCGGTCACAAAATTCAGATCTTCGCGGACCTGTCCCCCTACACAGTGCAGAAGAGAAGGGCCTTGAAACCTTTACTACTACTCCTGCAGGAAAAGGAGATCCCGTATAGGTGGTCTTTCCCACTGAGACTGAACTTTTCACACAAGAGTAGAAACTACAGCTTCTCCACCTTCGCGGAGGGAGAACGGATTCTTCTCCATTTGGGCCTCATCCCTCAAGAGCCTGCATCGTCACAATCCAGCAGGGGTACCCCTTCTTCAATCAAAAGACCCCCCCCAGCAAGCCCGCTACAGCCATCCTGGCTAAAACAAGGCTACAAGAGATCGAAGGACAATCTCCCCACTTGAACTGCCACTTCGCTCACAAGTACTCTGTTTTTCCTCATGTTCCCTCTTTTTGAAGGGTGCAGCACATTTGCGAGAGGACTGGTTGGGGCTAGCCCCCTTTTTCCTCCAGAGCCCATGGGCTCCGATCCTAATCTTAGTGGGTCTAGGCCCCCCTCTCCTTTTTTACTTTTTATTATTTTTTTATTATTTTTTTTTTTTTTTTTTTTTTTTTAGAAGTGTATCCTCATACTTTAAACTTGGAGTAGGGAGGGGTTACGAGGGCCCCCCCTGTTGAGCCATGGGGGTGAGGGGCATCACATGTTCTATTCCCACATGATAGTAGTGTCCCCTAGTTTTCCAAAGTAGGATGTTTATCGACCATGGGATCCCCACCTCCTTCTGGGCACTGACGGGCCAGATCTAGCGATCCCTCCTGTAAGGGATTCATGATCTCCCCCGTTGATCAGGAGGCTCATACATAGTCACACCCTCACTGCATAGGTGGCAACAGGGGTCAACATTTTTTTTTTTTTTTTTCTATATATTGATTTCTTTTTCCATGTTCACCCCATATCTTTATCTTTACATTTTTTTTTTTTTTTTTTTTGATATGCTCTGTCTAAATTTCTACTTAAAAGACCGGCACACGGTCTCAGGCATAATAGTTTGGAGGAACTGGGGCTGTGGTGGACCCAGTGCGCCTCAACTTACCCTCAGGTACGCCTTAAGCTCCCCTGAGGTGTTTTCTTTGGTTGGTCTCCCTGTTTTCAGGAGGCCCTGGCCCAAGTGGCCTTTAGGGTAGGTTAGACATTTATTCCTACCCTTTTGACTGTGCGAGGTGTTTTTTCCTTTTTCCTCCTCAGTACACTTATTAGTCATGACTGAAGTTTTTTCGAAGCTTAATGTTTATTACATGAAATTGATCATTCTTCTTTTGTTTCTCTCTTCTACTCTTTCCCCATCCGCTCTCTATATCCTCCTGTACTCCTCTGTAGGTTCGACCAGTCTCGGGGGTGGTCCTGCTATCCTCCTGCCGGGCCCGAGCAGTCATCTTGCCTCACCAACGGATCATAGTCAGCTTTCACGTTCCACGGGTAATGGTAAGCTGCAATACGATTTGACAGTTCTCTCCCCTCTGGACCATGGTTAGCCTAAAGGATCGGAATATCCCCCTTAGGATCATCTCACACAACACCCAAGGCCTGAACTCCCCAATTAAACGCAGAAAGATCTTCCAGTCCTACCAATCTATGCATATTGACGTCCTTCTTCTACAGGAAACTCACTTTCCAGTACACTACAAACCCGCATTTCTCCACCAACACTACCCACAATTCTTCTTGTCCTCTGCCGAAAACAAAACAAAAGGGGTTGCCATCTGCTTTGCCAAGCATTTAAATGTCTCGCAACCGGAGACGATAGTCGATCCCAAGGGGCGTTTCCTGCTAGTATCCGGCCACATTGAGGGAGCACTTTATACATTTGTTTCATATTATGCGCCTAACAGAGGCCAAAAATCGTTTTTTGATCTGTTACTCAAAAAACTAAAACCCCACCTTAAAGGTACAATATTTATGGGAGGAGACTCGAACGTCGCTTTCGACTCCGCACTTGACAGGCTAGCCAATGGTACGTCTAAATCAAAACGCCCTTCAAAACAGAGCACCAAAATAGCAGCGCTATTATTTGAGGAGGGTTTGGTGGATATTTGGAGGGAAGCAAACCCACACAAAAAAGATTACACCCACTTCTCGGTTCCGCATAACTCCCTGGCCAGGATAGACCACATCTTCACACGATCGAGCACAATTCCGCTTATCCTCAACTCTAGGATCATGGACTCTCCGCTGTCAGATCACGCAATGGTCTTGGTAGTAGTTCAGAAGGGGGGTTCCTCCAAGGGTCCGCCACGTTGGAGATTACAAGAATCTCTCCTCAATGATCCCATAAATTGTCAGGGCATAGTGGAAAACATCAAAGATTACTTTAGAATTAACCAAACGGGGGAGGTGTCGCCTTCCACCGTTTGGGCAGCCCATAAGCCGGTGATAAGGGGCCACATAATCAGCTTATCCTCACATCTTAAAGCAGTCCATAAAGCCGACATCCTAAAACTCACCGCGGACTACAGGGCAGCAGCTAAAGCACATAAGAGACTTCCCACACCAGACTCCTTAGAGACCCTTGACCGCGCTAGGACGGTACTTAATCTGGCCCTTACTTCCGCAGCAGAGAAACACTTGAGATGGACAGGAGCCAAGTTTTACTACCAAACAGACCGCTTGGGCTCCAAACTAGCAGCCAAACTCACCCCAAAACACCGAACACTAGCGTTCCCTAAAATCAAAACAGCATCAGGAGACCTGACGCAGAACCCTTCTAAAATTATGGAAGCCTTCTCCACATTTTACTCTGATCTTTATAAATCCTCTGAGCCTCCATCACTACAACAAAGGGATCACTTCCTCAGAGACTTACCCCTACCAGCCCTAACCAAAGACCATAGGGAGTTGCTTGAGGACAAGATCACAGAAGTGGAAATATTGGATACGATTGCCTCGCTTAAAACGGGTTCTGCCCCAGGTCCAGATGGCCTGTCCACGGGGTATTACAAAAAATTTGCCACTACCCTTGCCCCCCACCTAGCTATATTCTTCAACTCTCTCAGGGATGGAGCCCCCCTGGGACCTGACCTTAACTCGGCATATATCTCGGTGATTCCGAAGCCATGGGAAGGACCCAAGTGAACTAGGGAACTATAGGCCCATTTCGCTAATTAACAACGATATCAAACTCCTGAAAAATTTTAGCGAATAGAATGGCGAGCTTCATTGCCAATTATATTCACAATGATCAGGTGGGCTTCATCCCTGGTAGACAGGGACCGGACCAAATACGTAGGACGATAGACATTATATCCCTTCTAAAGTCGGGCTGGGATGGAAGCTCACCGCAGCGGGGCTTCCTCCTCTCCATCGATCTACACAAGGCATTTGACTCCGTTAACTGGGATTATTTATCTGACATCTTACAGCGCTGGGGATTCGGTCCCTTCTTTCTGAACTACATTAGATCCCTATACTCAACCTCGTCTGCTCAGGTTCGTCTCCTAGGAAGGTATTCGGACACTTTCGCAATTCACAGAGGAACCAGGCAGGGATGCCCACTATCCCCTCTCCTCTTTGCGATTGCAATTGAATCATTAGCTATAGCACTTAGAACCAACCCAGATGTCAAAGGGGTTCAGTGTGGAGACCAGGAGCACAAATGTGCCCTATATGCGGATGACCTGCTTCTCTACATCACCTCCCCTCTCATTTCCACTCCGATGATTTATAAGATCCTCCAAGAATTCAGTAATATTTCGGGCCTAAAGGTTAACATGTCCAAGTCTATTGCGCTGAACATTACAGTCCCTCAGGATACACTTAATCAGCTTTCTTCTAACTTTAACTTCTCCTGGGCACCCACAGATATCCCATATTTAGGTATCCACTTAACTTCAGACATTCAAAAACTGTTTAACGCTAATTTCCCCCCCATGGTCCGTAAATGTAAAGCTGACCTCGACAGGTGGGCTGGATGTGGGCTGTCCTGGCTGGGGAGAATACACGCCGTCAAGATGACATTGCTTCCCCGTCTCTTATACCTTTTTCGCTCCCTTCCTATTCCTATTAAGAAATCAACCCTCCTCAAATTTCAATCCGAAATCGTTCGCTTTATTTGGGGACGTAAAGGGTATAGATGCCCCTCCAGTACGTTGACCAGTCCTAAAAATCAGGGAGGTCTTGGTCTCCCTGACCTATGGGGCTACTATCAAGCAGCTCAGCTCTCCCAAATTTCGATGGCGTTTACTCGGGGCCCGAAACCAAGTTGGCTGGCCATGGAAAGACAAGCAACCCCCCGGAACACGATCGACTATCTTCTCTGGTGCTCCCCTGCTGATAGACCTGCCATACTATCTCCTACCCTATCCCACTCGTTGGCCTTGTGCACAAAACTCTTTTCAAATACTAATCTGGTTTCACCCCTCAAACCTTTAGCACACTTATTCCATAACCCAGCTTTTCCTCCAGGGATGGTAATAAGGGCCTACAAGTGGTGGACGGACAAGGGCCTCTATAGGATTGGTCATTTCCTCTCCCCTAGGGGGCCAATCACGCTGAACCACTGTCGAAACGAACTAGACATGCCCCTATCAGAGTTTTTCAGATTCTCACAGATACACCACTACATCCATTCCATTTGGAAGCAAAATCAAGGTAGGTCTTCTCTGTCTCCATTTGAACAATGGTGCTCCACTTCAGAAGTCCAGAGGGGAGGAATCTCCATAATCTATTCCGCCTTAAAATCTTCAGCGGAGAAACCGAGATATGCACGGGCCTGGGAGGAGGATCTGGACATCTCCTGGACGTTGGAGGATTGGTACTCCAGGTTCGAACGATCATTCAAAGGTATCCTCAACATATCATTGATAGAAGCCAGTATTAAAGTCTTAACAAGATGGTACTACGTACCGGCTCGTTTAGCTAACATCTTTCCAGGATCCTCCCCCATGTGTTTTAGGGGCTGTGAGATGGAGGGAACAATGATTCACATATGGTGGACATGCCCGAGAATCAGATCGTTTTGGGGTAAGGTCTTCCGCACGATCAGCTCTGTGTTACAACAAAGAGTCTCCCCTGATCCTTCCATTGCTTTGCTTAATGGGAAGATCAGGACTTTTTCCAAATTTTCACAGAAGCTAACTTTCTTTATACTCTTAGGAGCTAAAGCTTCTCTAGCAAAGTTCTGGAAGAAACCCAGAGTTTCAATAAAAGCTTTTAAAAGGAAGGTGTCGTGGATAATGGCACAAGAACAAATCGTTGCAAACATTAATGACAAAAACGAAACATTTTTCGCTATCTGGGAACCATGGACCAAATACTGTAGGGTACCCTTATTTCCGGGCATCCCACAAGATACAGAGTAGGATAGAACCGTTTACAGAGTTCCCCCCCCTTTTTCTTTCTACCTTCCTCCCCCCTTCTTTCTCCTCTCTCTTCTCTGAAGACTCTCTTGTCTCTTTTCTTGTTTAACAAAGACTAAGCTCTCTTAGGTGTAGCCCGAGAATGGGCGGTTGTGTTACTCTACTTATTTTTCTTTATCGCTTGTTTTATCTGTTATCCAAGTTGCCTTTCTCAAAATCATCAGGCGGCAAGGCAGGTTTTCATTCTCAACGTCTAGAGCAGAGAACGGAGATAATCCTTAAACTGTTTACAAAACACGTTCAACTTAGCTTGGTACAATGTTTGTTTTTGGGCTAAGTCGCAGGTACCTGGAACTCGGACCCCCCGGACAGGCCACAGCGAGCTCCCATGGGGGTGGTCTGCCCGTCGGGCGGAAGTCTGAGTAAGAACCTTTCGTTCCTGAGTTCGTACCACAGGTCCATCTCCGTTTAATACTTCTTATAGCCTAGTCTCCTCTTTCCTGTCTTGTAACCTACTCATCTAGCCCTTTGCTCTCACGTAGTATGTAGGCCTCGCAACCTTAAATATGGGCTATAATGATTTCGAGAAGGGAAAACGGTTGTATGCCACTTCGTTAATTTTAACCTCTGAAACTGTATGAGATCTATGCATGGAACTTAATGCTAAGATATCTTTGTATGTATCTTCCATTTTTCAAAATAAAAATTATTTGAACTTAAAAATTGAAGTTGGTTACCTCTTCTCCTGCAGTCTACGACAGCCTCCACCTCATACTCCTCATCCTTATTAATAATAACGGGTCCGGGTGGCCCCGTTCCTCTGTCCGGGAAAGGGTCGGGTACTGTGGGTTTAAGCAGAGACACGTGAAACACCGGGTGCACTTTGAGCGACTCAGGCAGGGTAAGTTCATAGGAGACCTCATTCAATTTCCTTTTAACTGGGAAAGGGCCAATGAATCTGGGTGCCAGCTTCTTTGAAGGGCAAGCCATCTTGAGGTTGGTGGTAGATAACCACACCTGATCCCCTGGTTGGAGACGTAATTCACCTCTTCTCTTCCTGTCATAAAGCCTCTTGTTGGTTGCCTGCGCCTTGGCCATAGCTTCTTGCAACAACTTGTTGTTGCGACCCAGGAACTCGACAGTGCTTTGTACTGCTGGAACAGGAGATTCTGGAATAATGTTTGGCAGGAAGACAGGATGGAACCCATAGTTCGCAAAGAACGGTGACTGACCTGTGGCTGAATGGCTGGCATTGTTGAAAGCAAATTCCGCTAAAGGCAACAGTGCTACCCAATCATCTTGGACAAATGAGGTAAAGCAACGGATGTACTGTTCCAGGGTTTGGTTCGTCCTTTCAGTTTGTCCGTTAGTCTGGGGGTGGAAAGCAGATGACATGGAAAGTTCAATTTTCAGAATTTGGCATAGTGACCTCCAGAAGCGGGAGGTGAACTGGACTCCCCTGTCAGATACAATGTTGGTTGGTACCCCGTGCAACCTTACGATCTCCCTGATGAACACCCGGGCGGTTTCCAAAGCAGACGGCGTACTCTTTAGGGGTATGAAGTGGGCCATCTCAGACAGACGGTCAACCACTACAAAGATAGCTGTATGTCCTTCAGAAGGGGGTAGTTCCACTACAAAGTCCATGGCAATCATGCTCCAGGGTCTGTCAGGAATTGGTAGTGGTCTGAGGAGGCCCCAGGACTTGGTCCTGGCAGACTTGCTTTGGGTACAGATGACACATGACTTAACATAGTCCTTGCAATCTTCCTCAAGCTTCGGCCACCAAAACATGCGCTGGATTAGTTCAGGAGTCTTGTGAACCCCAAAATGTCCGGCCGGCGGGTGGTCGTGACACAGGCTCAACACTTCTGTCCGGCAACTTTCTGGCACAAAAATCTTGCTGTCCTTCCAAAGCATCCCATCCCTGGGTATCAAGATCGATCCTGGAGGACCGGACACCCCCTCTGAGGCTTGTTTTAGACCGGACATCAGGTCTGTCTGGAAAAGCAGAAAGTTGCCCTCAGATAAGATGGTGTCCGGAACTGAAGTTTCTTTGGGGTCATCGTACATCCTAGAGAGAGCGTCAGGCTTGATGTTCTTTGATCCTGGCCGGTAGGTGATGTGAAATGAAAATCTGGAAAAGAATAACGCCCATCGTGCCTGATGCGGCTTCAAACGTTTGGCAGTTCGTAAATATTCCAGATTTTTATGATCCGTGTAAATAAGTATGGGATGTGCCGCTCCCTCTAGCAGGTATCGCCATTCTTCGAGTGCGGCTTTAATGGCCAAAAGTTCACGGTCCCCCACATCGTAATTCTTCTCTGCAGGCGAAAGCTTCCGAGAGAAGAATGCTATGGGGTGCATGAGATCCTTGAGTCCTTGGCGCTGAGAAATAACTGCCCCCACAGCTGTTTCTGAGGCATCAACCTCGAGTAGGTAAGGAAGAGAGGGATCCGGATGGCTCAAGATGGGGCAGAGGTAAAGAGTCCCTTTAGGGTAGAGAAGGCAGCTTGAGCCTGGGGATTCCACTGGAATCGGACGTTTTGTCTTGTTAGCTGGGTGATCGGAGAGATAATTGCAGAAAATCCTTTGATGAACCTTCTGTAAAAATTGGCGAAGCCAACAAAACGTTGCACCCCCTTTTTATCTGAGGGTGCAGGCCAGTCCAGAACAGCTGTGACTTTTTGTGGGTCCATCTTGAACCCTTCTGTGGAAATTACCAGGCCCAGAAATTGGATACTCTGCCGCTCAAATTCGCATTTTTCTGGTTTGGCGTATAAGCCATGCTGACGGAGTCGGCAGAGTACCATCTTGACGTGTTTCCGGTGCTGATCCAAGGATGAGGAAAAAGATCAGGATATCGTCTAAATAGGCTATGACGAAAATGTCCAGATAATCTCTGAAGATATCATTTATCAGGTGCTGGAAGGTAGCAGGGGCATTACACAGGCCGAAGGGCATCACCAGATATTCATAATGGCCAAACCTGGTACGGAAGGCCGTTTTCCACTCGCCCCTGCACGAATGCGAACCAAATTGTAGGCCCCACGAAGATCGAGTTTGGTGAACACAACAGTAGTTCTTAATCTTTGAAAAAGCTCAGGTACCAGGGGTAAGGGGTACCGGTTCTTGACCGTGACTTTGTTCAGCTCCCGGTAGTCCACACAGGGACGCAATGAGTGGTCAGAGAGCCAGGTCAGGTGATCGGATGCTGATTACAGGAACAGGTCACAGGTGAAGCTGCAGATCAAACAGCAAGTGCTGAATTGTGGAAGCCCCTCTTAAAGGCCACTGGGCGCCAAAGCTGAATCACTGTGCGTGCGATTTCTGCGATCGGCACATGCGCATTGGCGCACGCCTGTTTGTGGGGATGCGCCTGAGCCCTGTTGCAGGTCTGGAAGTAGTATGTCCATGACACAAGCACCTACAGAGATACAGAGATAGATAGATAGATAGATAGATAGATAGATAGATAGATAGATAGATAGATAGATAGATAGATAGATAGATAGATAGATAGATAGATAGATAGATAGATAGATAGATAGATAGATAGATAGATAGATAGATAGATAGATAGAGAGATAGATACAGAGATAGATAGATAGATAGATAGATAGATAGATAGATAGATAGATAGATAGATAGATACAGAGATAGATAGATAGATAGATAGATAGATAGATACAGAGATAGATAGATAGATAGATAGATAGATAGATAGATAGATAGATAGATAGATAGATAGATAGATAGATAGATAGATAGATAGATAGATAGATAGATAGATAGATACAGAGATAGATAGATACAGAGATAGATACAGAGATAGATAGATAGATAGATAGATAGATAGATAGATAGATAGATAGATAGATAGATAGATAGATAGATAGATAGATAGATAGATAGATAGATAGATAGATAGATAGATAGATAGATAGATAGATAGATAGATAGATAGATAGATAGATAGATACAGAGATAGATAGATACAGAGATAGATAGATACAGAGATAGATAGATACAGAGATAGATAGATAGATAGATAGATAGATAGATAGATAGATAGATAGATAGATAGATAGATAGATAGATAGATAGATAGATAGATAGATAGATAGATAGATAGATAGATAGATAGATAGATAGATAGATAGATAGATAGATAGATAGATAGATAGATACAGAGATAGATAGATAGATAGATAGATACAGAGATAGATAGATAGATAGATAGATAGATACAGAGATAGATAGATACAGAGATAGATCTGCGGTCACACATCTAGCTGCAGGCCCATAACTTTATTGGCGAATAATAGGAAAGCAAGTGCAGATTTCCAAGACTGGACTAACAAATGTTTCTAGTGAAAGGCAACTGGTGTTTTCTATTAAACAAGGTCTAAATGGGCCATTGACATGCATCACAGTTGAACTTAGGAATGTGTCTTTGCAAAGTTAAACTAAATTAAATCTTTTCTTATTTTTGCTTGAGGATAGAGAGCAGAGGGATTTGAAGTCTTGTCAGTTTTTGTGGATGTCTGCACCCCTGATAGGGTGAAGACACTTCACACATTTTGCTGGATTCTCCTTCACATTTATTGACAAAGTCCAAGATACCTAATAATTTGGGGTGTCCACAGCAAAGTGCTAGAGTGCAATTTGCCTAGTGGGACACTAGTTAGATTGACCTGTGTGTGTTCCCAAGGAAAGACATTGGTAGTGTCTTACTCTCACTTCCTGTTTGGCTATGCAACAGGAAGTGAAGCTAATTTTCAGAAAAGGGACACAAAGCCCAACCTAAAAAGACAAACGGAGGTGCTAACACTCACTTGCTTTCCCTCAAATGCCCACAATTAGAATGATAGGATTGTCTTTAGCTAAGTCCTCAAGTACTCCCAACAAGCCATGTTGGCAGGTTTTCCTTTATCTTGCACAGGTGCTTTAAATCAGAGTCAATTGCTTGGTATTTTGGCCAGCTTTTTTATCTAAAATATATTCTCAAAAATAGCCTGTTTGGGGTACTTGGGGACTGAGGTTGAGAACCACTGCTCTAAAGTAGCTTTATTTTAGCCTAGGTTCACACTGGCATGCAAGAATGAAATTGTGCGAGTTTAGCTGAACTTGCACGATTTCATTCCCGCATGTCAGTCACGACTTTGGGGGCAATTTTAGAGACATCTGTGTGGGTTTCTGCACAGATGTCTATTGAAATTACACCCCAAAGTCACCAAAAGTAGTACAGAAACTACTTTTGGGAATCTGTGTGGTGCTGCAAATGCGGCGTCACACTGATTCGGACAGTACCATTGTCGCAAATAGCCACCGATTAGGCATACGATTTGACATGTCAAATCACTGCAATGTATACCAGGGCTTAGACAAATTACACCTTTTTTGTTTTGTCATGCCAATCAGCCTATTTAAGCTGCAGCTGGGAAATCTGTTCCAGGAAAATTGTTTAGGAGGGAGAGTAAACTGCATTACTTGGATTGAGCATGCATCTGCAAAACAAAAACAAAAAATAACATAAGAGCTAGGAAAGCAAAAACACATGTATGTTACTTTGAGACACTAGCAGAATATGGTTTTGTGGTCTGACCATTTTGTACAGGAAATTAACAGGAGTTAAAAGGACTGCTTCCACAAGCAGACAGTCTCTTAAGGATTTAAACATTAGTCACAACATCTTGAGCAAGATTTTGCAAAAAAAATGCAGCACGGACAATTAAAGCAAAGTGAAACTAGCAACCTACAAACAAAAACACAGTGACATCAAAAATATTTCAGGGAAAAATATCCCCCCAGCCCACCAAAAAAAAAATGAATACAAACAAATGTAAAAAAACAAAAAAAAAACACTTGCTCAAAAACACATCTGTTTTGCAACTACATAACAAACAAAATACAAACAGAAAATACATGTGTTACAAACTATATATGCATGCCTAAATGTACTCTCATGGCACATACCATCAAGCAATCTGGCCTCTTTTCAAGACAAGGTAAAAAAATGCTATTTGTAAGCTTTATATAAACACAGATTTGTGTGCTAATGAGGCAATTCAAAACACACACAGTCCATGAAACACACAAAATGCAAGTTCACCCAGTACCGGGACATTACTTAAAAGTGGGTACACCTGTTAAGGACATCCCTAAATTACTAACCCAAAAAACACTGAGCATGTCCAGAACAACCCAAATGCATTTTACACACCAAAAGCCACACCAAAAAACAAAGCCCAGGAGCATGCCCAGAATAATAAAATGCAGCTAGCACAACCCCAAAAAACAAAACAAGGAGAAGTGCCTTTAAAAATGCCAAATTGCTTAAAAGTGAGTAACTTGGGGGGGGGGGGGCAGTAAAGTGGTGCATCTGTAGCATGTATCCAAAATACTACTTCAAAGATGTACGGCTTTAAGGAAACTTAAAAACCTACATTGCAGCTGCAAGATCTTAAGAAAAAAAATGGCATGGTGAGAACCCCACTGGAAAAATACCACCTCAAACCAAAATAAAAATGGTGCCCCTCCCATACATTAACAAGCCCCTAGCCAAACACACAGCAAGCCATCCCATGAAAGGGGAGTGGATGCTTGGGGGGGAGGAGGGGCTCAGGCACACCAAAAGTCAACCACCTTGTTCCTGTATTCAGGACTGGGGTTGTGGGGGGCTGCAGAGAGGGGATTTTGCGGAATGTGGAAAGCCCCTTTAAACTAGTGGGTACAAGATGCTTTGTGGTTGGTATTGGGCTGACCCCAACATGCCCCAAAGACAGACAGCTATGTTGAGTGCATGTGGCCTTGTATGGTTCAGGAGGGGGTTGGGCGCTCGCTCTTCTCGCCCCTTTCCTAGCTGGCCCTGTTGTATGCTCTGAAGAAAGATTTTGTTTGGATTAGTGAAGGCAGCTCACTGCATTTTGAGAATGTAGTGGAGTGTGGCGTACCCCTTTAAAAGCAAAAGTTAGCCAAAGGGAAATCATATGGATTAGAGGGGGGAGACAAGAGCATTGGAAAATGTAGTGGAGTGTGGAGTTCCCTCTTAAAAGCAAAAGCTAGCCAAAGGAAATCATATGGATTAGAGGGGGGAGCCAATGCCCTTTTAGGCCTTAAAAAAGGAGCTAGAGGAGCAGAGTCTTTTTACATAATTTTAACAAAGTACATGTCGCATGTTGGCAACGTAACATGCTCATATGACCTGGGTGCAAATCTCAGAAAATAAAAAAGTAAAGGTGAACCAGCTTAAAAAAAAGTTGCAATAGTAAATGGAGGATCCGATCTCTGTTACCAGAGCACAATGTCGTAAGTATGGAAATGTTCATTGCGTCTCGCCGTGTGCCTCTACTGACGGCGCACTTCTTTAGTAACTCAACCCTATTGTCTTTATTATTTGGCTTGATGTTGCAATACCTTTTATGGACAATAAGCTTTGTTCAACTTTGTAAACTGCATTTTTGTCTCTTGCAATAAAAGGAGTTAAAAAAAAAAACAAAAAAAAACAACAATCATGTCATGCTGTAAATTTGTGCACGCCTGTGCAACAGCAGCAAACACAAATTTTACTATCCATTGGTGACAATTTAAAAACTTTTACAGGTTACCACTTTAGATTTACAAAGGAGGTCTGGTGCTAGAATTACTGATCTGACGTTCGTGGTGATACCTTACATGTGTGTGACAATCACTGTTTGTTACCAACACATGGGTTCGCCTTTGCGTGCGAGCACAGGGGGGCAGGGGAGGTTTAATTATTTTTTTATTAATTAATTTGTTTTTTACACTGTCGCCTTTTTTATCACTTTTATTGTTATCATAGGGCAGTGTTTCTCAACTCCGGTCCTCAAGGCGCCCCAACAGGTCATGTTTTCAGGCTTTCCATTATTTTGCACAGGTGATTTGATCACTTTCACTGCCTTAGTAATTACCACAGCCGTTTCATCTGAGGGAAATCCTGAAAACGTGACCTGTTGGGGTGCCTTGAGGACTGGAGTTGAGAAACACTGTCATAGGAAATATAAATATCCCCTGTGATATCAATAGGCAGTGACAGGTACTCTTTATGGAGAGATCTGGGGTCTATTAGACCCCAGATCCCTCTTCTGCCCTTAAAAGCATTTGATCACATCAAGGTTGCTTTTCATCCTTAAATCTAGGAAAACCAGACGTGGTGCATGTTCATTGCTTCCAGGTTTCTATATCATAGAGGCAAACAGAGCCGATCTGTTCTGTTTGCCTCTATGATCAGCCAACCGAACCAATCAGCCATTTCTTAAAGATTATCTACCGTATTTATCGGCGTATAACACGCACTCCAAGTTTAGGACGGAATTTTAAGGAAAAAAACTTTTAGGAGTAAAGTTTAAGGAAGAAAAACTTACATTAAAATGCCCATCAATGCAGCGTTATCATGTCCATCTCCAGCCTTGTCAGTGTCAGTGCAGCCTTGCCCCAGTGTCCATTGTAGCCTTGTCAGTGCAGCTTTGCCCCAGTGCAGCCTTGTGTGATCGCCGCCGACATACACAGCCGTGTGTAAATTCAAATATGGCGCAGAGACTGCAGGGACTCGTCGGAGCCGAGATACACATACACGAGTGTCCTCAGCCTTTCTCGGCACCGCTCACAGTCATGCCCAGTCCCGCCCTATGATAGACATAACACAGGTCCAATGGCGGGACTGGGCGTGACTGAGCAGCGCCGAGAAAAGCCGACACTCGGGTATGTGTATCTTAGCTCCGCCGAGTCCCTGCAGTCTCGGCGCTATATTTGAATTTACACACAGCTGTGTATGTCGGCGGGGATCGCGGCGATCGCCGCGATTGCTCACATCAACCAAAATTGGCGGGGATCGGCCTATAACATGCACCCATGATTTCCCCCGGATTTTTAGGGGAAAAAAGTGCGTGTTATATGCTGATAAATACGGTATATGAAGGTAAAGTGATTCATTAAGCACTCCCATTATACATAGAAGTTTTGATGACCCCCGGACCATACTCCACCCAGGTCACGGGAAAATCAATCAAGCAATCATATGACAAGCCTGGGTCTCTATCGCCACATAAAGTATATTACTTCAACCACTATATTGGGTGGATTCCAGAGTGCAGGTTCTTTCCATATATCCATACTTCAACCACTATCTCTGTAGAATGTCCTTCATCAACCAGCACCAAGACTGCTGTTTGAGTTAAGATTTCCTTCAATCATTAAACAACACCTGTTATTATACTACAGTATAGAAAATGGGCAAGCACCCCTTTCACACGTGTGCCTGTGTTTATAGGTTATCTGAACTTTCATAAATAGCCATTAAGAAGACATTACTTACCACAAGTGCTAATTTGCAGATTCTATTGGAGGAGCGCTTACAAACTCATTAATGAATTATAATGATCAAAACATAAAACAGCAAAAAATATTAGGAATAAAATAGTGGTTGTAAAGGCAGAAGGTTTTTTATCTTAATGCATTCTAAGCATTAAGATAAAAAGTCTTCTGTGTGCACCAGGCCCCCCCTGCCCACCCCTCACCCCCTAATACTTACTTGAGTCCATCTCTATCCAGCGATGTTGTAGGATTGTCTTGGCTGCCCAGGACTCCCTTTCTCATTGGCTGCTGCTGCTGCCAATCAAAGTCAGTCAGCAAATGAGGAGAGAAAGGGCGCAAGGCCTGACTGTGGCTCTGAAAGGACACAGGGAGCTGCAGCTAAGCTCGGGTGCTCCCATAGCAACCTGCTTGCTGTGAGGGCACTCAACAGGAGGGAGGGGCCAGGAGCACCAAAGAAGGACCCCAGAAGAGGAGGATTGGGGCTGCTCTGTGCAAATCCACTGCACAGATTAGGTAAGTATAACATGTTTGTTATTTTTAACTGAAAAAAAAAAAGACTTTACAATCACTTTATACTCACAATGAATACTTATTCAAAATACACTACAGTTTCCCTTTAAGATAACTGTAAGTTGAGGAAATGTTGAGCATGTCATTTGTATGTCATTCTGAAGAAATATTTAGCAGTAGTGTTCACAGAATCAAACTTTATGACACCCATTTTAGGAAAACATTTTTTTTCCTTATTGTTGACATCCAGTCTTTAAGGATTTTGATATTTTCTGAGTTATTTGAGTTTTGCTAAATACTTTTAAATCTAAACACAAAAAGGCAGGCTTCAGCCTTGACTTCAAAGACAGGAAAATGACATTGAAGCATTTACTATCAATTTTAACTGTTTTAACTGTCACACAATCAAGGCATTTGCTTTTTAGAATTCAAAGCACATACATTTTTAGCTAAGTAAAATGTGTCAGTATCACTATTTCCCTGAATTTCACAGATCACAATAAATAATTCTCAGTAGGTAAGGCTTAAAGGCTTGAAAAGTCCATAGAAGATCTGGATTATTATTTTTTTAATCAAAACTCTAAATTAATAAATCTATAAGTTGACATATTTCTTATTTTTTGAATGGTTACTTATTTTAATATGAAGACTGAAAAAAAATGAAAAAAAAAAATTATTATACCATTTTATAATATAATAATGGATTTGAAGCAGGGCAAATTTACAATCTGTGCAGCTGCACAGAAGTTTCCCAGTGTTTAGGGACTACACAAACCTGGGCATGGCTTACTTCTATGGCAAGTGACCATCACAGGGCATTCTACCTAATGTCCCTACTGCTCTGCAGTTTGTAATATCAAGGTCATTTGGACAGTGACGACCTCCCTCACTCCCTGCCCCATGCAAAATTTGTCTTCTCTGCTATGCCATAATGAAATGCTCCGTGTATGAACCAAGTCGCACAATCTGGATTATTAGAGAGTTCATAGCATTGTAAACCTTGTTTTGGTTGCATCTATAATACCTATCAATACACACTATATAAGTGTTTATAGTTGAGCCTTGAATAAATGGGTTGAAAGAAGTTGCCTGATTGGTTCCTATAGACAAGCAGACATTTTCTTGTTAGTCCTACACAGTAGAATCAAAGATCCATAGCTGAATGTTTCTGATTTTGCACTGAGCACTGGACCTTAACTATTACACTTCCACCCTCCGGTGCTTCTAACGCCTTGCCTGTGCCATCGGCGAGCCGGAGAAGGAATCCACCGGCGGTGGAAGTTCACCATAGAGAATACCAGTGACCAAATGGTCCCCGGTAGTCTCTATGATCTTCGGAGACTGGGTGTGACGTTATGACGTCACATCCGGCCAGGCTGTTGTAAATACTGCTGTGTACTCGGCTGGAAAGAGATCGTTTTCATTTTTTATCTCCTGCCTAGAGCGATATGGGGTCTTGTAGACCTCACATCTTTACATAAAGAGGATCTGTCATGCCCTATTCCTGTTACAAGGGATGTTTGCATACCTTGTAATAGGAATAAAAGTGATCAAAAAAAAATTAGGGGCGTGGCTTGCACATGCACGAGATGGCAGTTTAAGCTGTGAGCTCTCCTCAGCCGACCGGACACCCACAGCAAATGGGCAGTATTACAGCACAATCAAGACCCACCAGTGGCTACCCTATACCCATGGAGCCCACAGCCATGATGTTCCGCAAGAGAAAAGAGGAGTGGTGCCCAAAGAATCTGACCGCCTTCTTCCTCCATCCCGCTCATCAGCAAGGAAGAAGACAAGATGGTGCTGTAGGCAAGGCCTCACAGATCCCTGCATCCTACACAGACCTGCTCTCAGATCTGTTCTTGGTCTGTTCCAGAGGAACAGACCAAGAACAGGCGCCCTTCCCACTCCACAACTCTCCTCCATTTACTCCGGTTTCACAGAGCCCAGCAAAGGCCAGGATGCGGATGGATTCCCCACACCAGGCTGAGGCCGCAGTGAGTACAGACCAACAACATATGAATGCAATTCATCCCTGAAATCCTCCATAGTAATAAAAAATCCAAGGGTTAAACGCTGCAGTAAAAAAATAAATAAATTGAATGGTAAAGTGTAAAAGCCGCCAGCACAAAAAGTCCAATACTAAAAACTCAAATAAATAAATTAAAAAAATGCAGCGCTAAAACAATAATGTGAAATGAACAGAAATCACCAAAAAAGCTCATATATGTGTGAAAAAAAAAAACAGCACATCGAAAATGACTAAAGGTGATAGCCCATAAAACATTGACACAACAAAAATTGAATGAAAAATAATAAAATTATGATGAAGTAATGGTGAAAACAAGTCTCACATGGAAAACTAAAGCAGATATCTCAACACGTGAAAAAACCTTTGAAAACACTAAAGATGTTCAAAATTAAAATATACAATAAGGATATGTGTAATAAAAGTGTCAAGCACAAGAGGGGAAAATAAATCCCAAATAAGTGTACAAGTAAAATCCCAGTAGCAAATAGTGTAAAAAGTTCAAAAATGAAAAGTCCATATACAATGTGAATTGAAAATCCAAAGGAAATGTGGTAAGGGTAAGTCCAACATCCAGAGTATTCACACCCAAGTGAGATATGAGGCTCCTTACCAGCTAGAGATGACTACCATAACAGTAGTCCCACCAGGCATTTGGGAAATGATCAGATCTCCTACAAACCTATGCCGACATCCACAGTTGAAATCGTGGTACTCAGAAAACAAAAGCAAGAAAGTGTAATAATGCAAAACGGGTTATTAGGCTAAAAAGGTTGCACTTACAGATATATCCATCCATTAAAAGCATGTATCAAGGTAAGGAATTGCAGCGTCTCCACGAACTTCCTCCCACTTACTGTGTGTATCCCATCAATCACCAAGGAAAACGTAATGACGTCAGCGTTACAGGCTCCACCCTACGCATTTCATCACGATAGGACGTCGTCTGGGGATTGGCCAAGTGACACAGTCATTACGTTAAGGGTTTAAATAGTCCCGCAACGCCATATTGATTACTGGCTACTCGGGTTAAGCAGATGGGAACGAGAGGGCACCGCCATATTAACTACTGGCCGCCTATGTAAGCCAAGTAACAATATTAAAAAAATAGGTGGAAAATCGAATCAGGATTCTCGCCATCTAGTGGCCAAAGAATATACCACTAGTAAAAAATAAAAAATAAAAGATATATAAAGACAGGCGTAAAATCGAATTAGGATTCTCGCCACCTAGTGGCCAAAAAATATACCACTAATAAACCAATGGTTCACAAATACCAGCAAGCCATAAATCCATGGAAACATTGCAAAACATTGATTGATAATCTCTAAACCTTGCATACAATTATATTAGATTATGATATAATTAAAAACAAAGGCAATTAAATGAAATTCCAAAAAAGGAATATAACATTAAAAAATTTTTTGAATAAAAAAATGGGGGAAAAAAAAAGGAAATAAAAGAAAAGAATTACTTATAAAACAATGTATGTCCCAGTCAACATTGAGGCCTAGGATTTCATGAAAAAGATCCATTTCGTTTTGAGCCTAGAAATGGCTCTCACTTTATTAACGCCCCTCCATTGAGGTTGGAGTTTATCCAAAGCAACAAACAGGGTCCCTTTAACCACTTGACAACTGGACACCTAAACTCCCTTTGTGACCAGACCAATTTTCAGCTTTCAGCGCTGTCACACACACAATTACTCAGTCATGTAATACTGTACCCAAATTATTTTGTGTCCTTTTTTCATACAAATACAGCTTTCTTTTGGTGGTATTTGATCACCTCTGGGCTTTTTCTTTTTTGCGCTATAAATGAAAAAAGACCGAAAATTTTGGAAAAAAAACGCATTTTACTTTTCTTTGATCAAATTTAGCAAATTATTAATTTTTCTTCATAAATTTTGGCCACAATTTATACTACTACATATCTTTGGTAAAAATGACCAAAATTAGTGGATATTATTTGGTCTGTGTGAAAGTTATAGAGTCTACAAGTTTGGGTGCAAATCATAAAAAATTGATCACACCTGATGTACTGGTCGCCTCATTTCTTGTGACCCGAACAAGTCAGGACAGTACAAATACCCCCCAAATGATCCCTTTTTTGAAAGTAGACATTCCAAGGTATTCAGTAAGATGCATGGTGAGGTTTTTGATGTTGTCATTTTTTCCCACAATTCTTTGCAAAATGAAGTTTGTTTTTTTTTCCTCCCACAAAATTGTCATTGTAATTGGCTATTTCTCTCACATGGCATGTGTATACCACAAATGACACCCCAAAATACATTCTGCTACTCCTAAGTATGGCGATACCACATGTGTGGGACTTTTTCACAGCCTAGCCACATAGAGAGGCCCAACATGCAGGGAGCACCATCAAGTGTTCTAGGAGCATAAATGACACATCTAACTTGTTAACTACCTATTACACTTTTGAAGGCCCTGGAGCACCAGGACAATGGAAACGCCCACAAAATGACCCATTTTGGAAAGCTAACACCCCAACGTATAATCTATGAGGCATAATGAGTCTTTTGAACGGTTCATTTTTTTCCAGAAGTTTTTGAAAAATGTGGAAAAAAATGAAAACGCATTTTTTTTTTACACAAAGTTGTCCATTTCTAAGATATTTCCAACACATAGCATGTACACAGCAAAAATGACACCTCAAAATACATTCTGCTACTCCTCCTGAGTATAGCAATACCACATGTGTAAGACTTTTACACAGCCTGGCCACATACAAGGAACACCGTCAGGTGTTCTAGAGACACATAGCATTCACATACCAAGAATTACACCCCAAAATACATTCTGCTGAGCAAAGGGTAAAAAAAAAAAAAAAAAGATTTCCTGTTGTTTTAGTAGCACAGTTGTCCACAGGAGGATAGCACTGGTCCAGGCAGCAGGCAGGGGCTTGGTCAGCAAAAGCGAACGCAATTGTCCAGGCAACAGGCAGGAACACTGTCCATAGTCAGTACAGGCAGCAGGCAGGGATACTGTCCATATACAGTCCAGGGACAGTGCAGGCAGAGATTGTCAGCAGTGCCAAAATATTGATCCTGGTAGTAGGCAGGAACATGGTCCATCCATGTGGTGTGGTCAGTTCATGCGACAGGCAGAGGCATGATGGCATAGGTCCTACAGGCAGCAGGCAGAAGTAGGGCCTCGTTCAGGACAGAATGGGGACAGGGGTAGAGGCTTCTCCCACCCAAATCTCTTTGAAGCCTCCGAGCCTCCAGACCCTAATCTAGGAATGAGAAAACAAAAAAAAATTTTCTTCATCCAGAAAAACAATTCTGGAGCCCCTCACATATGTGAGACCCCTGTGTTATGAATCCCACTAGTCCAGTGGCAGGGTACAAGATCAGTCCAAGAGGCAGGCAAAAAGGATGGTCAAACAGTCCAGGGTCAGTTCCAGATCAGGCAGAGGTATGTACAGAATCAGTAGGAAGAAGCGTGGTCGAACAACAAGCCAGGGTCAGTTCCAGATCAGGCAGAGATATAAACAGAATCGGTAGGCAGAAGCGTGGTCGAAAAACAAGCCAGGGTCAGTTACAGAGCAAGTAGAGGCATAAGGGGTGTGAAGGTAAATGGCAGGAAGTGAGGGTTATGTTTACCATACTTCACTAATAATTTAGTGAAGTATGGTAACGGCGGAAACAGTCAACTATGCAGAGGCCTGGTTGGGAAGGACAATAAAAGGTAGTGTCTCTTCTCACTCCTCCTTTGGTGCACACCCGGCATTTTTTCTGTCATTTTTGGCCTGTTGGTCTGGGGGGGGATTTTTTTGGGAAAGTGGCGTTCGGAGAGTCTGCTAATTACATTGGATCGAATGGTTTCTGGTGGGTTGTTCAGGAATACAAGGGCAGTGGTGATTTCCTCCTGGTAGCCAAGGAAGGATTTGGGGTTTGCAGTGGATTTATGATCAATAACGTAGCTGTTATATATGGCCAAATTGAACAAATAAATTGAAACTTTTTTATACCACTGGTATGTTCGTCTCGTGGCAAGGTAGGGTTAGAGCATCTGGTCGTTGAAGTCGACACCCCCCATAAATTTGTTGTGTTCGTAGATACATGTTGGCTTTTGGATTAGCCCATTCCTCCTGGTTATCTCCACGACGGTATTATTGTGGATTGATGAAAGCATGTAGACGTCCCTTCTGTCCCTCCACTTCACAGCCAGAATTCCCTCATTCCGTAAGCTCGCCATCTCCCCTCTTAGCTTTTTGTTGATGAGACTTTGAGGAAAGCCCTTCTGGTTCTTCCTTACGGTGCCACATGCTGGAGTCTTCTGTCTGTGAAGATTGCGGAACAGGGGCAGACTAGTGTAAAAATTGTCCACATACAGATGGTAGCCTTTCTCCAGGAGTGGGTTTATGAGTTCCCAAACGACTTTCCCACTCGATCCAATGTTTTCTGGGCAATTAGGGGGATGTAGCTGGGTGTCCTTCCCTTCGTATACCATGAAGGCATAGGTATACCCTGTAGCTCGGTCGCACAATTTATACATTTTCACCCCATAGCGGGCCCTTTTGGTGGGAATAAATTGTTTTATGCCCAACCTGCCACTAAATTTGACAAGAGACTTATCCACACATATGTGCTGGTCTGGGGTAAATAACTGGGGGAAGATATCAGAAAAATATTTTAGTAGTGGGCAAATTTTATAAAGCTTGTCAAAATTTGGGTCATTTCAGGGAGGGCACTGGGTATTGTCATTGTAGTGTAGGAATCTCATAATCATGAGATATCGGGTCCTGGGCATTACAGAGGAAAATATGGGCATGTGGTGGATGGGGAGGGTAGACCAATAGGAACGTAATACATTTTTTTGGGTTAGTCCCATACAGAATGTGAGGCCCAAAAAAATGTTAAACTCCTCCACTTTTAGGGCTCTCCATTCGTAGGGACGTGCATAATAGAACGTTGGGTTACTTGCTATGAATTGTTGGGCATATAGGTTGCACTGGGCCACAATCGATGCAAGCATGTCCTCAGTAAAAATAAGGTTGAAAAAAATCTATTGGTGAAAAATTTTCTGTGTCCACCTGGACTCCTGGCTGGGCAGTGAAAGGGAGAATGATAGCTTCTCCTGAATTAGAAGGAAGCCATAAGGGGTTCTCAAGGGAGTAGGGAAGGCTGGCATGGGACCTAACCCTTTGGGACTGAGGTGGCACCCCACTGGTACGTGGCCTTTGTCGAGGTACTGCGGTGCTGGTGGATGGCACTGCGGTGCTGGTGGATGGGATTGTGGTGATGGTGGATGGCACTGCATACTCACCAGTACGCCTTCGTCTGGCGGGCGGACTCTCATCCTCCTTCTCTGAGGCTGTCAGTGTACCACTGCTGAGGACAGGCTCGTAGTCCACGTCAGACTCAGACTCTGAATAGGAATCCGAAGCAGAGAGCTCCCCGTTGCTCTCATCGGCCGCAAGAATATTATATGCCTCCTCGGCTGAAAATAATCTTTGTGACATAGTGATGAAAAATGGCACTGATACATGGCACTGATGACACGTGAAAATGATGTCGTAGGTGACACTGGTGATACTGATGACACTGATGTGGCAGGTGACACTGACAGGTGGCACCGATCTGACAGGTGGCACTGATGACAGATAGCACTGCCACTGATACGTGGCAGGTGACACTGACAGGTGGCACTGATGACAGATGGCACTGTGACAGAAACAGTAATGAGAACTGTGGCACTGATGTGGCACTTTATGGGCACTGTTGGGCTCTGATGTGTGTTTCAACTAAAGTTGGCACTCACAATTTTTCACAGGTCGCTCTCCCTCCTCACACACGGTCTCTGTGTGAGGAGAGAAAGCTGGCAATGAGAGATGATCTCATATGTTTACATTTGAGATCATCTCTCATTGGAAGCTCCGATCACGCTGTAAACGGCCGCTGTGATTGGCCGTTTACGGTGATCTGTGACTGGCTGTGTCCAAGGGACATGGCCAGCGCAGAATTTCCCCAATGCGCGCTCGCGGGAGCGCGCATCGCGGAAGTAAACAGGAGGACGTCCACGGATGGCCTCCCGGCAATTGGAGTCCGCGCTGTAGCCATCTTTCGGCTATAGCGCGGACGCCTAGTGGTTAAGCTGTTTATTATGATGTTTCGCATAGTGTCTGGATAAATTGTGTTTATTAACACCACGCTTAATATCTCCTACATGCTCTGACAGACGTACATGCAGGGCTCTCTTAGTACACCCTATGTATTGTTTAGAGCATGGACACTGTATCATATAAACCACACTCAGTAGAGCATGTAATAAAATACTCTATGTTGTACAGTTTGTTGGTTTGAGTTGATCGGAAGGATTCGCACCTACGTCCTGTGAAGGAATTAATTTGGCATATATCACATTTTCTGCAGGGATAGAAACCCTTCATAGTTTGGAAAAAAGTAAATAGTTTTAGGAGGGTTAACCACGTTAGGAGCAATTCTGTGGCGTAAAGAGGGTGCTCCTCTAAAGATAACCACAGGATGGTCAGGGAAGATTGGGCCTAACACCTTGTCATTCTTCAGGAGGTTCCAATATTTCTTGAAAATCTTTCTAACTGAAAAATGTTGGTTAGAATGTCCTGTCACCAGGGAACAAGCAAAATCATTGACACCTGCCTGATTAACCCTGCTCGGTCACTTAAGCATGGTCTCCCTGTCCATATTGCCAACATTAATAATGGTTTCATTAATATCCTTCTCGTCATATCCCTTATCCAAAAATCTCAATTTCAAAATCTGGGCCTGTGTCACTAATCGTACTCACCGAGGCCGAGATGCCGAGAGCGGTTTTGCCTTTGCGACTAAGCGCAGCTCGCCCCCTGGAGTTGGTACAGGGAGAGAACGGCACGAAGAGGCACAGGCTCCCCAATGGACTGCAGATGACTTGCTTGTGGAGTCTTGACAGAGAAGAGCCGCTGTGCAGGTACTGGTAGGTAAGGTGCAGCTGAAGACCACAGGCGGGAAGTCCAGAACCAGGCTGGGAATCAAACACCGGGGTGGTGTTATGGCACTGCAGGATTTGCAAGGTAGGATGACAAGATAAGAGAGTCCAGGTACAAGCAATAGGGTCAGACTAGGAGACAGGAGAAAGTCCAGCTAACAGGCCGAGGGTCAAACATAGGAGATAGATGGGAATCCGATAAACAGGCCGAGGTCAAGTCTAGGAGAGAGGCAAAGAGAAGTCCAAGGGCAAATCCGGGTCACAACGGGTAATCAAGCAGAGATACAGGACACAGGTTCAGGTAACGCAGGAAGCTGAGACAAACCAGCAATTTGTGTGATTCTCTGAGCGCCTTTTATAGGCCGCCCAGGGAATCACGTTGGGTGTGCACCAATGCGTGTGCGTGAGCGCCGTAGCGCTGAGCCATGAACGCGCATGCGCTGGAACGTCGTTCCGCAGGGAATGCGTGAAAAACGACCGGACCGGAACGAGGGCTTCTTCTGACAGTGCCCCCCCCGAGGGGTGGCCTCTGGACACTCAAGGTTGACATTAGTTCTGGATGTTCCCGGTGAAATGCCTGGAGAAGCTGCGGAGCATGTAGATTCCTGGCTGGTTCCCAGGAGTTATCCTCAGGAGGATACCCCTTCCATTTAATCAAGTACTGAAGTTGTCTACCATTTTTTCTGCAATTTAGAATTTTTTCCACCTCAAACGCGTCTTCTCCGTCGATTAGGACCGGTGGTGGTGGAGGTCTCTCTCTGTCAGAAAAAGGGCTGGGAACCAAAGGTTTTAAGAGAGATGCATGGAAGACTGGATGCACCTTGTAAGCATCAGGTAGAGCTAGTTCAAAGGCCACTGGGTTGATTACCCTCTTTAGTTTGAAAGGACCTATAAACTTTGGCCCCAGTTTCCGGGAGGGAATTGGTAGTCTGAGATGGATAGTTGATAGCCATACCTCTTCGCCTACTTTAAAAGCCGGGTTCTCCTTCCTTCCCCTGTTGTAATATTTTTGGTAGTCATCCTGAGCCTTTTGCATTGCTGCTTTGATCCTTTGGAAATTTGACTGGATGGAACTCACTCAGTCCTGCACAGCAGGGACCGATAGTTCAGGAATGGAAACTGGAAGAAAGGAAGGGTGGAATCCAAAATTGGACCAGAAAGGTGTCTGGTTGGTAGCAGAATGGATGGAGTTGTTATACGCAAATTCCGCGTATGGCAAGAGGGAGGACCATTCATCCTGGGAATCGGAACAGAAGCATCGGAGGTATTGCTCCAGGGTTTGATTTGTCCCCTCCGTCTGGCCGTTACTTTGAGGATGATAAGCGGAGGACAGACAAATCTTTATTTCCAAGGTCTTGCATAATTCTTTCCAGAATTTTGAAGTGAATTGAGCCCCTCTGTCAGAGGTGATGCTCACCGGGGTACCATGAAGCCTGATAATTTCCTTAAAAAAAATGTTGGCAGTAGCAGAGGCAGAGGGAGTACCCACCATGGGCAGGAAGTATGCCATCTTTGAAAGTCGATCAATTACGACAAAGATAGTCGTGAACCCCCCTGATGGAGGCAAATCTACAATAAAGCCCATGGAGATTTCTGCCCACGGGCGTTCAGGGATGGACAAGGGTTTAAGCAGACATCCGATGAAAAGGTCCTGGGTTGCAGAGCCAAATACAGGGAGCAAGCATTTTTAAAAGCCCTGAACTTTTTACGATTGCCGGAGAATCGCTCTGGAGTGGGAACCCTGGGTTCTGGAGCGGCCATGACCACGGTGGGATTGGTTGGTAACTGAGAAGAGGAACCTCCACTGGGAGGTACAGAAGCAGCGGCAGAAGCTGGAGATGGTCCGGAAAGTTGTTGGATACGGCCGTCGATTTGGGCGTAGCCGTCTTGTAATTTATGGTCAGCCTCAGTGCTGACACAGGATCTCCAGTGGGGAACGCGCTCTGTCGGCCTCTGACATGGCTGGTTTGTACTGTCACTAATCGTACTCACCGAGACCGAGATGCCAAGAGCGGTTTTGCCTTTGCGACTAAGCGCAGCTCGCCCCCTGGAGTTGGTACAGGGACGAAGAGGCACAGGTTCCCCAATGGACTGCAGATGACTTGCTTGTGGAGTCTTGACAGAGAAGAGCCGCTGTGCAGGTACTGGTAGGTAAGGTGCAGCTGAAGACCACAGGAGGGAAGTCCAGAACCAGGCTGGGAATCAAACACCGGGGTGGTGCTATGGCACTGCAGGATCTGCAAGTTAGGATGACAAGATAAGAGAGTCCAGGTACAAGCAATAGGGTCAGGCTAGAAGACAGGAGAAAGTCCAGGTAACAGGCCGAGGGTCAAACATAGGAGATAGATGGGAATCCGATAAACAGGCCGAGGTCAAGTCCAGGAGAGAGGCAAAGAGAAGTCCAAGGGCAAATCCGGGTCACAACGGGTAATCAAGCAGAGATACAGGACACAGGTTCAGGTAACACAGGAAGCTGAGACAAACCAGCAATTTGTGTGATTCTCTGAGTGCCTTTTATAGGCCGCCCAGGGAATCACGTTGGGTGTGCACCAATGCGCGTGCGCGAGCGCTGTAGCACTGAGCCACGAACGCGCATGCGCCGCAACGTCGTTCCGCAGGGAATGCGTTAGAAAACGACCGGACCGGAATGAGGGCTTCTTCTGACAGCCTGTTGATAATCTGACATATTAGTGCAATTACGCCTAATCCGCTGGAACTGTCCTTTAGGGACTGCTTTAAGCCATGAGGCATGATGCCAACTATTCAGTGGAATATAGGCATTGCGGTCAGTCTCCTTAAAGTAGGTAGTTGTAATAAATTGACCATCCTTAACACAAATGTTAAGGTCCAGAAATTGAATTTGAGTTTGGCTAGTTTCGTACTGCAAGGAGATCCCTCTGTCATTTGACTTGAGCCTCTGAAAAAAGGCCTCAAGAGAAGACAGATCACCCTCCCACAGGAGGACATCATCGATGTACCTTCTCCAAAAACGCAGCTCCTTTGGTGGATTAACATCAATCTCCTCACTTTCCCACCGAGCCATGAATAGATTCGCTAAACTAGGTGCGAACTTTGCACCCATAGCAACAACAACAGTCTGCAAGAAAAAATTACCCCAAAACCAAAAATTATTATGACTAGTGGCAAAAGCCAAAAGATTTAAAATAAAAAAAAAAATAAAAATGGGAATTTACCCCCAGAAGGTAAAGGGGCTTTGGAGGCAGCAGATAACAATGGAGATGTTGTATGGTATAAAAAGTAGCTTTATTAATGCATGAAACATCGGAGTAAAAACATGAACTGTGTACATCAAGCTATAAAAGGGGCACAAAAGTATATATACATAATTAATGTGTTGAAAAAGCGCTTGGATATTCCTAACGCGTTTCGACCCCATCGGGTCTTCTTCAGAGGAAATGCATGCGCTGTGGGAGAATTTTGTATACATGAAACAATAGTACCAATATGGTTGTCTATACTTGTAAATAATGAGCACAGTTATATATGATAAAACTTTTTGAGCATAATTACCCAAGGGTATGCGTATAGCTGTATCTTCTGAGCTTGCGATTTTAGAAGTTGCCTCTACCATCAGATTTAAACACCAAGGCCCCACGGTCAGCCACCACCCCAAGGGGGGGAGCTTGAGCAGCAGTTGTGCGACTTACGATGGCTTACACATAGGAAGAACCCCCACACCTGGTAAGGGGCATGTGGATCAGCAGCACCCGCGATCTAAACACCAAGCAGCGACATAAGTAGAAGCATGTAGAGGTTTTTTAGAAAATTTGTATTGATCAATGATAAAAGTATCAAGATATTTATAAAATTTCTCTACAGGCTGGTGGGCCTAAATTATATCAGAGTAAAGATATATTTTAGTCAAGGTTTTTAAAGCAGGTGTATGAGCATTGCGTAAAAAGGAAAAATAAAATAAAATAAAGAATATATTATACAGACTAATTGGGGAAATGAAAAGGAGCAAGGAGGAACAAGGAAAAAAAAAATAAAGGGGGGGAGGAGGGAAGAGCGGGGGGGAGGAAAAAAGGGGGAGGGAATGAAAGTGGGGGAGGAAGGGACATGGAAAGAGGGGCAAGGAAAGGAAAAACAAATGGGGGACCAGGGGGAAAGAGAGGAAAAAGGGAGGGGAAAGAACAGAAGGGGAACAAAGAAAAAACAGGGAAAAAAACAGGGAAAAGAAAAAGAAAGGGGAGAATGTATCCTAGGCCTAGATGTAGAGGGGAAAAAAGGAAGGAAAGGAAGAAAGGATAGAAAAAGAAAAGAAAGAAAAGGATGGTCAGAGGTGAACAGGGGGAGAGGGAAGGGTTATATGGATGGGGGAGGTGCTGAAGAAAAAAGTGGTGAACAAGTGCGATAGCTGGAAGAAATTGTGATATATTATAGGGAGACTGCCAAAAAGGAAACAAATGAGAATATCGTGCAAATAAGTGAGAAATGAAAAAAGGAATATAGTGCAATTAAGTGATAAGTGGGTGATGGAGGAAAACTATAGCAGTGTGTGAGGGTAAATGTATAATGAGTGACAAATTGTGAAAGTGTTTAGAATGCGAATCTGAGATTTACCTCTAAATGCCAGACAAACGGCAGTGTTCCATGTGCAAAAAACAATCTGGGAAGTTGCACCAAAGAGGATATTGTGGCGGTGTATGAAATTGCAAGATATGTTACAATCAGGCTAACAGTGCAAGAGTTAGTCTAATATGGGAGTTGATAAATACCTGAGTTTCAGGAGCCTCTTATGGAAGTAGTGTTTCCTGATAGAGCTTTGGGTATCAAATGCAGATCCCTTGTGGGGGACCTGCAGTCTTTAAAAGTAACGGCCTCTAGTTTTGATTGGTTGCTGATGATAGATCGCAGGTGTGTGCCAGCCACCCCACCCTACTCACCAGTGCGGGAGTAGTGCTGACTGTCAGCACTCCATGTATATGTCACCCGGCATTCCGAAGAACTAAATTCCGGCTCCGCCACCCTTCCGACGCAATAGCGTGGCATCCTGACATCACGTGCATGCGTGCGCCCCGGAATGCGCACGCAGGCACAGGAATGGTGCCCGGAGGGGTTTGGAATGGCGCTGGCAGGGGGAGTACACATCCCTGAGGGTCAAGCCCTCTGATGGTAACTACGCTTGTCTCCCCCTGCCTGATATAATTTAGGCCCACCAGCCTGTAGAGAAATTTTATAAATATCTTGATACTTTTATCATTGATCAATGCAAATTTTCTAAAAAAACCTCTACATGCTTATACTTATGTCACTGCTTGGTGTTTAGATCGCGGGTGCTGCTGATCCACATGCCCCTTACCAGGTGTGGGGGTTCTTCCTAAGTGTAAGCCATCGTAAGTCGCACAGCTGCTGCTCAAGCTCCCCCGCTTGGGGTGGTGGCTGACCGTGGGGCCTTGGTCTTTAAATCTGATGGTAGAGGCGACTTCTAAAATCGCAAGCTCAGAAGATACAGCTATACGCATACCCTTGGGTATTTATGCTCAAAAAGTTTCATCATATATAATTATGCTCATTATTTACAAGTATAGACAACCATATTGGTACTATTGTTTCATGTATACAAAATTCTCCCACAGCGCATGCATTTCCTCTGAAGACCCGATGGGGTTGAAACGCGTCAAGAATATCCAAGCGCTTTTTCAACACATTACTTATGTATATATACTTTTGTGCCCCTTTTATAGCTCGATGTACACAGTTCATGTTTTTACTCCGATGTTTCATGCATTAATAAAGCTACTTTTTATACCATACAACATCTCCATTGTTATCTGCTGCCTCCAAAGCCCCTTTACCTTCTGGGGGTAAATTCCCATTTTTAAGATTTTGGGGTAGGCAGCCTCTCCTTTTCCCAAGTGTCTCCCCTCTTTTTGTACATGACTGGGTGGTTAAACACCCCTTCCCCCACTTTTGACACCTGAGTCAGGACATGAACTGTTAGCTGCTATTTGGCTTATGAATAGAGTCCAATTCATATATTTGTTTGTTCATACTTTTTTCAGAAGAACGTTCGAATGTCATACACATGATTTTGGTTCGTAGGTGACAAATGGGATGCTTTGATGCAAAATTATGAGGCTGCTTTTGCACAGGGAGAGCAGAAAAATCTATCTGCTTCCTCCCTGTTCAAGAAACTTATAAAGATTTTGGAAAAGAAATCGGCCTTGTTTTGGCATATAAAAACCTTCAATGAATATACTGAAGCACAGATTAGCCTTTCTGGATCAAGAGGCACTCTGCGCGCCTATTGTCTTGAATCCAATATAATAAATTGAAATCGCTTTGTTATCCTCCTCTTCTCCCTCTTGTCTCCATGCGATTTGTACTCAATGCATTTTTTGGTTTGTTTACATAATGTTTCAATTCAAATATGCCCTTTTTTTGCATGTATCCCCCTAGGAGGTGGAAGATTAGCACAAATAATTTTGCAATAGAAGGAGATGACGTGTTAACAAATGCAAGGACTCCTGAACTATGAGCCAATAAGCTCTCAGTGTCTAGAACAAATATTCTTATTCCATGCCTTCGGTATGAATCAAAATATGTGGTTATAATTGCTGTAACAAATAGAATGATTCCATCAGTTATGGGCTGATACTCAATATCCCAAGTGCCTTTAAATCAATCTGTTATAAGGTATTCGTGTGTCTTGCACATTTAGGTCCACATCTGGTCCACCGGTTCGACCGCCCCCCCTATATGGGGGGGGGTGGCGGTTGCAGTGCTAAGCTTCTTCTTGGCAGGGGGAGACAAGCGTAGTTATTTGCGCTTATACACACGACCATCAGAGGGCTTGACCCTCAGGGATGTGTACTCCCCCTGCCAGCGCCATTCCGAACTCCCCGGGCACCATTCCCGTGCCTGCGTGCGCATACCGGGGTGCACGCATGCATGTGATGTCAGGATGCCACGCTATTGCGTCGGAAGGGCGGCGGAGCCGGAACTTAGTTCTTCGGAATGCCGGGTGACATATACATGGAGTGCTGACAGTCAGCACTACTCCCGCACAGGTGAGTAGGGTGGGGGTGGCCGGCACACACCTGCGATCTATCATCAGCAACCAATCAAAACTAACGGCCGTTACTTTTAAAGACTGCAGGTCCCCCAAAAGGGATCTGCATTTGATACCAAAAGCTCTATCAGGAAACACTACTTCCATAAGAGGCTCCTGAAACTCAGGTATTTATCAACTCCCATATTAGACTAATAGGGCGTACACACGGTCGGACTTTGTTCGGACATTCCGACAACAAAATCCTAGGATTTTTTCTGACGGATGTTGGCTCAAACTTTTTTGTCTACACACGGTCGCACAAAGTTGTCGGAATTTCCGATCGCCAACCACGCGGTCACGTACACCACGTACGACGAGACTAGAAAAGGGCGGTTCAGAACCAAGCGCGGCACCCTTTGGGCTCCTTTTGCTAATCTCGTGTTAGTAAAAGTTTGGTGAGAGACGATTCACGCTTTTTCAGACTCGTGGCTTTCAGATTGTTTTCTGCCGTTCAGTTTGTGCTTGTGGGTTTGTATCTGCTCTTCAGTGCGTGTAGTCAGTTCGTATCGTAGTTTTCTGTGCGATCTTGCCCGCTCGTTGCTGTTTTTAAGGTCGCTCTTCACAGGCCTTGCTGTTCTTCAGTGCGTTCTGTTACTTCGTTCTGAGCAGCTGACCGTTTTCTAACCATGTTTCATATGCGTACTCCTCGTAGAGTTCGTGCTGTGCGGGGGCTTGGTGTTGGGGTCCTGACCTTGACACAAGTCCAGTCCCTGAACAGGGTGGGGAGGAGTTCATGGACCAAGTATTGGTTGCTTCAGCGTGACCAGTTCTCTCATATGCCTTTGCTCCGTGAGATCCGTGAGAATAATCCTGATGATTAAAGAACTTTCTCCGGATGACGGACCCCATGTTTCACCGTTTGTTGGCTTCGCTGACCCCCTATATCAGCAGGCAGGATATCTGCGTGAGGCAAGCTATCACTCCGGAGCAGAGGTTGGTCGCTACCCTGCGGTATTTGGCCACAGGGAGAAGTCTGCAGGACTTGAAGTTCTCGACAGGCATCTCCCCCCAGGCTCTGGGGATCATTATCCCAGAGACCTGTTCTGCCATCATCCAGGTCCTGCAGAAGGAGTATATGAAGGTAAGATTTTTATCCTTTATATCACATTTTATTGTATTGAATGTTTGATAATATATTGTATTTCTTTCCTCATTCCCTAATTACCATGCTTGTAATATGCTGTGAATGTCCCCTTTGTCCTTATGCATGCTGGATTTTTATGTAATTATTATTTTAGGTCCTTCATACATATTTGCCCTTCACTAACCTCCCCAGCATGGTGTCTCCTGCCCTATATTCACCTCATGTAGTCACTTAACAATGTATTTTATCAGCTCCATAGTAGTGCTTTACCCCAAACACCCCCTAAAATGTTTGGAAATGTTATTTTTGATTTAAATTCAGGCGGAGTGCCAGAGGCTTTTTTTGTGGTGTCCCCAAATAATTTTTAGTAACCCTCCCTCCCCCAACTGCTAAGTCAGCTGATCCCAATTCTCTATCCTCAATCATCTATCTGCTGACTTTGCCAAACCCATACACACTATACCCATCTCTTTAGTGCTCAGATTTATGGATGAATTCCCCAAAGCATATAGTGCAAGGGCCTGCCTGTATACTTTCCAATGGTACTGTTTAAAGTTTTTGTATTCTATTATTATCTTGATAGGTAATAGCAGAATGTCCAAATGTCCTCAAATATGTACAGTGTGTATTTATATCTTTGTATTATGACACTTCTTACCTGTCCAGTGGTCTGCCAATAGTGTAACTAAGGAGGGGCTGTTCAAAGTAATACCCATTATTTAGGTATTCATCTCTCAATGAAGTGAAGAGGGTTAGCTGTCCAAGATTTCCACACACCCCCTATAATGTTAGAAATGGCCCATGAGAGGGGGGGGGATATGATAGGTGTACCTTATACTTTGGTGTTGTTAAATTCCCCTTAATAAATGCTATCTGGAGGTTGCCCCATAATGTTTATGTATAATCTGCTTGCCATGTTTCAGAGTAAAAATAGTAATGTTTATTGTTTTTTCCTCAACAGTTTCCTTCCACGCCACAGGAATGGCAGACTGTGGCCTCCCACTTTGCCGAGCGGTGGGACTTTCCTAACTGTGGAGGGCAATTGATGGGAAACACGTCCACATCGTCCCACCACCCAACTCGGGGTCGTACTATTATAATTACAAGGGGTTTAATAGTATAGTGATGTTGGCGGTGGTGTCGGCTAATTACGACTTCTTGTACGTGGACGTGGGGAAGAATGGCCGGATGTCCGATGGTGGAGTCATCGCCCAGACGGAGTTCTACAGGCGTCTCCAGAATGGCAGCTTGGACTTGACAGCTCCAGAGGACAATGTGGAAGGACTCCTATTTGTGTTAGTTGCTGATGAAGCATTTGCGCTGGGGGACCACCTGATGCGGCCATTCCCAATGGGGACCCTCACCCCGGAACAGAGGGTTTTTAATTACCGGCTGGCCAGAGCCCGAAGATTGGTGGAGAACACATTTGGAATCCTGGCCAGCCGGGTCCGACTATTTCTGACACCCATTCATATGGCGGAGTATAAACTGAACCATATTATACTGGCGTGCTGTGTTCTCCATAACTTTTTAAGGAAACATTCGGCCAACTATGCTGGCTCAGTTGGGCCTGAGGCCGGAATCCTACATCAAACCACACTGACGGCGCTTGAAAGTGGCCGTCCTGGCTTGCCCTCCCTGAGTGCCGTGATGTCCGGTTACGATACCTGGAGTTCTATGTCCCCTTACAACAGGCAGCAACCCAGCAGAGCGGTGCAGTCCCAGAATTTTTTGTCATTTACTGTGGGAACTGCAGCTCATACAGGCTCTCCCCTTACCTACAATCATTTGATGTTACATTATCTGGGATGCCCCGGTCTCTGTCTGCTGCCAGTCTGATTTTTTTCAGAGACACCTTTACTTCTGATCGCTCTCAGCGATCCACTGAATCAGTTTATCTATGTGAATACCTTCCTTTTTGCTTTTTTACATCTAATCGAACCTCTAGCTCCTGATGAAGCGTTCTTTGTCAACGTGAAACATGTAGAGCAATTGGAGAATACACCACTTTGGAACACCAGACCTGCAGTGCCCCTTCAATCTCCAAACCCTCTAGGGGAAGTCTACCTTTTTCTTTCACCTGGAATGTATTGCACTGTTATGAGCATTAGAATTACTTAGGAGACTGCAGGATAGGACCCTCAATGGTGTTACTACAGATGTTGTATGTCTATATCTGATGTGTTTTTAAATGTCTATGTCTACTCCCCATGTTCTTTGTATGTTATGAATAAAATTCAACCTTTTTATATACTTTTTGTAGTCCATTACAATTGTGCCTTAAAAGTCCCATCCTTTTAGTCCTTTGATGCTCCTAAACCAACATGTTTGTTGTATAACAATTTTTGCAGTAGCATTATCAAAAATCGAAATGTCCATTTCAGATAAAACAGGCCTGTGTAAAAACAAACAAGAAAGCCAAAAAACTTGAACTTACAAAGTTCACATTAGGTAAAACCTGAAGGCTATATCAGACATCAGTATTTAGGAACTGGGTTTGATATAGCGTTCAGATGGGGGGAAATCACCCCTGGAAAAGCCAAATTTGGAAGATGCACACCAATTTACGAATGTCAACATGTGCTATCTGCCATCAGGGGGGATCAAGGGACGTGTTTTGGGGGAGCAAGCCCTTCCTCAATGCTACTTTATAATTGAGGAAGGGGTTGCACCCCCAAAACGCGTCCATTGATCTCCCGTGATGGCAGATAGCACATGTTGGCACACTGTGTGCATCCTCCAAATTTGGCTTTTCAAAACATTGCAAAAAAATTTAAAAGATTGGACCACAATCCAAAAAGTGATTTTGTGGGATTTTAAATTTGCCTCAAAACATCAATGATGTTGTTATTTTTTTTAATAACATCATTGATTTTTTGCTGTATGTTTTGCAGTTCGACATTACACCCCATGATCTCGCCGATCAGGATCTGGGCACTTTCTGATGTGAAACGTTCTGGATCCCTCACATCACGATCACCTAAAAAGAGAGAAAGAAAACAAAAACAGGTCTCAAAAATCTGCCACCATCCATCTCTTTTACCTGAGCCTGTGGTCGCAAACACTCACCTGTTGTGGTGCCAATCTCCACCACATCTTCTTCTTCTTCCTGCTCAGCTTGGGTTGGTGGTATTTCACCTTCTTCCAGAGGTGGGGGGTCTCTGGTCTCCTCGGATGAGGGGTGTCCTCCGAGTCTTTTCTCCCCTATGTAAAACAAAAATGGTATAATTAGCACACAGATATTTGATGGCAGAACTAGAAATAGGAAACATTGCTTGGAAGTGGGGTACAATTGTCCATTTTAGCAGAGTTCCAAGATGTATTTTTTTTATTGGCCTTTGTCAAGCTGCAATACTTCACCTGTTTAGTACAAGCTTCACAGATGGAGACCCCCCTATAGTATACACTGGAGCACCTGTGTGCCCCCCTAATAAAAATGGTGTTCTTGTGTCCCACACTAGTGCTCCAGTGTCCAGATGTGAAAACAGCTGCTCAGTGTCCTCTCCTTACACAGAATCTAGTTGGCATTTCATTCTAGTAACAAACCCATCTACACAAACAAATATTTGGCATCCAAGTAGGCCCCAAAAAAATGTGCGAAAATGCATATGGCCTAAACAATGGTGTTTTAGAGGCCGAAAGAAAAATGTTTGATACGAACGAATAATGGGCCCATGAACATTAAAGTTGCCCTTTTAAACGTTACAATTAATAAAAGCATATGGAGCAGCACGAACGCAATACAGACAGAAAGAATAGGAACACAGCACAACTACTTACTTTTTTGCTGCACTCTCCGGATCTTTCAGTACTGCTCTGGCTCTCTTAACTTAAGGTCCAACCACTGCTTCCTGAGCTGATCTTTCGATCTTCGTACCCCGAAATTCTTGTGAAGGCTTTTGACCACTTTCGCCATGATCTTTTCCTTTCTGATGTTTTGGTTGGGGTAAGGCCCATACTTTCCGTCATAGACGGACTTCTTCATGATGTCGACCATCTCCAACATCTCCCCAAAGGACATATTTGTGGCCTTAAAACGTCTCCTTCTGGATCGGGATGTGTCCGGATCCGGGCTTTCCTCCTCCTCCTCCTCGTTGCTATAATTAGCACACACCTGCTCTAACTCCGCCATGTGCTCTTCACCCACTGCGCCGAACGAAAAGGGGCGGGGAATAGACTAGAAAGAATGTCAGGGGCGGAGTTACACGCATGCGTAGTGTGCATAAAGCGTAACACGCGTGCGTATTACGTACGATCTGTGAGCGGAGGAAGGAGCATTGGACGTGCCGATCGTAAGAACGAAGGTAAGAGACAAACTTGTGCCTATACTGCTTCTACATTGAAGCCTATATTGTAACAAGATTAGGAGAGTTTTGTCTGACATTAGGCTTTGTCTTGTGTTGTGTCTTGCAGTGAACATGGATATCTTAGTGAAAGACAATGACTTCATGTCAGTATTCATAGATATCTTAAGGGAGCTGCCCTGTCTGTGGGAGATTAACCACCCCCATTTCAAGAACCAAGCAAAGAGGAAGGCAGCACTGGTGCAATTGTGTGAAATTGTGAAGCAGGTGATCCCCACGGCAGACATCACCTATTTAAAGATCTTCATTGGTGGCCTGAGGAGCACATATCTAAGGGAGTGCAAGAAAGTCCTGGATTCACAGAGATCCGGAGCAGCAGATGACATCTATGTCCCCAGGATGTTGTACTACGACAGGCTGCACTTTCTGGCAGGCCAGACTGAACCCAGGTCATCCCTCTCCAGTCTTCCTTCCACGCTTCCTTCCCCCCCCGGCTGAGGCTTCTGACGCCCAACCTGGGCCTTCCAGGCCACACATGGAGGAGCCCAGATTGAGCCAGGTATAGCATTCCTCTAAATATTTCTGCTTGTCCAATTAATGATGTTAACTAGATGTTAGTTGGGAGTACTAATTTAGGATTGTGATTGATGAAGCAACAACTAAAACCATGTCCCTTTTTCATACACAGGGAAGTCTCAGCCAGGAGGTGGCTGGGCCGAGCCGGCTGGCTGATCTGCAGGTCCCTCCATCCTCCCTGAAAAGAGAAAGTGGCAGTAGGAGGAGTGCCCTAGAGGAGGCTACCGGAGGACTCTTTTGGAGGGCTACAGAGGTCCTGGGAGCACGACAGATCGTGGAGGACATTGCTGCCGTCATTGCATATAAAATGCAGAGGATGGAGGAGGGCCAACAAGTCTTGTGTGAGGCGCTCATATTGGAGGCTCTTAACAAAGGTATGAGGGGCCAAATGACAGCTCAGACACACCTTTGCGATGGTCCTCCTCCTCCTCCTGCAGGTCCTCCTCCTCGTCCTCCCAGTCCTCCTCCAGGTCCTACTCCTCCTCCTGCCACATCTCCAACTGCACAGCCACAGCCGGGAAGGAAGCGTGAAAGGAAGACCAGAAAGTGAGGACCCTGGATCCAGTCTGGTCGGCCAAAAAATGCAGCCTCTTGTGGTACTACAGCCTGGGGACACACATGTCATCTGCTGCTATCCGGATCTCTGCAAACTGGACCAGACTGCCCTCCCTTACATATGGACTCATAAGGCCACCAATTTTGATGTTCAAGAATTGATGTCTGCCGTGTGAGTCCCAGGCTTCGCTAATTTCTCCTGTTGATCCAGTGTTGCCTTCCTCTTTGTTTGGTTCTGATCCCTTAATAAAGGATTTTTGTTTTGAATTATACTCTCCTATGTGTTTTACTTCAAAAAGGACAGTTTGTTTGTGAGGATTCAGGTACATTTCAAATAAACAATGTGAAATGAACAAGGGACACCAACAACAAACAATCTCCTTGAGATTAAATAATAAAATATATCAATGGTGTTGGGGTAACTTGACACACAAAACACACACAAAAATATTCTGGAGTAAAAATAAAAATAACATTGAACAAAGATCAGCCTTGGAAAAAATCCAAACATTAAATAAAAAAAAGGCTTAAAATCCCCAAAAAAATTAAATAACACAAAAAAAATTCTGTCAGATGTGACAACTAATAACAATATATTCAGGGAATCCCAATAAAAAACAAAAATAAAACTTTGTGAGAAGTGTGTGTGAATATGAGCAGCAAAACTACTTAATTCTTGTCACATTATAAAGAAGAAGAGAGTGCGCTTTATTAAACCACTTTTAACATTGCAGCATGACGAAAGTGCTGTATCCATTGCGAACGCTAAGTTTACCAGAACGAGCTGTTCCGTCTTGGAATTTCTTCTGAGCATGCGTGGCACTTTGTGCGTCGGAACAGGCCACACACGGTCGGAATTGACGCGATCGGATTTTGTTGTCGGAAAATTTTATCTCCTGCTGTCCAACTTTGTGTGTCGGAAAATCCGATGGAAAATGTCCGATGGAGCCCACACACAGTCGGAATTTCCGACAACACGCTCCGATCGGACATTTTCCATCGGAAAATCCGAACGTGTGTACGGGGCATAACTCTTGCACTGTTAGCCTGATTGTAACATATCTTGCAATTTCATACACAGCCACAATATCCTCTTTGGTGCAACTTCCCAAATTATTTTTTGCACATGGAACACTGCCGTTTGTCTGGCACTTAGAGGTAAATCTCAGATTCGCATTCTAAACACTTTCACAATTTGTCACTCATTATACATTTACCCTCACACACTGCTATAGTTTTCCTCCATCACCCACTTATCACTTAATTGCACTATATTCCTTTTTTCATTTCTCAATTATTTGCACAATATTCTCATTTGTTTCCTTTTTAGCAGTCTCCCTATAATATATCACAATTTCTTCCAGCTATCGCACTTGTTCACCACTTTTTTCTTCAGCACCTCCCCCATCCATTTAACCCTTCCCTCTCCCCCTGTTCACCTCTGACCATCCTTTTTCTTTCTTTTCTTTTTGTATCCTTTCTTCCTTTCCTTCCTTTTTCCCCCTCTACATCTAGGCCTAGGATACTTTCTCCCCTTTCTTTTTCTTTTCCCTGTTTTTTTCCCTGTTTTTTCTTTGTTCCCCTTCTGTTCTTTTTCCTCCCTTTTTCCTCTCTTTCCCCCTGGTCCCCCATTTGTTTTTCCTTTCCTTGCCCCTCTTTCCATGTCCCTTCCTCCCCCACTTTCATTCCCTCCCCCTTTTTTCCTCTCCCCCCCTGCCCCCCGCTCCCCCCCCCCCGCTCTTCCCTTTTCCTCCCCTTTTTTTTTCCTTGTTCCTCCTTGCTCCTTTCCATTTCCTCAATTGGTCTGAGGCGACTTCTAAAATCGCAAGCTCAGAAGATACAGCTATACGCATACCCTTGGGTAATTATGCTCAAAAAGTTTTATCATAAGTAACTGTGCTCATTATTTACAAGTATAGACAACCATATTGGTACTATTGTTTCATGTATACAAAATTCTCCCACAGCGCATGCATTTCCTCTGAAGAAGACCCGATGGGGTCGAAACGTGTCAAAAATATCCAAGCGCTTTTTCAACACATTACTTATGTATATATACTTTTGTGCCCCTTTTATAGCTCGATGTACACAGTTCATGTTTTTACTCCGATGTTTCATGCATTAATAAAGCTACTTTTTATACCATACAACATCTCCATTGTTATCTGCTGCCTCCAAAGCCCCTTTACCTTCTGGGGGTAAATTCCCATTTTTAAGATTTTGGGGTGGGCAGCCTCTCCTTTTCCCAGGTGTCTCCCCTCTTTTTGAAAGATTTAAAATAATTATATCGAAGTACTAATGTGGTTTCCACTACTGTCTCTCTTAACACCAACCAAGAAGCTAACCCTATACCCACCAGTGGATCAGGGGAAGTAAGCATGGTTCAGATTAGACATACTGATCTTTCCAATGCTTCATTATTCAATCCCCCAGGTTTTGTTGCTCCCTCTATTCAAGTGTTTAAAGAGATGGTGATTAAGGACTTGGTTGCTCTCAAGACACCAAGATCTAGGGGTAATTATGATCTTCAACGCAATATTAAACAAATATGCGCACGTAATGATATCATCATACGCCCTGCTGATAAGGGTGGCGGAGTTGTTGTTTTGAATAAAAATTATTATCTGGAGGAGATGAACAGACTCTTGTCAGATAGTGTGACTTATACTAGATTGGGGTCCAAACCCCACTTTTAAGTATAAGAGAGCACTCCTATCTCTGATCGATGCTGGATTTCAATCAGGTGTTCTGAATAAAAAAGAAAAATTGCATCTGGTGCCTTCAGCACCGAGGGTACCAGCGATGTATTATATTTGCCTAAGATTCACAAGAGTTTAATTAAACCACCCGGCCGCCCTATTATTAGTGGCATAGACTCAATTACATTGAGAATAGGCCGTTATGTTGACAATTTTCTGCAACCTCTTGTAGTCAAGACACCTGCTTATCTGAGAGATACGACTCAAGTCATTAATCTTGTAGCTGATTGCGGTTGGAGAGAGGGTTGCATCTTGGCGACTGCTGATGTTACCTCTCTCTACACTGTTATATCTCATCAACATGGTTTTGAGGCTGCCAAATTTTATCTTGAACAGGACCAATCTCTACCATCAATACAAAGGGAATTTATTTTAAATCTTTTGGCTTTTGCCACCAGTCATAATTATTTTTGGTTTGGGGGTAATTTTTTCTTGCAGTCTGTTGGTGTTGCTATGGGTGCGAAGTTCGCACCTAGTTTAGCGAATCTATTCATGGCTCGGTGGGAAAGTGAGGAGATTGATAGTAATCCACCAAAGGAGCTGCGTTTTTGAAGAAGGTACATCGATGATGTCCTTCTCCTGTGGGAGGGTGATCTGTCTTCTCTTGAGGCCTTTTTTCATAGGCTCAATTCAAATGACAGAGGGATCTCCTTGCAGTACAAAACTAGCCAAACTCAAATTCAATTTCTGGACCTTAACATTTGTGTTAAGGATGGTCAATTTATTACAACTACCTACTTTAAGGAGACTGACCGCAATGCCTATATTCCACTGAATAGTTGCCATCATGCCTCATGGCTTAAAGCAGTCCCTAAAGGACAGTTCTAGCGGATTAAGCATATTTGCACTACTATATCAGATTATCATCAACAGGCCCAGATTTTGAAATTGAGATTTTTGGATAAGGGATATGACCCGAAGGATATTAATGAAACCATCATTAATGTTGGCAATATGGACAGGGAGACCATGCTTCAGGGACCGAGCAGGGTTAATCAGGCAGGTGTCAATGATTTTGCTTGTTCCCTGGTGACAGGATATTCTAACCAACATTTTTCAGTTAGAAAGATTTTCAAGAAATATTGGAACCTCCTGAGAGCCCTGCATGTACGTCTGTCAGAGCATGTAGGAAATATTAAGCGTGGTTTTAGTAAACACAATTTATCCAGACACTATGCGAAACATCATAATAAACAGTTTAAAGGGACCCTGTTTGCTGCTTTGGATAAACTCCAACCTCAATGGAGGTGCATTAATAAAGTGAGAGCCATTTCTAGGCTCGAAACGAAATGGATCTTTTTCATGAAATCCTAGGCCTCAATGTTGACTGGGACATACATTGTTTTATAAGTAATGCTTAAACTTTTTGTGTTTTTTTTTTTTTATTACCTTTTTTTTCCCATTTTTATTCAAAAAAATTATTTTTTAATGTTATATTAATTTTTTGGAATTTCATTTAATTGCCTTTGTTTTTAATTATATCATAATCTAATATAATTGATTGTATGCAAGGTTTAGAGATTATCAATCAAGGTTTTGTGATGTTTCCATGGATTTCTGGCTTGCTGGTATTTGTGACCCATTGGTTTATTAGTGGCATATTTTTTGGCCACTAGGTGGCGAGAATCCTAATTCGATTTTACGCCTGTCTTTATATATCTTTTTTTTTTTTTTACTAGTGGTATATTCTTTGGCCACAAGATGGCGAGAATCCGGATTCGATTTTTCGCTTACTTTTTATTTTTGTACTTGGCTTACATAGGCGGCCAGTAGTTAATATGGCAGTGCCCTCTCGTTCCCATCTGCTTAACCCAAGTAGCCAGTAATCAATATGGCATTGCGGGACTTTCTTAAACCCTTAACGTAATGACTGTCACTTGGCCAATCCCCAGACGATGTCCTATCGTGACAAAACGCATAGGGTGGAGCCTGTGACGCTGACGTCATTACGTTTTCCTTGGTGATTGATGGGATACACACAGTAAGGAAGGAAGAGGAGACGCCGCAATTCCTTACCATAATACATACTTTTAACGGATGGATATTTCTGTAAGTGCAACCTTTTTAGCCTAATAAATAACCTGTTTTGCATTATTACACTATGGGAGCCTTTCTTGCTTTTGTTTTCTGAGTTACACGATTTCAACTGTGGATGTCGGCATAGGTTTGTGGGAGACCTGATAATTTCCCAAATGCCTGGTGGGACTACTGTTATGGTAGTCATCTCTAGCTGGCAAGGAGCCTCATATCTCACTTGGGTGTGAATACTCTGGATGTTGGACTTACCTTTACCACATTTCCTTTGGTTTTCAATTCACATTGTATATGGACTTTTCATTTTTGAACTTTTTACACTATTTGCTACTGGGATTTTACTTGTACACTTATTTGGGATTTATTTTCCACTCTTGTGCTTGACACTTTTATTACACATATCCTTATTGTATATTTTTTAATTTTGAACATCTTTAGTGTTTTCAAAGGTTTTTTCACGTGTTGAGATACCTGCTTTAGTTTCCATGTGAGACTTGTTTTCACCATTACTTCATCATCATTTTATTATTTTTCATTCACTTTTTGTTGTGTTAATGTTTTATGGGCTATCACCTTAGTCATTTTCGATGTACTGGTTTTTATTTCACACATATATGAGCTTTTTTGGTGATTTCTGTTCATTTCACATTGTTTTAGCGCTGCATTTTTAATTTTTTTTTTGTTTGTTTTTTTTTTAATCCTCCATAGTAGCATTTCCCACATCAGGGCAACCTGTCCTAGATACTACAAAGAAGGACATGCTCTTATTACAATCTTCTCTCATGGCAATTTTTTCTTCTCTGATCCATAAATTCTCCACGGATATGAGATACATGGAAAATAAAATAGAGAAATGCACAGATACAGTAAATTACTTAGTAGATGCTTATATGGAGCAAAAAAGATGACACCATGTGGATAAAAGCAAAATTAGCAGACCTTGAAGACCGCTCCTGCCACAATAATATAAAAATTTGTGGCATACATGAAATCATCCCTTCCCAGAGCTTCATAAGTATGCCAACAGTCTATTCTCCATGCTCGTGCCTGAAATAACTCCGATAGAACTATTGATCGTCTTATAAGATGCAAGCCACAAAGATGTCCTCCTGCAGGTTCACTTTTACCAGGCCAAAGAGAAAATTCTGTCCAAAGCAAGAATACTAAATATGCTACCAGCACCATACTCAGACATTCAGATATTTGCAGACTTATCACAATATACTTTGCAACTAAGGAGACAACTCAAAACGGTGACTAAAGCTCTCACCAACCACAAGCTAACCTATAAATGATATCACCCGGCTACTATCTTAGTCACTCACAATGGGGCCTCCCATGCAATATCCACAATAGAAGGTGGAATGAAGCTCCTCTACTCATGGGGTATTCCAGAGTTACCGCATAATACCTCGGACACCTCAAAACAATTCAAACCTTCTCAACATGGGCAAACTCGTGGAAGCCATAAATCAAAGTACAAATGATCATGCCCTTTCCACATTAAGCATTAGCCTTAATGTCCAGTCAGGCTTTATGCTCATTTACATCCTACTCTCAAACTTTCCTCCCAGGTTTGGTCAGCGTATAGTTATACGCTGTTGATTTGTTTGTCTATTTTATTTTTATTTTTCCTTTTTTCAGTATTCACTGTTCAATTTTAGCTGAACTATGTACTTACAGATTAAAGGACTCACAAGTTAACTCCTGCAGTGCAATAACTAATGTTAAGCCGCCCCTATTTCTCCTTTAAACCCGGGTTGGACCTATGGGTGTATGGATAGAACTCTCTGATTGATCGGGTAATCAAGACACACACATTGGATGGTGAATCAAAATTACAATGGTTTACTGGGTTTGCATATATCTTATATACTTACAGAGAGAGAGAGAGAAACCTCCCTCTTATTATCAGCCAATGAGATTGAAGCATAGACTTTATGAAAAAATAAGCATAAAACGTCATAAACTGCATATTCAGCTTGGAGACATCTCTCAGGCTATGTTTAAATATAAGTTTATATATATGTGACCACGTATGCTAGGCAATCTGCCAATGTTCCAGACACCCAACTTCTAACATGTTATAGCTTTGTTATTCATTGTCTATATTAAAATGTCAGGCTAACCACACGTACATCCTGTTCAAGTACATAGCTCGCAAATAATCTTTGCACTTCTAATTTTCTGCATAAGAAAGCAAAATACATTTCTTCTTGTATAACATATCTTAAAGCAGCACTCTAATATCTTTACAACTTACACTTTCCTTATCATATCATAGACTCCTTGACAATATTGTGCCTCTCTTGTCTTGTCCGGAACTTACAAGATAAGAACACTTCATGCTTCAACCCAGCATCCTCCTGATGCTGAATCATCCTGAATCACACACAACATGTCCTTTACCATTCTATCTTTAAACACAAAGGCCTGAATCATCCAGAAAAACAAGCCTCCTTGTGGAAATCAGCACTATCCCTCAATTACAACATACTTTGCATACAAGAAACGCATTTTGTCCAGGATGCGTGTTGCAAGTGCAATCATAAACAATTTCCCCATATAGTCGCAGAAACAGAGAGGAGTATTAATAGCCTATACAAAATACCATATCTTTCCAACTCCACAATTGCATCACAGACCCTGAAGGCTGATTCATTGTCCTACTGTGCGCTATCAACAACATAAAATATACTCTAGTCTCACTTTATGCTCCAAACCAATGCCAAATGTCTTTTCTCAAAAAGACCCTTAAAACTGCAAAGAACCTACAGCAAGGTCATCTACTGGAATGTGGGGACAACCTTGTACCAGATAACAGAATGGACTCAACTGTTGGACCTAAAAGACACAAATCCCCTCTGAACAAACTTTAACCTCTAACGAGCTGTATGATGTATGGAGGTATTGTCACTCTTGCGAAAGAGACTATACCTACAGTAATTGTCACCGTGCCACAACACCTACTCACTCTTAAATCTCTTCTTATATGACAAATTAATGCTTCAGAATGTGTCGGCTTTGGTCATCCACACCACCACCTGATCTGATCATGCCCCTATAAGTATCACATTATCTGCCAAATCTTCTCAGCCTGATTCCTGAGGGCCAATATTTACCTCCTACAAAATCCCTGCTATGCTACTATCCTTAAACAACAACTAGAGGAGTTATTCTCCATAAACTCAGAGTACGTATTGGACCCAATGGTGGTGTGGAATTCCCACAAAGCCATTATAAAGGGATGTCTTTACTTTCAATATTTTTTATTAAGTTTAAATAAGGATACAAACATCCAAAAGGTGAAAGGAGTGAAGCAATTGTTGCCATATGAAACAGAACAATACAAATGTAGTATAAAAATACAGGGAAAGAAAGCTTAGAGTACAACGCCATATATATAACAGACCCATTGTCTTGGAGTACCAGATGCCATATTTGGATCTGTCATGGGAAAAGGTGTTAATGGGTCAAACCTCTCCTTTTCAAGGGGGTTATTCATAATGATCAAGCGCCCTCAATATCAATGAGCAATTTTAAAAAATGATAAATTATACATAACTAAAGGACAAACCAGCTAGGAAGACTACAGGGAGAACTGCAATGAGTGGTGTGACATCATTGTACTTAGGTACCCCAGAGCCCCAGCACAAAAAGGGCAGACATTCCTCCCAATGGGAGGTGATTGAAATGACCACTAGGATCTCACAACACCAACTAGGCGACAACCAACAACTCATCCGGAAGATCCAGAAATGGCTGAAATATCTCTAGAATAACTGGAGAAGGTATAGGGTTTGGAGGAGAATAGGGTGAGTAGAAGGAGAAGAGTAAGAAGGAGAAAAAAAGTAAGGTCAACAGAAGGGATGAGCTTCGAGTTCGAGCCGAACTCATGTTCGACTCGAACATCGGCCGTTCGCCAATTGGCCGAACAGCGAACAATTTGGGGTGTTTGCGGCAAATTTGAAAGCCGCTGGTATGGAGTTTAGGGGGACTCCCACACCATTTTTTTTCAAATTTTGGTTTGGGGTTCCCCTGTGGGGAAATCCCATGTCGTTTTTATCAATGAACTTTTATGTGTATTGTCGGACCGACAATTCATTAATAGCCGCAAATAGTTTTGAATGACTTTTTTTCCTTTTGCTGTCAGACTGTTCTAAACACAGGAAACGCCCATTTAAAGCCATAATATAGACACCCCCAGGTACAAAATTTTAAGGAATATTACACTTTTATTGTTTCAAGTTAAGCATTATTAAAATCACTGCTCCCGAAAAAAACATCAGTTTTTAGAACTTTTTTTACATTGATACATATCCCCTGGGGCAGGACCCAGGTCTCCAAACACTTTTTATGACAATAACTTGCATATAAGCCTTTAAAATTATCACTTTTGATTATTCATGTTCGAGTCCTATAGACTTTAACGGTGTTCGCCTGTTCGAACATGCCCGAGCAATCATAATTTTAGCCCAAAGTAGGATGTACCTAATCAGACCCTGTGTAAATTTAGAATTTTTAGCTATTCGTTGATTAAGAAGAGCTATCCTGGGGCCATAGATACCCCTGTGATTTTTTCAAATCAAGTGAAACACTTGTTTCCAAAATCCCTGTATCCTGGGGCACTGCCAAAAGATGTAGAGTAGGGATGAGCCGAACACCCCCCTGTTTGGTTCGCACCAGAACATGCGAACAGGCAAAAAATTTGTTCGAACACGCGAACACCGTTAAAGTCTATGGGATAAAAACGGTATGGGAATTCCCCACATGGGAACCCCAAACCAAAATTTAAAAAAAAAATGATGTGGGGGGTCCCCCTAAATTCCATACCAGTCCCGGTATGGATTTTAAGGGGAACCCCGCACCAAAATTAAAAAAAAAAAATGGCGTGGGGTCCCCCTAACAATCCATACCAGACCCTTATCAGAGCATGCAACCTGGCAGGCCACAGGAAAAGAGGGGGGGACGAGAGAGCACACACCCTCCTGAACCGTACCAGGCCACATGCCCTCAACATTGGGAGGGTGCTTTTGGGTAGCCCCCCCAAAACACCTTGTCCCCATGTTGATGAGGACCAGGGCCTCATCCCAACAACCCTGGTCGGTGGTTGTGGGGATCTGCGGGCGAGGGCTTATCGGAATCTGGGAGCCACCTTTAACAGGGGGACCTCCAGATCCCGGCCCTCCCCCCGTGTGAAATGGTAAGGGGGTACAAAAGTATCCCTACCATTTCACTAAAAAAACTGTCAAAAATTTTAAAAATGACGAGACAGTTTTTGACAATTCCTTCTTCTTTCTTCTATCTTCCTTCAGTTTCTTCCTCCATCTTCTTCTTCTTCTGGTTCTTCTGGTTCTTCCTCCGGTGTTCTTGTCCGGCATCTCCTCCGCGGCGTTGGCGTCTTCTTCCCTTCTCCTCGGGCTGCTCCTCATCCATGATGGCATGGAGGGAGGCTCTGGCTCTTCTCATCATCTTCTTCTCTTCTTCATCATCTTCTTCTCTTCTTCATCATCTTCTTCATCTTCTCTTCATCTTCTTTTCAGGCCGCTCTGCATCCATGATGGCATGGAGGGAGGCCCCCGCTGTGTGATGCTTCTCCTCATCTGACGGTTCTTAAATAATGGGGGCAGGGCCACCCAGTGACCCCGCCCCCCCTCTGACACACGGTGACTTGACGGGATTTCCCTGTGGCTTCACGGGGAATGCCACAGGGAAGTCCCATCAAGTCACTGTGCGTCAGAGGGGGGCGGGGTCACCGGGTGGCCCCGCCCCTCATTATTTAAGAACTATCAGAAGAGGAGAAGCGTCACACAGCGGGAGCCTCCCTCCATGCCATCTTGAATGCGGAGTGGCCTGAAAAGAAGATGAAGAGAACAAGATGAAGAGAAGAAGATGAAGAAAAGAGCAGGAGCCTCCCTCCATGCCATCATGGATGCGGAGCGGCCCGAGGAGAAGAAGGGAAAAAGACGCCATGGAGGAGATGCCAGACGAGAACACTGGAGGAAGAACCAGAAGAAGAAGAAGATGGAGGAAGAAACCGAAGGAAGATATCATTTATTATTATTATTTAGATATCATAATTTTTAACATTGACAGTTTTTTTAGTGAAATGGTAGGGGTACTTTTGTACCCCCTTACCATTTCACACAGGGGGGAGGGCCAGGATCTGGGGGTCCCCTTGTTAAAGGGGGCTCCAAGATTCCGATAAGCCCCCCGCCCGCAGGGGGCCTGGTACGGTTCAGGAGGGGGGCGCTCTCTCGTCCCCCCTCTTTTCCTGCGGCCTGCCAGCTTGCGTGCTCAGATAAGGATCTGGTATGGATTTTTGGGGGGACCCCCACGCTGTTTTTTTAAGAAATTTTGGCGCAGGGTTCCCCTTAAAATACATACCAGACCTGAAGGGCCTGGTATGTAATTTAGTGGGACCCCCCATGTCATTTTTTTTTTAATTTTGATTTGGGGTTCCCCTGTGGAGAGTTCCCATGCCGTTTTTATCAATGAACTTTTATGTGTATTGTCGGACCGGCAATTCATTATTAGCCGTGAGTAGTTTTAAATGACTTTTTTTCCTTTTGAAATGTCATTTTGCTGTCAGACTGTTCTAAACACGGGAAACATGCGCCCCTTTACGGGCATACTATAGACACCCCCCAGGTACGAAATTTAAAGGGATATTACACTTTTATTGTTTCACTGTAAGCATTTATAAAATCACTGCTCCCGAAAAAACGACCATTTTTAAAACTTTTTTTTGCATTGATCCATGTCCCCTGGGGCAGGACCCAGGTCCTCAAACACTTTTAATGACAATATCATGAATATAAGCCTTTAAAATTAGCACTTTTGATTTCTCCCATAGACTTTTAAAGGGTGTTCCGCGGCATTCGAATTTGCCATGAACACCCCAAATTGTTCGCTATTCGGCGAACTTGCGAACAGCCGATGTTCGAGTCAAACATGAGTTCGACTCGAAGCTCATCCCTAATGTAGAGCAGTGAACCAGTATGTCTACAGTTTCTAAAGCATAAAGGGGAAACTTCAGGATATAGTTTTACAAGATAAACAAGAACCAGGTACCAATGGGATATAACTTTCAGGTTAGCTTCTATCAGTGAGATATTATGCAGCCCCTTAAAGGAGCACTTAAAACATAGATGTCATGAGTCTCAATCCCATTCAAAATCAAGGTCCCGTTCCTAGCCCAACATATATGTGGTTTTCCCCGAGGACTCCGCCAGAGCCATGTAGATTAAAGAAATACCACCTCTCATCTCCATGACTTTGGAGCACCATTGTTCATAAGGGGTGAGACTGTTAATGGGATTGGTTTCATAACCCAAATAGAGTTTAGAAAGTGAGAAATTTGGGTGAAATGAAACTCCACCGAGAGTGGCATCTCTAGTTTACTAACACAATAACCAAAGGATATGGGACCTGAAGAGTTGATAAAATGTCCTATCCGATATAGACCTTTGTCTGTCCACCATTGAAATGCCCATATGTTGTTCCTGGGAGGGAAGAGAGGGTTTTGGAAAATGTGGGCTAGCGGGTGATACTCTGAAGCAATTTTGGGCAACTTGTGTAGGGAGTAGGGATGAGCTTCGAGTTCGAGTCGAACTCATGTTCGACTCGAACATTGGCTGTTTGCAAGTTCGCCGAACACCGAACAATTTGGGGTGTTTGCGGCAAATTCGAATGCCGCGGAACACCCTTTAAAAGTCTATGGGAGAAATCAAAAGTGCTAATTTTAAAGGCTTATATGCAAGTTATTGTCATAAAAAGTGTTTGGGGACCTGGGTCCTGCCCCAGGGGACATGGATCAATGCAAAAAAAAGTTTTAAAAACAATAAAAGTGTATTATCCCTTTAAATTTCGTTGCTGGGGGGTGTCTATAGTATGCCTGTAAAGGGGCGCATGTTTCCTGTGTTTAGAACAGTCTGACAGCAAAATGACATTTCAAAGAAAAAAACTCATTTAAAACTACTTGCGGCTATTGCCGAACCAAAATTTAAAAAAAAAATGATGTGGGGGTCCCCCTAAATTCCATACCAGACCCTTCAGGTCTGGTATGGATTTTAAGGGGAACCCTGCGCCAAAAAAAAAAAAATGGCGCGGGTCCCCTCAAAAATCCATACCAGACCCTTATCCGAGCACACAACCTGGCAGGCCACAGGAAAAGAGGGGGGACGAGAGTGCACCCCCCCTCCTGAACCGTACCAGGCCACATGCCCTCAACATTGGGAGGGTGCTTTGGGGTAGCCCCCAAAACACCTTGTCCCCATGTTGATGAGGTCAAGGGCCTCATCCCCACAACCCTGGCCAGTGGTTGTGGGGGTCTGCGGGTGGGGGTTAATCGGAATCTGGAAGCCCCCTTTAACAAGGGGACCCCCAGATCCCACCCCCCCATGTGAAATGGTAAGGGGGTACTTACCCCTACTATTTCACTAAAAAACTGTCAAAAATGTTAAAAATGACAAGAGACGGTTTTTGACAAAACCTTTATTTAAATGCTTCTTCTTTCTTCTATCTTCCTTCATCTTCTTCTTCTTCTGGTTCTTCTGGTTCTTCCTTCGGTGTTCTCGTCCAGCATCTCCTCTGGCGTCTTCTATCTTCTTCTCCTCGGGCCGCTCCGCACCCATGGCATGGGGGGAGGCTCCCGCTCTTTTCATCTTCTTCATCTTCTTCTCTTCTTCTTTTCTTCACTTCTTCTCTTCTTCTCTTCTTCATTTTCTTCTCCGGGCCGCTCCGCATCCATGCTGGCATGGAGGGAGGCTCCCGCTGTGTGACGGCATCTCCTCGTCTGACGGTTCTTAAATAACGGGGGTTGGGCCACCCGGTGACCCCGCCCCCTCTGACGCACAGGACATGACGGGACTGTGGCATTCCCCGTGACGTCACAGGGAAGTCCCGTCAAGTCACCGTGCGTTAGAGGGGGCGGGGTCACCGGGTGGCCCCGCCCCCCATTATTTAAGAACCGTCGAAGAAGAGAAGAAGAGAAGGAGAAGAAAAGAAGAAGAGAAGAAGATGAAGAGAAGAGCGGGAGCCTCCTCCCGGAGCGGCCCGAGGAGAAGAAGATAGAAGATGCCGCGGAGGAGATGCTGGACGAGAACGCCAGAGGAAGAACCAGAAGAGCCAGAAGAACCAGAAGAAGAAGATGAAGGAAGATAGAAGAAAGAAGAAGCATTTAAATAAAGGAATTGTCAAAAACTGTCTCTTGTCATTTTTAACATTTTTGACAGTTTTTTAGTGAAATGGTAGGGGTAAGTACCCCCTTACCATTTCACACAGGGGGGAGGGCCTGGATCTGGGGGTCCCCTTGTTAAAGGGGGCTTCCAGATTCTGATAAGCCCCGTGCCCGCAGACCCCCACAACCACTGGCCAGGGTTGTGGGGATGAGGCCCTTGTCCTCATCAACATGGGGACAAGGTGTTTTGGGGGGCTACCCCAAAGCACCCTCCCAATGTTGAGGGCATGTGGCCTGGTACGATTCAGGAGGGGGGGCGCTCTTTCGTCTCCCCCTCTTTTCCTGCGGCCTGCCAGGTTGCGTGCTTGGATAAGGGTCTGGTATGGATTTTTGGGGGGACCCCATGCCATTTTTTTTTTTTGGCATGGGGTTCCCCTTAAAATCCGTACCAGACCTAAAGGGTCTGGTATGGAATTTAGGGAGACCCCCACGTCATTTTTTTTTTAAATTTTGGTTCGGGGGTTCCCCTGTGGGGAATTCCCATGCCGTTTTTATCAATGAACTTCTATGTGTATTTTTGGAGCGGCAATGCAATAGCCACGAGTAGTTTTAAATGGGTTTTTTCATTCGAAATGTCATTTTGCTGTCAGACTGTTCTAAACACAGGAAACATGCGCCCCTTTACAGGCATACTATAGACACCCCCCAGCTACGAAATTTAAAGGGATATTACACTTTTATTGTTTGACTTTAAGCATTATTAAAATCACTGCTCCTGAAAAAACGGCAGTTTTTAAAACTTTTTTTTGCATTGATCCATGTCCCCATGACATGTCCATGTCATTCATTATACATTATTATATGTTCGTGTCCCAAATGCCGCGTACACACGAGCGGACTTTACGGCGGACTTTGCCCGGCGGACTTTTCGTCGGACTTTGTTGGCTCCTTGCGCCGGACTTAAAAACGGACGGACTTGGCCACACACGCTCACTGCAAAAGTCCGCTGGTTTGGAATGCGGTGAAGTATAGCACGTACGACGGGACTCTAAAAAGGAAGTTCAAGCCCCACTATGGCACCCTTTGGGCTCCTTCTACTAATCTCGTGTTTATCTCGTGTTAGTAGAAGTTTGGTTAGAGACGATTCGCGCTTTTCACACTTCAGCTTATTTCGTTCGTTTTCTGCGGTTCAGTTTGTGCTTGTGAGGTTTGTATCTGCTTTTCAGTGCGTGTTGGTCAGTTCGTAACCTGCCTTGCAGGCCGTTCTGGTCCGCTCGTTCCTGATTTTCAGGTCGTTCTTCATAGGCCTTGCTGTTCTTCAGTGCGTTTGTTATAAGTTTGTTTGTTTGAGCAGCCGACCGTTTTGAAACCATGTCGCGTGGACGTTCTCTTTCTCAAGTTCGTGCTGCGTGGGGACTTGGTGTTGGGGTTAATACTTTGACCCAAGTCCAGTCCATGAACAGGGCGAGGAGAAGTTCATGGATGAAGAATTGGTTGCGCCAGCGTGACCAGTTCTCTCATATGCCTTTGCTCCGTGAGCTCCGTGAGAATAATCCTGCGGATTTCAGGAATTTTCTCAGGATGACGGACCCCGTCTTTGAGCATCTGCTGGCTATGCTGACCCCCTATATCAGCAGGCAGGATACCTGCATGAGGCAAGCCATCAGTGCGGAGCAGAGGCCAGTTGCCACGTTACGTTACTTGGCGACAGGGAGAAGTCTTCAGGACTTGAAGTTCTCAACAGGCATCTCCCCCCAGGCTCTGGGGATCATAATCCCAGAGACCTGTTCTGCTATTATTCAGGTCCTGCAGAAGGACTATATGAAGGTAAGTTTTATCCTTTAACATTACATGATATGTATTAAATGTTTTTTCTGGTTCAATATTTTTATTGAGTTTTTCAAAGAAGAAATATTAAAAGCAGTACATACAAGATATAACTCCTTGATGACTAAAACAGCCAAAGGAGTATCATACAATAGATGAAAAACATATCACTTACAAGGGTAACGTGAACAAGGTAAAACAGAATTCCTGGTATGATTGCCCACAAAACAAAACGGTGCTAATTCCCGCCTGGGGGACAGGTAATCTGGTAATCATTGTAGCTAGGGAGATCTCCCCCAGTGGACACCCGAGGTCATCACTCCACCCCAATGGGGACACACTGTGGAGTGCGAGAGCTCCAGGACTCCACCCAGAAGAGATACCCCCCAATCATCCATCAGCTCCCCCGGGAAGGCGCCCCCGCCGAGAAGAAGCCCCAGCGGTGACATCCCCCAGACGGAGCCAACGGTCACAACGTATAGGGTGTAGACCAGGAACTAGCTAGCTGCCTCCCATGCTGGGGCACCAAGTGAGTAAATTAGAATAGTTCAAGGAGTCTAATAACCAAGCTTTGGCCTTGTAATACCATTTTCTGCTGTTAGAAGAAGTAAAGAAGTGGAGAATAGGAAAGGGATAGAGAAAGGGTAGAAGAGGGATGAGAAAGAGGAAAAGAAGCAAGATGAAGGACAGAGGGAGGGAGGTGTGGTGGGGTGTATGATGGAGGATGGTAGACTCGCTGGACTCTCCCCTAGGGCATCGATTGACCTGGGTAAAGAGAGATGCCTACATACTTAGCCCAAGGTTCCCAGATCGCTTCAAAGCGTGGGACCGTGTCAAGCAGCTTAGCCGCTATTTGTTCCTGCGACATTATCCAGGAGATCTTCCGCTTGGTGGCCAAAATAGATACCGATGGAGTTTTCCAAGCTTTCGCTAGGGTAACTTTGGCTCCCAAACACATAAAAAAGATAAGCTGTTGTGTGGTTTTAGGCGTGTTGTGCAATTTACAGTTTAGAAGGATGTAGGTGGGGTCTTGTGGAACATCTATCCCGGAGACTCTCCGTAGAATATGGAGGAATTTATTCCAGTAACTCCGTATACGGGGGCAGGTCCACCATATATGATGCATCGTGCCCAGGAGTCCACACCCCCTATAACATAGGGGGGAGGACTCCGGGAATATCCGGGAGAGCCTTGCTGGGACATAGTACCATCTAGTAAAAACTTTGATGTTGGCCTCTATCAGGGCAATATTCAAGATACCTTTGGATGATCTGCTGAAGGCTTGGAACCATTTAGCGGGGTCCCACTGGGTGTCCAGGTCCGATTCCCAAGATCGAGCGTACTCCGGGGTGTCCGTCCTATCTGCCAGGGAAGCGTAAATGATGGAAATCCCTCCCTTTTGGGGGTCTGTCGAGGAGCACCATCGCTCATACATCGTGGCTTTGGGAGTGTTCGACTTGTCCGTACAGAGAGAGTGGAGAAAGTGTCGTATTTGTGATAGTCGGAACATTTCCGATGAGGGCATTTCCAGTGTACTCAAACAGTGGCTCAACGAAACGGGGCCATTAGGAGTAAGGAAATGACCTATCCGGAAGAGGCCTTTGTTCAGCCACCAATGAAAAGCGTGTATGTTCATCCCGGGTGGGAAGTCAGGGTTGTGAAATAGGTGCGTGAGGGGTCTTAGAGGCGATATCAAGTTGGTGTTTTTGTGTACTTGGTCACAGAGAGCTAAGGAGTGAGACAAGGTGGGGGCTAGAACTGCCGGTCTATGTTTGGAGGGTCTCCATGTTAAGAAGTCGAGAGTGAAATGTGGAACAGCCTGTCTCTCGAGGGAAATCCAGTCGGGCCTGCAGTTCTTGGAATAGATGGCGGAGAACTGTGATAACTGTGCTGCCTGGTAGTATAGCCAAAAATTTGGAAGACCCAGGCCTCCCTGAGACCTAAGTCGGAACAAAATTTCTTTTGCGAAGCGGTGACCTCTGTCCCCCCAGACAAATCTTATCACCCTGGATTGAAATTTGGACAGGATAGGCTTTTTAACTGGGATGGGAAGTGAGCGGAATAGATATAAAAGTCGAGGCAGGAGAGTCATTTTGACTGCGTTGAGCCTACCCAACCATGATAAGCCCTCCCTCATCCACTTCTGGAGATCTAGCTCCAAAGAGCGGAGCATGGGGGGGTAGTTGGCGGCATATAGGTCTCCTATATTTCTCGTCAGTTTGATACCTAAGTAGGGGATTGAACTACCTGCCCACGTGAAAGGAAAGTGTTGTTGGAGTTGGTCTATTAACGGTGCCGGTACCGAGACATTGAGGGCCACCGATTTAGACACGTTCACTTGGAGACCGGAGATAGTGCCGAAATCTCGAAGGAGTCTGAAGACGTTTGGCGTAGTAATGAGAGGGGCTGTGAGGAACAGTAGCATGTCGTCAGCAAATAGGGCACATTTGTGAATGTCAGGGCCACACTGTACTCCCCTGATGTTCTCGTTCGATCTAATGGCAATAGCCAGAGTCTCGATCGCGATCGCGAATATCAAGGGAGAGAGAGGGCATCCCTGTCTAGTTCCCCTGCGGATATCGAAGGGATCCGAGTAGTGACCCATTAGACGCACCTGAGCCGATGGGGAGGAATACAGTGTGTGGATTATCGAGCGAAATCCTTCGCCAAAGCCCCAGCGTTCAAGAATGTCAAAAAGGTAGGGCCACGACACGGAGTCAAAAGCCTTCTGCAGATCCAGTGACAACAAAAAGCCCCCCTGAGCAGGCCCACCGTCCCACTGGGTCTGCAGAAGGGAAATCAAATCAATAGCTCTGCGAACCTGATCAGGGCCCTGTCTCCCCGGGATGAAGCCCACTTGGTCCCTGTGTATGTAAAGCGCTATAAAGTCAGACATCCTGTTTGCTAGTATTTTAGTCATAATTTTGAGATCGTTATTGATTAACGAAATAGGGCGGTAGCTTCCCACTTCGCTGGGATCTTTACCCTGTTTCGGTATGACCGAGATAAAGGCTGAATTTGAGTCACTAGGGAGAGGGGCTCCATCCCGGAGGGAGTTAAAGAGCCGGGCCATGTAAGGGGCCAGACGAGGGCCAAATTTCTTGTAATAACAAACCGAAAAACCATCCGGCCCCGGGGCAGAGTTCGTTTTCAAAGATTTAATGACATCTAATATTTCCTCTGTGGAGAAGGGGGCGTCTAGTATATCGCGATGTGTTTGCTGCAGGTGAGGTAGGTTAATGTCTCGGAGAAACAGTTCCCTGGTCTTGTGATGTGCGCACGGCAACTTCTCGTAGAGACGAGAATAGTAATTATGAAACGACTTCATAATAAGCGTTGGGTTTTGTGTCAAATTGCCCGATGATGCTCGAATTTTGGGGAATACCGAGTTACAGCTCCTAGGGCTAAGCTTGGTTGCCAACTTAGAACCTATCCTATCGGATTGGCAATAGAAACGGGCGCCTGACCACCGTAAGTGTTTCTCCGCAGATGTGGTGAGAGAGAGGTTTAGTTGCACTCGAGCCGAGTCCAGCTTGGCCAGGCTATCTGCCGTGGGGTGTTGTTTATGACTTTTGCTTAGTAGGCGGAAGTGTGCCGTGAGTCGCAAAACTTCTGCCCTGCTCTCCTTTTTAAGTTGCGAGGAGAGTTGCAATATCCTACCCCTCAACACCGCCTTGTGTGCCGCCCACAGACAACCTGGCGAAACCGACCCCGTGTCGTTCTCGCTAAAGTATTCGGATAAAGCCTTGTCTATAATCGTGCAATGGACTGGATTGCTCAAGAGAGATTCATTGAGGCGCCATTTGAAGGGACCTCTAATACCCAACCCCCCCCGTAATGATAGTGACATTATCGAGTGGTCGGATAGTGGTGTGTCATATATTTTGGAGGTGATTACTCTCGGGATTACATGTGGAGGGACAAATATATGGTCAATCCTAGAGAAGGTTTGGTGGGGGGCCGAGTAGTGCGTGTAATCTCTAGTTTGGGGATTCATTTCCCTCCAAATATCTACCAGGCCAAAAGATTGAACTGCCTGCGCCACCCGAAGGCTACGTTTAGGGGGCCTTTTGGACTTGGGCCTCAGGGTATTGAATTTATCCAAGGAGAAGTCAAACGGGGTATTAGAGTCTCCCCCCAATATTACAGTACCAATGAAATGCGGCTTTAGTACCCTCAGTGTGGACTCGAAAAAAAGGTCTTGGTGTGTGTTCGGAGTATAGTATGAGACAAATGTGTAAGCGTCACCATTAATCGTTCCAGTCACTAGAATGTATCTGCCCTCAGGGTCTTTGATTGTGTGTGTATGAGCAAAGTGAGATTTGTTTGAAAAGCAAATCGCCACTCCTCTCGTTTTGTCGTTTGCATTGGCTAGGTGAAAATTCATGAAGGTCTTGTGGAGGAATTTGGGCTGATATGAAGCTGGAAAGTGAGTCTCCTGGAGCAGAACTACATCCGCCTTCAGGGAGTGTAACTGTTGCAGTACCTTGCGTCTCTTCACAGGGGAGTTAAGGCCCTGTGCGTTATGTGAAAAAATCCTAAGCGTCCCTGTTGTCTGTGTGGAGTCAGTCATGAGGGGGAAAGAAATGCGGTGCTGAGTGTTTGTGAGTCTTACCTGACGTCGTTGATGTCCCTGGCAGATAGGGGACGACCCCGGTGGAAGTGAGAATTCGATCTGCGCTGCGGCCGAGGGGAGAACCAGCGGGAACCTGTAGCGGAAGATGAGGGAGATGGACGGGGGAGAGGAAAAGAGAGAGGGAAGAAAAGAGAAGTAAGGAGGGAGAGAGGAAGAGGAGGGTAGAGAAACAGAGCATTAGATAGTGCATCTTAAATTCATAACCCAAATCCCAACGGACCAGCAAAGGACCTTTCCCTGCCTGGACCGGTACCCAAAAAGAAAGGAGGTCTGCGACCCGAGGGTCGAGAGAGTCTGAGTCCGATAGAGGAAAAAACAGAGGTTCAACTATCGGAGCCAGAGGGGGGCGCACTACGACCCCTCCGGTCAACGCCGCCTCTGAATGAGACTATAGCAGTGAATAAACAATGCAGTGTAAGCCCTGCTAACAACCAATATTAATGAGAAAAAAAAAAAAAAAAAAACCCCTGGATAGTGCAGGAGGAAAATAAGGTAATAACAAAAATGGGACAGAGGGACAACTGCCCGTGGAAGTTTTTAACCTGTGAGGAACTGAAAGGAAGGAAGTCCTGAGGAGAAAGTGACCAAGATACTAGCTGCAGGTCAAGCGCCGACAAAGGCCAAGGGGAGGGCCAAAAATAGAGTCATTTCAGCCTACAGGCCCGATCATGGGGGAAAGGATTCCTTGGAACGTTTGGGCAGCTGTTTCTGCCAGACTGGTGATACCGGGCTGGTAGGAGATGTTCGCTTGACAGACGGTGCTCCTCGAGGGGCCGCCGGTTGTGGGACTTCCTGAGTGATCAGGCCCAGATGCAGGAGAAGTCGTTCCCCATCCTGGAATGTTGAGAAACTGTATGGTTTGTTGCGATATGAGAAGTTCAGTCTCAGTGGAAAGGCCCACCTGTACGTGATCTCTTTGCCCGCCAGGACTTGAAGAAGCGGTTTCAGAGCCCGTCGTTTTTGTACTGTATATGGGGAAAGATCTGTGAAGATTTGGACCTGGTGACCTAGGATCATCAGCTTCTCCGCCGCCCTGGAGAGTTTCATCACTTCTTCTTTAACTGCATAAAAATGCGGTTTCACAATAATATCACGTGGCAGGCCATCAGAACGAGGCGGTTGTAGCGCCCTGTGGGCCCTATCGAGCTCCAGGCGGTGGGCTGGGATGGCCGGGATTAGACTTTTGATGAAGTCCTGAACTGCCGAGTGGGTGTCTTTGACGGTTTCAGGGAGCCCCCTGATACGGAAGTTGTAACGTCTCGACCTGTTCTCGAGGTCATCTATTTTGGATATGGCAGAATCCAGTTGGTCCTGGAGATCCTGGATTCTGGAAGAGTTTTGGTTAATTCTCAGGATGGCCTGGTCAGACTTTTGCTCGATCACTTCAATTCTAGCTCCAATCTGCTGCAGATCTGCATGTATGGAAGCCGTGATCTGTGCAGCTGTGTGAGATAGGCCTTTTGAGAGCATCTGTGAAAAAGCAGCCATCATAGAGGGAAAGTCAGTAGGGGAGGGGGGGAGATCCCTGGCTTGTGCTTCCCAGGGGTCCGGGCTGTGAGGTGAATCCTGCTGAGGGGTGAGAGCAGCCCCCCCAAATGACCTCCTTAGCAGAGAGTCAGTGGATGCTGGTGAGGGGAGCCCTGGGAGAGAACTCACTGTGGCATCTGAAGCTTGTGGTGACGTGAGGGCCCCTTGATCCTGGTCAGCAATTGATTCAGATAGGCAGGGCAGGCCTCGTGAGGTGACGGTTGCCATCTTGGAGGGACCAGGCCGCTCCATGGAGTCGTTCAGCGCGGCTGTGAGGTTCCTCCGGGCGGGAATAAAAGACATCCGCTCGTGGCCGGGGGTGTCCCCTAGTAGCTGGTGCGGGTGGGGGGTCGGAACGAGGGCTTACACCGCCGCTGTGGCTGGCGTTAGGACGGAGAGGCGCGGAGCTCCCGGACTAAGCGGCCATCTTGGACGCTGCCGCGCATGCGCCCCCCGTATTAAATGTTTTTTGATGTATTGGATAACTGTCCTCCTTACCTAATTGCCATGCTTTCAATATGCTGTGAATGTCCCCTTTATCTTCATGCATGCCTGTTTTTGGACATTAATCATTTATTGCCCTACATGCATATTTTCTTTCATTAACCTCCCCACCATGCAATCCTGGGTCCATTTATATCTCTAGCCTATAGTCCCTTGAACAATGTATATTGTCTGCTCCATTGTCTTGTTTGACCCTCCCCCACCCCACAAATGTTTCAACCAGTCAGGTGTGTTTGTTAAACTAATTAGAACCCCTCCCCCACCCCACAAATGTTTCAACCAGTCAGGTGTGTTTTTTTTAACCTAATTAGAACCCCTCCCCCACCCCACAAATGTTTCAACCAGTCAGGTGTGTTTTTTTAACCTAATTAGAACCCCTCCCCCCACATTCAAATGTATCAATGGGCCATCAGAGGGGGTGATTATTCTTATAAGTGTGCCTTATGTTTTTGAACATTTCAATTACAAACACACATATTAATAATGTTTGACTGCTGTTGTTCACTAATGTTTTGGTGTAATCTGATATACAATTTATGTTTTAAAGTCCTTATCTTATTTTTTTTGCACTCCACAGTTTCCTTCAAGTACACAGGAATGGCAGACTGTGGCCTCCCAGTTCGCTGACCATTGGGACTTTCCCAACTGTGTCGGGGCGATTGACGGGAAGCATGTCCGGATTGTGCCACCACCGCATTCGGGGTCTTATTTCTATAACTACAAGGGGTTCCATAGTGTAGTTTTGATGGCGGTGGTCTCGGCACATTTGGACTTTCTGTTTGTGGATGTGGGGAAGAACGGCCGGATGTCTGATGGAGGAGTCTTTGCACAGACCGAGCTTTGCCATCGTCTCCAGACCGGTGGCCTGGAATTGCCACCTGATGACGAGAATGTGGATGGACTCCCCTCAGTTTTTATTGCTGATGAAGCATTTGCTCTCGGTGAGAACTTGATGAGGCCGTTCCCCCAAAGGACACTCACCCCTGAGAGGAGGGTATTTAATTATCGGCTGGCCAGAGCAAGAAGAGTTGTGGAGAATGCCTTTGGGATTCTGGCCAGCCGGTTCCGTTTATTCCTTTCTTCAATTCATTTGGCGGACTATAAACTAAACTACGTCATCCTTGCTTGCTGCATCTTGCATAACTTTTTAAGGAGACATTCAGCAACATATATATCCTCTGTTGGGCCTGAGGCCAGACTGGAACAGGATACCACTTTGACAGGCCTAGAAATTGGCCGTATTGGCTTGGTCCCCCGAACCGCACGTGAAGTGCGTGACCGTTATGTCAATTATTTTAATGGTTGGGGGGCCATTGCTATTCAGCAACAGCTGTAATTTTCTTACAAAAATAAAATAAAGAAAATTATCAAGAAATATCTTGTTTTGATTCTTGTTTACATTTAGTTATGTCTGTCTCCTTGTGCACTTGTAGTAGTGTCAAGTGCATTTAGCTTTAGTTAATCAGGCCCACAAAAACAAACCAAAAAATTTGACTTCAAGAATCAGCCACACACATTGTATTCCGTAAAAAAATGTACTGTGTGCACATTGAAAGGTGCATTTTTTATAATTTTTTTTTTTTTTAATCTTTTACCTTGTGTAAAAAATTGTTTTTTTACTAAATTATTCAAGGCATATTTTCACAAATATATAGACCTTTCTATAAAAAGATTTACATACACAACAGTGTTTTTTATAAACCAAAAAAAAAAACTTACAAAGTTCAACATTTAGAGAACGGTGCATGTGATGTCACCCTTGGAAATTGTTCATTTTGAATATGCTCAAAATTGAGCTTTACAAAAGGGTCAAGTCAACATGTGCTATCTAATATCATGGGTGAGCAATGTACGTGTTTTGTGTGTGCAATCCCTTTTTTGGTTCCTATCACCACCAAAGAATTTTCAGGAGGAAGGGGTTGCAAACACAAAACAAGTACATTGCTAACCCATGATGGAAGATAGCACATGATGACACACCGTGTGCATCAGAATGTAAATTTGGGTATACCCCAAAAATTAAATAAACAATTTTGGCAAAAAACAAACTTCCCAAGGAAATGAAGAACATGATTGATGTTTTTAGGCCAAACGTGATTATATTTGGCCCAAAACATCAATCATGTTCTTCATTTCCTGTTGCATGGAGTCCAGGCGAAGTTGCATGCTGTGAATTTGGTCACGCATTTTATCGATGTGGCCATTCCACAGCATTATCTGGCCAATCAGTCTTTGCGCACTGTCTGTGGTGAAGGGTTCTGCCGCTTGGCCTTCCACAACCAGAAACTCACCTAAAATGAGTGAATAAAAACAAGGTTTACAATATGCACACCAAAATACAGTAACTCAAGCTGGGGTGTCAGTCACTCACTTGGTGGGCTTGAAACCTCACACACTTCCTCCACCTCTCCTTCCTCAAGGTCGTCGGGTGGGCGTGGTCTTGGGCTGGGGCTTGGGGTATCTTCTGCCTCAGGCTGGTGACTTGGGGGGGTCCTGAGATCCTTGGACTGTTGTCTGAGTCTTTTCTCCCCTATGAGAATTGAACAAAAGGTATAGTTAAAACACAGTGATATTTTAGCTTTTAATAAATAAACTTAATTGTTGGTTATGAGTTGTGGCCAATTTTTTATCATAGTAAATTTTGAAGACAGGATGAACATTCCCTCTGAACAACAATTATAAACAATGCTCATTTTCTGGCAAGTTTCACAGATGTAGACACCTCAATGATCTCCTATGTGTATTACCCCTCTAAAATGTATTTATGGTCACATAGTACACTATAGTGCTCGTGAGTCCAGATGTGGAACCAGCTGCTGTGTCCTGTCCCTACATTACACTCAATCATTTTTGAAGAAGCATTATATTTTCCAACACATCTACACCACATCAACAAATTGTGGGAATTTGACAAATTATCAAGACATAAATGTATGTCCAACCCTGTCCCATCGTATTTGGCGAAAAAATAACGTCATTTTCTAAAGTATCACATATATTCTAAAGAACGGTCTTTACGAGCGATGATGAATAAAGTCCAAAAATAAGGATCAGCATGCAAGTTAAGTATCTCAATAGTAAAACACAACAAGTACTTACTTTTTTTAAGCAGCTTCTTTATTCGCCAATATTGTTCTGGCTCCCGACTTTTGATGTCAGACCACCGCTTCCTCAATTGCTCTTTCAAACGTTTTGTACCAAATTTTTCTTCAAGAGCGGTGACAACTGAGGACATTATTTTGTCCTTCCTCATATTCGGTCGTGTGTACGGTCCTTTTTTGCCATCATAGTCCTCCCTTCTCAATATGGACACCATTTCCACCATCTCTTCAAAAGCCATGTTGGTGGCCTTATATTTCCTCCGGGATGTGGATGTTTGGGGCTCCGGGCTTTCCTCCGTGCTACTTCCACTGATTCTCTCCGCCATCTTTTGCTATCTACTCCCACTGCGCAACGAAGAGTGAAGGGGCGGGGCCAAATCGTACTTACGAACGTCAGGGGCGGGCGACGCAGGCGGAGCATGACACATGCGCAGTGTATATAAAGCTATTACGATACGTATGTCTGTGCGGAAGTAGCGAGCGTCACAAACGAAGGTAAGATTAAAGTGTGTGTGTGTGTGTGTATGTGTCCCCTAGATTACAACCAAAACTAATCCTGTGATTTGGGACTGACATTTAAGTTTGGATCTTGTGTCTTGTCTTGCAGAAAAAATGAATCCCTTTAAAGAGGAAGAATTTTTGTGCCAATTTATTGAGCTCTATGAGGACAAGAAAAACCTGTGGGAGGTCAAACACCCCCTATATTATAATAGGGATGTTAGGAAGGCAACACTGGGCACACTTTTAGAGTTTGTGAAGACTCGACTCCCCCAGGCAGACCTCAAGTTTGTGGACAAGAAGATTGGTATCTTGCGAAACATGTATAAGCGGGAACACCAAAAAATCCAGGAGTCGCTCAGATCCGGTGCAGCAGTATATGTACCCAAGTTGTGGTACTACAACAAAATGTGATTCCTGGATGACCAGACCGAAGCCAGGCAATCACTTTCCACCCTTCCCCCCACCCTTCCCTCCAGCCTTCCTTCCACTCTTCCCTCCAGCCTTCCATCCACCTCCACCCCAGCTGAGGAGTCCCAGGATGAACTGAGCCTTTTCAGCATTGATGAAGTTGATGCGCCCAGCTTCAGCCAGGTATCCTTTTTTTTTAATTTGGGATTGTGTAAATGTTATTAATGATGTTCACGTGTTAATTTTGAAAGTGCTTCATAAAAAATGACTTCTGCACAAAGATTAATATGTAGACATATCACTAGACAATAGTGGCCAAAAATATACTTCACTTCAGATCTTGTTGATCATCTGAAATAATGGTGGTGTCAAATAGATAGCCTTTACTATTTTGTGTAATTAGATTTGAAAGTCATGAGCTGAAAATTGTGTGTGATTGCATAACACAAAATTACAACTATGTCCCTTTTTTAAACACAGGATGACCTCAGCCAGGAGGAGGCCTTGCCCAGTGGGAGAGAGGAGGAGGCCTTGCCCAGTGGGAGAGAGGAGGAGGCTGTGGCTGGGCCAAGTCGAAGCCGTAAAGAGTGTCAGGTGCCTCCCCTCCGCATTCTCCACAAAAGGCCCAGGAGAATGACACCAACTGAGCAGGAATCCCTAGCCCTCATACAGGAAGCAAGCCTCATCCTCAGCAAACCACCCAATGCAGAGGAGGCGTATGGCACCTATATAGCCAGCAGATTGCTGGAGTTGGAAAAGGGCCAACACCTCCTCTGTGAGGGTCTGATTTTTGAGGCTTACCAGAAGGGCTTGAGAGGGGAGCTTACTGCTACCACATATCTGGCAGATGAAGCCACTCCTCCTCCTCCTCCTGCCCCAAGTACACCACCAGAGGCACAACCTCCAAGGAAGGCTGCAGAGAAGCGTGGAGGGAAGGCTCCACGGAAGAGTCGAAAGTGATTGCCTGGCTTCTGTCTGGTCTGACTGTGCTCCCTGTGCTCCCTATAGTCGCAAGATACCAATTTTCTTGTCCTCAAACTTGATGTGTGTCCTGGGGGACGAAAGGCTTCACAGATTATAAAAGTGTCTCCAGTGTTGCCTTCCTAATTTTTTTGAGAAAACAATAAATACATTTTTGGTTACCTTACATTATTGCCTATGTGTTTTGATTAAAAAACGCCATTTTCTTTGAGAGTAGGCAGGTACAGGTCCAAAAGACTATGGGGTTGATTTGAGAAAAGCAAATAGTCTGTGCACTTTGCAGAGGGCAGTTGCCCTCTGCAAGTGTAATTGCTCCAGAGCATCAGAAATTAGTTAAAAGCTTGACTTTGCAAAGAGTACCCAATCCTGTGCAAGGAAAGATTTAAAAAAAGCATTTTTGCTTGCACATGATTGGATGATGGAAGTCAGCAGAGCTTCTGCACATTTACTAAAGCTTTGGAGAAACTGCTCTTGCAGAGGGCAACTGCACTTTACAAAGTGCACAGTCTTTTTCCCTTTAGTAAATCAACCCCTACGTGTGTTTTTGACAAAAGGCTAAATCATTTAGAATATCAAGTGAAAAGTACTAGTGAAAAGTTCACTTGAGAAATTGCACAGCAAGTGCACTTGTTGGAAGTGCAGTTGCTGTAAATCTGAAGGGAAGAGCTGAAATTAGGGGAAGCTCTGCTGATTTATTCATAAAATCATGTTAAATAAAAATTAATTTCATTTTTTGGGCTTCCTTGCATGTGCCCCTCGGATCCACAGTGAAGGCACTTCAAAATGCTCTTTCTGTGGAATTCAATGTAGAATTAGCACTTGTAGTGAAAAATGATTTTGCCTTTGTTAAATACACCCCCCTATGTCTAATGAACAAGGGACAACAACCTCATTAAGGTTCATTAAAACAACACAAAATATGAATGTTATTGTGGTAACTTGAAAATACACACAAAAAATGTGGTTATCATTTAACACACATTGCAAAATAGATAAGTGTTGAAATAAAAAAAAAAAAAAATGAGTCCTAAATCGAGTTTAATTTTTATAATTTATGGAGATCTGGCTTTTTCAAAATATTATATTAGTAATGGCAGGAGGATAAATCATGAAGAAAGTAGTTTGTGAGAACTCGGTGTGAATATAAAGCAGAAAAACAACTTCATTCCTCTCGCATTATCAATCCTAAAGAAAGGCTGTATTAAAAGACCACAGAAGAGGAATGTGCTAGCTTCAAGACGAAGGCTAGTTTTATCAGACCGAGCGCTTCCGTCTTGTAATTGCTTCAGAGCATGCATCAGTTTGAGTTCGTCGGACTAGCACACAGACGATCGGTTTGTCTGCTAGAAAGAAGAGTCCGTCGGATAAATTTAAAACATGTTTCAAATCTAAGTCCGTCCAACTTTTAAGCAAACAAAGTCCGCTGGAGCCCACACACGATCGAATTGTCCGACGAAATCCAGTACGCCGGACCAAGTCCACCGTAATTCCGCTCGTGTGTACGCGGCAATAGACTTTAACGGTGTTTGCGTGTTCGAACAAACTTTTTTCCTGTTTGCATGTTCTGGTGCGAACCGAACAGGGGGGTGTTCGGCTCATCCCTATTTGTAAATACTCATGTCTGATATTGCCTGCAAGTTCTACAAAATGTGAACTTTGTAAGTTCTAAATTTGTGTCTTTCTTGTGGGTTTTACACATGCCTGTTTTATCTTAAATGGACATTTCTACTTTTTCTAATGTGACCCCAAAAATTGTTAAACAACAAACATGTTGGTTTGTTTTAAACCTTTTGGAAATGCACATGTGATTGTGCTGTTATTAAAAAGATTGTTAATCAAGATTGTGTGGATTATTGTCTCAACGCTCCAACACTTTTGTGGTGCTCTAATTGGTGTTTTCTGTGACAATGGGGGTTATTTCCTAAGGGAAAATACACTTTGCACTACAAGTGCAGTTTCAGTGCAGTTTCAAGTGCACTTGTAGTGCAAAGTGTCTTTGCCTTTAATAAATAAGACCCAACAGTGCTTTGTAATGTTACACAATCACGCCATTTTCAGGACTCACCACATTTCTGTCAGGGTCAGCTAAAAAAAACACAAGCAGTAAATGTCACCAAAGATTTGAGTTCTTTTTTTTTTTTTAAAAAGGTTTTACACATTGTCTGGCATATTGATAGCCCCCCACCCACAAAGAATTCAAGGTATCTTAGATGGACATCATGGGCACTCAGGGGGGGCAAGCCAGGACGGCCACTTTCAAGCGCCGTCAGGGTTGATTCATGTTGAATTCCGGCCTCATGCCTAACTGAGCCAGCATAATTGGCAGAATGTTGCCGTAAAAAGTTGTGTAGAACACAGCACGCCAGGATGATGTGATTCAGTTTGTACTCTGCCATATGTATGGGTGTAAGAAATAGGCGGAACCGGCTGGTCATGATTCCAAACGTGTTCTCCACCACTCTTCTGGCTCTGGCCAGCTGGTAATTAAAAACCCTCTGGTCCAGGGTGAGGGTCCTCATCAGGAATGGACGCATAAGATGGTCCCTCAGCGCAAAAGCTTCATTTGCAACGAAGACGAATTGGAGTCCTTTCACATTGTCTTCTGGAGGTGGCAAGTCCAAGCTGCCATTCTGGAGATGCCTGTAGAACTTGGTCTGGGTGATGACTCCACCATCGGACATCCGGCCATTCTTCCCGACGTCCACATACAGAAATTCATAAGTAGCCGACACCACCCCCAACATCACAATACTATTGAACCCCTTATAATTATAATAGAACGACCCAGAGTTGGGTGGTGGGACAACGTGGACGTGTTTCCCATCAATTGCCCCTCTGCAGTTAGGAAAGTCCCACCACTGGGCAAAGTGGGAGGCCACAGTCTGCCATTCCTGTGGCGTGGAAGGAAACTGTGGAGTCAAAACCAAAAAAAAATTAGTCTTTGTGCACATAAACAGGAAAAGCAGATTAGACACAAACATTGTTGGCCAACATCAAGATAACATTTATTAGAGGAAATTTTTTAAAACCAAAGTATAAGGTCCAACTATCAGATTCCCCCTCCCCCCTCTCCTGGGCCATTTCTAACATTATAGGGGGGGGACTCTGGGACAGGTAACCCTCTCCACTTCATTGAGAGATGAATGCCTAAATAATGGGTATTACTTTGGCCAGCCCCTTCTTGGTTACACTATTGACAGCCCACTGGACAGGTAAGAAGTGTCATAATACAAAGATATAAATACACACTGTACACATTTTAGCACATTTGGACATTCTGCTATTACCTATCAAGATAATAATAGTATAAAAAAACTTTAAACAGTACCATTTGAAAGTATTCAGGCATGCCCTTGCACTACATGCTTTGGGGAATTCATCCATAAATCTGACCACTAAAGAGATGGGTATAGTATGTATGGGTTTGGCAAAGTCAGCAGATAGATGATTGAGGATAGATAGAGAATTGGTATCAGCTGACTTAGCAGTTGGAGGTGGGAGGGTTCCAAATGATTTGGGGACCCCCCAAAAAAGACTCTGGAACTCTGCATGAATTTTAAGCACTAATCACATTTCCTAAAATTTTAGGGGGTGTTTGGGGTAAAGCACTACTATGGAGCTAATAAAATACATTGTTAAGTGACTACATGAGGTGAATATAGGGCCAGGAGAGACCATGCTGGGGAGGTAAGTGAAGGCAAATATGTATGAAGGAGCTAAAAAAAATTACATAAAAATCCAGCATGCATGAGGACAAAGGGGACATTCACAGCATATTCCAATCATGGTAATTAGGGAATGAGGAAAGAAATACAATATATTATCAAACATTATATACAATAAAATGTGATGTTAAAGGATAAATCTTACCTTAATATACTCCTTCTGCAGGACCTGTATGATGGCAGAACAGGTCTCTGGGATAATTATCCCCAGAGCCTGGGGGGAGATGCCTGTCGAGAACTTCAAGTCCTGCAGGCTTCTCCCCGTCGCCAAGTACCGCAGGGTGGCGACGAGCCTCTGCTCCGGAGTGATGGCTTGCCTCATGCAGGTATCCTGCCTGCTAATATAAGGGGTCAGCAAAGCCAACAAATGGTGAAATACGGGGTCCGTCATCCAGAGAAAGTTCCTGAAATCATCAGGATTATTTTCACGGATCTCACGGAGCAAAGGCATATGACAGAACTGGTCACGCTGAAGCAACCAATTCTTGGTCCATGAACTCCTCCCCACCCTGTTCATGGACTGGACTTGTGTCAAGGTAAGGACCCCAACACCAAGCCCCCACACAGCACAAACTCTACGAGGAGTACGTATACGCAACATGGCTAGAAAACTGTCGGCTGCTCAGAACGAAGTAACAGAACGCACTGAAGAACAGCAAGGCCTGTGAAGAGCAACCAGAAAAACAGTAATGAATGAATAAGAACACAATGACAAGTCAATGGTACTTGCTGCACGCACTGAAGAGCAGATACAAACCCACAAGCACAAACTGAACAGCAGAAAATGATCTGAAAACCACGAGTCTGAAAAAGCGCGAATCGTCTCTCAAAAAACTTTTACTAACACGAGGTTAGCAAAAGGAGCCCAAAGGGTGCCGCGCTTGGTTCTGAACTGGCCTTTTCTAGTCTCATCGTACGTGGTGTACGTCACGGCGTTCTTGGCGAGCGGAAATTCCGACAACTTTGTGTGACCGTGTGTACGCAAAACAAGTTTGAGCCAACATCCGTCTGAAAAAATCCATGGATTTTGTTGTCGGAATGTCCGATCACGTGTACGGGGCATAAGAGTTTTGGTGGGAACCGAACAGGGGGTTCTTCGGTCCATTGCTAGCTCCAACTATACTGCCTTCATGCTGGAGATACTGTGGGAATTCAGGGAGCTTTTATCATATTCTGTGGAAATGCAACAAGGTTTAAACCTTCTGGAAAGATGTATTCCAACTTCTGAAGGAAGTCACTGGAATCCCCATAGTCCCATCTCAAGAATATGCCTTGCTATGCATTGGCATTGACAATATACCCCACCACCTTCGCTGCATAACCATTCACGTTCTTCTAGCAGCAAGATTAGCTATTGTCCACCACTGGAAAACCCCTGATCCTATTACCATAAATGAAATGATAACCTCGGTGCACACCCATGGTTCCTATGAGCGCATGTTTGCTGTGTATGAGGGACGCTTGAACTCTGTTAATATAAACTTGTCACATTGGCTTGATTGGTACTAAGGGGCATTCTATAGCACAACTTAAAGTTTATATTTTACCTGTTTAACCCTAAGGGCTCTGATATACCCTGTACTTTTATGTCTAATAACATTGTTACATAGTTACATAGTAGGTGAGGTTGAAAAAAGACACAAGTCCATCAAGTCCAACCTATGTGTGTGATTATATGTCAGTATTACCTTGTATAGCTCTGTATGTTGTGGTCATTCAGGTGCTTATCTAAATGTTCCTTGAAACTATTGATGATCCCCGCTGAGACCACCACCTGTGGAAGGGAATTCCACATCCTTGCCGCTCTTGCAGTAAAGAACCCTCTACGTAGTTTTAGGTTAAACCTCTTTTCTTCTCATTTTAATGAGTGGCCACGAGTCTTGTTAAACTCCCTTCCACGAAAAAGTTTTATCCCTATTGTGGGGTCACCAGTACGGTATTTGTAAATTGAAATCATATACCCTCTCAAGCGTCTCTTCTCCAGAGAGAATAAGTTCAGTGCTTGCAACCTTTGCTCATAAATAGTATCCTCCAGACCCTTTATTAGCTTTGTTGCCCTTCTTTGTACTCGCTCCATTACCAGTACATCCTTCCCGAGGACTGGTGCCCAGAACTGGACAGTATACTCTAGATGCGGCCGGACCAGTGTCTTGTAGAGCGGGAGAATTATTGTTTTATTTCTGGAATTAATCCCCTTTTTAATGCATGCCAATATTCTGTTTGCATTGTTAGCAGCAGCTTGGCATGCCATTGCTGAGCCTATCATCTACTAGGACCCCTAAGTCCTTTTCCATCCTAGATTCCCCCAGAGGTTCTCCCCCCAGTGTATAGATTGCATTCATATTTTTGCCACCCAAATGCATTATTTTACATTTTTCTACATTGAACCTCATTTGCCATGTAGTTGCCCACTCCATTAATTTGTTCAGATCTTTTTGAAAGTTTCCACATCCTGCGGAGAAGTTATTGCCCTGCTTAGCTTAGAATCATCTGCAAATACAGAGATTGAACTGTTTACCCCATCCTCCAGGTCATTTATGAACAAATTAAATTAAATTGTTCTTCATCTCTGCACTCTATTGCAATATATGTGCCTTTCTTTTTGTTTTCTATAAAGTTTGATCTTCAATAAAAATGTACTGAAATTAAAAATAAATTGTATCTGCAATACATGTATACTTCCCTACATTTTGTCCCCATAAGTGCTGCAAAAATAGAAAAATACTTTGTGGTCCACCAGAAATCCTGCAAATGCCAAAAATAAAAACTGACAGCTAGTTATAGGAAACACTGAAATGGTGTTCACATTTTGTGTCTGTTATATGTTAAATTCCATGCCAGTGGTGGAACTACCAGGGTCTCAGAGGTGGCACTTGATCCTCCTCTACCCACTCTCACCTCTTGTGTCTGCCCTGTCCACACTCCCTGGCAGTGTTGTGCCTCAGACAAGGGGATGTGTGGGTGGGAAGTTTAAAGCCCAGCAACCAAAAGAGGAGAGGTGCTGATGCCTAAATGAGCTCTCCATCCCTCCTCTGTGAGTGAAGTCTCCACCTCCATTTCTTCTCTCTCCTGTACACTAACGTAAGAGGGACTCAGATGTAAGGGGAGATCTGTGGACTCTGACACAAAGGGGCTTTGGTGAGCAGAGACCCTCTTACATCAGAGTTCCTTTTTAGACTAGAGTCCACAACATTCCCCCTTACATCAAAGCCCCCCTTAAATCAGGGTTCCCCTTTACATTTCAGAGTCCACAGAGATTCCGATTACAGTGGAAATACTGCAGACTCAAGCGTCTGGAGACACTGATTTAAGGGGGGCTCTGCAGACTCTGGCATATGGGGTGCTCTGGGAACCCTGAATAAAGGGGCATGCTGGGAATTCTGATGTAAGTGGGGGCTCTGGTTACCAGAGACCCCCTTATATCACAGTTCCTCTTTACACCAGAGCCTTCTGTCTTGTATCGGAGTTCTCAGTGTTCCCCCTTAAATTAGAGTCCCCAGAGTTGTCACAGAGTTGTCCCTTATATCAGAGCCTGCAGAGTTACCCCTTACAATGAGTTCAGATGTGAAAAGGAACTCTGTGAAATTAGATGTAAGGGGAAACTCTGTGGATTGAGATGTAAAGGGGGAACTCTGTAATGTAAGGGGAAACTCTGTGGATTCAGATGCAAAGGAGTGACTCTGTTGATTCAGATGTAAAAGGGGAACTCTATGGATTCAGATGTAAATGGTAACTCTGCAAATTCAGATGTAGAGTGGGAACTCTGTGAACTCTGATGTAAGGATGAACTCTTGTGATTTAACCACTTCCATACCATGCCTATTGTGACACTCCTCTCCTACATGTAAAATTTATCTTTTTTTTGCTAGAAAATTACTCAGAACATTATATGTGTTTTTTTTTAGCAGAGACCCTAGTTAATAAAGTGGCAGTTGTTGCAAATGTGTGGAAAAAAAACTGTTTAATGAATAAAAAATTTAAAAACACTAAAGTTAGCCCAATTTTTTTGTATAATGTGAAGGATGATGTTACACTGAGTAAATAGATACCTAACATGTCACGCTTTGAAATCGCACACACTCGTGGAATGGCGCCAAACTTATTTTTCGGCAAGCAAGATCCATAAAGGACCGTCTAGTATGAAGCCACTATTGCAAAGCCACTGATGCACCAGAATCCTCTGTGGGCCTCTTTAAATGTGGCAAATGCGACTTTTGCGATTTGCTACTGACAGGACCATTCGGTTCCTCTCCCAAATGGACAGACACACGTCCTACGGCACCACATCACATGTCAAACTCAAGGAGTTATTTACATCATCTTTTGTCCATGTGGAGCCTTCTATGTGGGCAAAACCATTAGGCCCTTCTGGAGAATAATTAAAGACCATGTATACTATGCTACAAATGGTCTTTTAAACACCACAATGGGTTATCACGTAGCCTTCAAGCATATGTATGACCCCGTGATGTTTAAATTTGCAGCTCTTGACATTGTCTACGCAGACCCCCGTGGGGGCGATTTTGATAAAAAAGTACTCCAGCGTGAAACACAATGGATACATAAGTTACGAGCCACGGCCTATCCAGGCATGAATGACATGATCAGTTTCAAACCCTTTCTCTAATACGGTCATCCTATTGTTGTTGCTTCACTTGCAGATTTTGTGTATCCCTCCTCAATTGCTTCCCTATTCCCCCCCATCCCCTCTTTTCCCCTTTCTTTTCCTTTAGATAAGGTAACATATGTTAAACAGACTTAGTCCGTATTTGTATCATTTGTAAGATTTGGTAGATGATTTGAATGGAGATATCGACATATATACCGATATAATGTCATGTACGCATAATGAGCATTATTCATAAACTGAATGTGATTTGGAGAATTCACGCATGGTCTACACATTGTTCTAATATATATGTGTATCATTTTGTTCATATACTGTGTTATATGCATCTTTGTTCTGTTTTTATGATGTATCATGCGCTATCCACCTGTGAGCGATATTGATGGAATATCTGAAGCTGAGTACCTGCTGTTCATCTACTTTCAAGTATGCAGCTCCTCAGATATGTATGTCTGGGGTAGCATACTGATCACAATATTTTTTGAAGAGATTTTTTACTGTCTAGCACCTGCTGACCTTTGCTAATTATAGCTGAGACAACGATTGCGCGGAGATTCATGCATTTTCTAGATAGCGATGGGGTAGCATACTGATCACGGTATATTTTTAAAGAGATTTTTTACTGTTTAGCACCTGCTGACCTTTGCTAATAATAGCTGAGACAACAATGATTGCGCAGAGTTCTGGAGATTCATGTGTTTTCTAGATAGCGATGTCACTGCAACACTGGCAATCCGCCTATTTCGATACAGATTGAAAGTCTAGTAATGGACAGAGGCACTACCCTACAATGCCCACAAGAGCCAGCGTATGTGCGAGGTCTTCTCGCTCTGACACTGTACTCGTTCAGCTCTCTTCACAGATAGGATTTTTTTTTTTCGGGATATCTTCCTACATATGTGCAGAAAGCTCTATTGCTGTTGGCCTACAAACCCCATGATTCAATCTGCTATCCTGGAATCACATGATGCTAGTTCTCAGGATCAGCTGTTACTAATCAAGGATATAAATATCTGTCAGCTGCTGCTGGTCCTGTGTGCAGTGTATTGCTGTCTTCCAGGGGCACGCTGGATTATTTGTATCCTGAATGTAAGTACTTAGCTATATACTATTACTTGGCCCTTGCTGCATCAAACGCCCTATATGCTATCACCATTGCTGCAGTAAAATTTCTACATGAGATTACTATATTTAGCTTAATCTGTCATTATATGCTTATAGATGCAGCGATGGGATTGTATTGAGCCTTCAGCATTGCTGATACTAAATCCAGGATCTAAGTGGTGCATCCGGTGTTGGCCTTTCTCCCTCAAATGGCTGCCCCCTTATTAGGAATATTGTTTACATGCCCCTACTGAGATATTTAGCTATATCTAATATAGTAAGTCTTATTCTTTAACAAACCTATAAAGTTTTCTCTGCCCAAATGCATATTCTCGCTGATTGACGCTGGTTGCAATTGCTTTAATTTCAGCTTTCTTACTGCTAATTGAACTTTCTCATGCTACTGCGACTTGCATGATTTTGCATTCCAATTTAAGGTACTGGCGTGGTGTTCTTTCCTATGCTCGCAGTTGCTTAGCGCATGATTTTTATCGTTAACAATTTGTTTATGTGTTAGTTGTGTGTGTCTAATGACATTATATCTCATTTTACATAGAGAGACATATTCCCTTCTCTGTCTCATCTGTGAACCTTGGCTGTGTCCTAAGGAAGCCTAACGGTGAAACGCATAGACATACAAGGGCTCACTGCACAATAATCATAGATGCTATATGTTACAATTGTCATTGTTTTTTAGATATTTTATTTTTCAATAAATTTATATTTTTTTTATACTGCTATTTCTTCTCCACTGTTTCTTAGCCTAAAAAGTCTGCCTCCCTGGTAATATCAGTACTACCTTATTTTGTATCCTCAATGATTTATGGACGTGGCTTATTTTTGGTGCACTTTCCTCTTTGTTTGTGTCCATATGTGAACAGTATAAACAGTGTTAACAATTCTGAATGCCAAGTATAGTCACGCGTACTGTCCAACATACCCAGACACCCCATTTGACAGTACTACTCGCCTTTAATTTCTTTTGATAGGATAAAATGGAGTTTTACAAGTTTAGAAAAACATGAAAAACATGAAAACATGAGGCTTGCCGTTTGTGCAGAGAATAAGAACATTTTAACCTTTTGTAGTGATTGTTCTTCTTGGTATCCATGTAGGGAGATAAGCTGTGGTAGTTACTCACATGGATAAAGAATCTAGGATTTCAAGCTATCCTTAAATAGGAAGAAAACATGCATCACTACAGTTGGATGGATGTTTTTAAATCCTATCCTGTGTGAGTTATAACAATATGTCACTGAATTATGAGTTATTCAAAGTTTGAGGTAACATATATCAAAGATTCCCCTTTTTTCATGTTAACCATGGGTTCCACAATTGGGCAATGCTTTCTTGTTTTATCCCTCAATGCCAGTACTTGTTCATAAGTGTAATGCAGTTGGGTGGATTCTAGCACATTCCACAGTGTAGGAGGGATGGGATTTTTCCAGTTTCTGGTGATATTAAGTCTGGCATTTATTAGAATATGAGCCATAGTATATTGGAAAGGAGTGCTAGACTAGGTGAAGGGGTGACTAGACTAGGTGAGTTGTTATTTGGGTGACTTCAGATAATAGGTTGAAAATGTAAGTCCAGTAAAGTGACAGTTGGGGGCAACTCCAAACGTGTACTAAGTTTCCTCTTTGGCCGCACTGTCTTCAGCTTTTGTCATCTAGGTTTTTATTAAATCTGGATACTCTATCAGGGGTTAGATACCAATGTTGTGTTATTTTAATGGATAGCTCCCACAATGTGGAGCAGCAAGTAGTTTTATATGTGAAGTATGTCCTATATTGGATTCTCATTTATTTAGGGGGCCGTTTTAGTAAAGGTCCTTTTTTGTTGAAGAAGATTATAAAAGAGCGAGATCCTTTTTGCTGCGTTTTGGGGGTGATAAGCAATATCCAAGCAGTATGGGGTATCTTGCAGGATCATGGTGGTAACGTGGATATGCAGTGTTTGGTGCGTATGTAGTGGAAAAGGTCTGAGTTAGTTATCCGATATTCTTTTTGAAGGCTTGTAAAATGTTTGGGTATATCGTTGTGAAAGAAGTCATTAATATATAGTATACCCTTTGTTTGCCAAGCTGAGAAGGATATTGAATCCATAATGTGATGTAGGGCTGATATTGGGATTTTGAATTGACTTCTTGGGGAAATAAGAGGCGTATCTTACCATTGACTTTCGGGCCTTTATCGTTGCTAGGATGGTTGGAGGTACGTAAGATGGCATTTGGGCTCCTGATTTTTTTTGGCATTCAGTGGTTGCAATATCAGTTGTAAGTTCGTCTAACCGCTGCATCCTCTTTCTCCTCACCCTGGCATCCAGTTGAATAAGGACATCCCTTATTGATATTCTTTTATTTATCACCTCTCCCCTTATCTTGACTCACATTATTCTCAAATTGCTACACGTTTTTGGCCAAGTCTCTGGCCTCAAAGTCAATATGTCCAAATCTTAAGCCCTCAATGTATTGACCCCCTCTGCCTTAGTGGAACGTATGTGGGACCACTTCTCTTTCACATGGAATAACCAGTCGATCCCTTATATAGGTATTAACTTAGCCTCATCTATTGACCAGCTATATAATGTTAACTACCTCCCCACTTAAAAAGAAACTTTCTGCTGACCTGACACAATGGTCATCCCTTGGGCTTTTGGTTAGGTAGAGTACATGCTAATAAAATGACACTGTTGCCCCAAATCCTTTATTTCACTCCCTCCCCATTCCAGTACTTAAGACCCCTGCAATCTTCCATTGTTAGTATTGTCTGGAGTAAGAAGGGGCACTGTTTCTCTAAGCATGTATTGTATAGGTCCAAGCTCCAGGGGGTCTGGGTCTTCCCAATCTCTGGTGGTACTACCAGGCAGCGCATTTAGCTCAGATTTCTATTACCTATTCTAGAGGCTTTACACCCGATTGGGTTACTTTGGAAAGACAATCAGTCCCCAACTTTACTATAGATTGGAGTGACCCCAAATCCCGTCCCCCTATAATCTCCCCAACTTTATCTCACTCAGTAACTTTACACGACTCCCTACTAGGGATGAGCCAAACACCCCCCTGTTCGGTTCGCACCAGAACATGCGAACAGGAAAAAAATTTGTGCGAACACCGTTAAAGTCTATGGGACACGAACATGAATAATCAAAAGTGATAATTTTAAAGGCTTATATGCAAGTTAATGTCATAAAAAGTGTTTGGGGACCTGGGTCCTGCCCCAGGGGACATGGATCAATACAAAAAAAAGTTTTAAAAATGGCCGTTTTTTCAGGAGCAGTGATTTTAATAATGCTTAAAGTCAAACAATAAAAGTGTAATATCCCTTTAAATTTCATAGCTGGGGGGTGTCTATAGTATGCCTGTAAAGGGGCGCATGTTTCCTGTGTTTAGAACAGTCTGACAGCAAAATGACATTTCAAAGGAAAAAACCCATTTAAAACTACTCGCGGCTATTGCATTGCCGCTCCGACAATACACATAGAAGTTCATTGATAAAAATGGCATGGGAATTCCCCACAGGGGAACCCCCGAACCAAAATTTAAAAAAAAAAATGACGTGGGAGTCCCCCTAAATTCCATACCAGGCCCTTCAGGTCTGGTATGGATATTAAGGGGAACCCCGGCCAAATTTTTTTTAAAAAATGATGTGGGGGTCCCCCTAAATTCCATACCAGACCCTTCAGGTCTGGTATGGATTTTAAGGGGAACCCTGTGCCAAGAAAAAAAAACGGCGTGGGGTCCCCCCAAAAATCCATACCAGACCCTTATCCGAGCACGCAACCTGGCAGGACGCAGGAAAAGAGGGGGGACGAGAGTGCGCCCCCCCTCCTGAACCGTACCAGGCCACATGCCCTCAACATTGAGAGGGTGCTTTGGGGTAGCCCCCAAAACACCTTGTCCCCATGTTGATGAGGACAAGGGCCTCATCCCCACAACCCTGGCCGGTGGTTGTGGGGGTCTGCGGGCGGGGGGCTTATCGGAATCTGGAATAAGGGGTGTCCTTATTCAACTGGATGCCAGGGTGAGGAGAAAGAGGATGCAGCGGTTAGACAAACTTACAACTGATATTGCAACCACTGAATGCCAAAAAAAATCAGGAGCCCAAATGCCATCTTACGTACCTCCAACCATCCTAGCAATGATAAAGGCCTGAAAGTCAATATTGGAGAAGGGCATTGAGGCCATTATGTAGGCCTCAGGGACTTTTAACGGTGCTGAGATCAATGATATACCGAACGTATCATAAAATAATATTTTATTAGACAATCTCATTAAAAGGAAACAGACATTAATAAAAGACAATATACAAAACAGAAAAAAGGGGGGATAACCCTTCGATACAGAAGTTAATACCACTTTCTCAACATGTTTCGCTTTCATAAGCTTCTTCAGGAGATATATTTGTGATATTAGAGTCAACTATGGAAGAATAGAGAAAATATATATATATGTAAACAATACGTGTACATGTCTGCTTATACATCATACAATCATGATATTTAAATATGAGCAATGTACAAAAATGAAAAAAAAAATAAAAATTCAAAAATATATATATATATAATAGATAGATCTGCATATGTGTAAACATCATATATTAAGATGGAGATATACAATAGGAGAAAAAAAAAACAAAAAAAACACAACCACATTTCATGTGTATAATCATCATTTGGCTTGAAAGAGCTTACCTGTAGAGAGAAATATATAATTAAAAAGGAGAGACTTGTGTAATGGCAAATGCTTTCTCCTCAGCTCCCACCTCACCATAAAGGCATGCAGAGAGGGATAAAATCCCTAAAACATGAGAATTCTTTAAAAAGAGAAAAATTGAGAACAGTAAGTCTGAATGAATAAGGTAAATTTAATTGAAGTGCACTTATCAGTAGCATTGTGTATGAAGATAAAACATCAAAAATCAATCAAAAAGTACCTCTAGTAGAATCAATCAAAGATAACAAAAGGCTACATCCAAAAGATGGTAGATTGCAAAATTGCTGAAAAAATGTAAAAAACGGTTCTTGTGTTGCAGTGGAGTAGCAGTCGAAGAAGGGGGCAGTATACGTCCATACACAGCTGATGGATGAGCTAGACCTGGAGGTATTACTGCAAACTCTCACAGAGAACCTGAAGGGTATGAGCATAATAAGAGGATATCTCTGAGTATCATCTATACTGGAAAGCATAATTGTTACAAAAAACAAACGAACGTAGATGCAAGGACTTACTGTGGTGATCAAGATTTCTATTAAGCAAAATTGCCCGTCAGGAGGATCCCTCTGCCCCACGTATCAAGCAGGAAAATGACAGAAGTTGGCGGGGAAACAAAAGCCCCGCTTTTAAACCTCTCCAGCGTGACGACGTCTGACTCATCGTCACGCTGCGGACCGAAAAAGACACCTGCGCATGCGCACGTATCCGATTTCCATTCGGAGAGCAGCGTAAGTGACGTCGGGTACTGCAGGCGGACCCGCGGCCATCTTGGAAAATCCTATGCCCTGAGTCTGATACTAAGAAGGCTCACAGGGCTCAAAAAGGAAAAAATTGAGTTGTGCTTGGTATATATAATGACGCAATCAAAGTCAATGGCCTCTGATATAGCGTGGCTGTCACACGGCCCTGTTTGGGGATTTTTTGCCCTGATACTTTGCATTAAAGGAGCCCAAAGATACTAACAGAGATTTTATAATATAATGAATGCCGTGTGTATGAATGAATCGGAAACAAAAAGAGCAGCACTAGGTGTCCAAAAAACGGGCAGCAAAGCAATCAAAACATTGATTAGGAAATGATTAGCTAAGTGCCCGGGGTGTCCGTGCATGCCAAAGGATATAGAGGGAAGGAGACCGAGGACGAAGCATAAGCTCATACCACATTCAATAACAGAAATTATGATAATCAAACAAATTTTTTTTTAAACAATAAATTTTTATTGGTATTTTTCCAAAGTATACAAAATACAAGCAGATTTCTCATTTCTCATTTGTACATATTGTTTGCCATTCAGGAGCTTATTACATTAATAGAGTAAAACAGATTACCTGGTAGGGTTACTAAGAAATATCCTCAATGAAGCATTGTACATTTGTCAAGCCTGTCACCCCTTGTGGGTACACACTGTAAACAGACTTTCTGCTTAAGTTTTCAAAGTTAGCCCTGAGAGGACCTTACTGAGGGTCCCCTCAAATATACTATCACGTAAGTTCCCTGTAAATTTGTCGTTAACCAATAATAATAAACTTAGAATGACTGATTCATCTTAATTAGACTTTCTCATTCTTTTGATAACAGGTAAACCACGTAGTGTTGCTATGCTGTGTGCTTAGTATAATACCATATCATATATGACCATACCCAATAATGGATTGTACCACTAGATCATTGATGGTTGTGTTTCAGTAGTGGAGGATTAGGAATAGTTTTCATACATGTGAGGAGGCATATTTAGAGGAACTCCAAGTTTCCCAATGTTTGTGGAAACTCGGGGTTCTTCTTTCTGTATATGCTAGGATTTTTTCCATAGTGTATTGAGCATTCACTCTTGATATGACTTCTGCAATTTTTGGAGGTGAAGTAGAGCGCCATTCCTTGGCTATTGCTATACGTGCAGCAAACAAAATGTGGGTGACTACCTTTCTCCTCAGAGGAGGATAGTTTTCGATGCCTAAGCTTAGAAGATTTGACCCTCTGTGCGATTTGACCCTTTTAGCCTTTAATTCCTTTATACTGAAGGTGTCCAATTGGGTCATTTATGACCCAATTGGACACCTTCAGTATAAAGGAATTAAAGGCTCTGCGCGATTTGACCCTTTTGTTCCAAGAAAATAATACCATAGACCTTATAGACCAAATTGATTTGGAAACCCTCCTTGAAAGTGCCAATGAACCAACTCAGAACCCCCTAACAAAATTCAAAAAACCTTCTGGAAAATTTCCGTCACTCAATTTGAACCCTAGTATAGAGATTTTTGTCAAACAAACACTCAGGGACATTGCCAAACTCTCACACAAAAATAAAAAGATACGACCTCAACATTTAACAGCTGAGGAATCGATAGCCATCGACTCCCTGTGCAATAATGTTGAAATTACAATAAAACCATCTGATAAGGGAGGCAACGTGGTCCTGATGGACAATCAGGACTACGTACGCATGTGTCAAGACATCTTAGACAATGACGAATGGTATAAAACTATCCCAATTAAAACCATACAAAAGTCCTATACCCAATTTTATGATTTAATCCAGTCTGCCCTTGACAAAGGAGTCATCACCATAGACCAGTACGAATTTATTCGAATTAAACATCCACGCATGGCCACATTTTATAGTTTGCCCAAAATCCATAAGAGTCAAATAAAACCCCCTGGACGACCAATTGTCTCTGGTAATGGAGGAATTTCGGAAAACCTCAGCAAAGTGATTGATTCGTTTTTACAACCCTTTGTCACCTGTATGCCCTCATTTTTAAAGGACACAATGCATTTACTCCAACTGATTCAGGGAATGTCCCTTCCACCAAATTCATTTTTTGTGGCTATCGATGTCGAGGCCCTGTATAGCTCGATACCCCACAACAAGGGGATCGAAGCTATACGGGCACTCCTGTTAAGAAATCAGAAATATGATGGAATAGTAAACGAGTTCATTATTAATGGACTCGAGTACATTCTAAACCACAATTTCTTTATCTTTGACAACTCCCACTACCTCCAGGTGCAGGGCGTGGCCATGGGCACTTGTTGTGCCCCGGCCTACGCCAATCTGTACCTGGGGGAGTGGGAGAGGGCGCTCGGAGAGGAGGAGGACCTTGCCATGTATAGAAGCCACATATGTATGTGGCGACGATACATTGATGATGTCCTCCTCGTCTGGGATGGCCCCGAAGAGCTGCTACTAAAGTTCTTTGATCACATCAATTTAAACGAATACAACTTAAAATTCACTATGTCCTATGATCGTGATCGGATAACTTTTTTGGACGTACACCTGAGACGTACCTCTGAGGATACAATCTCCAGTACCCTTTTTCGAAAAAGCACCGCAGGAAATACCATTCTTCACGCGGACAGCTTTCACCCCACACGTTTAAAAAATTCCATTCCATATGGACAGTACCTGCGTCTGCGCAGGAATTGCTCCGATGAGGTTTCCTTTAAACAAGAAGCACAGAGATTACAAACCAGGCTTCTAGCGCGAGGCTATAGCCGCTCATGCCTCCGTAGGGCTTATAATAGAGTGGTTATACAGCCGAGACACACGTTGCTCTCTAAAAAGAGGGTGGGGGGTGATTTGGATATGGCTCCCACCAGGGTGATTTTGCGTTTCTTGAAACAGCACAATGAGATTAGAAGTATTATTCGCAAGTACTGGCCTATACTTTTGGATGATCCGAAAGTCAGCAGGTTCATCTCAGATACCCCCTCCATTACTTATAGACGAGCTACATCATTGAGGGACAGATTAGTTCAGAGTGAGTTCAAAAGCGCACAAAAAAGACGGAAACACTGTTCTGTCCTGGGTTCCTTTCCCTGTGGGCACTGTTCGTATTGCCAATATATTAGACGTGAAAAAACCTTTTATCTTCCAAATGGGTCAATCTTTAAACCTAGGCATTTTACCAACTGCCAAACAAGAGGGGTGGTGTACCTCATGTCCTGCGAATGTGGAGCGCATTATGTTGGTAAAACCAAACAGGAATTCCATCAGCGGATATCAAAACACATCTACCACATGCAAATCAGTAATCCATATTTACCACTCGGACGACATGTAATGGAAACCCACAACTCTGTAATGCCCAAAGTATCCTTCGCCACACTTGATCGAATCCACATACCAGTGCGAGGCGGCGATTGGAACAAAATTCTGTTGCAGTACGAACAGAGGTGGATTTTTAAATTAAATTCCACCTCCTTCCCAGGACTGAATGAGGCTATTTCATTTGCTCCTTTCTTAAAGGGTTTTGCTTCTGGAAAAACGCAATAGCTAGTCTCAATAAAACAATATATAATTAAAACTTCCGATCATGTTCCTTCCTTCCTTCTTTTCCCCTTTCCCCTTCCCCCCTCCCCCCACATTCTTCTTCCCCCCCCTAGGTCCCCCGTCCCTCTTGGCATCCTTATATATCTTTTCAGTATATATTTTTTCAGTATATATGTTTTCAGTATGTGTTATTATCAGTACATTTTATTTATTGTCATTTATTTTTTATCTGGATGCTGTATAAATACCAACATATGTGATTGAAAGAAATTTCCTCTTTGTATTGATGCTCTTCATATATAAACATGTGCTAGATATGTAATGTTTAGCAAGAATGGCACTATTATTATGAATCAGCATACATATGTCATGTTTTTTATATTTCATTCTGTGTTTTCTCCCCTATAGGACTGCCCTCTCCTCTGACTGAGGGAGCTCTGGTGCTGTCTCCGCCTTCACCTCGGAGTCGGGGGTAGCTCGCGATCTGGCTTCCCGGCAAGGGGGGGGGGAGCGAGCCGACCAATCCTGGGCGGTTTCTCTCCCCCATGTTTCCCCATTGAATGCTCGGATGGCCACCGGGCGCGACATTGGGGATCCTTACCTCCTTGCCGGCGGCATTCCGGAACACTCTCGGATGTTTTCCGCCACGGTGCATGCGCGGGGCCCCGCGCGTACGTCGTGACGTCACAGACATCGCGAGATTTCGGCGAGAGTGAAGATCATTCGGAGCTTAGGCTCTTCCGGAACGCCGGGGAGATCACGCTCGGCTGCCATAATGGCGGCCATGCCGCCCGTCGTGGAACGACCAAGGTAACACACACACCTGGATAAGTTACAAGTAGGTACACACCCCTAATAGGCAATATAAAGGTGGTATCCGCAACACACCCTCAGTCTCTCTCTCTCTCTCTCTGGTGGATAGCAGGCACTCTCCAACTCTCACCTAGTAAGTACCCTCTTTGCTATGTGTTTGGTTTTTTTCTGTTTGGCACTATTCTTTTTGCCCTATATAATGGGGGTTCAGGCGAAAACTATCTGACTTCGTACTGACCCCTATTTATAACGGTCCTGTTTTATAACGGTCTGGTTATTACTCCCTCTTTACATTTGATATTGTTTTGTTTATTCCTAGACTGGTGGACTCAGGGTTGGATACTAATCCACTGAGCCCGACACAGTTTGTGACCAAACCCGGGTTGGCTGACAAGCAACAGTCTAACTGTATGGGGCAACTTAGTGCTAACACATATGCTACTTAGCACCGTTTGAGGTAATTAATCCACTATTACACCTGCCATAAATCTTCCCTCTCCCCCTCCCTTCTGTTATCCTTTTCTCCCTATGTAATCTTTTTTGTTTTCCCTCTCCCCCCTTTTTCCTCTTCCCTCCCTCCTTCCCCCCCTTCCCCCCCTGTTCTTCCTCTCTTTTCCCTCACCCTCTCTCCCTGGGGCATTTTTGGTTCATTCACCTTGTTTCATTGCACTTTTATACCTTGTGTTTGGTTTTCACCACCTATTTTTCTTTCATTACTTCACCACATTCTTGTTTGGTCACTTTGACACAGAGCACTAACTGAGGGATTGCCTATACCCTATATTGCCTATGAAGAATATCATCACATATACTCTTATACTGCATGTTTGCACTCTTGATGTATGTTGGAGGCATCTGTCCCCCAGCATCCCCTCTTGGCCACATAATCAATATGGCTCAAGTGAATAAATTTATTATGGATACCCTTTTGGTTCCTACCACAGGTGTAATTTCTGTGTTTCCTGGTTGGTCGTCAGTTTGGCGGGCGGTGCTCAAGAGGGTTATCTCTCGCAAGTCACGTCGCTGCTTTCACTGCCCTGGTCCGAGCTGTTTTGACGTTGGGGCACCTGGTGTTCTCCCTTGGGGAAGACGGGAGGACAGCCGTTTTAGGGGATCTCCATGTGGGAGGCTCTGCTTCCTTTTCTTGCTGGACACACATTACTGGGTAACTATACTGCATTTATGCACCACATGGTGAATGTAATTATTGTTATATCAATGCAACCCATTTATTTGTATCAAATTTACTTATGTATATTCTCCAGCAGATTGCCTCTGAAGAAGACCCCAAGTATAGGGGTTGAAACGCGTCAGTTTCAAATATTCATGCCACCTAGTCCTGTTGTGAATATGTGTCTGCCAATGTCTGTTCAGCTTATATAATACAATTTTTATTTCAAGTACCCCCCACTGGAGCTCATTGTTTTAACTTCCATGTTATATTTAATAAATTTGTCATATTTTTGATACCTAATTTGACTCCTCTTTTGATATTGTGCTGCCTAAAAACCCCATCCTGGGGGAACCCTCTTCTTTTGTTTAGATTTTAAGGGGTGAGCAGCAATTCTTCTCCTCCTCTCTAGTGTCTCTTTCTATTTTTGCGGTAATATGCACCTTACCGCTGACCGCCCTGTCCAGCGAGGCATGGACATTGCCTTCCACATGCCGGTAGAGAGCCGGAATCGCCTTCCGTGAGAAAAAGTGGCGTTTGGGTACCTGCCACTGAGGAACCGCACATTCCACAAACTCACGGAAGGGGGCAGACTCTACCAACTGAAAAGGCAGCAGTTGAAGTGCTAGCAATTTTGCCAAGCTAGCATTCAACAGCTGGGCATGTTGATGGCTGGGAGCGAACTTCTTTCGGCGGTGCAGCAGCTGGGGCAGGGAAATTTGCCTGGTACAATCTGACGTCGGTGTACCGAAAGCAGATTGCCCACAAGTACTTGGCTGTGACACACCTAATTCTACACCTTCATTACTCTCAGTGCAGGTCTCAGAGAGGACTGAAGGTATCGTGGGGTTGGAGATCTCAGCTGATGAGGAGCAAGGAGAGGTCCTCTTTGTTCTTTGGTGTGGGTCTTTTAGATACGCTTGCCAACGAACTGCATGGCAGGTCAACATATGTCTGGTCAAGCATGTGGTACCCAAGCGGGAGATGTTTTGGCCACGCGAGATATGCTTGAGACATATGTTGCAAATAGCATCGGTGCGATCTGATGCACTCGTCTCAAAAAAGGCCCACACCAAAGAACTTTTGGAATAACGCACAGAGACAGCAGCGCCTGCACATTCGGAGCTTTGGGGTGTGATGCAGTCAGTGTGCTGCCCTTAGGCTGGCCCTTGGAGGGCATCCTGCCTCGTTGGTGATGTGCCTCCTCCTCCTTTCTCCTATCAGGCACCCATGTTGAGTCATCCCCTCCCTCCTCATCACTGGAGCAAACCTGGCAGTATGCTGCAGCAGGGGGAGCATGACTGCAAGATTGTTGTCCTTCTTGGGCACCCCCTCTGTCCGTGCTCACGTTACTGCCGTAATCTAGCTCAGTATCATCATCTGAGCCTTCTAAACGCTGGGCATTGTCCTGGAGCATGTACCCAACACTGTGGTCAAACATATCGAGGGACTCCTCAGGAGGACATGGTGGGGCTAGGGAAGGAGTGACTGATGCCATTGAGCCGAGGGAAGAGGCCGCGTTGGCAGCTGCTTTGCCAGACAAAGTACCCTGAGCATGGGTGAGAGAGGATGAGGAGGATGAGGATGGCTTGGTCAAGTCTTCCGCATGTTGCGGCTCAACACGGCCAGCTGCCGAAAAAAAGGCCAAGCGTGTCCCACGGCCACGTGCTGATGAGGATGCACTGTCTCCACGACCAGCACTGTTGCCTCTAGACACAGAACCTGCTTGCCCTCTTTTGTTGGCTTGTGACTGTCTGCCTCTCCTTGTTGGCCTACCAGACATACTAATGGCCTGTAGCTGCACTAAGCTGGGATATATATATATATATATATATATATATATATATATATATATATATATATATATATATATATATATATATATATATATATATATATATATATATATATATATATATATATATATATATATATATATATATATATATATATATATATATATATATGTGTATGTACTGATACTGCAGCTAGCAAAATCAACTGCCTGCCTGTAGTATGAGAACACCACCAACCGTATACAGGTAGCTTTAGCTGAACACTGTGCAGAGCTCGCAAAAAACTAACTTGTAGCTTATTTAGCTGCCTGCAGTAGTGATAGGATGAGGAAAACATCACCAATCTTCTACAGGTAGCTTTAGCTGAACATTGTGCAGAGCTCGCAAAAAAATAACTTGTAGCTTATTTAGCTGCCTGCGGTAGTGATAGGATCAGGAAAACACCACCAACCTTCTACAGGTAGCTTTAGCTGAACACTGTGCAGAGCTCGCACTACACTAACTTGTAGTTTTAACTGAAAACTGTTCAGAGGACGCACTACACTAACTTTTAGCTTTAGCTGAACACTGTTCAGAGGACGCAGTACACTAATTTGTAGCTTTAGCTGAACACTGTGCAGAGGTCGCACTACACTAACTTGTAGCTTTAGCTGAACACTGTGCAGAGGTCGCACTACACTAACTTGTAGTTTTAGCTGAACACTGTTCAGAGGACGGACTACACTAACTTGTAGCTTTGGTCACACTACACTAACTTGTAGCTTTAGCTGAACACTGTGCAGAGGTCGCACTACACTAACTTGTAGTTTTAGCTGAACACTGTTCAGAGGACGGACTACACTAACTTGTAGCTTTAGCTGAACACTGTGAGGAGGACGCACTACCCTAACTTGTAGCTTATTTAGCTGCCTGCGGTAGTGATAGGATCAGGAGAACACCACCAACCTTCTACAGGTAGCTTTAGGTGAACACTGTGCAGAGCTCGCAAAAAACGAACTCGTAGCCTATTTAGCTGCCTGCGGTAGTGATAGTATCAGGAAAACACCACCAACCTTCTACAGGTAGCTTTAGGTGAACACTGTGCAGAGCTCGCAAAAAAATAACTTGTAGCTTATTTAACTGCCTGCGGTAGTGATAGGATCAGGAAAACACCACCAACCTTCTACAGGTAGCTTTAGGTGAACACTGTGCAGAGCTCGCAAAAAACTAACTTGTAGCTTATTTAGTTGCCTGCGGTAGTGATAGGATCAGGAAAACACCACCAACCTTCTATAGGTAGCTTTAGCTGAACACTGTGCAGAGCTCGCACTACACTATCCTGTAGTTTTAGCTGAACAGTGTTCAGAGGATGCACTACACTAATGCCGTGTACACACGGTCTGACTTTTCGGCTACAAAAGTCCGACAGCCCGTCCGACAGACTTTCGATGGACTTTTGGCGGACTTGCGGCAGACATTCTAACTAACGGACTTGCCTACATACGATCACAAAAAAGTCCGACAGATTCATACGTGATGACGTACACCGGACTAAAATAAGGAAGTTGATAGCCAGTAGCCAATAGCTGCCCTAGCGTGAGTTTTTGTCCGTCGGACTAGCATACAGACGAGCGGATTTCTGGGTCCGGCGGAGTTACGACGTAAAGATTTGAAGCATGTTTCAAATCTAAAGTCCGTCAGATTTGCGGCTGGAAAAGTCCGCTGAAAGTCCGGGGAAGCCCACACACGATCGGATTGTCAGACGGCTTTGGTCCATCGGCGTCCGTCGGACTTTTGTAGATGAAAAGTCCGACCGTGTGTACGCGGCATAACTTGTAGCTTTAGCTGAACACTGTTCAGAGGACGCACTACACTAACTTGTAGCTTTAGCTGAACACTGTGCAGAGGTCGCACTACACTAACTTGTAGCTTTAGCTGAACACTGTGCAGAGGTCGCACTACACTAAATTGTAGCTTTAGCTAAACACTGTGAGGAGGACGCACTACACTAACTTGTAGCTTTAGCTGAACACTGTGAGGAGAACGCACTACACTAACTTATAGCTTTAGCTGAACACTGTTCAGAGGACGCGCTACACTAACTTGTAGCTTTAGCTGAACACTGTGCAGAGGTCACACAACACTAACTTGTAGTTCTAGCTGAACACTGTGAGGAGGACACACTACACTAACTTGTAGCTTTAGCTGGACACTGTGAGGAGGACGCACTACCCTAACTTGTAGCTTTAGCTGAACACTGTGCAGAGGTCACACTAAACTAACTTGTAGCTTTAGCTGAACACTGTGAGGAGGACGCACTACACTAACTTGTAGTTTTAGCTGAACAATGTGCAGAGGTCACGCTAAACTAACTTGTAGCTTTAACTGAACACTGTGAGGAGGACGCACTACACTAACTGTAAATAGTCTAGCTGCCTGACTGTGGTACTAATAGGATCAAAAGAACACCAGCAATTTTCTTCAGGTAGCTGTAAATACTGTAACAAGACAAGCCTGCCTGTCAGTTAGAAGATAACAGGAACGGATCTAGCTAAACTGAATACAGTGTATATATACACCTGGGATGCATATATACACACAATACACTGTAAGTGCAACTAACTTACTGACTGTCCTGCCTAATCTATCTAACTGAAATCAAATGGCACTGTCTCTCTGTCTATCTCTTTCAACGCCGGAACACAAACTACACAGGGCCACCGTGCAGGCGGCCTTATATAGTGTGGGGCGTGTACTTAATCCCCTGAGCCAATTACGGCTCTCTGTTCAGACGGCGCTGTGATTGGCCAAGCATGCGGGTCATAGTGCATGCTTGGCCAATAATCAGCCAGCAATGCACTGCGATTCCGCAGTGAATTATGGGCCATGACGCGCCATACGAATTTGGCGCGAACGGTCCATATCGTTCACAATTCGGCGAACGGGCGAACAGACGATGTTCGAGTCGAACATGGGTTTGACTCGAACACGAAGCTCATACCTAGTATTTAGGTTCGCCGTCAGCATTTTATAGCGACAGGGACCCCCATATACTACCTAATAAAGGTTTTAACCCCCTGATTGCCCCCTAGTTAACCCTTTCACCAGTGATCAACGTATAAATGTTACGGGTGACGCTAGTTAGTTAGTTTGTTTTTTATAGTTTCAGGGCACCCACCGTTTATTATCTAATAAAGGTTTAACTCCCTGGTGGTGATATAAGTTAAGTTTTAGGGTCAGATAGGGTCTGCGTCGCTCCAGGCAGCGTCAGGTTAGAGCCAGTACTGCTAACACCCACGCACGCAGCATACACCTCCCTTAGTGGTGTAGTATCTGAACGGATCAATATCTGATCTGATCAGATCTATACTAGCGTCCCCAGCAGTTTAGCGTTCCCAAAAACGCAGTGTTAGTGGGATCAGCTCAGATACCTGCTAGCACCTGCGTTTTGCCCCTCGCCCAGCCCTGCCCAGCCCACCCAAGTGCAGTATTGATCGATCACTGTCACTTACAAAACACTAAACAACACATAACTGCAGTGTTCGCAGAGTCAGGCCTGATCCCTGCAATCGCTAACAGTTTTTTTGGTAGCGTTTTGATACAGTCGCTAACAGTCAGGAGCTTTTTTACCTGTGAGTCTCACTAGTGTACCACTAAATTTAGAGCCCAAAATGGCAAATCGAAGGTACACTAGTGAAGAGGCCTACATGTTTCTGAGCATGAAAGATAGTGTAGAGGAAGTCACTCATCTGTCAGATTCAGGCTCAGCATACGATCCTGTAGACGACAGCGGCTCAATGACAGATAGCTCTGACGACGGAGTTGTGGTCCCTGCCAAGATCAGCCATACCAGACCCCGAACTTCTTCTGTCATTGATGTGCAAGAACCACAGGTCCCTCGTATGGAGCAGAGCAGTACTAGCGCCGCTATTTCTTCTGGTGAACTGGCAAGTACCAGCGGCCTAGTACACCCTGGTCGTACATCCAGCACTGCAGTAACACGTGGTGACGTGGCGAGTCCCGTAAGTGCAGTTCAAGCTGGTGAGGTGGCAAGCACAAGTAGTGTCCCGCTGCCACCAAGAAGATGAACACAGCCCCATGGTGCCCATAGTGCCCTTCCTGCTGCATTCGCCAATCCTAATTGGGAACCCACCACTTCTGCAGCACCCGTACTTCCCCCATTCACTGGCCAACCCGGCATTTAGGTGGAAACAGTTGATTTTACGTCACTTGATTTTTATTCACTGTTATTCACCGAAGATCTCTATAGATCTATTGTGGACCAAAGCAATTTTTCCACTGGTCAACACATCGCCACTATTCCCCAGTCCTCCCTTGCCAGAGATTGGAGACCAATTACAGTCTCCGAATTTAAGCTCCTTCTGGGCCTTTCCCTCAACATGGGCATAACTAAAAAGAGTGAGTTGTGGTTATATTGGTCCACTGTCCCAATTCACCCTATGCCCTTGTTCTCTGCCTCCATGACCAGGGCATGATACTTCAATGACAATGAACTCTGTCGTCCTTGTCGAGACCCTGAATACGATCGGCTCTACAAAATTCTGCCCCTCGTAAACCACTGAAATCAATGTTTTGCAGACTTGTTTACTCCCCATCAAGTTGTCTGCGTTGATGAGTCCCTTATTAAGTTTTCTGGCCGCTTGTCACTCAAACAGTACCTTCCCAGCAAGATACGGGGTCAAGATGTATAAGCTCTGTGACAGGGCCACAGGCTATACATGTAGTTTTATGGTTTACAAGGGAAAAGATAGCCACGTAGAGCCGACAAACTGCCCTGACTACATAGGAAGCGCGGGCAAGATTGTGTGGGACTTGGTGTTACACTTATTCAGAAAGGGGTACCACTTATATGTGGACAATTATTACACGAGCGTGCCACTTTTTAGTCACTTGTTTGATCAGCAGATTGGACCATGTGGCACCGTGCAACCTAATCGCCGGGGCTTTCCCCAGCGGCTTGTAGATTCCCGTCTTACTGGGAAAGTAAATGTAGCGCATAAACTGTGAAAAGAGGTCCCAAATCAAGGCAACAACTGAATAATAATAATAATACTCAATGAATAGTGTCCACAACCACAAAATAACTTATAAGTCTCTCGGTATGGATAAATAAAATCCAATAGGTGAATAGAAAAACTATAAAGTGTAAAGTGTCCCACTAGAAATAGTGAGTAAATGTGTAGCGGCAAATGTTCAAACACAGGTAGATCCTTAAATCTTCCAAAAGAACTGTATCCAACAACTGTATATGTCTTGGTACCAATGGTGTGTAAGAAACTCTTACCGTTCTAAGATGGCCGCGAGTCACTGAAGCTCCGCGCCACCACGGCCCTAAGGAGCTCACCGGAGCGAACGGAGCGGACTACTAAGTAGTCGAACGGGCGCACAGTGTGGGGGAGACCTCCCGGAGTCAGGGGAGCAGAACGGCGCACGTCCGCAGAAGCCTAATCGGCCAGATGACGGCGGCGCCCGGCCCTGTCAGTTATGCCAAGATGGCGGCCGCGGCGGCACGAGGCACACGCAGCACAGGGGGAGAAGAAGGAGAATCAATCGCAGACCAGGATGTTCGGGTCCCGCGGTCGCCAGGTACAGATTTCCCCCCTATGCATATGGGAACATCTCCCACCTCCACAGAATCCCTGCTAGGCAGGCTGCAGGATGGTTCCCCCTCCACTCCTATGCTAGATCCACACACGGGCATGCTACTGTCCCACACAGAGGAATCTATTAACTCCCCGGTCCCCACGGACTTTCCTTCTATGATGGAGGCTTTTTCCCATCTGCTCTCTCAGAGCCTGGCCAGAAATGCTGACCACATCACCTCCTCCATACATGCTGATCTGCAGCAACTAGGACAGCGTATGGATTTCATTGAAAAGAGAGCGGATCAAGCGGCAGCACGTATAAATCAAAACACGGATAGAATTCAGGATTTACAAGACCAACTGGACACTGCTCTTACTAAAATTGACGACCTCGAGAATCGCTCAAGACGATACAATTTTAGGATTCGTGGCCTGCCTGAGACTGAGAAGGATGTCAGTGCGGCAGTAAAAACCCTGTTAAAGGATCTCATCCCAGATATAGCTGAGCATCGCACAGACTTGGATAGAGCGCACAGAGCTCTGCAACCTCCCCGAGCAGACGGTCTACCGAGAGACATTATTGTGAAACCCCACTTTTTTGCCATAAAAGAGGAAGTTATGAGGAGAGCAAGGGGAACAGAAAATCTACAATTACTGGGTCACAAAATTCAAATATTCGCAGACCTTTCACCCTACACAGTACAGAAGAGACGTTCCTTGAAACCGTTATTACACCTGCTTACAGAAAGAGCCATAACATACAGATGGGCATTTCCGCTGCGGCTGAACTTTTCACACAGAAATAAACATTATGGCTTTTCATCGCTCGCGGAAGGAGAAAGGTTATTCCAGCAGCTGGGACTACTCCCACAGGGTCCGAACCCTACACCGGAAGGAAGAAGCACCCCGTCATCAGTCAAGCGTCCACCACCGGCAAGCCCTCTGCAACCCACATGGCTTCAGCAGAACTCTAAACGCTCCAAAGACAGCATCCCTCCCTGAAGTTTTTGGATTCCTAGGGACATTATTGCAGTCCCGGGTGAACACTTTTTCTTTGTTTTACAGGTTCACAAGATCAACCTCTTCAGCACCGCCTTTTACCAGGACTTGAATGCAGCACAGTTTTTCCTGAATGGGGACAGACAGGAGGATCAAGCAGTGTAGAACCAGAGTTCCACATCTACATAGGGGTAGCAGCGGCTAAAGGGGGAGGGGAGGGGGGGAGGGTCAGATATTACTATGACTCCTACAGGGATCGGGCTGAGTCTGAGGGGAATAGGATTACGTCTGAATTTATTATGCTACAACTGCTTATGGGTAACAACATCTGTCATAACACACAGTTACGGAGAAAGTCTACGGGGTTAATTCCATCAAGGTGATGGTCACTATGGGGAAGGGCACTGCATGGTTGGGGGTGGGCCTGTGTCTGAAATTTGGATGGGGTGTTGGCTTCCCCCCCTGGCCTCGCATTTTATGGGGTGGGGTCTGGGGGGGAAGGATCTCACCCATAGAGAAGGGACGGGGTGGTGGATATAAGATTCGGAGGTTATGTTTGAGGTTTTAAAAACCGTTGGACTGGTTTTGTTCTCAGTCCGCAAGTTTACTTTAAATGGTTATGTAACTCAGGTGATGGGGCCGTGGTGGTTTCAATGCGCTCCTTGTGATTACCGGAGAGTTATTTGTTCTCCGGTTCTCAGGGCTAACTTCCTCACTACTGAGGGGATAGCTCTAACGGGTTAAGAGGCTCGGAATGCCTGGTGCATTCTGCCTCGGGAAGGGGGGGGAGTCTGGGGACTCCCAAATTAACTTCTTAGATAATGATCTCGCATCACATGTTATGAGGGATACAATATTATCTAATGTACTGATCACTATTCTTCTTTTTCTCTTTTTCATTTCTCTCTTCTACTTCCTGATTTCTGTTCCTCTGATTGCATACAGGTCTCAGATCCGCAGATGGTCTCTCCTCCCAGGTCTTATATTGGCTCGAATCCCGGGCTCACCACCGCGTAAAACAGACCCTCCCGACCATCTAGGTAAGACTCGCCACACTATTTTCGCACCACAAGGTACACTACATGATTGATCAGGTCAAGGTTAACTCATCCCTTAAGATTGTTTCCAATAACACTCAGGGGTTCAATTCTCCCATTAAGCGTAGGAAGACATTTCAACTTTTTAAATCCATGCATGCTGATATCCTATTTTTACAAGAAACACACTTCCCCATATCATATCAACCAAAATTTTTACATCATCATTATCCCCAATTTTTTTTATCTTCAGCTTCTAACAAAACAAAGGGGGTAGCGATATGTTTCGCTAAACACATTAACATTTCTCAGTCGGAGGTGATCGCTGATCCACAGGGTCGATACATTTTAGTTGCGGGACATATAGACGGGGAAATGTATACATTTATTTCGTACTACGCCCCGAACCAGGGACAGAAGAAATTTTTGGAATCTATGATGACCAAGCTACGACCGCATATGAAAGGCTCGGTCTTTCTTGGAGGTGACACGAACGTGGCTTTTGACTTCTCAATGGGAATTTCTGGATCAGGTAAACCTGAACCCAGGCGTCCCTCTAGGCTAAGTGTCTACATAGCTAAAATGTTACAGGAGGAGGGATTCATCGATATCTGGAGGGAAACTAACCCTCACGTTAAGGATTACACACATTATTCTGCACCCCACAGATCACACGCCAGGATTGACCATATTTTTACACGCTCATATTCGATTCCGTTGATACTGCAATCCAAGATCATAGACTCACCGATATCGGACCACTCGATGGTCACAGTGAGTTTCAAAAAGTCATCAAGGGAAGGTAACCCCCCAAGATGGAGATTACAAGAATCTCTATTAAGTGACCCCATTCAGTGCGCCATATTAGAAAATTACATCAAGGAATATTTTCAAATTAACACAACCCCGGATGTTTCACCGGAAGTAATCTGGGCAGCTCACAAACCAGTAATTAGGGGAAAGATTATGCAAATGACGGCGAAACTTAAGGCCGAGCATAGGGCAGACGTATTAAAACAATCAGAAGAATTTAAGGCTTTAGCCAGGGCACATAAACAGACACCCACCGTTGAATCCCTAGCGAAACTGGATAGGGCCAGGGCTCTCTTAAACCTTACTATGACCACTGCAGCGGAAAAACATCTCAGGTGGACGGGAGCGAGATTTTATAGCCAAAAAGATAAGATAGGCGCCAGACTAGCGGTTAAGATTAGTCCCAAACACCGAGCATTAGCTTTCCCTAAAATTAAGCTCAAATCTGGAGATATAACACAAAATCCAAGTAAGATTATGGAGGAATTTTTTACCTTTTTCAATGAACTCTATAAAGCTAAAGTGTCAGCGGAAGGAAAGCGTAAGCAGGAATTTCTTGACTCACTGACCTTACCGACACTAACACAATCACATAGGGAGTTAATGGAGGAGCCCTTCACTCAGGAAGAAGTCCTGGACGTCATGAAATCATTGAAGCTGGGATCCTCCCCTGGCCCAGATGGGTTCTCCAACGGTTATTACAAAAAGTTCGGACCTACACTGGTCCCACACTTGACGAAATTCTTGAATTCCCTCAGAAAAGGGGAGCCACTGGGATCTGATTTAAATACTGCGTACATAACAGTAATCCCCAAACCAGGGAAGGATCCCAGCGAAATAGGGAACTATCGACCAATATCCCTAATTAACAACGATGTTAAAATCCTAACGAAGATCTTAGCAAATAGAATGTCTAGCTTCATTGCATCATATATACACAAAGACCAGGTAGGCTTCATACCGGGCAGGCAGGGGCCGGATCAAATTAGACGGACCATAGATATAGTATCTCTTCTGAAGTCGAGCTGGGATGGGGGACAACCACAAAAAGGATATATTTTATCAATCGACCTACATAAGGCATTCGACTCTATTGACTGGGCATACCTGTCTGATATCCTACAAAGGTGGGGCTTTGGTAGCTCTTTCAGAAATATTATCAAGTCTCTGTATTCCAACCCCTCGGCGCAAGTGCGGCTCATGGGCAGATACTCGGCAGCACTACCTGTTAATAGGGGTACCAGACAGGGATGCCCACTCTCTCCCCTCTTATTCGCAATTGCCATAGAGACATTGGCTATAGCTATCAGAACAAACCCGGATGTCAGGGGGGTGAGGTGTGGAGACCAGGAACACAAATGCGCTTTATACGCCGATGATCTACTACTGTACATCTCTTCCCCCCTGATATCCACCCCAGTAGTTTGCGGGATCCTAAGAACATTCAGTAACATCTCAGGTTTGACAGTGAATATGACTAAATCAGTGGCCCTAAATATTACGGTACCGGCAGAAATCCTCTCACAACTTAAACAAAGCTTTGAGTTCTCATGGTCTACTACGACTATACCTTATCTGGGAATTAACTTAACCTCTGAGATAGGGGAATTATTCAAAGCTAATTATCCTCCAATGATGCTGAAATGCAGACAAGAATTAGCTAAGTGGGCTAAATATGGTCTCTCCTGGATGGGAAGAGTAAACGCTATAAAGATGACACTACTTCCCCGCCTCTTATATTTTTTTCGCTCTCTCCCAATTCCACTAACGAAAGGCTTCCTCCACAAACTACAATCGTCAATAATACGCTTTGTGTGGGGAAGTAAGGGTTACAGATGCCCATCCACTGTTCTTTTACGCTTACGATCACAGGGAGGGTTAGGATTGCCTGATCTCTGGGGTTATTATCGGGCAGCTCAATTAGCGCAGATCTCACTCATTTTTGGAAAGGCCTCAAAACCTGACTGGCTGTCCTTGGAAAGACAGGCTACACCTCGCAACACCATTGACTTTTTATTATGGTGTGACCCCAAAAGCAGACCAGCAATCCTAGCACCCACATTATCTCACTCGATCGCACTGTGCAACAAACTCTTTACTCAAACATCTCTAATTTCCCCACTTAGACCTCTGTCACACATATTTAATAATACAGCGTTTATGCCAGGACTAAATATTCAGGCGTTTAAGTGGTGGACAGACAAAGGACTCTACAGAATAGGACACTATCTAACTGCGAAGGGTCCTATCAATCTGAATTACTGTAAACACACATTGGAAATGCCTGACTCTGAAAGGTTCAGATTTAACCAAATTCACCACTTCATACAATCACTTTGGTCTAACCTAAAAGTAGCTCCCTCGATTACACCATACGAACAGTGGTGTTCTAATATGGAAGGACAGAGAGGGGGGATCTCGATAATTTACACAGCACTCATGTCTAAGTCGGAAAAACCAGCTTATGCTAGGACCTGGGAGGAGGACCTGAACGGATCTTGGACTTCTAAGGAATGGTTCAGAGGGTGGGACCGCTCTTACAAAGGTATTTATAATATCTCTCTGATAGAAGCGAGCATAAAGGTAATGGCAAGATGGTATTATGTACCTGCTAAGTTGGCCATGTTTTATCCTGGGACCTCTCCATCCTGCTTCAGAGATTGCAAACTGGAAGGCACTATGCTACATATCTGGTGGACTTGTCCGCGCATTAGAACCTACTGGAAGAAAATATTCTGTATGCTGGGCAGCTTACTGAATATACGTATAGCGCCAGATCCAACCATAGCTTTACTCAATCATACCATATCGAACCTACCTAAATGCTCCCAGAAGTTAGCCTTCTTTATTTTATTAGGAGCAAAACTTACCCTAGCTAAGGCCTGGAAAAGGAGTACAGTGTCCTTTCAGTGTTGTAAAAGGAAGGTAACATGGATAATGTCCCAGGAGAAAATTGTAGCTAAACTGTCAGATACGGTTGAGAAATTCAATATCATTTGGGAACCATGGGCACGATATTGTAGTATTTCACTCTATCCGGGTATGGAGATGGGACCAGGTAACCTTCCTAATATACAGTAGCAATCACTTTTCTCTCTCTCTCTTTCTCTTGCCTTTTCTCCCCTTTCTCTAACACGTTTTCTTCTCTCTTAGACAGGGGCCAGCGAGCCCCTTCGGTTTTTTACGGGCCTAGCTTGGCCCTTAAACTATACACATCAAGACACATGCAGGACAGAGAGTGACTTAGGATATGCTTATCAAAATCTGGTGATATACTGTTTTATTCCCATAAAGGGATGATTTAAATATCCCCTATAGTGGGAAATGTATAGACTTACGCGGCAGGCACATACATAAATTAGAGCACACAGGAGAAACCCACACCGTGATAAGTCACCTCTTGGTACTTACAAGGTGGAGAACACAAACACTCAAGAAAGGGTTCACTAGCCCCGAATTTCCATAGATAATCAGCATTACTGAGTCCTAAGTCTTCCTTAGCTACAAGACTGGTGTGGTATCTATGGGGACTATACAGGGAAGGGGATCCGGCTGGGGCGGGTCTTTGATCGCTCTGATGGGCACAGCAAGAACCCTAACGGGGTGCCCGGAGAGGAAAGAGGGCCTCTCCCCCGCAGGATCCGAGCATAGGCAACTGTAGTCACTCTCCGCGGAGATACTTGACTTTGTCTGCAGGAAACGAACCTTATTGCGATTCTCATGACTGCTAGAAAGCTAGATGTAAGTCTACCAGGTTCTGCGTTTCAGTACACCTCACGCATACCATGTAAAGAATACATTTACAATATTGTCTGTTTATGATACTCAGTAAAGCAGACGCCGAGGGGTCAGAGGACTGAGAGTTAATTCACGATATTCTAGGGTACCTCTATTGGTCTGGTTGCACTTAAACTAAATATATTGAGGGGCAAGGTTCAAGGTGGGAAGAACTTGAACATTACGATGAGTGTGCATTAAGTTTTAGTTAAAGAGGTTTTAAAAGAGACTGTTAAGCAGGGTCAATAATATTGAACAAGAGGCATTCTGTAATAGTTCAACGGGGTAAGAACTTTAATTACCTCCTGTTCTCCTTATATACGCCTTTCTTTGCAAGTTCAAACCATTCAGAGCTAACTTATGTTCTTTTATTATTTCCTTTGTTATAGCTTCTGCACACGACAGTTATTCATATTTCAAATAACATAATAGCACTTAACTGACAAATATCTGTATTATCTAGGTGTAATACTGTATTACTGATGTCTGAGGAAGGCAAGATGTTTTCAGCCTACGCTTTCAATACTGTATTTCGATGTGTTATGTCAATTGATTAACATAAAACAATAAAAACTTTTGAAAATTAAAAAAAAAAAAAAAAAAAAAAAAAAAGCATAAAAGTTCCAAGTGTAAAAGTTCCAATTTTGTATAAGCCCAACAAGTGTGTCCAATGTACGAATATAGATGACGATCCAAAGGGTGAATCACCCGAGTGTGCCTCCACCATAAGGTAAAAAGTGGCTTCTTCCCAGAGACTATGGATTCTTAATCAGAAAGAGTCAAAAGTATGTATAGTAAAAATATTATTTGGGATGGAAACCATTTACTCCTTTCCTCCTCTACGATTAGTGCAGTCTCGTAAACAATGGTAAAGATGACTTCATCATACCATGTAGGGAAAACAAATTGAAAGAAACCCACAGTGTAAAACTGTATAGTAAATGTATTAAAAACAAGGAAATACTAATACAATTCGCATAGCAGGAGATTGTGACCGGCTGTCTATGGAGCTGGTTCACACATCTCCACAGCGGCTCCGGTGCAAATCGCACAGGAGTCCTGTGCATCTTTTGGTTCTTTTCAGGTTCCGAATTCAGCCCCAAATTCGGCCTGAAATCGGACCTGAAACGGTGAATGGAGAGGCAACGGACTCACCACGGCCAATGTGGTGAGGAAAAACACCACATTGGTAAGCATTTATAATTATTGAATTTTTTGTGCTTTTAGATGCAATTTTGGTGTCTTTTTAAACCTTAAGGCTCCGTTCACACCTAGGCGTGAAACACGCAAAACATGGGTCGCACTTGCGATCACATTACTTTCAATGGCACCCCAGTTGCGCCGCGGTTATAGCCTGACAGGTCGTGGTAAAATTTTGGTAAAGTTGCGCAAACAAAAGCTTGGGACGCCTGTCGCCCAAGAGAAGTTTTGTAACTTCTTATGGGCGACAGGCATCCCGTGGTTTTCCAATGATTTGTCGGGCAGAATCGCGCTGCGATTGCGATGCCATTGAAAGTGACAGAATTGCAGGCGTGTCCCGTGTTTTGCAGCGATTCGGGAATCGTGGGCTACCCGGAACACCTAGGTGTGAATAGAGCCTTACAGCCCAATGCTCTTGGTAGCCAGAGACGTTGCGGTCAGGGCTGCCCGGGCTTTGGGTTATAAGAGGGAACTCAAGAACAGAAGTTTTTATATTCATAGTCATTTTTTTTTACTTAGCTCAAAAAGGGATTTTAAAGAGGAAGTAAACCATGATAGGTTTTACTTCCTCTTTTGTTCCCTGCAAACCCTACAAAGTAAAAGCATAATGGGCTAGTGTGCATCGCATACTAGCCCATTAAGTGGCACTTACCTGCAAACAAAGCCCACGCTGTCCCCGCTGGAGGCCGCATCCATCTCCGCCCCTCTTCCTTCCGGGGTCGCGGACTCCAGCTGTGTGACTGGCCGGAGCATCACTCCATCCACGGCACTCGCTCGGGAAGAAGCTGCACAGAGGGCTGTTTCTAAACAGCGCATGCGACGATGACATCATCGGCGCACTACAAGGTAAATAACCCCTAAACGGCGCACGTTTAGGAGATATTTACAGTACCTTATTCTAGGCTTACCTATAGCTACAAGTTCTAAAAAGGGGGTTACAACCACTTTAAGGTGTAAGGGTTGGATTGCTCCACTTTTATGTGTTTATGATTACAAATGTTATGCTGTTCTTGTATTATATTTACAAAAAAGGAAATAAAGAATATACAAAATAAAAAAAAAAAAAAAAAAAAAAAAAAGAAACTCTTACCGGATACATTGGACTCCCTTGTCAGCGACAGGGAATCACTCGAGCAGATTGCCTCTCAAGGCCTGGAAGCGGACATCACAACTCTGGAAACCTTCTGGGTCAAACTCTGTATGGAGCTCCCGGGGTCACCAGGTGGGTCCTCCTAAAGGATGGCCAAGGTACGGATCAGAGGAGATGGTGCGTCCCGCATGAGACTGGAGTGGAGGCTGAATATTCTCTCAGATGGTATGTGGAGAAAAAATAAACAGGCTCCACATAGTGCACATGAGTAAGGTGGGTTTTTTATTGCTAAAAAGGCTGGTTGACAATAAAAATGTGATCACAAGATATAAAAACAAAAATGGGCAACAAGGAGGATGCTGAGAGCGCCCGACGCGTTTCAATCAATGGATCATCTACTGGGGCATACAGCATCCCCTCCAAGTTGCCTTATATTTATAAGTAAAAACATACATAAAAGCAAATAGTATGGGGTGGCAATCAAACTTCCCCATTGGATGGATGGGGTCACCTGATCTCACCTGACTAAACAAGGTGTGAATCATCCCTCATTTGCATTAGTGATGTGTAATTAACCTGTTGAGTGTTGTTGAAACAACATCTCACTGAACCCTGCATCACTGATGTAACTATCAAAATAATCTGAAAACATCATGAGAATGGAGTAAACTGAGAACCGAACCAGCAATGAGTTCACACATTGCTGACACTTCTGTGTTGTCTAAAGACTGGGATAAGTCTGTGCCAATCAAAGACAGCGTCTACGTGGGTGGGCGGAGCTGACAGCCAATGACTGAAAGGACAGGAAGTCTCCGTCAGCGCCGCCCGACAACCACGAGACAAACAAAAGGAAGTGACGTCAGGCTGAGCAGCACACCCGGCGTCCTTCCCCTGTCACGTGGTACATCAATGGGTGCATCAGAGGGACAGAGAAGGAGGAGTAACGTACGTCGAACAAAACGTTCCCAACGTCGACTCCAATGCTCCTCTTCCGTGTCCCCAATGATGACATTCAATGCAGGTGATGGTTACTTGTCCCCCACGGATAGTGGGGCACAAAACGAACACCACCCGTGGATGCGGAGATAGATGACACTGCCCCGTCTAGGGCGGGACATAGAAGGGGACAGTTTAACTCAAACGGGCTGCCTCTAGATGGCCCGGCTACCTCCTGCCGATCAGAATTTGAAAATGTAAAGAAAAAAACCCTTATATAAATGTAAATATAGTCTTCACAATAGAGAATAACTACATACTAAGTTAGGGACCACTTCAGGTCGAATGAATAAACGGAATGGAGTGGTCCTGATATAAAAACCAGTAAGGTTCTTCCAGCAAATGTGGTGAAATGAATCAAGACAATAAATGCTGCAACAGCCATGGGTATACAATATATACAATAAAAATCATAATGGTGTGTGTATCAACCTGAGATCCCCAGAAGGAGGGAAACATCCCCCTTGGATCCCAATGTGAGCGCACCCCCTAAAGGAATGCGCCGGCATAAGAAAAAGCTCGTACCAAAAATGAATACTGATAAACGTATCATTATATAAATGTGAAAATAAATAAATAAATAAATAAAAAATAAAAATAAAAATAAAATAAAATAACCCCTAAACATACCTCTAGATTTAACATCAATGTACTCAATGGGTAATGACCAGAATATAAATGGTCACCATTTAGGACAAATTAATGAACAAGTTGAGGTCCCACTCGACGTTCAACCCAAACGGGAAGAAGGACCTCAACTCGTGGATCCAGTACATCTCGAGGCGTGAAACGCCTCGCAGACGTGACTCGCCCCTCCAATGCGGAACGAACCTATCAATAACCTGGAACAATGTTCCCGTGGGGTCCTTGTGATGATGTTCCAAGTAGTGACGTGGCACTGTGTGCTTGTCTTTGCTTTTTTTTATAGCAGCTACGTGTTCATTAACACGAACAGAAAAAGTTCTGATCGTGCGGCCCACATATTGCTTGCGGCAGGGACAAGTTATCAGATAGACAATGTATTGTGAAGAACACGTGGTAAAGTGCTTCATGGGATAGGTGCGAGAGGTGACCGTAGACTGGAAAGTGACACTCTTGCGTCTTCCCCCAATATTATGAAGGCACACTTTACATTTACGGCAGGGATAATAACCCTTGCACTCCTGAAAGAAAGACACCATCTTTGGGGGATCTATTATGTTTGGGGCGGTCTGTCCCTGAATGGACCGAGCGCCTCTAAACACCACGGAGGCCTGTTTAGGTAAAACAAGGCCCAGTATTCTGTCGTTCTGTAATATTCCCCAATGTTTTTTGATGATGGCTTTAATCTGTTTGGATTGAATGGAATGGGTGGTGAAGAAAGCCAACTGTGCATTAAATTCAATGTTGTCTTTGGGGCGTTCTGTAAGGGTGGAATTCCTTTCGGTGAGCAATGCTCTATTGATTTTGTTATCTAAAAGGTGAAGGTCGTAACCCTTATCCAAAAATCTACCTCTGAGTACTTGAGACTGTGATATAAAGTCTGAGGTTTGGGTACAGTTGCTCCTCAGTCTCAGAAACTGGCTCCGGGGCACTGACCTGAGCCATTGTTCACGATGGCAACTGTCGATCGGAATGTACCCATTCCGATCTGTGGGTTTAAAGTAGGTACGAAACTCAAGATGTTGGTGCACAACAGAGATTTCCAGTTCAAGAAAGTGTACCTGAGTTGCACTGGCTTCATAGCTCAATGTTATCCCCCTATCATTGGTAATAAGAGTGTTCATGAAACACTCGAGGGATGCCAGATCTCCCTCCCAAAGGAGGAGGATGTCGTCTATGTACCTGGCCCAAAGAACCAATTCGGGTCTCCGGGCAGCATAGACGACATCCTCCTCCCACTGCACCATGAAGAGGTTGGCGAGGCTGGGGGCAAATTTGGCCCCCATAGCCACGCCCCTCTTCTGTAAAAAGAAACGGTCCTGGAACCAGAAGTAGTTGTGCCTGGTTGCAAATTTTAACAACTGCATGATAAAATTGCGTTGCAATGTGGGAAGTCTGCCATCTCACGTGACAGGGGAAGGATGCCGGGCGCGCTGCTCAGCCTGACGTCACTTCCTTTTGTTTGTCTCGTGGTTGTCGGGCGGCGCTGACGGAGACTTCCTGTCCTTTCAGTCATTGGCTGTCAGCTCCGCCCGCCCACGTAGACGCTGTCTTTGATTGGCACAGACTTATCCCAGTCTTTAGACAACACAGAAGTGTCAGCAATGTGTGAACTCATTGCTGGTTCGGTTCTCAGTTTACTCCATTCTCATGATGTTTTCGGATTTTTTTGATAGTTACATCAGTGATGCAGGGTTCAATGAGATGTTGTTTCAACAACACTCAACAGGTTAATTACACATCACTAATGCAAATGAGGGATGATTCACACCTTGTTTAGTCAGGTGAGATCAGGTGACCCCATCCATCCAATGGGGAAGTCTGATTGCCACCCCATACTATTTGCTTTTATGTATGTTTTTACTTATAAATATAAGGCAACTTGGAGGGGATGCTGTATGCCCCAGTAGATGATCCATTGATCGAAACGCGTCGGGCGCTCTCAGCATCCTCCTTGTTGCCCATTTTTGTTTTTATATCTTGTGATCACATTTTTATTGTCAACCAGCCTTTTTAGCAATAAAAAACCCACCTTGCTCATCTGCACTATGTGGAGCCTGTTTATTTTTTCTCCACATTCCATCTGAGAGAATATTCAGCCTCCACTCCAGTCTCATGCGGGACGCACCATCTCCTCTGATCCGTACCTTGGCCATCCTTTGGGAGGACCCACCTGGCGACCCCGGGAGATCCATACAGAGTTTGACCCAGAAGGTTTCCAGAGTTGTAATGTCCGCTTCCAGGCCTTGAGAGGCAATCTGCTCGAGTGATTCCCTGTCGCTGGCAAGGGAGTCCAATGTATCCGGTAAGAGTTTCTTACACACCATTGGTACCAAGACATATACAGTTGTTGGATACAGTTCTTTTGGAAGATTTAAGGATCTACCTGTGTTTGAACATTTGCCGCTACACATTTACTCACTATTTCTAGTGGGACACTTTACACTTTATAGTTTTTCTATTCACTTATTGGATTTTATTTATCCATACCGAGAGACTTATAAGTTATTTTGTGGTTGTGGACACTATTCATTGAGTATTATTATTATTCAGCTGTTTCCTTGATTTGGGACCTCTTTTCACAGTTTATGCGCTACATTTACTTTCCCAGTATTTCTTGTTTGTTGTCACTTTGTATGTAGCTGCTCCTTACTTTCATTTTAGTTTTTAGCGCAGTGTATACAATTAATTTGATTCCCGTCTTAGGCTGGGGGAGAGAGCCTGCTTGCAGTGTAAAAATTTGCTCACTATGAAGTGGAGGGATAATAAGAATGTTTTCATTCTTACCTCCCTTCATGCAGACACAACGGTCCAAATTACTACGGCGACTGGTGCAGTGGAGAAACCCCTCTGTGTCCATGAATATAACCAAAATATGGGAGGGGTGGATCTCAACAACCAGTTGTTGGCGCCGTACCTAGTTGCCCGTAAGGTCAGACGCTGGTATAAAAAAGTGTCTGTTTATTTCAATTGGCTTTGCTGAATGTTTATGTTCTATACAGAGCTTCAGGATGGACTGGATCCTTCCTTAAATTCCAGGAAGAGATCGTCAGAGCCATTCTGTTTCCAGACGGTGCTCCATCTCACCTTCCCCAACCAAATGCAGTAAGCCGGTTGCATGAGAGGCATTTTCTTTATGTCCTCCCGAGTACCCCTACCCAACAAGCCCCCCAAAAAAGATGTTGTGTCTGCAGCAAGTGCAGATATAGGCGTGACACTCGCTATTATTGTCCCTCCTGTCCTGACAATCCTGGTCTTTGCATTGGTGAATGTTTTGAACGCTACCATACACTAGTTGAGTATTAGCGTAGGGTACAGCACTAGGCACACTTTAACAGGGGCTCCCAAAATGCCATCAAATTTTGAGAGACCTGGAACCGGTTCCAGTTACAAAAGTTACAGTTACAAAAAAAAGTGTAAAAAAAAGTTAAAAAAAACACAAAAAAAAAAAAAATACAAAAAAAAAAAATAGTTGTCGTTTTATTGTTCTCTCTCTATTCTCTCTCTATTGTTCTGCTCTTTTTTACTGTATTCTATTCTACAATGTTTTATTTTTGTTATGTTTTATCATGTTTGCTTTATAGGTATGCAATTTTTTTATACTTTACTGTTTACTGTGTTTTATTGTAAACCATTTTTTTGTTTCCAGGTACGCCATTCAGCTGCAGAGCGGATTTATTTATCTTGACAGCAACAGCGTTTGCTCCCACAATACATAAAGCCGTGACTCCAGCACTGTCGGAGGTGATTTCACCACCACAGTTAAAAAAAAAGAGCATATATGCCGAAGCATGGGGGCAGCAGGGGTGGAGGAGCGATTTGCTCCTACCTTTTGCGGGAGGATGGCCCCATGCTTCGGCATATATATATTTTAGGCACAGGTTGCGTTAAAAAATGTTTTATTTTTCACTATGTTTTTTGTATTTGCTTTGCAGGTATGGTAAGTCTTATGCCCACGATCGGACATTGATCAGACATTCCGAAAACAAAATCCATGGATTTTTTCCAACGGATGTTGGCTCAAACTTGTTTTGCGTACACACGGTCGCACAAAGTTGTTGGAATTTCCGCTCGCTAAGAACACGGTGACGTACACCACGTACGACGAGACTAGAAAAGGCCAGTTCAGAACCAAGCGCGGCACCCTTTGGGCTCCTTTTGCTAATCTCGTGTTAGTAAAAGTTTGGTGAGAGACGATTCGTGCTTTTTCAGACTCGTGGTTTTCAGATCGTTTTCTGCTGTTCAGTTTGTGCTTGTGGGTTTGTATCTGCTCTTCAGTGCGTGCAGCAAGCTACGCGTGACTCAGTCATTGTGTTCTTGTTCGTTCGTTACTGTTTTTCAGGTCACTCTTCACAGGCCTTGCTGTTCTTCAGTGCGTTCTGTTACTTTGTTCTGAGCAGCCGACCGTTTTCCAGCCATGTTACGTATACGTACTCCTCGTAGAGTTCGTGCTGTGCGGGGGCTTGATGTTGGGGTCCTTACCTTGACACAAGTCCAGTCCATGAACAGGTTGGGGAGGAGTTCATGGACCAAGAATTGGTTGCTTCAGCGTGACCAGTTCTGTCATATGCCTTTGCTCCGTGAGATCCGTGAGCATAATCCTGATGATTTCAGGATTCAGGACCCCGTATTTCACCGTTTGTTGGCTTTGCTGACCCCCTATATCAGCAGGCAGGATACCTGCATGAGGCAAGCCATCACTCCGGAGCAGAGGTTAGTCACCACCCTGCAGTACTTGGTGACGGGGAGAAGCCTGCAGGACTTGAAGTTCTCAACAGGCATCTCCCCCCAGGCTCTGGGAATTATTATCCCAGAGACCTGTTCTACCATCATTCAGGTCCTGCAGAAAGAGTATATTAAGGTAAGATTTTTATCCTTTAATATCACATTTTATTGTATTTAATGTTTGCTAATATATTGTATTTATTTCCTCATTCCCTAATTACCCTGATTGGAATATGCTGTGAATGTCCCTTTTGTCCTCATGCATGCTGGATTTTTATGTAATTCCAGCCAAGGCCTTTTAGCTTGCTGCCGCTCCCGGTGTTCTAATGGCGGGGGGGTAAATCTCCAGGCTCACACATGGTGTCCACATATCCACATGTTGCAATGGAAACCTGGATAGCTCAGAGGAAAGAAAGACTTGCCATAGTGTGATATCCTCCAAATATTTATTTTAGAGGTAAATAGAAAACACCGCGCTAACCAGTGAAATAAATAAAAAAATAAAAAGCTGCTGCATACAGTTTGACAAAAACAACAAAATAGGCATATAGAAAAATGCAGCGCATGTACAAAGGAACATAGGTCTTTATAATGGTGAAACAGTAAAGAAATCACTAATTAACCACAGGTGCCTTGAAACACAAACGTCCATAAATGGATGTGAATGTCCAACCGCACTGGAGGTGTAAGTACTCCAAGGGGTGGTGATGGTCTGATGGTTGTCAGAAAACACCTGGCATTATACAGCTACTTCCCAACCGAGAAACTGGGTCCCAATGGGTCATTCAGGGAAAGTGCAAAAAAGCCTCTTACCAGAGCCTGTGGATTCCCATGTCAGCGACAGGGAATCGCATGCGCAGTTTGTCACAAATGACGTGGAATGGGAGCTCAGGAATCGCCAATCCCTTGGATTGTGGTCTGTATGGATCTCGGCCGGCAACCGGATGGGTCCTCACAACGAACCGTCCTCACACCGAACCGTCCCAGCGTGCATCAGAAGTTTCACAAACGGTCCCCCGAAAGAAGCAGTTGGAGGGACTGGATCTCATGTGGTAAATGTGGAAACAAAAAGAATGTGCCTCCACATGGTGCAGATAAAAAAGGGTGTTTTTATTGACAAAAACGACCATACACAAATAAAAGCGTGATCACGGTGGATAAAAGCAAATGGGCAACAAAGAGAGTGGTATATGTACCCGACGCGTTTCGACCTAGGGGGCTTCAACAGGGGCATAGACCACTCACTCCAAGTTGCCAAATATATATAATAAAATTATTTAGAGAAGGACCAATCACAAGGGCTGAAAAACCAGGAGATTTGATTGGGTGAATACAATCACATGATTTGCTTGAATGTCTAAACATGAAAATCATACACAATTTCTATATAAATAAATGAATGACATTAAGGTGAAGCCCAGGAGACTGTATAAAGGTCTACCAGCAGAAAAATATATAGCTCTATGAGCTCTAACAAAAATAAAGCATTTAAAGATTTAATGAAAACAGCACTCCTCTGCTGACAGTCCGGCAGAATGTACCGCCCTGTCTGCCAGAGGAGCCAATCCTCAATAAGAAGACAAAAGGTGTTAAGTGGTGCTGACCAAGAGGTGGCTATGTATGAGCCGGCCTCTATCCCTGAACGCCCACATGACCAGTCTGTGTAGGAAATGATGTCACATCCGTAGGCGTGTCCGACGTTTCCCTCTCACATGACTCACTGGGCCAATCAGAGAGCAAACGTACCACTCATCTCTGCTGTACGTACAATCCGTACACCGCAGAGGGATGGGACTTAAATAAATAAACCTAGCATCCCGGCAATGCAATCCAGCCAGCAACGGACGCTAAATGAGACAAAACAGCATCCCTATGGTGTATGTGTACAAAAATGTGCTATGCAGCAGACCGGGACCCGATGACCCGGAAGTGTGCATAGAACTCCTGTGAACCAGAAGTGTATGGGAAGTGGGGACACATATAGTGAAATATAATGTGTTTGGGAAATGACTGGCTGAAGTGAAATCACATAAGTGTGTAAAAAAATTACTGGAGTGACATTGTAAATGTCTCTTAAAATCCATATGTGTTTTGGTGGGACTAAAAATAAAAAATTAAAAAATATTAAAAAATTATGTGAACACAAATTCTCCGGAACGCACATTGTAAAATGTGTTAAAATGAATATATATGTGAAGGGAATGTGTGGATTTGTAAGGTGACCCAAATATCTGGCAGTTAACCTTATGATCCCTTGACTGCAAAAAGTCATCAGCATACACCGAATGGGTCAATTTTGATTGGACCAATTTCAATTGGGTGAATAGATAACCCTCTAGGTACACCATATATAAGCTGTGTACCAACTTGTGAATATAGGTGAAAAACAGGAGGAGGGGGGGAGGGGGGAGAAAAAATGTTGAAATAATGAAGTAAAAAATATAAAATATAAAGGGAGGGAGGGACATGCATAGAGAAGTGGAAGGAATTTAGGATTGGTTGATAAAGGAGTTGAGGTCCCACTCCACGTTTAAACCTAACGGGAAATAGGACCTCAACTCCCATATCCAATAAGTCTCGAGGCGTGACACTCCTCGGAGGTGGGACTCTCCTCTCCAATGTGGGACAAATTTGTCGATCACCTGGAATAAAGTCCCGGTAGGGTCTTTATTATGGTGTTCCAGATAATGACGGGGAACTGTATGTTTGTCCTTGCCTTTCTTGATACCTGCCACATGTTCATTAACTCGTATAGAGAAAGTTCTGATGGTACGCCCAACATACTGTTTGTGGCAGGGGCAAGTAATGAGGTAGACAATGTATTGTGATGTACAAGTTGTGAAGTGTTTCATCTGGTAAGTGAGGGAGGTGACTGTGGATTGGAAAGTGGTACTTTTTTGTCTGCCTCGAATGTTGTGGAGGCAGACATTGCATCTACGGCAGGGGTAATAACCCTGACATTCCTGAAAAAATGAAACTCTTTTGGTGGGGTCTATTATATTCGGAGCAATCTGTCCTTGAATGGACCGTGCTCCCCTGAATACAACAGCCGCCCGTTCAGGAAGAACTGACCCAAGTAGATTGTCATTTAAAAGTACCTTCCAGTGCTTTTTGAATATAGCTTTCACTTGTTTGGACTGAATGGAGTGAGTGGTGAAGAAAGCCCATTTGTGCATAGGTTCAGCTGTAGATTTGGGGCGTTCTATCAAAATGGATTCTCTATCAGTGGATAGTGCCCTATTGAGTTCCTCGTCTAGATGTCTGGGATCATAACCTTTTTCAATAAATCGATCTCTCAGAACTAGCGATTGTGACTGGAAATCAATAGCATTGGTACAGTTGCGTCGTAGTCTCAAAAATTGGCTACGGGGAACGGACTTGAGCCACTGCTCCTGATGGCAACTGTCAATAGGAATGAATCCGTTCCGGTCAGTGGCCTTGAAATACGTGCGGAACTCCAAATGTTTGTCCACCACAAATATTTCAAGGTCCAAAAAATGTACACTAGTAGAGCTGGCCTCATAGCTCAAAGATATTCCTCTATCATTAGAATTGAGACTGGTCATGAAACTGTCAAGTGATGTACGGTCACCATCCCATAGAAAGAGGATGTCGTCTATGTACCTGGCCCAGAGGATCAACTCGGATCTCTGGGCCGCATAGACGACATCCTCCTCCCACTGGGCCATGAAGAGGTTGGCGAGGCTCGGGGCGAACTTAGCCCCCATGGCCACGCCCCTCTTCTGTAGAAAAAATTGATTCTGGAACCAAAAATAATTGTGTTCCGTTGCAAATATGAGTAATTGCATAATAAAATTACGCTGAAGGGAAGGGAGCTTGTTGTCTCTAGATAGGTGTTTCTCCACCGCCTCAAAGCCCAAGTGATGTGGGATGCACGCATAAAGTGCCGCCACATCTGCTGTGACTAGAAGCATCCCTTCTGAAACCGAAACAGGTTCCAGTAATCTAATGGTGTCTCTAGTGTCCTTGAGATAGGACTGCGTGGAACGAACCAACGGCTGTAAATAAAAATCTACATATTTACCAATACGGGCTGTGACTGAGTCAATCCCGCTGACAATGGGTCTGCCAGGGGGATTGACTGAGTCCTTATGGACTTTAGGAAGATAATAGATAGCTGGAATGCGTGGGACTTGTGGGACTAGAAAACTTTTTTCCTTTTTATTTAAAATCCCTAGCGCATAACCTTCCTCAATAAGTTTGACCAGAGCCTTTTTGAAAGGTGTAGTGGGGTCCGTGGGAATAGGGCTGTAAGTGTTCGAATCGTTAAGAATTCTATACATCTCTTTAAGGTAATCAACCTTATCAAGAACTACAATCCCGCCCCCCTTATCCGCAGGGCGGATAATAAGGTTCTTTTTCTCACAAAGAGATCTGAGGCCGTTTTTTATGTCAGATTGAATATAGACACGTTTTTTCTGTTTGTTTAATTTGTCCAGATCCCCCAGAACAAGGTTTTTAAAAACCTGTATGGAAGGAGCTAGAGAGCCTGGGGGGTTAAATATAGATGGATTGGATAATCCTGAATGTGTAACTTGTACATCAGACAAGCTGGAATCTACGGGTTCAGAACCTGTATGTGTATTGGCTGGAGACGGGGGGATTGTAGTGGATGAAATCCCCTTATTATTGAATCCCATAGGGGGTTTGGTCAGAAAGTGTCTTTGTATGCTCAATTTACGTGTGAACTTGAGGACATCAATAAAGGTGGAAAATTTGTTAAGGGGTTTGGGCGGAACAAATTTGAGTCCTCTGTCAAGGACAGATTTCTCTGCCTCCGTCAGAGTGGCCGAACTCAAATTAAAGATACCTTTTCCTTTTATGTTCTTTTTCTTTTGGGATTGTGCCCTCCTCCCCCCTCTGGACCCTCTTTTCTTTCTGTATATCCCAGACGTCCCTCCGTGGTTCTCTGAAAATCCAAAGAGTAACTAGGACCAGGTTGATTTTGATTATAGTTGTAAGGAGATCTGTGGTAGTAATCCTCTTCCCTCTCAGAATAGCCATAGGTATCTCCATGTGCTTCATAAGGAGTATTTTCTCTGAGGGGAGTGAAACGGTTAGTCACCCGAACAGGGGTATGGTACCCATATTCCTGATTTGGATGTTGTGGTCTGTGGTGGCCCTGAGGGGGACCATAGTGTGGGGGGGGACCCCTGGTGTTGTTCCTCTGTTGTGGATCGGTGGGGCGTCCCCTGGGTCCCCAGGGGAGCACGGTCCATTCAAGGACAGATTGCTCCGAATATAATAGACCCCCCCAAAAGAGTTTCATTTTTTCAGGAATGTCAGGGTTACTACCCCTGCCGTAGATGCAATGTCTGCCTCCACAACATTCGAGGCAGACAAAAAAGTACCACTTTCCAATCCACAGTCACCTCCCTCACTTACCAGATGAAACACTTCACAACTTGTACATCACAATACATTGTCTACCTCATTACTTGCCCCTGCCACAAACAGTATGTTGGGCGTACCATCAGAACTTTCTCTATACGAGTTAATGAACATGTGGCAGGTATCAAGAAAGGCAAGGACAAACATACAGTTCCCCATCATTATCTGGAACACCATAATAAAGACCCTACCGGGACTTTATTCCAGGTGATCGACAAATTTGTCCCACATTGGAGAGGAGAGTCCCGCTTCCGAGGAGTGTCACGCCTCGAGACTTATTGGATATGGGAGTTGAGGTCCTATTTCCCGTTAGGTTTAAACGTGGAGTGGGACCTCAACTCCTTTATCAACCAATCCTAAATTCCTTCCACTTCTCTATGCATGTCCCTCCCTCCCTTTATATTTTATATTTTTTACTTCATTATTTCAACATTTTTTCTCCCCCCTCCCCCCCCTCCTCCTTTTTTTCACCTATATTCACAAGTTGGTACACAGCTTATATATGGTGTACCTAGAGGGTTATCTATTCACCCAATTGAAATTGGTCCAATCAAAATTGAACCATTCGGTGTATGCTGATGACTTTTTGCAGTCAAGGGATCATAAGGTTAACTGCCAGATATTTGGGTCACCTTACAAATCCACACATTCCCTTCACATATATATTCATTTTAACACATTTTACAATGTGCGTTCCAGAGAATTTGTGTTCACATAATTTTTTAATATTTTTTAATTTTTTATTTCAGTCCCACCAAAACACATATGGATTTTAAGAGACATTTACAATGTCACTCCAGTAATTTTTTACACACTTATGTGATTTCACTTCAGCCAGTCATTTCCCAAACACATTATATTTCACTATATGTGTCGCCACTTCCCATACACTTCCGGTTCACAGGAGTTCTATGCACACTTCCGGGTCATCGGGTCCCGGTCTGCTGCATAGCACATTTTTGTACACATACACCATAGGGATGCTGTTTTGTCTCATTTAGCGTCCGTTGCTGGCTGGATTGCATTGCCGGGACGCTAGGTTTATTTATTTAAGTCCCATCTATCTGCGGTGTACGGATTGTACGTACAGCAGAGATGAGTGGTACGTTTGCTCTCTGATTGGCCCAGTGAGTCATGTGAGAGGGAAACATCGGACACGCCCACGGATGTGACATCATTTCCTACACAGACTGGTCATGTGGGCGTTCAGGGATAGAGGCCGGCTCATACATAGCCACCTATTGGTCAGCACCACTTAACACCTTTTGTCTTCTTATTGAGGATTGGCTCCTCTGGCAGACAGGGCGGTACATTCTGCCGGACTGTCAGCAGAGGAGTGCTGTTTTCATTAAATCTTTAAATGCTTTATTTTTGTTAGAGAGATCATAGAGCTATATATTTTTCTGCTGGTAGACCTTTATACAGTCTCCTGGGCTTCACCTTAATGTCATTCATTTATTTATATAGAAATTGTGTATGATTTTCATGTTTAGACATTCAAGCAAATCATGTGATTGTATTCACCCAATCAAATCTCCCGTTTTTTCAGTCCTTGTGATTGGTCCTTCTCTAAATAATTTTATTATATATATTTGGCAACTTGGAGTGAGTGGTCTATGCCCCTGTTGAAGACCCCTAGGTCGAAACGCGTCGGGTACATATACCACTCTCTTTGTTGCCCATTTGCTTTTATCCACCGTGATCACGCTTTTATTTGTGTATGGTCGTTTTTGTCAATAAAAACACCCTTTTTTATCTGCACCATGTGGAGGCACATTCTTTTTGTTTCCACATTTACCACATGAGATCCAGTCCCTCCAACTGCTTCTTTCGGGGGACCGTTTGTGAAACTTCTGATGCACGCTGGGACGGTTCGGTGTGAGGACGGTTCGTTGTGAGGACCCATCCGGTTGCCGGCCGAGATCCATACAGACCACAATCCAAGGGATTGGCGATTCCTGAGCTCCCATTCCACGTCATTTGTGACAAACTGCGCATGCGATTCCCTGTCGCTGACATGGGAATCCACAGGATCTGGTAAGAGGCTTTTTTGCACTTTCCCTGAATGACCCATTGGGACCCAGTTTCTCGGTTGGGAAGTCGCTGTATGATGCCAGGTGTTTTCTGACAACCATCAGACCATCACCACCCCTTGGAGTACTTACACCTCCTGTGCGGTTGGACATTCACATCCATCTATGGATGTTTGTGTTTCAGGGCACCTGTGGTTAATTAGTGATTTCTTTACTGTTTCACCATTATAAAGACCTATGTTCCTTTGTACATGCGCTGCATTTTTCTATATGCCAAATATTTATTTTAAAACATGTAGTCACTTACATTAAAATTAGCAATTGGCAACGCAATGATTCACCACCATATAAAGGGAGCCAAGCCTCGTTCTGAGTAACGAGCATCCAGGCGCCATATTAAGTGTGGGAAAAAGTTCCCTTAACTCAAAAACATTTAAAAAGTGCGTCGCTGCATATGTCGTTCTTTGAGAGCAAAGAATTATATAGAACAGCTAAACATATTTATAGTGTCTATCCTAAATTTAAGTGTGTGAAAATACAGCTCTTATCCCAAACTAAAAATGTGTATTCACGTATGTATATGAAAACCCCGCCACATGTGAATTTGAATAAACATGTACCGTCAGAACAAACATATGTATATAATCCCTCCTGACATCCCAATTGCATACGGAAAAAAACATATATATAAAATAAAAATATATATTGTAAAAATATATATATTTCGTATAATAATTTGTACTGATACTAATTTTGTGTCAAATTTATTAAATTTAGTGAATATAATAAGGTGTATATAAAGTGTATATAAAACTATATAAAAAATTATAAATATTTTTTATACATGAAAAGTAAAAAAATATATATATATGATGAATAAATGTATAAGGTGCTATGTGCTTCCCCAATTAAATTCGTCATACTTCAAACCAGAGGTTCTACAGTGTTTTAGGAATATCTGAGTATTCCCACAAACAATACTACATTGCAGCAAAGATTAACCTCAGGTGGGCCCTTGCATGCTCATGTCTCAGATCAAGTTCACAAACCCCTCTTAGGACCCAAAAAATATATTAAAAATGGAATTAAAATATAATGAAAATTAATAAAATTTAAAAACATATTTCAAAAGAATCTAAATTATTATGAACAATTATGAATTTTCAATAAAGGCATTAATATCGGTGTCAATGTTCAACCCATAGGGTGCGTAAGTCCTTAATCTATGGATCCAGGCCATCTCCAGTCTAGATATTTCTCTCACTAAGGAGCTCCCTCTCCAGTGGGGACGGTTAAACACTTTCTCGGCAGAGATTCTGGCCTTTCGACAAGTCAGGTGAAGTTCATAATGGAATTATTGGAATACGCCGCCTCCCATAACTATTTTTGGTTCAATAACAATTTTTACAGGCAAAATACAATGGTCGCTATGGGTGCTAAATACGCCCCTAGCCTGGCAAACCTTTTTATGGGTAAATGGGAGGAGGATGTCATCTATGCTCGCGAGGTGCCTCAGATTATTCTGTGGGCGAGGTACATAGATGACATCCACCTACTATGGGATGGCGAACAAGGGGCCCTACAAGAATTTTGGTCCTTTCTTAATGTCAATCAGAGAGGCATTAGTTTAAACTATAAGATGAGTCAAACTAGTATTAATTTCCTTGATTTAAACATCTCCATTAATGGGGATAATATTGTCACGTCAACCTTTTTTAAGGAAACTGACAGGAATTCATTTATACCTGTGGACAGTTGTCATCATCATCCCTGGCTGAAGTCAGTTCCAAAAAGTCAGTATCTCCGTCTTAAGAGGAACTGTTCTAGCCAGACCCACTTTATAGAGCAGTCAAATGTTCTCACAGATAGATTTCTGGAGAAGGGGTATTCTAAAGAATTCCTGGGGTAGACCCTGGACATTGTCAAGGGAGTAGATAGAGAAGACTTGTTAGTAGATAGGGCACCTCGCACTAATGATGACTTCTCTTCTGGTGTCCCCTTTCTAACTACATATTCTTTGCAGCATAACACCATTAAGAACCTTATATATAAACATTGGCATGTTGCATGTAGCAATGTGATATTGAATAAGGTGCTGCCAGAGAAACCTCGAGATATCTTTAGGGGTGTACCATCATTACGCAATTGGTTGGCCCCTAATATTCTAAATCCACCAACTTCAAAACCCAGTTTCTTCAATTATCTAAAAGGATTTTATCAATGCAGACAATGTAGGGTCTGCGCACAAAGTGCTTGTCCCCACAGATGGACCATCACTTTTTCCTCTACCAGCACTAAAAAATCGTACACGATAAAACCGTTTATCACTTGTATTACAGAGGGGGTAGTGTACATGTTGCAGTGCTCTTGTGGCCTGCAATATGTGGGCAGGACCAAACGGCCTCTTCAGGTCCACCTTAATGAACATATCACTAACATTAAGAGTGGATTTAAGAACCACTCTGTATCAAAGCACTATTTACAAGTACATGGTAAGGACCCCTCCAACACAATATTTTTGGGTACAGACGAGTTTAGTCCCCACTGGAGAGGGAGCTCCTTAGTGAGAGAAATATCTAGATTGGAGATGGCCTGGATCCGTAGATTAAGGACTTACGCACCCTATGGGTTGAACATTGACACCGATGTTAATGCCTTTATTGATAATTCATAATTGTTCATAATAATTTAGATTCTTTTGAAATATGTTTTTAAATTTTATTAATTTTCATTATATTCTAATTCCATTTTTAATATATTTTTTGGGTCCTAAGAGGGGTTTGTGAACTTGATCTGAGACATCAGCATGTGAGGGCCCACCTGAGGTTAATCTTTGCTGAAATGTAGTATTGTTTGTGGGAATACTCAGATATTCCTAAAACACTGTAGAACCTCTGGTTTGAAGTATGACGAAATTAATTGGGGAAGCACATAGCACCTTATACATTTATTCATCATATATATTTTTTTTCACTTTTCATGTATAAAAAATATTTATAATTTTTTATAGTTTTATATACACTTTATATACACCTTATTAAATTGACTAAATTTAATAAATTTGACACAAAATTAGTATCAGTACAAATTATTACACGAAACATACATATTTTTACAATATATATTTTTATTTTATATATATGTTTTTTCCGTATGCAATTGGGATGTCAGGAGGGATTATATACATATGTTTGTCCTGACGGTACATGTTTATTCAAATTCTCATGTGGCGGGGTTTTCATATACATAAGTGAATATACATTTTTAGTTTGGGATAAGAGCGGTATTTACAGACACATAAGTTTAGGATAGACACTATTAATATGTTTAGCTGTTCTATATAATTCTTTGCTCTCAAAGAACGACATATGCAGCGATGCACTTTTTAAATGTTTTTGAGTTAAGGGAACTTTTTCCCACACTTAATATGGCGCCTGGATGCTCATTACTCAGAACAAGGCTTGGCTCCCTTTATATGGTGGTGAATCATTGCGTTGCCCGTTCGCCATTGACAACGTCAGATGATGACGAAACGCATCTGGGAGTGTACGCACTGACGTCACCATGCTTTCGAAGTGAGTGAACGGGCTCCGTTTTGTTTTGTATGCCGGCCGGCTTTCCTATGCGCAACTCTGCTAATTTTAATGTAAGTGACTACATGTTTTAAAATAAATATTCGGAGGATATTACACTATGGCAAGTCTTTCTTTCCTCTGAGCTATCCGGGTTTCCATTGCAACATGTGGATATGTGGACACCGTGTGTGAGCCTGGAGATTTACCCCCCGCCATTAGAACACCGGGAGCGGCAGCAAGCTAAAAGGCCTTGGCTGGGCTATAGCCACTTGCCCTTTTATTCTTGCCATTTGGTAAGCTGAATCAACTACTATGGTGGATTAGCACTATTGTCTTTAGGTGCACAGTGGTGGTGTTTATGCTCTGCAAGGATTCAAAATTTTTTCCCTTGATGTCATTTGTATGGACTTTAATTTAATTTCTAGCGCAGCTTTTTTACAAGATTTTTGAACATTGGTGTGATCGCACTGTATGCTGCTGCTTATTGCTACGTTTCTGTTAGCGCGGTTTTCCTACCTATATACTGTAATCTGATTTCCCTGTTTATGTGCAAAATGACTAATTTTTTTTGTTTTGACTCCACAGTTTCCTTCCACGCCACAGGAATGGCAGACTGTGGCCTCCCACTTTGCCCAGCGGTGGGACTTTCCTAACTGCGGAGGGGCAATTGATAGGAAATATGTCCACATCGTCCCACCACCCAACTCGGGGTCGTACTATTATAATTATAAGGGGTTCAATAGTATTGTGATGTTGGCGGTGGTGTCGGCTACTTATGAGTTCCTGTATGTGGACGTGGGGAAGAATGGCCGGATGTCCAATGGTGGAGTCATCGCCCAGACCGAGTTCTACAGGCATCTCCAGAATGGCAGCTTGGACTTGCCACTTCCAGAAGACAATGTGGAAGGACTCCCATTCGTCTTTGTTGCGGATGAAGCATTTGCGCTGGGGGACCATCTTATGCGGCCATTCCCGATGAGGACCCTCACCCCGGACCAGAGGGTTTTTAATTACCGGCTGGCCAGAGCCAGAGCCAGAAGAGTGGTGGAGAACACGTTTGGAATCATGGCCAGCCGGTTCCACCTATTTCTTACACCCATACATATGGCGGAGTATAAACTGAATCATATAATCCTGGCGTACTGTGTTCTACACAACTTTTTACGGCAACATTCTGCCAACTATGTGGCTCAGTTGGGCCTGAGGCTGCAATTCCAAATGAACCAACCCTGACGGCGCCTGAAATTCGCCGTCCTGGAAGGCGCATGCGCGGCGGCAGCTAACATGGAAGCATAGTCTGGGAGCTCCGTCCCGCTCCAGCAGCTCCGGCCTCAGCTAAGGCAGACCGAACGGCACCAGCCGACTGGATCCACTCCCCAAGCATGGAAGACAACCCGGAGACCACCTGATGTATTCCGGAGCGGTAAGACGCAACTTACAGCCTGCTTTCGAAGCCTCACCGGCCTGGCCCGGCCCGAAACAGCCAAGATGGCGACGGCACCTTACTGTGCTACCTCAGACAGTATACCTAACTCACAGTCCACGATCTCCCCCTCTTTACTACAGCAAGATATCCCTGCAAGGAGCCATGTCCTGGGCTTAGCCTCCCCAGCTTCTACTGAGTCCCTATTAGGACGCTCCATGGCGGGCGTAGGCTTTTCCCCCATGGAGGAAGGCCCTCCCCAGTCACAACAATTACTACAGCCCGGGGATTCAGGCCCACTCCAGCCTGTGGATGTAACAGACCTCTTCAATAAGTTTGCTGTACTCCTGGACAAAGGATTAATTAACACAGCTAACAAGATAACAAATGATATCAAAGCAGATCTGCAGAATATAGGATACCGCATGGAAATCATAGAAACACACCTGGAAGCCACCTCATCAAGAACAAATCAAAATACTGCATGCATACAGATACTTCAGGAACAGCTTGAAACAGCCCATGCAAAGATAGATGACCTGGAGAACAGAAATCGAAGGTACAACTTCAGATTGAGGGGGCTCCCTGAGTCTTATAAAGACATCCCCGAAACCATTCAAGCTTTCATTAAGGATTTACTTCCTGACACCCCACAGCACAGATTGGAGCTGGACTGAGCTCACAGGGCTCTCAAACCGCCTAGAGCAGATGGTCTTCCCCGAGACGTTGTGGTTAAACCACATTTTTACTCTGTTAAGGAGGAAATAATGCGGAATCAAGAACCATGCCTAAAATTATCTTCCAGGGTCACCAACTGCAAATTTTTGCAGACCTTTCCCCATCCACTATTCAAAAGAGGAGATCTTTGAAGCCACTTCTACAAATCCTGAAGGGCAAAGCAATCAAGTATTGGTGGCTTTTTCCGTTCCAACTAAAATTCCTCTGGAAAGGCAAATCATACACCTTCGGTTCACTTCAAGAAGGAGAAAAGGTTTTGCTTCAATTGGGCCTCATCAGATAGGACTTTAATCCTACAACGTCGGGATCGAATCCAAACTTGGCGAAAAGGCAACTTCCAACCAGCCCTCTGACACCAGTATGGGAATCGGTGCAGTCCAAGAAATCCAAGGAAACAGCCCCCCCATGACTCTTTTGAATACATAGACTTCCATGCCATGGCTGGTCCTCATGGACACTTTCTCTCCCCTCAGGTGGTCTGGAGGGAATCTCACCCCGGGTTGGTCTCTCGTGAGATGGTTACCCCTTGGTCTGAATTTTCACCTGGGCCGAGGGAATCTCATGGGTGAACCCACCCGGGGTTGTGAAATCCACTAAAAGTACACTAGACATAATTTGTAGCCAGGATCCTCCTCTCGACTATACCCCTCTGGGGATGTCCGAGAGGAGGAGGAAGAGTGGAGATATCCACAAATTGCCTGGGTCCACCATAGGGACCTTCTCCTCCTACATCTCTACTAATGAATATGATGTCTGGTGTATCCAAATCAACCTAAATGCCCCTCATCCTTATCCCCTTCCCCATGTATTTACTGCCCATTTGGATCCAGTTTTATATCCCTGTCCTAAGATTGTTCACTGTCATATATTGTTTTTTTTGTTTTTGTTTTTTTGTTTTTTTGTTTTTTTTCAAGGCAATATGTAGATTCACCTCCTGCTATATTTTATCTCTCCTTTTATTTGATGTTGCTCAAGGTGAAATACTTTGTTTGTTTCTAATGTTAGGGCCCAGCACCCATTTTAGGTTACATTTTTCGGTTATACCTATAGACATAGTTTTCGAGGCTTGTCTGCTGCAGTGGTGTTCATGCACCCCCTCTTGTCTAGAAGAACAGGTTTTCTCTCTTCTCTAGACAAGTTTAGTCCCTGTTGGTTAGAGGGACTCTAAAGTTCACCTTTCACATAGATGGAGGATTCTGTCACCCCCATCCTACGGAAGACGGGAGTCTTCCACCTTTCCTTTCTCCTTTAACTTCTTCTCTCTTTCACAAGACACTTATTATTGTCTCTTTACAGAAGTCGACTGGGGGGGAACACCCCGAGGTTGCCTGCTGCCATTCAAGGACTCTGCCAGGCCTGTGATCCATCTTGGACACCATGAACTCGAATGGGTAAGTGCTGATGTGGCCCTAGTTCACTCCCCGCCTCTGCTCAATGGCTAATACCCCGCTGGTGCAAACTACTCTCAGGGTAGTAACACATAATGTGCAGAGCTTAAATTCTCCCATTAAAAGGCATAAAGTTTTTAACTACATGCACACACAAAAAACAACGTTGTCCTTATACAGGAAACCCACTTCCCTAAAAATTTCTGCCCATCTTTCATGCACTCCAATTTCCCCTTCTTTTCTTTGGCCAATGCCGAGAATAAGACTAAGGGAGTAGGCATTTTCATTTCTAAGAGATGCAAATTGACCCTAAAGTCGGAACATAAAGACCCGGATGGCAGGTACTTACTATTAGTGGGAGAATTAGATGATCAATTATACATGTTTATTTCATATTATGCTCCCAATAGTGGCCAATTAGCCTTTTTCCAAAACATGTTGACGACCCTAATCCCACTAGCTGAGGGCATGGTGATTTTTGGGGGAGATTCCAACACTGCGTTCGATCAAGGCCTGGACAAGTCCAGACCTCCGGGCGCACGTCTCACCAGACCTTCCAAACAGAGCCTCCGAATAGCCAAATTACTATTTCAACATGGCCTGGTTGACATTTGGAGGGAAGTAAACCCCACTACCCGAGATTTCACCCACTACTCAAACCCTCATGGAACTTTCTCAAGGATTGACCATATTCTCCTTACATCGTCCTCTATCCCACTAACCAAAAAAGCATTTATCAAAGATGTGGTCTGGTCGGATCACTCCATGGTAGTTTTGGCATTTCACCGCCAGGGGAGCCGGAACCCTGATAGACGCTGGAGACTCAATGAATCCATCTTGAGCGATCCGACCAGAGCAACGGAAATTGAAAAACATATCCAAACTTATTTTTGAACCAATGACACACCAGATGTTAGCCCCTCATGCCTCGGGGCAACTCACAAGGCAGTTCTTAGAGGCCACTTAATCCAAATAGCTTCGCACATTAACAAGTCTAATAAAGCGGAAATTGAAAAATTAGATAAGGAATTTTCTGATTTGACTAAAAAACATAAAGCTAAACCCAGCTCGGTACCCATCGCCACATTAGATGCAGCCCGCATGGCACTAAACTTGGCCCTCACTACCAAGGCTGAAAAATGGTTGAGGTGAAACAGATACAAATTCTACTGTCACGGTGACAAAATAAGCTCAATGCTAGCAAGCAGACTCTAACCAAAATTCAGATCCCCGGCTCTCCCAAAAATTAAAATACAAGGGGACACCCTCTCACAGAACCCCTAACGTATCATGGGGGAATTTCAAAAATACTACAAATCTTTATACAGTGGGAAACACAGCCCTCCTCAACTGGAGATGGACAGTTTTTTAAATAATATTCAAATACCTAAATTACAAGATGGCCATCGTCAAAAATTAGATGCCCCTATTTCAGCGGAAGAAGTATGCACGGTCATTAAAAACTCAAAATCTCACTCGGCACCAGGCCCAGATGGGTTACCCTATTATAAATCATTTGCCGTAACACTTTCTCCATATATGGCCCGTTTCTTTAATGCCCTCAGACAGGGGGGACAATTAGACTCCTCACTTAATATGGCTCACATCACAGTCCTCCCCAAATCAAATAAAGATCCCAGCTCCGTAGGCAATTATAGGCCAATATCCCTTATCAATAATGACTTAAAGTTTCTGACTAAGATCCTTGCAGACCACCTGGCTTCCTTTATTAGCTTATACATTCACAAAGACCAAGTAGGCTTTATCCCTAGAAGACAGGGCCCAGATCAAACTAGACGTGCAATAGACTTAATTTCCCTCCTCAACTCCAATTGGGATAAGGGCCCTCCCAGACAAGGATGTCTATTGTCCCTGGATCTCCAAAAAGCTTTTGATTCTGTCCATTGGAAATATATATTTAACATTCTACATAGATGGGGCTTTGGGGACTCATTCCTTAATGTTCTGCATGCTCTATATTCATTTCCCAAAGCTCAGGTGCGTCTGCAGGGATTTTACTGAGTCTTTCCCCATTTCAAGAGGCACAAGACAGGGCTGCCCCCTATCCCCATTGATCTTTGCCATAGCAATTGAATCCCTAGCAATAGCCATCAGAACCAATCCGAACATACAGGGTTTTCATTGCGGCTGCCGTCATCACAAATGCGCGTTGTTTGCAGACGACATATTGATGTTTATATCGTCTCCCCTGACTTCCCTCCCCAACATATGCCACCTTCTGGACGAATTCGGAACAATTTCAAGTCTTAAGGTAAATTAAGACAAGTCTCATGCGCTCAACATTAACATACCTGCTCCGTTGCTGGCCAGGCTTAAGGAGAGTTTCTGGTTCACGTGGAATGATTCACAGATAACCTACCTGGGGATTAAATTGACCCCCAAGATAGAGCTCCTTTCCAAGCTAATTATCCTCAGCTATACAAAAAACTAGAAGAGGACTTGGCCAGGTGGTCTGGGCTCTCATTATCCTGGCTTGGCAAAATAAATTCAATTAAGATGACCCTACTTCCCTGCATCTTATATTATTTTAGGGCCCTCCCAATCCCTGTCGACAAAGCCCGACTAAAAAGATTCCAAGCCAAAATTATCAAATTTATTTGGGGCAAAGGAGGTCATATATTTTCAAAATCAATTTTGTTTAGAGCTAAGACAGAAGGCGGGTTAGGCCTCCCTAACCTACTCTGGTACCTCCAGGCAGCTCACCTGGATACATATTGAAAGGCAGGCAGTACCCCTCCATACCTTAGACTATCTCCTCTGGTGTCCTAATAAACTAGACCCCAATCTTGTCTCCAATGCTTTCACACTCTTTCAATCTCTGGGATGGCTTACGGAAAAATAATCAGCTCTCCTCCCCCATAGAACCTCTTAAACACATATTTCATAATCCTGATTTCCCACCGGGTCTAGACATTAAAGCCTTTAGATGGTGGCTAGACAAAGGGCTATAAAGGATAGGTCACTTCCTTAGACCTTTGGGCCCGCTCTCCAAAAAGTATTGTATTAGTAATCTGGAAATGCCTTCCTCAGAATTTTTCAGATTCTCTCAAATCTCAAACTTCTTAAAGAAAAAGTGCAAAACATCTCCAAACAAACCCTTAATAACTGCATATGAATCTTGGTGTGGCTAGGCCAGTGAGCAGAGGGGGGGAATTTCGGTGATATACAGGGCCTTATCATCAGCACAATCCAAGGCACCTTACATGCTTCACTGGGAAGAGAACTTGGCACAGCACTGGAAAACCGATACTTGGCATCGAAATTTCTCCAACTCCTTCAAGGGGATCCTTAATGCTAGCCTCATGGAAGCTAGCGTAAAAGTTATAACTAGATGGTACCTAGTCCCGTCAAAACTAGCTGCAATTTTCCCATCATCATCTCCTCTCTGCTTCTGAGGTTGTGAATTACGAGGAGACATGCTCCATACTTGGTGGACCTGTCCCAGAATACGCCAGTTTTGGCACAAGATCTTTGCCTGGATTAACAAAATTACTGCTTTATCCATTCAAGTATCCCCTCTCATAGCACTCCTTAACTTCCCAGTCCAGGGAGCTTCCAAGAGTGCGCAACGCCTCATCTACTTTATCCTTCTAGGAGCTAAGCTCACGATAGCCAAGGCTTGGAAGCAACCGTATGTTTCCACTCTCATGGCTAAAAGAAAGATATCCTGGATTATGAACCAGGAAAAGATGGCTGGCGTACTCCTGGATCGCTCAGAAAAATTCAAACATACGTGGGAACCTTGGGCATCTTTTGTGGGTATTACTCTCTATTAGACTCTTCCAGGGGAGATTGTGAGGCTCCTGTCTCCCCCCAGTCGACTTCCAATCTCATCTCTCTTCTTCTGTCTCATTCCTTTCTTTTCTCTTCTCTCCCCTCCCCTATCCACTCTTTTTAAGGTCCCTATCCCCTACTGTTCACTCAAATGACTTTTAACTAGACCGAGCACGGTCACTCTTCAGTACCATGGTCTAGCCTTATGATGGTTTTCTCACATGGTCTTCAAGGCTGGAGAGACCAGATCTATGTTAAAAACATTTTATCCTTTCTTTTTTTCCTTTTTGTTAGTTGTTTGTATTGCTGTTCAGTTACAAGCTATGCTTCTCAGACTCTTTAAATACCAAGACCTATGGTCTCTCTTGTATGACAACAATACTTTCTTTCAACTGCAGCAAGTTATGGGTTGAATATACATGATCCTTCTCAAATATGTGCAACTCTAAGTAATTTACGGAGTGGGGGATCTAGGGGAGTGGAGACTCTGCCACAGTGTTCTCCCTAATGGGGTGGTGGAGTGCTCCAGCTCCTGGATCTTCCACATTTCCCCATAGCGGGTAAATCCTGGTTAAAAATGACTATATAGTTCTGAATTTAATTTCCAGGTTAACATCTCCTTCCACATGAATCCTTTTATGTATTATTGCTTTTCTAGTTTTCCTTTTCATTTTCTAATCATTATATAGAAAACCTGTACAAATCGGTTGGTAATCTTCTGTCACTTTTAAGTCATTTTTGGCTCCAGAAGGGCTGAGGACCTGCATCATATTTATGTTTCATGTGGTATTCCTTTTTATTTGAAAATAAAATATATTGAAACGAGAAAGTGGCCATCCTGGCTTGCCCCCCCTGAGTGCCTGTGATGTCCGGCTAAGATACCTTGAATTCTTTGCGGGTAGGGGGGCTATCAATATGCCAGACAATGTCTAAAACCTTTTTCAAATAAAAATTTTAAAAAATACTAAAATCTGTGGTGACATTTACTGCTTGTGTTTGTTTTAGCTGACCCTGACAGAAATGTGGTGAGTCCTGAAAATGGCGTGATTGTGTAACCTTACAAAGCACTGTTGGGTGGTATTTACTAAAGGCAATGACAAAAGAAAAGGGAATGGGGTATAATTACCCCAGGGACTTTAAAGGTGCATAAATATTGTAGTAATTGAAGTAAAATAATATGTATGCAAAATCTACCCATGCAAGGAATTTATTTATTTATTTATTCTATTTAATACATATTATCAAAAGGTAAAAACAAGTTTCACAATATTCATATCTGGCTTTATAAAGTCAATGAAAACCACTTAGTAGATACCACTCGACATGTTTCGCTCTTTTTGAGCTTCATCAGGAGTTCTGGTACATATGTGGTATACTAGAAATGAAAAACATAAAGTAAATATCATATATTTATGAAAATTGTACATAAAATCACACGGATAAGGTAATTTCTGCATACATAAGTAGCAAAATTCAATCCAAGAATCTCACAAAGGTATAGAAATCATAACCAAAAAATCACTGAAAGATGAAATAGATTCAACACAACAACAAAAGAAAATTTAAACAATAAATGAATATAATACAGACTATCTTACCAAGCCAAATAGTAAGAAAAGGTAAAACAATTGTTGTAGTTTGTATGAATGCGATAAATAGCATTCACAGGACTGGATAGATCTCCTCTGCCTAGGCCTCCCACATTATTGGTCACAGAGGGGCTAAGTATAGGTACATCCTTGCTGGAAAATAAAGATAAAAAAAGTAATTACAAAAGGTGGTCTGCAAAACGCTCAGGATTGAGGATCCAGAGGTCAGAAAAAAATTACCTTGAGTTCAATCAAAAGTAATTTGCTATAGGCTATTAAAGCCTTATTGCAAAATAAAAACAGGATCTTCACGTCTCCCTGATGAGAGATTTAGCAACGACTGGTTGTTAGCAAATCAAAGACAGCAAGGGGATGTTGAATGATATACATACACAGCAAAGAAAAAACAATGCAGGAGAACCATATCAATAGATGTGCTGACCGCAACAATGAATCGCTCTAGTAACAAGCAGAGTCAGTGTGTGGGAGCAATTACCTGAAAACAAAGTGTAGGCAGGTATACAGTGGAGGGGAGAGAGAAAAACCCAGCCTCCCCTATTCACAGAAGAGCCATCGACAGAGGGCAGCGGCCGATTGCCGAATACTTATAGTCCCTCCATCCCGGCGGTTTCTGACGTCACCTCCGGGATGCGGATGTGCATTGAGGCATTCCACGTGTGGGCGCATAGGAAGGGGCCAGGACGAGAATGTAGTGGCATGACGTGGGATACGTCAATGCCGATACCGCGCATGTGCCGAGGATCATGTTGCTGTCCGTCCATGTATCCATAGTGCGCATGCGCTGGAAGAAAAAAACTAACACCTAACAAGGAAGTGCCCAGCCGCAGGAAGAGGCAGGTGTCACCATTTTGGAAGAGGGAAGGAGGGAATAGGAGGTATATGCAAGTCTCCCTTCATGGCCAATATCGTCCTTCTAAAGGAAAAGGAAGAAAGAATGAAATACACTCTTGTCTCTTATAAAAATGGGGAGTAAACTATTGTCAATGAAATCGGCCTTAATATTATAGGTACCAAATTAACCACACTGGGGAATCATGAATAACAAATATATGGCATATGGAAAATAAAGAATAAAAATGCAACCCCATGGGGAAACAAACAAAAACAAAAGACCCCGTCCATTAGAGTAGCCCCCCGTGGAATTAACGCCTCTAGGGCTCCCATAGGTGAGCGATTGATTACTCATGCATCCCATGGGTGCCCCTGGCATCCGTGTGAACCAAAGAAGGGAATCCCAGCAGGAGAGATATCCAATTCTATTCTTTAGATGTTCAAAGTCTTGGTAATAAAAAGTAAAATTTTATTTAAATGAAAAAATATGTTAATAAAGCTTGGGAAGAGAGTCATTTCAAACAATGGGGAACCATAAATGTACATAGACTATACATATCTGTACCATATATTGACAACAGTTGATCACAACTCGTTTGTATGTATGTATATATTTACTTGAAAAGAGAAGAAAAAAGGAAAAAGAAGAAAAAAGGGGAAGACAAAAAATCTGAGTCAATGTCTAGTGTAGTTAGAGAAAGGATTTGAAGCTGAAGGCATCGTTAAGGCCAGGATGTTTTAAAGCCGATAGGTCATGTATTCAACGAGCCTCTCGTTGTAATAATAGCTTGTCATAGTTCCCACCTCTGTCTCCTGGGGGAATGTTCTCGATAAGTCGGCATATAGGTCTGTATCATAACTTTGATAGTAGCAAAATGCACTTTTTTGCTCTCAAGCACATTCCCCCTGGAGACAGAGGTGGGAACTATTCAGCTTCAAATCCTTTCTCTAACTACACTAGACATTGACTCAGATTTTTTGTCTTCCCCTTTTTTTCTTCTTTTTCCTTTTTTCTTCTCTTTTCAAGTAAATATATACATACATACATACAAACGAGTTGTGATCAACTGTTGTCAATATATGGTACAGATATGTATAGTCTATGTACATTTATGGTTCCCCATTGTTTGAAATGACTCTTTTCCCAAGCTTCATTAACATATTTTTTCATTTGAATTAAATTTTACTTTTTATTACCAAGACTTTGAACATCTAAAGAATATAATTGGATATCTCTCCTGCTGGGATTCCCTTCTTTGGTTCACACAGACGCCAGGGGCACCCATGGGATGCGTGAGTAATCAATCGCTCACCTATGGGAGCCCTAGAGGTGTTAATTCCATGGGGGGCTACTCTAATGGACGGGGTCTTTTGTTTTTGTTTGTTTCCCCATGGGGGTTGAATTTTTATTCTTTATTTTCCATATGCCATATATTTGTTATTCATGATTCCCCAGTATGGTTAATTTGGTACCTATAATATTAAGGCCGATTTCAATGACAATAGTTTACTCCCCATTTTTATAAGAGACAAGAGTGTATTTCATTCTTTCTTCCATTTCCTTTAGAAGGATGATATTGGCCATGAAGGCCTATCCTACCTCCTATTCCCTCCTTCCAAAATGGTGACACCTGCCTCTTCCTGTGGCTGGGCACTTCCTTGTTAGGTGTTTGTTTTTTTGTTCCAGCGCATGCGCACTATGGATACATGGGCGGACAGCGTCATGATCCTCGGCGCATGTGCGGTACCGGCATTGACGTATCCCATGTCATGCCGCTACATTCTCATCCTGGCCCCTTCCTATGCGCCCACACGTGGAATGCCTCAATGCACGTCCGCATCCCGGCGGTGACGTCAGATGCCGCTGGGATGGAGGGACTATAAGTATGCGACAATCGGCTGCTACCCTCTGTTGATGGCTCTTCTGTGAATAGGGGAGGCTAGGTTTTTCTCTCTCCCCTCCACTGTATGCCTGCCTACACTTCGTTTTCAGGTAATTGCTCCCACACACTGACTCTGCTTGTTACTAGAGCGAATCATTGTTGCGGTCAGCACATCTATTGATATGGTTCTCCTGCATTGTTTTTTCTTTGCAGTGTATGTATATCGTTCAACATCCCCTTGCTGTCTTTGATTTGCTAACAACCAGTCGTTGCTAAATCTCTCATCAGGGAGATGTGAAGTACCTGTTTTAATTTTGCAATAAGGCTTTAATAGCCTATAGCAAATTACTTTTGATTCAACTCAAGGTAATTTTTGTCTGACCTCTGGATCCTAAATCCTGAGCGTTTTGCAGACCACCTTTTGTATTTACTATTTTTATCTTTATTTTCCAGCAAGGATGTACCTATACTTAGCCCCTCTGTGACCAATAATGTGGGAGGCCTAGGCAGAGGAGATCTATCCAATCCTGTGAATGCTATTTATCACGTTCATACAAACTACAACAATTGTTTTACTTCTTTTGTTGTTGTGTTGAATCTATTTCATCTTTCAGTGATTTTTTGGTTATGATTTCTATACCTTTGTGAGATTCTTGGATTGAATTTTGCTACTTATGTATGCAGAAATTCACTATCCGTTTGATTTTATGTACAATTTTCATAAATATATGATATTTGCTTTATGTTTTTCATTTCTAGTATACCACATATGTACCAGAACTCCTGATGAAGCTCAAAAAGAGCGAAACATGTCGAGTGGTATCTACTAAGTGGTTTTCATTGACTTTGTAAAGCCAGATATGAATATTGTGAAACTTGTTTTTAACTTTTGATAATATGTATTAAATAAAATAAATAAATAAATAAATAAATACCTTGCATGGATAGATTTTGCATACATATTTTTTTACTTCAATTACTACAATATTTATGCACCTTTAAAGTCCCTGGGGTAATTATACCCCATTCCCTTTTCTTTTGTATATTTCTTCATGGGATGTGGTGCCGATGGTTGATTGTTTCTGTCCTCTATATATAAAGGCAAAGACACTTTGCACTACAAGTACACTTGAAACTGCACTGAAACTGCACTTGTAGTGCAAAGTGGATTTGCCCTTAGGAAATAACACCCATTGTGACAGAAAACAGCAATTAGAGCACCACAAAAGTGTTGTAGCGTTGAGACAATAATCCACACATTCTTGATTAACATTCTTTTTAATACAAGAACAATCAAATGTGCATTTAGAAAAGGTTTTTAAAACAAACCAACATGTTTGTTGTATAACAATTTAGGAGTCACATTAGAAAAAGTAGAAATGTCCATTTAAGATAAAACAGGCATGTTTAAAACCCACAAGAAAGACACAAATCTTGAACTTACAAAGTTCAACTTTGGTAGAACTTGAAGGCAATATCAGACATGAGTATTTACAAACTGTGTTTGATATTGCGTTCAGATGGGATGAAGTCACCCCAGGAAAAGCCAAATTTTGAAGATGCACACAAATTTACAAATGTCAACATGTGCTACCTGCCATCACGGGGGATCAAGGGACGTGTTTTGGGGGTGCAACCCCTTCCTCACAGCTACTTTATTATTGAGGAAGGGGTTGCACCCCCAAAACGCGTCCATTGATCTCCCGCAATGGCAGATAGCACATGTTGACACACTGTGTGCCTCTTCAAAATTTGGCTTTTCTCCAATTTGTCAAAAAATGTCAAAAATTTGTAGCACACAAAAAAACAAAGGGATTTGGAGGGGTTTTAACCACTTCAATGCCAGGCACTTAGACACCTTCCCGCCCAGGCCAATTTTCAGCTTTCAGCGCTGTCACAATTTGAAGGACAATTGCGCAGTCGTGCTACACTGAACTCAAACAATTTTTTTATCATCTTGTTCCCACAAATAGAGCTTTCTTTTGGTGGTATTTGATCACCTCTGCGTTTTTTATTTTTTGCGCAACAAATAAAAAAAGACCGAAAATGTAAAAAAAAAAAAAGTTTTTCTTTGTTTCTGTTAAAATTTTTTGTAAATAAGTGTTTTCTTCTTCAATGATGGGCACTGATATGGCTGTGCTGATGGGCACTGATACGGCGACACTGATGGGCACTAATGAGGTGGCACTGACGGGCACTGATAGGCGGCACAGATGGGCACTGATAGGTGGCACTGGTATGCGGCACTGATGGGCACTCATAGGTGGCACTGATGGGCACTCATAGGCAGCACTGATGGGCACTCGTAGGTGGCATTGATGGGTACTTATGGGTGGCACTGATGGGTACTTATGGGTGGCACTGATAGGTGGCACGGATGGACGCTGATAGGCACTGATAGGTGGGAACTGATGGGCATGGATGGGCACTGATAGGTGGCACCGATGGACACTGATGAGTGGCACTGATGACACTGATTGGTGGCACTGATGCTCCTAAGGTTGGCATTGCAGAGCATCTAGGCAATATTATGGTGCCAATCAGTGCCCATTTGTGGGCACTGATTGGCACAGATTGGGCACTGACTGGGCACATTGGACACATGTGGATGGCCATGGGGTACATACCTGGCCATCCATATGTTGCCCTTTCCCTGGTGGTCCTAGTGGCGATCCCTGATGGTCCAGTGTGGTCATCTGAGGGGGGGCTGCGCTGATAAACAATCAGCGCAGACCCCCCCTGTCAGGAGAGCCGCCGATCGGCTCTCCTCTACTCGTGTCTGTCAGATGCGAGTGAGGAAAAGCTGATCAACGGCTCTTTCTATTGACATCATGATCAGCCGTGATTGGACACGGCTGATCACGTGGTAAAGAGCCTCCACCATGGGCTCTTTACCAAGATCGGTGGAGCGGTGTGTCAGACTGACACACCGCTCCACCGATTGCTGTGATGCGCGCCCCAGCGTGCGGCGGCATGTTATCCTGCTGGACGTCATATGACGCCCAATCAGGATAACGTCAATCTGCTATAGGCCGGGCGGGAAGTGGTTAAACTCTCCCTAAAACATCAATGATGTTCTTCATTTTTTGAAGAACATCATTGATGTTTTTCTTGATGTTTTCCAAGTCCCTATTACACCCCATGATCTCCCCAATCAGGATCTGTGCACTTTCCGAGGTGAAAGGATCTGGCTCCACAACATCATGATCACCTAAAAAAATAGAAACCAAACAACACCATGTATTATAAATATGCCGGCATCCATCCCTTACCTGAGCCTGTGGTCGCAGACACTCACCTGTTGTGGTGCCAATTTCCACTACGTCTTCCTCCTCCTGCTCTGCATTGCTTGGGTGGATTTCCCCTTCTTCCAGAGGTGGGGGGTCTCTGGTCTCCTCGGATGAGGGGTGTCCTCCGAGTCTTTTCTCCCCTATGTAAAAAAAAATTGGTATACTTAGCACACAGATATTTGATGTCAGAACTATAAATATGAAACATTGCTTGGAAGTGGGGTACAATTGTCTAGTTTGGCAGAGTTCCAAGATGTAGAATTTTTAGTGTCCTTTGTCAAGCTTCAATACTTTACCTGTTTTGTACAAGCTTCACAGATGGAGACACCCCTATAGTATACACTGGAGCACCTGTGTGGGCCCCCTGATAAAAGGGGTGTTCTTGTGTTCCACACTAGTGCTACAGCGTCCAGATGTGAAAACTGCTGCTGAGTGTCCTCTCCTTACACAGAATCTAGTTTGCATTTAATTCTAGTAACAAACACATCTACACAACCAAATTAGTTTCAGACAAGTAGGCCCTAAAAAATGTTAGCAAATGCATATGGCCAAAACAATGGTGTTTTCTAGGCCGAACGAACAATGTTTTATATGAACGAATAATGTACCCATGAACATGAAAGTTGCCTTTTGAAACTGGATAACAGTTAAAAGCACATGGAGCAGCATGAACGTAATAAACATAAAGAATAAGAACACAGGACAACTACTTACTTTTTTGCAGCACTCTCCGGATCTTTCGGTACTGCTCATACTCTATTAATTTCAGGTTCGACCACCGCTTCCTGAGCTGATCTTTCGATCGTCGTACCCCGAAATTCCGGTGCAGACTCTTGACCACTTTCGCCATGATCTTGGCCTTTCTGACATTGGGGTTGGGGTAAGGTTCATACTTCCCGTCATAGTCGGCCTTCTTCAGGATGTCGACCATCTCCAACATCTCCCCAAAGGACATATTCGATGCCTTAAATCTTCTCCTTCTGGATCCAGACGTTTCAGGCTCCGGGCTTTCCTCCTCCTTCTCCTCGTTGCTGTAATTAGCACGCACCTGCTGTGTCTCCGCCATGTGCTCTTCACCCACTGTGCCGAACGAAAAGGGGCGGATAATAGACTAGAAACAACGTCAGGGGCAGGCGGAGTTTCACGCATGCGCAGTGTGTATAAAGCGTAACACGCGCAGGAAGGAGTATCGGAGGCGCCGATCATGATAACGAAGTTAAGATCTAAACTTGGGCCTATACTGCTTCTAGATTGAGGCCTATATTGTAACAAGATTAGGAGAGTTTTGCCTGACATTAGGGTTTGTCTCGTGTTGTGTCTTGCAGATAAAATGGATGGCTTCAATGACCACAACTTCCTCCCCATGTTCATAGGCAAATACAGGGAGCTGCCCTGTCTGTGGCAGGTGAAACATCCACATTATAATCATAAACAAAAGAGGCAGGCAGTGCTGGAGAAACTGCTGGAGTTGGTGACGCCAGTGGTCCCCACAGCAACCATCCTCTATTTAAAAGCCAAAATTGGTGGCCTGAGGAGCACTTATCTAAGGGAGCACAAAAAGGTCACAGATTCCCAGAGATCCAGAGCTGCAGCAGATGACATTTATGTCCCCAGGCTGTGGTACTATGAGAGACTGCAATTTCTGTTAGACCAGACTGGAGTCAGGGAATCCCTCTCCACTCTTCCTTCCACTCTTCCTTCCACCCCAGCTGAGGCTTCCGATGTCCAACCTGGGACTTCCAGCCAGGAAGAAGTGCAGGAGCCCAGATGGAGTCAGGTATAGCATTGTTCTCCAGATTTCTGGTCAATAAATAAATGATGTTTACTAGATGTTATTATTGATCACTAATTGCTCATATAAGAAAGTGTTTTACATATCAATAAACAGTAGTTTTGAAAAATAATTGGGACAAGACTGAAAAATGCTGGGCTCAGAAGGATAGTCTTTAATATTTGTTAACATTCAATTTGCAACAATCATGAGGTGAAAATTGTGTGTGATTGATGAATAAAAAACTAAAACGATGTCCCTTTTTCATACACAGGAAGACCTCAGCCAGGAGGAGGAGGCTGTGGAATGTGGCAGCCAGGAGGAGGCGGGGCTAAGTGGCAGCCAGGAGAAGCCTGGGCCCAGTCGGAGCCTGACCGAATCGCAGGTTCCTCCCCTCCACCTTCCATACAAAAGACAGAGGAAGGGGAGTCATGTTCAGGATTCAGCGCTCAGGCTCATTCAGGAGGCTTCTGCATCCCTCAGAGCCACCCCCACTCCTGAAGAGGCATTTGCCTGCATGGTTGCCACCAAACTGCAGGGCATGCAGGAGGGTCAACGCAAGCTATGTGAGGACCTTCTGTATAAAGTCCTAACTAAGGGGGTGAGTGGCGAAATCACACCCAATACCCACCTGAGTGAGTTGGCCCATCCCCCTCCTCCTCCTCCTCCTGTTGCCACATCTCCAACAGCCACAGCGTGGAAGGAAGCGTGGAAGGAAGACCAGAGAGTGATGACCTGGGTTCAGTCTGGTCTGGCCAAAGATACAGTCTCTTCTATGACCACAGCCTGGGGACACAGATGTCATCTGCTGCTTTCCGGATCTCTGGGACTGCTGGACCAGACTGCACTCCCTTAGATATGGACTCCTCAGGCCACCAATTTTGCTGGAAAATAATTGATGTCTGCCCTGGGGGTCAAAGGCTTTGCCAATTTATGATGTTTCTCCAGCATTGCCTCCCTCTTTGTTTGGTTGTGAACCCTTAATAAATTAATTTTTTGTTTCAATTATACTTGCCTATGTGTGTTTTCCTTCAAAAAGGACAGTTTGTTTGGGAGGAGGCAGGTACATTTTGAATATATAATGTGAAATTATACCAACACCAAACAACCTCCTTGAGATTAAATAATACAAGATAATGGTGTTGTGGTAACTTGACACACAAAACACACACAAAAATATTCTGGAGTAAAACCCAAAAAAGCACAAAATAAAAACAGCCTTGAAAAAAATACAAAACAAAAATAAAACAACAAAATAGAAATTTGGTCAGATGTGACAAATCAAAATATATTGAGGGAATCCCTATAAATAATAAAGAAATACGTTTGTGAGAAGTCTGTGTGAATATGAGCAGCAAAACTACTTCATTCTTCTCACATTATAAAGATGAACAGAGTGCGCTGTATTAAACTGTTTAAAACATTGCAGCGTGACGAAAGTGCTGTATCCATTCCGAACGCTAATTTTACCAGACTGAGCTGTTCTGTCTCAGAATTTCTTCTGAGCATGCATGGCACTTTGTACGTCGGAACTGGCCAGCCACGTTCGGAATTGACGCAATCGGATTTTGTTGTCGGAAAATTTTATAGCCTGCTCTCAAACTTTGTGTGTCGGAAAATCTGATGGAAAAAGTCAGATGGAGCCCACACACGGTCGTAATGTCCGACAAAACGCTCCAATCGCACATTTTCCGTTGGAAAATCCGACCGTGTGTTCGGGGCATTACTGTTATACTGTAATGTTACTTTGTTTTATTGTTACCCATCATTTGCTTAGCAGGTATGCCATTCAGTTGCAGCGTGGATTTATTTATCTTTTTTTTTCCATTTATCATTTTTTATTGATTTTACAAAGGAAATACAGAGTACAATTTCGAGATTGTACGTCGTGCAACGACGTTTGATTAAACATATGTGATATAAACATATAAACATAAGTCTACAAACAGTGTTTAAATGTAACCAGTAGTAAACATGTATTGGTGAGAGTGTTATTGAGTACATTTAGGCCATTCCGCTGGAGGGGCACCCCATGTGGGATCTTTAGTGCCCCTGAAGCGGAGAGGCCTTTCCGCATATCCAAACATGTTCACCATATTTGTCTATTAAGAACTTTGTGATTTGAGTAGAAATGTCTCCCAGTAGAGTTGCACATATTGCTCGGTCAAGAAAGTGAGATCTAAGGTGTTGTGCTACTATGTGGGGTGTGCAGTTTTAGTCCAATCAGTCCATGGTTGCCAGTTTTTGTGTGCTCGTGCTGCATGGCCTGTGTATTCTGCAGTTGTTATCTCATAGCTGTAGTGCAGGGCTACGGTGTCTACAACTTGGGTTAATGTCGGGGGATTGTCAGACTTCCATTGTCTAGCAATATTGAGTCTGGCCGCCAGTAGAATATGTGTGATTATTAGTCTGGATGTAGGGTGTATTTCTTCTATATTTAAGTTTAAGATTGCAAGCGCCGGTTGTGGATGGATCCTGGTGCGGGTTACTTGTGATATTAGATGGAAAATATTTTCCCAGTATTTCTTAAGGGCAGAACATGCCCAGAATACATGAAACAGGTCACCTGAGGAGGATTTGCATCTCCAACAAGTGTTGGGAATTTGTGGGTTAAAGGATGTTATTTTAGCTGGTGTCATGTACCAGCGCAGGGATATCTTCTGGGTCAGTTCCCAGAGGGCCGCGCATTTGGATTTATTTATCTTGACAGCAACAGCGTTTGTTCCCACGATACATAAAGCCGTGACTCCAGTGCTGTAGGAGGTGATTTCACCACCACAGTTAAAAAAAAGATCATATATGCCGAAGCATGGGGGCAGCAGGGGCGGAGGAGCGATTTGCTCCTACCTTTTGGGGCAGATGCCCCCATGCTTCGGCATATGTATGCCCATCATTAGAAGTGGGTGGATGAAGGGAGGTATTCTAATGGTGGGAATACCCACCGATCAATCTCTTTTTTTCGTTCAGCCCACAGGCTTCATGAAAAAAAGTTTACAATATATGGCCAACAAGGACCAGCAACATACTGGTATGTTGCTGGACTTTGAGTGGTTATACCAGAATGATGCCTGCAGGTTTAGGTATCATCTTGGTATCATTCTTTTCAGCTAGCGGCAGCTGTCATGTAAAAGCAATCCTAGCAGCTAATTAGCCTCTAGACTGCTTTTACAAGCAGTGGGAGGGAATCCCCCCACCGTCTTCCATGTTTTTCTCTGGCTCTCCTATCCCAACAAGGAACCTGAGAAAGCAGCCGGTGATTCAGACAGCTGACCATAGAGCTGATCAGAGACCAGAATGGCTCCAAACATCTCTATGGCCTATGAAACCGGAAGCTACGAGCATTTCATGACTTGCCGGATGTAAACAGCGCCATTGGGAAATTGGGAAAGCATTTTATCACACCGATCTTGGTGTAGTCAGATGCTTTGAGGGCAGAAGAGAGATCTAGGGTCTAATAGACCCCAATTTTTTCAAAAAAAAGTACCTGTCACTACCTATTGCTATCATAGGGGATATTTACATTCCCTGAGATAACAATAAAAATAATTTAAAAAAATGAAAGGAACAGTTGAAAAATAAGATTAAAAAAAATAAATAAATAAATAAAAAAAGCACCCCTGTCCCTCCCTGCTCTCGCGCAAAGGCGAACGCAAGCATCGGTCTGGCGTCAAATGTAAACAGCAATTGCACCATGCATGTGAGGTATCACCGCGAAGGTCAGATCGAGGGCAGTAGACCTCCTCTGTAAATCTAAAGTGGTAACCTGTAAAGGCTTTTAAAGGCTCCTAAAAATGTATTTAGTTTGTCGCCACTGCACGTTTGTGTGCAATTTTAAAGCATGTCATGTTTGGAATCCATGTACTCGGCCTATGATCATCTTTTTTTATTTCATCAAACCTTTGGGCAATATAGTGTGTTTTAGTGCATTAAAATTTTAAAAAGTGTGTTTTTTCCCAAAAAAATGCGTTTGAAAAATCGCTGCGCAAATACTGTGTGAAAAAAAAAATGAAGCACCCACCATTTTAATCTGTAGGGCATTTGCTTTAAAAAAAAAAAAAAATGTTTGGGGGTTCAAACTAATTTTCTTGCAAAAAAAAAACTTTTTCATGTACTGTAAACAAAAAATGTCAGAAAGGGCTTTGTCTTCAAGAGGTTAGAAGAGTGGGTGATGTGTGACATAAGCTTCTAAATGTTGTGCATAAAATGCCAGCACAGTTCAAACCCCCCAAATTACCCCATTTTGGAAAGTAGACACCCCATGCTATTTGCTGAGAGGCATGTCGAGTCCATGGAATATTTTATATTGTGACACAAGTTGTGGGAAAAAGACAATTTTTTTTTGCACAAAGTTGTCACTAAATGATATATTGCTCAAACATGCCATGGGAATATGTGAAATTACACCCCAAAATACATTCTGTTGCTTCTCCTGAGTACGAGGATACCACATGTGTGAGACTTTTTGGGAGCCTAGCCACATACGGGACCCCAAAAACCAAGCACCGCCTTCAGGCTTTCTAAGGGCGTAAATTTTTGATTTCACTCTTCACTGCCTATCACAGTTTCGGAGGCCATGGAATGCCCAGGCGGCACACCCCCCCCCCCAAATGACCCCATTTTGGAAAGTAGACACCCCAAGATATTTGCTGAGAGGTATAGTGAGTATTTTGCAGACCTCACTTTATGTCACAAAGTTTTGAAATTTGAAAAAAGAAAAAAAAATACATTTTTCTTGTCTTTCTTAATTTTCAAAAACAAATGGGAGCTGCAAACCATGCCTCTCAGCAAATAGATTGCGGTGTCTATTTTCCAAAATGGGGTCATTTGGGGGGGTTTGTGCCAACTTGGCATTTTATGGCCTTCAAAACTGTGATAGGCAGTGAGGAGTGAAATCAAAAATTTACGCCCTTAGAAATCCTGAAGGTGGTACGCGGCTAGGCTCCCAAAAAGTCCCACACATGACATGTGTGAGCAATATATCATCTAGTGACAACTTTTAGTAATTTTTTTTGTCATTATTCAATCACTTGGGACAAAAAAATTTAATATTTAATGGGCTCAACATGCCTCTCAGCAATTTCCTTGGGGTGTCTACTTTCCAAAACGGGGTCATTTGGGGGGGGGGGTTTGTACTGCCCTGCCATTTTAGTACCTCAAGAAATGACATAGGCAGTCATAAACTAAAAATAAAAAACCCAAAGAAAGGGTTAAACGCTGCGCTAGAACAAAAAAAATGTTAAGTGAATAGTAAAAGCTGCCAGCACTAAAAAGTTCAATACTAAACTCCAAACCATCAAGTAAATAAAAATGAGTGCAGCGCTAAAACTGATTGAGTGAAAAACATATACTAAAAAACCGTGAAAAAATAATTAACCCACCACACATAGTATTGTTGAACCAATAAATCTCTATAGAGAATGGAGGCAAAAGTCTCTTCATGTATCAAATGTGAGAAAAAATCATATAACTTAAATTAAGTGATCCCCCAAAAAAGTTAAAAAATCAAATAAACAAAAACAGTCCATAAGTGAAGTAAGTGGATGATCAAAATTAAGTTCCAACGAAAATTGTGACACAGGTGATTCCAGTATCCACAGTGACTTGCACCCAAGTGAGGTATGAGGCTCCTTACCAGCTCAAGATGACCACCATAACAGTGGTCCCACCAGGCGTTTGGGTACTTAACAGGTCACCCACAAACCTATGCCGATCAATCCAGTGTGTAGAACTCAAAAGACAAAAATCAGAAAAAGAGCTCCCATAGCGTAAAATTGTAAAACTGTAACACTTTAATATGCCAAAAGATTGCACTTACAAGATACTTGCATCAAGAAAGCAGCGAAAAAATCAAACACTACGATCGCGGCGTCTCCACGAGTTTCCGCCTGCCTGCTGTGTATGTCCCATCAATCATGGAAAAGAGAACGTGATGACGTCAGCGTCACTGGCTCCTCCCTACGCGTTTCGTCACTAGGGGACGTCGACTGGGGATTGGCCAAGTGTAAGTGCAATCTTTTGGCATATTAAAGTGTTACAGTTTTACAATTTTACGCTATGGGAGCTCTTTTTCTGATTTTTGTCTTTTGAGTTCTACACACTGGATTGATCGGCATAGGTTTGTGGGTGACCTGTTAAGTACCCAAACGCCTGGTGGGACCACTGTTATGGTGGTCATCTTGAGCTGGTAAGGAGCCTCATACCTCACTTGGGTGCAAGTCACTGTGGATACTGGAATCACCTGTGTCACAATTTTCGTTGGAACTTAATTTTGATCATCCACTTACTTCACTTATGGACTGTTTTTGTTTATTTGATTTTTTAACTTTTTTGGGGGATCACTTAATTTAAGTTATATGATTTTTTCTCACATTTGATACATGAAGAGACTTTTGCCTCCATTCTCTATAGAGATTTATTGGTTCAACAATACTATGTGTGGTGGGTTAATTATTTTTTCACGGTTTTTTAGTATATGTTTTTCACTCAATCAGTTTTAGCGCTGCACTCATTTTTAGTCATAAACTAAAAGCTGTGTAAAATCCAGAAAATGTACCCAAGTTTGTAGGTGCTATAACTTTTGCGCAAACCAATATTATTGACACTTTTTTACCAAAGACATGTGGCCGAATACATTTTGGCCTAAATGTATGACTAAAATTGAGTTTATCGGATTTTTTTATAACAAAAAGTAGAAAATATAATTTTTTTTCAAAATTTTCTGTCTTTTCACATTTATAGAGCAATCAAATAAAAAACGCAGAGGTGATCAAATACCATCAAAAGAAAGCTCTATTTGTGGGAACAAAAGGACGCAAATTTAGTTTGCAATTAGCAGTTAAAGCGACGCAGTGCCAAATTGTAAAAAGTGCTCTGGTCAGGAAGGGGGTGAATCCTTCTGGGGCTGAAGTGGTTAAATGAGCAGTGATTTACTGATGCATAATAATATAATGATATAATAAACATAAACATGAAAAAATCCTTTAAATACAGTGCTTGGGGGTCCCCTTAGTCTGCCTGTAATGTGGCGCATCTGTACTGTGCATAAAACCTGCTGCAGCAAAAATGACATTTATAAAGACAATAAAATTACATTTTCCCTGCAAGTTTTCTTTATTTTATAAACAATGGCTGGTGAAGCCAGTCTGTATGATGAGGCCACAATTTAGTACACTCGGAACAAGATTAGAGATTTTTGGGATAAATTCTTGTATCTGTTTCCCAGACGTTAGATGAAGTAACAGGTGTGGAAAAATTAGGCTTTTTAGTGTTGGTGGTGCCTGCACACCGTAACCCTATAGAGGTTCCTCTTGATGAAAGCAAGAATTGGCCTTGCTGTCAAAAATTTAAAAGATATGCACCTGTCAAACAGGTGTGGAAAAATTGGTCCTTGGGTGTTAACTGCGTCCATGAAACCTATACCAAAACATGTCTTCATGATAAAATCAAGAGCCACAAAGCTAGGCAACCTAAACAGTCTTGCACAGATTCCACATCCCAAAAACACTTAATTGGCAACATCAGCTTCAGGAGCTTGATAGCTGCTGCTAATTCAGGAATGATTTATTTTGATTAATGTCAGCCCGCCACCGGAGTCTGTGGACAGGCACGCTCTTTTTTCTGTCACAAAACCTCCAGCAGCACTAAATGTAAGTTCAGAAAGCACGCTGGCAGCCCAACAGCTCAACTGCATACTGGGCAAGTGGTCTATTCTCATGACCCAGTAACCCAGTGGATCATCAACTGGAAAGCTCTCCATGTCTATTTTCACCGCTAGATAATCTCTCACCATATGATACAGACGCTGCTGATAAGATGTAAAAGTTGACAGCCCTGGGCACCGAAGACTAAAAAAACTTTGACATGCATCACTGAGGCAGCCCCTTCTCCACCACACCTCTCTTGACCAACAGAAGCCTAAAAAGGCATAATCTCCTCTTTAAGGTATCCTCTGCTCCCTCTGTGAGGATGGGAGGAGTTCTAAGACTTTCTCTTTGTAATAGTGGCCAAGGAGGGTTGCCAACCAATAATGATCCTTCTCCTTGAAGCCATAAATTCTCAGTTCCTTTCGCACACTTTAAAGAATGAGGGAGCCCATGCACTGCAAGTTTGTGGAGAGTCCTTGGGGGTCACTGAGGATTACAGTATCCGGAACTGCCTCTTCCCAGCCACGTACTACTCCCATCGGTTTTGGGGATGGAAAACCATCTCTCAGGGTTTGACGTATATCTTCCTCTGCTTCATGCCTCCAAAACTACCATAACCCTTCTCCTCCTCTTGTAAGTTCTGTGGCGTTGGAAGAATGTTGTCTGCATAAAGCAGGCCCTGAGATTAAAGTAAGTCCTTCTCTTTCTCCCACTGCTCTGCATGAGCGCCCTGTCCATAATGCCATGCAGAGTCTGTTCCAGCAGGAACACAACAGGGAGTGTGTCACTGATGCATACATTGTCACGGCTCACCACCCTTGTCGTCTCCTCAAATGGTGACAGTACAGTGCATGCATAATTTATCAGCAGCCATTTGCATAGGGAAAAAAAGCCAAGCCGACCTGAGCCTGTCGTTGTGCCATATTCACACAGGTACTCATTGACTGCCCTCTGCATGTCCACCTTTGCCTGTGGACACATACGCTGCTGGCTCCCTAACAGTATAATAGGAATGTCTGCCTCTCCTTGTTGGCCTTCCAGACCTGATGGGGGCTTATTACCAAAATATAATAGAGAAGTGGAATGTGTACTTAGATGCGCTCTAATCAATGGGAAGTGGTGTTTGGTGCACTCACTACTCAGACACATTCCACTGACACTACTATATACTGCAGTAAAACTGCACTAACGCACTTCAATATACTGCCGTAAAAGTGCACAATGCATTTAACCACCTCAATACATGGCACTTTAACCTCCGTCCTGCCCAGGCCATTTTTCAGTTCAATATACTACAGTAAACGTGCACTAAAGCATATCAATATACTGGAGTAAACATGCACTAAAGCACATCAATATGCTGCAGTAAGCATGCACTAATGCAGTTCAATATACTGCAGTAAACTTGCACTAACGCTCCTCAATTTACTATAGTAATGGTGCACTAACGCAGTTCCATGTACTGTAGTAATTGTACACTAACGTACATCCATATACTGCAGTAAATGTGCACTAACGCACCTCAATATACTGCATTAAATGTGCACTAACGTACATCAATATACTACAGTAAACTGGCATTAACGCATCTCAATCTACTGCAGTAAACTTGCACTAACAGACCTTGATTTACTGCAATAAATATGCACTAATAAAGTTCAATATACTGCAGTAAACGTGCACTAACGCACGTCAATATACTGCAGTAAACATGCACTAGCACACCTCAATATATTGCAGTAAACGTGCACTAAGGCAGTTCAATTTACTGCAGCAAACATGCACTAATGCAGTTCAATATACTGCAGTAAACCTGCACTAATGCTAGAAGATACTAAATGGAATAAAATCTTAGCAACAAAGAACACAGAGAAAAAATGTGTATGCTTTAGGAGCATATTAAATAAGGGTATTAGTCAGTGCATGCCAATGGGAAATACATTTAGAAGAGCTAATAAAAGTCCTGGGTGGCTTAACTCCAACATAAAAATGCATATAAAAGCAAAGGAGAAGGCCTTCAAAAAACACAAGGCTGAGGGATCATCATCTGCATATTCATTCTTTACCAAGAATGCAACAAGAAATGTAAGGGTGAAAGCAGGGCAGCTAAGATAGAACACAAAAGGCACATAGCAGAGGAGAGTAAAAAAAAATTCCAAGAAATTCTTTAAGTATATAAAAATTAAGAAAGGGAGGTCAGATCATATTGGTCCCATAAAGAATGATGAAGGGAATCTGGGTACTAAGGATGGGGAGATGGCAGCGAAGGTATTGAATTTATTCTTCTCCTCAGTCTTCACAAGGGAAATGGGGGGCTTCAGTAACCAAAACTGCAATGTTTATCTTCATGACAGGTCACAGGAAGCACCCTCGTGGCTAACAGAGGATATTATTAGAAATAGACTTCAAAAACGTAACAATAATAAGTCACCAGAATCAGATGACTTGCACCCGAGGGTGCTTAAGGAACTCAGTCAAGTAATTGCCAGACCATGGTTCCTAATTTTCACGAACAGTCTACTGACTGGAATGGTACCAGCAGATTGAAGAAAAGCCAAAGTAGCACCAATATTTATAAAAGAGCCAAGATACATCCCTGGGAATTACAGACCAGTTAGCCTAATATCAATAGTATGCAAGCTCTTGGAGGGGATGATAAGGGACTATATACAAGATTTTAGTAATGAAAATGGTATCATTAGCAGTAATCAGCATGGATTCATGAAGAATTATTCTTGCCAAACCAATCTATTAACCCTCTATGAAGAGGTGAGCTGCCATTTAGATAAATTAAGGCCCATAGACGTGGTGTATCAGGAGTTTGCAAAGGCATTTGATACAGTTCCCCATAACAGTTTACTGTACAAACTAAGGTCTGTCGGCATGGACCAAAGGGTGAGTACATGGATTAAAAACTGGCTACAGGGGCGAGTTCAGAGGGTAGTGATAAACGGGGAGTACTTGGAATGGTCTGGTGTGGAAAGCGGGGTCCCCCAGGGTTCTGTCCTGGGACCAATCCTATTTAATTTATTCATAAACGACCTGGAGGATGGGATAAACAGCTCAATCTCAGTATTTGCAGACAATACTAAGCTATAAAGAGGGCAGTAATTTCTCCTCAGGATGTGGAAACCTTGCAAGAAGATCTGAACAAATTAATGTGGTGGGCAATTACATGGCAAATGAGGTTTAATGTAGAAAAATGTAAAATAATGCATTTGGGTGGTAAAAATATGAATGCAACCTACTCACTAGGGGGAGAACCTCTGGAGGAATCTAGGATGGAAAAGTACCTGGGGGTCCTATGAGATGACAAGCTCAGCAATGACATGCAATGCAAAGCTGCTGCAAGCAAAGCCAACAGAATATTAGCATGCATTAAAAAGGGGATTAACTCCAGTGATAAAACGATACTTCTCCCACTCTACAAGACTCTGGTCCGGCTGCACCTGGAGTATGCTGTCCAGCTCTGGGCACCGGTCCTTAGGAAGGATTTGCTGAAACTGGAGGGAATCCAGAGAAGGGCAACAAAGCTAATAAAGGGACTGGAGGACCTTAGTTATGAGGAAAGGTTACGAGCACTGAACTTATACTCTCTGGAGAAGAGACGCTTGAGGGGGGATATGATTTCAGTGTACAATTACCTTTCTGGTGACTCCACAATAGGGATAACACTTTTAAAAAGACACATGGCCATTCACTAAAATTAGAAGAGAAGTGGTTTAACCTTAAACTGTGTAGAGGGTTCTTTACTGTAAGAGTGGTAAGGATGTGGTTTCAGCGGGGAGCATCGATAATTTTAAAAAACTATTAGATAGGCACCTGAACGACCACAACATCCAGGCATATACAATGTAATTCTCATTTTTTTTGTAACCAAAGTTTTATTGAATTTTTCACATAGACAACATAATGCCCTGAAAGGGGCATGAGAACAATAAAGTATAACATAAGTAGTTCACAAGTCACAATCATGACAACATATAATATCAAGCTAGGGGTAGTTGAAGCAGACTAGCATAGAAAGGTACAGAGAGTACAGTTAGTAGAATTAGGGATGTCGGTAGGTGAAAAGTGGTGCCCTAAGGGTAGTCCATCGTGACATCATCCAAGGTAAGAGAAGAGTGGAGGGACACTGTGGGACCCAATATGGTTGGTAATTTATATGCCAACAATGTGGGTTAGGAAAGTAGCGGAAACATCTATGCAATGTCAGGAGGCCATACCCAGGGGGGCACCTTATTGGCAAGAGGCATGCACAATAATATGACAGAAATCAAATATTTAGACTCAGTGTAAGACTGTGTAGCATCTGGTTCAGTTCCAGATTGGGAGGGTCATGACTACAAGTATGATGAGGTCATTTCATGGTAGAGAGTTACTTCTTCGATCTTGAAGCTAAAGTTCCCATTGGGTGAAGAATTTGGTGGTCAATATATGTGCTTTTCTCGAACATATATTCCATGTGGCATTGGCCGTTGAGCAGAAAAATTACTAATTGGATGGTGGGTGGGTTAGGATTTTTCCAATTGCGGGCAATTGAGGGCCTTGCCGCTATCAAGATATGGGTAAGTTTTGACCGTAGTGTGGTTGGCCATTTGGTTAACCTTATCCCTAGCATGGCCAATTGTGGAGTTAGATGAGCCTTAACGCCCATGACTGAGCATATGAGACTGGTCATGTCTTTCCAGAATCGTTGAAGAGCAAAACAAGTCCACCATATGTGGACCAGGGATCCATCTGTTTTGCAGTTCCTACAACATGTAGGGGATGTTGAGGGGAAAATGGCCGCCAGTTTGGTTGGAGTATAGTACCAGCGGTGATAGAACTTCATAACTGTTTCCCAGTGGGAGACATTCCTGGAATGGGCACGGGTGCTGTTGAGAGAATTGTACCACATCTCTTCTCGTGTGGAAAAATGTAGTACTTGTTCCCAGTGTTGCATAGCTGTGGATTTACCCTCAGAGCGAGGAGTGGTAAGCAGTAAGGATGAGCTTTGAGTTTGACTCAAACTCATGTTCGACTCGAACATCGGTTGTTCGCTGAACAGCGAACAATTTTGGCAAATTTGAAAGCCGCGGAACACCCTTTAAAAGTCAATAGGAGAAATCAAAAGTGCTCATTTTAAAGGCTTAAATGCATGGTATTGTCATAAAAAGTGTTTGGGAACCCGGGTCCTGCCCCAGGGGACATGTATCAATGCAAAAAAGTTTTAAAAATGGCCGTTTTTTCGGGAGCAGTGCTTTTAATAATGCTTAAAGTGAAACAATAAAAGTGTAATATTCCTTTAAATTTCGTACCTGGGGGGTGTCTATAGTATGCCTGTAATGGTTCCCGTTAGGGATGAGCCGAACACCCCCTGTTCGGTTCGCACCAGAACCTGCGAACAGGCTAAAAATTTGTTTGAACACGCGAACACCGTTAAAGTCTATGGGACATGAACATGAATAATCAAAAGTGCTAATTTTAAAGGTTTATATGCAAGTTATTGTCATAAAAAGTGTTTGGGGACCTGGGTCCTACCCCAGGGGACATGGATCAATGCAAAAAAAAGTTTTATAAACATCAGTTTTTTCGGGAGCAGTGATTTTAATAATGCTTAAAGTGAAACAATAAAAGTGTAATATTCCTTTAAATTTCCGACCTGGGGGGTGTCTATAGTATGCCGGTAAAGGGGCGCATAGAAGAAGAAGATGGAGGAAGAAACCGAAGGAAGACAGAAGATAGAAGATAGAAGAAAGAAGAAGCATTTAAATAAAGGAATTGTCAAAAACTGTCTCTTGTCATTTTTAACATTTTTGACAGATTTTTTTGTGAAATGGTAGGGGTACTTTTGTACCCCCTTATCATTTCACACAGGGGGGAGGGCCGGGATCTGGGGGTCCCCTTGTTAAAGGGGGCTTCCAGGTTCTGATAAGCCCCCCACCCACAGACCCCCACAACCACCGGGCAAGGGTTGTGGGGATGAGGCCCTTGTCCTCCTTAAACATGGGGACAAGGTGTTTTGGGGGGCTACCCCAAAGCATCCTCCCAATGTTGAGGGCATGTGGCCTGGTACGGTTCAGGAGGGGGGGCGCTCTCTCATCCCCCCTCTTTTCCTGCGGCCTGCCAGTTTGCGTGCTCGGATAAGGGTCTGGTATGGATTTTTTGGGGGACCCCACGCCATTTAAAAAAAGAAAATTGGCGCAGGGTTCTACTTAAAATCCATACCAGACCTGAAGGGCCTGGTATGGAATTTAGGGGGACCCCCCACGTCATTTTTTTTATTTTGGTTCGGGGTTCCCCTGTGGGCAAATCCCATGCAGTTTTTATCAATGAACTTTTATGTGTATTGTCGGACCAACAATTCATTAATAGCCGCGAGTAGATTTAATTTTTTTTATTTTTCCTTTGAAATGTCATTTTGCTGTCAGACTGTTCTATACATGGTAAACATGTGCCCCTTTACAGGCATACTATAGACACCCCCCAAGTATGAAATTTAAAGGAATATTACACTTTTATTGTTTCACTTTAAGCATTATTAAAATCACTGCTCCGGAAAAAACGGACGTTTTTAAACCTTTTTTTTGCATTGATACATGTTCCCTGGGCAGGACCCAGGTCCCCAAACACTTTTTATGACAATAACTTGCATATAAGCATTTAAAATTAGCACTTTTGATTATTCATGTTCGAGTCCCATAGACTTTAACGGTGTTCGAACAAATGTTTCGCCTGTTCGCATGTTCTGGTGTGAACCGAACAGGGGGGTGTTCGGCTCATCCCTGGTAAGCAGCAAGTACATAAAGGACAGACCTTTGGTATAGGGTTGTCGTGTGGCATAATATTGCAATAGTTTGTTGGTAGCTTGGTTGGGGGACCACTGAAGCGATGACAGCAGGGGCATAACTACCACCATAGCGACCCATGCGATAAGAGCACCGCCGCCACAGTCTCCCAGCCAGGGGAAGAGAGAGGAAAGGAAGAGGCGAGCTGACCGTATCAGCAGAGAGCTGAATTGCCCGATGTAAGAGCTTTCATTAGAACTTCCAGTGTTCCCGGGGCTCACATTACATAGCTCCACTTTTTGGCCCGGTGCCTTTGATAGACAGAACGCCGATCCAATGTGGGACATGTGACGTCATCAAAGGCGTCGGGCCAAGAGGTGGGGCTATTTGACGATGAGCTCCGGGAAGACAGGAAATTCAAATGAAAGCTATTACAGCGGGCAATCCCGCTCTCTGCTGATCCGTGTGGCTTGCTTATTCCTCTGCATAGGTGGTGCTGTATGGGGCACAGGCAGACCAGGCTGTATTGGGCACAGGTCACGCTGTATGGGGCACAGGTCACGCTGTATTGGGCACAGGTCACGCTGCATTGGGCACAGGTCACGCTGCATTGACACTAGGGCAGCTGTGGGGGGGGGGCTGTTTGCAAGGGGCCCCATACAACATTTTGCTATAGGGCCCTGCTATTTCTAGTTACGCCCCTGCCCTGTGCTATACCATCATCCCTGTCCGTGGATGCTGCTGAAAGGTAATGACTCGGTATTGCAGGGGCAGACTGAAGTGGGTAAGGAAGAGGAGGATGAGTGACAGATTTGTGCCCCTTTTGTGTGGCTTTTAGGTGCTCTTGCCAATGGGCTGAGTGGTTGGATGTTAAATGCCTTGTTGGGCATGAGGTATCCAAATGGTTGGTGTTTTTGCCACGTTTGATGTGCCTGTGACACAGTTTGCAGATAGCAACAGTGTGATCTGCTGCAGATGTGCTGAAAAAGGCCCAGACAGCTGAGCTGTGGGGAGTGGGTCAGGAGATAACAGCTGCAGAATGTGATAGAATAGGGTGGCTGCTCTCTACTCTTTCTTGATGCCGACCTCCTTGGAGTTGTGCCGCCTCACCTTCAGTTTCTTCCTCTGCTCTATCTGGCACCCAAGTCGCATCAGTGACCTCATCATCATCATCATCATCTCCATCTTCTCCATCTTCATCATTACCACTGGAGACAACTTGGCAATATGCTGTGGCTTGGGGAACATGAATGCCAATTTGTCTACCGGTGTTCCTCCCTCTCTCTAGGCTCATATTCCTGTCATCCTCAACCTCAGAACCAGCATCTGAATCCAGTAATGGCTGGGCATCTTCAAGGAGCAAGTGGCTGATGCTGTGGTCAAATAACTTAGCTGACTCCTCAATGGCTGATGTTAGGGCTATGGCAGGAATATATGTGGACAAGGAGGTAGGTTTATCCACTCTGGCAACTGCATGGGACTGCACACTTGTCCCTGCTTGTGTGGCAGAGGATGAGGAGGATGAGGAAGGTTTAGTAAGCCAGTCCATCACTTCCTCTGCATGCTGTGGCTGGATATCATGGGCAAACTCACTAAACAGAGGTGCCCTGATGCCCTGCCTGAGGACTGACCACTACGTCCACCTTTGCCTGAAGACACATTTGTTGCTGGCCCCCTTTCAGTGCCAAGGGAATGTCTGCCTTTCCTTATTGTTCTCCCAGACATTATTGGGAGGGAGGGGGCGTTGCTTATAAGCAAAGGTAAATGAGAAGTTGAAATCTGTACATAGATGCACTTTAACCAATGTAAAGAGGTGTTTGATGCCCTTTAATTTGAGTACTCACACTACACAGACACACTCCACGTATACAATATAATATACTGCAATATAATGCACCAAACATACAGTGATGCACAGAACTGTATGTCGTTAGACTGGCAGTAACGCACAAAGAAGTATATGGCATTAAACTGGCAGTAACGCACAAAACTATATGGCGTTAAACTTGTAGTAATGCACACAGAACTATATGGTGTTAAACTGGCAGTAACACACGCAAAACAATATGGCGTTAAACTGGCAGTAACGCACGCAAAGTGATATGGCATTAAACAAGCAGTAACACACGCAAAACTATATGATGTTAAACAGGCAGTAACTCACGCAAAATGATATGGCATTAAACTGGCAGTAACTCACGCAAAACTATATGGCGTTAAACAGGCAGTAACGCACGGAAAACGATATGGCATTAAACTGGAAGTAACGCACGCAAAACTATATGGCGTTAAACTGGCAGTAATGCACGCAATACAATATGGCATTAAACTGGCAGTAATGCAATCAAATAGACGGTGTTCAACCATCACTACACTGAAGCTATCTGAACTGTCCCTACTCTAGCTATATACTAATGTCAGGATTACTGACACGGTCTCACTACACTACACTGAAATTATCTGAGCTGTCCCTACTCTAGCTGAACACTATGAAAAGCTGAATGATGGTCCTCCTCACTACACTCACACTATCCCTAGACTGACACTGACACAATATTCTACACTGACAATTGAAGCAAAATAGCACAGTATAGCACACTAACTAATAGCACTGAACAGAGCCCTGTTCTATCTCTCTTCACACCAAAATCACACTGAATATGTCTGCCATTGATAGAATACTTTTATACTATGGGGCGGGAATGAGCCATGATTGGATAAAGTCATGATGACAGTGTCCAATCATGAATCTGACAGTGCTCTGTGCCCTGGTTGGCTGAAGCTTTCACTGCTTCAGCCAATCAGGGCTTGCAATGCACTGTTCAACGCCACAATGCATTGTGGTCAGTTTGGGGGCTGAACAAATGGTCGAATGGCCCATTTGTTCGGCTGTTCTCCAATCATTCAAACAACGAATGTTCGGCCTGAACTTATGCTCGGCTGAACCGTTCGCCCATCCCTAGTAGGGACCCTTACACAGCTGTAGCATCTCCCACATCCATGGAATCCCTTAAGGTTCCAAAAAATTTTGGGCCTGAGAGGAGGTGGTTCTACGACATTATGCACCAATCTCGCAGGTTGGGTGCCCTTTTGTAAACAATCTTCGGTTTTTCTGATAGACAGCCTTTAAAGTGGATATCTTGTTTTAAAACTTTCCAATACCTCTGGATGATCGTTTGCACTTCTTTATTCTGTAGAATATAATCTAATACAATACATGTACCCATATCATTATTGGTTCCCTCTATTTTGCTGTTTTCTTTCAGTAGATCTTCCCTATTCAGATTCCTCATCTGTGTTCTTTCTTTTTCCAAAAACTCGTCATGATATCCCTTGTCTCTAAACATCTTGCTGAACATGTTAGATTGTGCCTCAAAGTTGGTATCCAGTGTACAGTTTTTTCTCATTCTAATAAACTGGCCACAAGGAATATTGTCTAGCTTTGATTTAAAATGGCAACTCATAGTAGGAATGTAGGAATTACGATCTGTTGTTTTAAAAAAAGTCTTAGTTTTGATGCCTTGTTGATTATTACGGATCTCCAAGTCCAAAAGGTGTATAATTTCTCTACTAATATTCCAAGTTAAAACAATATTTCGATCATTATTATTCATAGACTCAAGTAGATTTTCCAAGTTCTCCATGCTGCCATTCTAAACAATTAACAGGTCATCTTATGAATCATCTGTATAACATGATGCCTGTACCTCTGTTATATAGGACACCCTCAGATTCCCACTTGGCCAAGTATAGATTTGCCACACTTGGGGCAAATTTTGCGCCCATAGAGACGCCTTTGATCTTCAGATAGAAATTATTCTCATACCAAAAGAAATTATGTTGTAGGCAAAACTCTAGGCATTTTAAAATAAATTTATGTTGTCTCTTCCTCATTCCATTATCATTGTTCTTCAGCGCTCACTTCACTGCCTCCATAGTACCCTCGTGATCAATATTAGTATAGAGGGATGCTACGTCACCTGTGGCCATAATCATATCATCATTAGTTGTACACTCCTGAAGTACTTGCAAGGTATGCTTAGTATCCTTCGGTATGCAAGGTAATTGTAAGGTATGTTTAGTATCCTTCAGCCTGCGTGTTCCTTACTAAAGGCTGTATTTCCCATTCTTCCCGAGATACTGCGTGGGATGCCCAGGATCCTGTCACCATTATAGAACCCAGAGGTGGTTCACAAGCGTGTATTGACTGAGCGTAATTGCTAAGTCACACACTCCCAGGTGAGCATTCAATACCTAGGGGGTCACTGGAATAAGAGCACAAATGCATGATCTGCAACACCTGTCAATCATGTCTAGATGCATGGATTTATAAGCATGTCAGCAGTGCTATTACTGGATATTTATAAAAAATTACTGTCACAGCATTGTTTATAAAAAGACTTGTTTTTTGCACAATAGCACTTTTTGCTATTTAAAGTGGGCTAGTGTTGTTCCCTATATACCACTAGACACTTATATCTGTGTTACAAAGCACTTGGATGCACATGAGCACTTTATTTTTAATGTTTTAATAGACATATTTATTGTTTTATTTTTGTCATATCACATCTATGTCACATATGTCACTTACGTCACATTAACACTACATCTGTTTGTTTTAATTTTCAGCACGCATTTATTGTGTAATATTCTAAAGCTCAGCATATAATTTACTATTTTTGTCTATATGCATGAGCTTATGAGACGTGTGTAACGCTTGCAGCTGGTTAGTGATATCTATTAGGCTTTGGGTTGATTGAGGCTCGCAGGAATTTTATTACTTTCCTAATATGGATAACACTAGGAAGCTTCCTGATTCAATTGGCTCATTCCCAATGAACAATCAACCTGTGTTAGATACCTCTTTGAAAGACATGTTACTGTCAATCAGAGGTACCATTCACACTAATATCTTGCAGCTATTAAGACAAAGGAAGTTCAACTATAGGTTCCAATGTGAGAATAAAATGGATGAGTTTGCTCACACTATCAACAATTTATTTGATGTTCACAATGAAAATGTTGATGAACACGCCTGGATCAAAGCTAAACTTGCAGATTTGGAAGACAGGTCCAGGCGCACTAACTTGAAAATCAGATAAATTTTTGAATCAATACAGCAATCCTTGCTTCCTGATATTCCTGAATCTGAATTGATTATAGACAGATGTGCATACATTTATTTCATGTAAATGAGCAGCAACTAATAATTAAAACCCGCAATGCGGGCTCCCTGCCTTCTCTGTACATGAATCTACAATTCTTTGCAGACTTTTCATAATATATAATGCAACTTCGGAAGAAATGAAATACTATCACAAAAGCACTTAGGAACCACAAAATTAACTACAGATGGGGAAATCTGACCAAGCTTCTGATATATAAAGATGGTGACAAACATGAAATACATACTCTGGAGAAAGGCTTGTGGATCTTGAGTTCTGGGGACATAAAGGCTGATCCCTCCTCGCCTACTAAGAGAAATTGTGCTACAGCCCGCCTTACTCCTGAATGGCAACAAGTACCTTCATCAGCTTCAAATGCTACCTGGGCACCTTACAAAAAGAACGGAATATGAGAGGATTCCAAAAAAGGTTTTGTTCAGAAAGAAATCATAGGTAAGCGGGACCAACAATTTTTATTAATTGACCATACAAAAATTAGAAACAACATTTATTTTTTGTTTAATTTGTTTTTATTAAGAAAGAGAAGAAGCATAAATGTATATTGAAGCAGATAACAACCAGTACACATTACAGAATGGGTTTGAATATATGTGGCACATAAACTTGTAACAACGTGGTGTGTCAAAGAAGAACTTACTCAATCAAGATGCATTTTTTTAAGACAGTAGGACCAAACTGCACAGATGAGCAACACAGTTGAGATGCAAACATTTTCAATTACTCTGTAATTGATTCTTGTTATAGTATACTTCCTCAAGTATTATTGTTTAATTTAAGAGGAAGAGAGAATGAAAACGTGAAGAAAAGTAAAGAAAAAAGGGAGGGAGGTGAGGGGGGTGTATGTCTGCCTAGGTCCAAATTCCCTTACTCACTATTTTTATCTATTAACATGTTACATAGGTTGAGACATAATTTCCGCATATGCAGTAGTGTATTTGAAGGCAAACCAGTAGGACCACATTTTCTTTGCAAGATCTGATTTGTTTCTTAAGGAGAGGGTCATATCTTCCATGTAGTAAACATAATCTACTTTCAGCAACCATTTACGTAGTGTCGGAATGGTTGTTTTTTTTAAATGTAGAGGAATGAGTACCTGTGCGGCGTTAAGTAAGTGTGGTGTTATTCATTTTTTATAAGGTCCTATTGGTTTACCTGTACGGTGAAATAAGACAAACCACGGATTTTTAGGAATTTCCCAACCTTTAATTTCCTTAATCCAATATAAGATAGACAGCCAAAACGGGGGTATCAATGGACAGAACCACCAGAGGTGGGCATGTGTTGCCCTCTCACCACATCCCCTCCAACACAATGGAGATGTTTGTGGGAAGAACTTGTGTAGCACCACAGGCGTATAATACCACCTTGTCAATACCTTGTAGTTTACGTCTGCCATTCTAGAAGCCCCAGAGGACGTGTGTGCTAATGTAAGAATGGTGGACTGTTGGGTTGACGATAACTTTTTTTGTAAGTCTTGTTCCCAGTTGCAGATAAAAGTGGGAACGTTTGAATAGGTCAACGTAATCAGAGCATAGAAACAACATTTATATGTGGTGTAGCTTAGTAACCCTCCTCCAAAAGCATTTAGTTTAAAATTAAGACAACAAAGGGTCTTAAAGAGAGACACCGGTGTCTATCACAATCAGCCACACATGTCTAACACTCCATAAACGCAGCTTGACAAGGAATTGGGGACTCTGATCTGGGCATTAGATGGTTGGGGTTAATTGATTATCGTAACACACACTCCGAAGAGTGATTCAAGGTATAGCCTGAGAAAATCTTGCAGACACTACAAGATCAGCTGGCCACTTTGGAAAGAGAATTGTCCAATGGTCCTACTGCATCTTCACTCGAGCATAATTAGTTGGCTTAGGCTATCGTATACAGCAGAGTTCATCTATCAGCCATAGGGGTCAACAGAAGAGTGATGTGATGAATATGGAGCGTGGTGAGTTAGATAGGGAATGGCATATGTCAAGGAAACAAAAACGGGTGATAGTAGCAGTAAATTCACTTTATCCTCGTTCACACTGTGTGGAAACTAATGCAGCTCACCGTTTTGACGTCTTGACCCAGCAATCCTTTGTCCCTTTGTATAGACTTTACCAAAATGATCCTAGTACTTCAGAGAGAGACCATAAGCAGGTTATGAAGTGAGTAGTATATCTCTTCAAGAAATTCCGCTGGCTGATTAACCTTGATAGGTGTCTTTAGAAGTTTAGTTACATTCCATGCAGAGTCCATGTGTTTGGCCAATTCACGTCAGCCCAGTTAGATCAGCTGTTAGTTGTAGGCTGGGTATGTCAGCTAAGAAGAGCGGAGCTACAGGTGGATGGATGAAATTTTACCATGGAGCCATCATATAGGCAGATAGACTGGTGCTCATATTCCTGGAAACAAAAGTCTGTCTTGCTTACATGTTTCACTTGTACACCAAGCTTCCTCAGAGCATGCTAAACTTCTAAAGACACCTATCAAGGTTAATCAGCCAGCGAACTTTCTTGAAGAGATATACTACTCGATTTTTGGAATCCTCTCGTATTCTGTTCTTTTTGTATATGCTACTTTATTCAGAGGATTGCCATCCTGGAGGGAAATATTCTTTAATGACCTCAAGGGAGATGGCTACTGTTCACACTATCTAACGTTTATGGGTTATCTTCAGGTGTGTGTATGCTGTGATAGTTCCAGACACATCCCCGAGACCCAATCTACTGGGACCAACTTTGGATGGGCTAACGTGTCCCTCCCTTTTTCTTTCCCCAAAAAACCCCCCTTTTTTTCTTACCTGGGCACCTTCCTTGACCGAGTAGATCTAATCACAAGTTACTCACCTTATCTGCTTTATTAAAGCCTTTTGCTAGTTGACTTTACCCTTCTATCGTTCTGAGCAGTATAACACTGCCCAGGGATCATATAATACATTCTTTTAATTTAATGGTTGTTTTCGTGTTCACCTGTTTGCTCTTGTTTTCTTTTTCAAGTCAGAATCTCCAACACATTTTTGGAACCGTTACTTACCCTCATCACACGACAAAATGGGTGGACCTGCTCTGAACTGTCTCTTTGCCACCACCACCCTTCATTTGTGTTGTTGGCTACGTGTGAGTACCTCCACTACTGAAATGAGAACTTTAACCCTCATTACCATGTCTGTTAAATTTATAGCTTTAAATGCCAGAGGTCAAATTCATCCGGTTAAAAGCTCATCTCTCTGGAAGAAAGCCCTTAAATATAACTCTGATGTACTGTGTGTACAGGTAACACACACTCATTGACTGTCACTTCCTAAATGCTTACATACTAGCTACCTGAAAATATTCTCTGCTGCAATGCCAGCCAAAAAGAGAGGACTTGCCTTTCAGCTAATCAAAGCAGTTGTAGACCCAAAAGGTTGATTTATTATTTTGGTGTGCAATTTTAATTCTACCAAATACACCATAGTCAATTTATGTGCTCCCAATACTCATTAAATCAATTTTCTGAACAGGCTGATGCCTAAGGTTGAGAATATTAGGCACTTTAATACTCTGTGGAGACTTTAACATGCTCCTGGATCCCACGATTCTACTACAGTCATTTCTACACTCTCAAGATATCTATGATGCATGATATGATATCTATACATTGCGCTTTCTTTACATTCCTGAGAGAGACTTTACTTTTTTATCAACACCACAAAATTCCTACTCAAGGATCGATTTGTTCTTGGTAGACAAGTGTCTCTTTCAGAAAATACAGGACTCCTCTATTAACAAAATTGCGTTGCGTGGCCCGATCATGCATCAATATCTCTCACTGTTGCTGATTCTTTAGCACCACAATCTACTTTAGAGATGCAATCACTATTTGCTGTAATCCCAGGATACCAGAGAAATAATGGGGAGACATTTGTCAGAATTTGTTCAGTTGAATAATGGTTCTGTCTCTGATCCATTAGTACTATGGAATGAATGAATGAATGAATGAATGAATGAATGAATGAATGAATGAATGAATGAATGATTTGTAGAGCACTGCAAATGCAAACTGAATCGCCTCAAGGCGCTAGATGCGTTCTCTGTTGTCAGCTTCTTAGAAAAGGAAGGTCTTTCATTTTTTCCTGAAGGCCTGATGGTTTTCTTCAATGCGGATGTGGGTCGGAAGAGCGTTCCATAGTCGAGGTCCTTGGACTGCGAATCTTCGTTCTCTGCTTTGTAGCAGCATTTGGGAATGATGAGGATGTTTTGGTTAGCTGAACGAAGACTGCGATTAGGTGTGTAGTGTTTTATTTTCTCCCGGAGATATAGCGGAGCGTTTCCTTGTATGCATTTGTGGGTGAGGCAGAGGAATGTGCATAAGTCTTATATCTGTGGTATTTTTTATTAAACTTGGTTCCAGAGTTTAGAAAAGAAGGTAGCAGCACATAGATAGTCTCCTTTCAGAGATAAGACATCTTAAAATGCAAAATAAATACAAACCAGTCCTCATTTTAAGTTCCAAATTAACTAAATTGAGAGCTTAACTTCATACCCTTAAAAAAAACTGTTAAAAAAATTTGAAAAACATACTAGACACATAAAAATGTCATACTATGACACTAAAAATAGGGTAGGAAATTTATTAGCTAGACGTCTACAAGGTTATATGGGTAAAACCAGAATTCCATATCTATCTCACACCACTAATGTGCAAAAAGTGTATAATCCACAAACAATTGTGGATGTATTTAGTGGTTATTACCATTTTCTATAAAACCTGCAGAAGGACCCTTCAGTACCTCAACCCTCTGTATCGCCAAATTTAAATCTACCCTTCACCCTACCAGAAATCTATAACACTTTTGGATATTGGGTGTGGAGGGGATTATTTTAAAACCTTTAAGACTATTCTTGGTCTTCTTCTAGCAACTATGTATAACTCTGCTTCAGACTCCTCTTTCTTCGCCAGTAAATGCTTAAAGCCGGGTTCCCATTTAAAAAAAAATAAAAAAATAAAAGTCAGCAGCTACAAATACTGCAGCTGCTGACTTTTTTTTTATTTAAATAATTTTTATTGTTTTCATCAATTTAAAAACAGTCGGTTAAACAATACAACCAAATGAAAAATATCCGTTAACAGTTGTTATTGTTTCCTACATTACCTACTTTACCATCAAATCTCTAACCCCCCCCCCTCCCTCTACCCTTCCCCTTAAGGATATCAGTTTTCAGTGTACATGTTAATCCCTAGTTACATCCCTTGTTGGATATGCACATTTTCCCTTTTCGCTTCCCAGCTTTAAACTGTGGTTAGGTAAGGCCCCTGATACGACGCTCACAAGGGGCATTCCATCCTTTGCAGCCAGGGTTTCCACATCTTAACAAACTTGCTATAGTTGCCTCGTCTAGTGAAAGTTGCTTTTTCCTTCCATACTAGCGAATTTATGGTCATAACCCACTCTTCAGGAGTCGGGGGCTTTATTGATTGCCAGGATTGTGCAATTAATTTCCTTGCTTGATACAGGCACCTCGCAACTATTATAGTACCTGAAGTCCCTAAGTCTTCTTCAATGTGACCTAAAACACATACCCTAGGATCTAATTCTAATTTAACCCCAAACGTGTCATTAATAATTTTTAATATCTCTGTCCTATATCTGACCAGTTTTGGGCATCTCCACACCTTGTGTATAAGGTCCCCCGTCTCCTGGCATCTAGGGCACTCGTCGTCAGGTCTATGGCCGAACATATACAGTTCCTTTGGAGTGTAATATGCTCTATGTAACAAGAGCAAGTATGAAGCTTTTTGTGAGGGAGAAACCGACACCAGCGGGCCAAATTCTAGAATCCTCTTCCATTGCTCTACAGTTATTACACCTACATCTACTTCCCATCCTTCTTTATTCTTAGAGGACACTACCTAGGTATTAATTCTGCCCATTATTTGTGCGTATATCTTAGATATGAGACCTTTGGTGACATCTGCCCTAATTATTTTTTGGAGAAGAGGAATCTTATTCCATTCTAGTGGGTGATTACTGAACTGATTACCCTGAGCATGTCTGATCTGTAAATAACTATAGAATGTTTTATTTGATATCTCCTGTCTCAACTCTGAAAATGATTTTAAGATGACTCCCTCATACAGTTGGATCAGCCGACTTATTCCATGCCTTTCCCATTCCTTGTTCTTCCCTATAGTCAATAACTCATGCAGATGTTTATTATGCCAAATGGGAGAATATTCTGTAACTCCTCTGTACCCCATGATTCTCTTAACTGACTGCCAAACTTTAGTGACCATCTTAAGTGTTGGACTATCCCCTTGTAGCGAATCTGCCTCTAAAGCTTCCACTAATGATTTGTGTGGATTCCCCTGTAACATAATTTTGCCACTGGCATTCCCCCCTCCCGGGGAAGCACATCCCCCTATTTGCTGTAATTGAGCTGCCAAGTAGTAGCTATATGGGTGGGGGACAGCCATTCCCCCTTCATTAGTAGGTCGCTGCAGCATTTGCAAGCTAATCCTGGCCTGACCTTTCTTCCATATTAACTCCCTAAAAAGGGTCTGTATTTTTTGGAACCATTTCTCCCCGATCCCAACTGGGGAATTATGAAGTAAGTACAACAGCTGTGGCATCCAGATCATTTTAACCAGGTTGGCGCACCCTGCCACTGACAAAGGGAGTCTATTCCGGATATCACATTTCCTTTTAAATTTCAACAGAAGTGGAACTAAATTATCACTGATATACTGATTATGATCGTTTAACAGCACTATACCAAGATATTTCACTTTCTCTGTTACTTTTAACTGGGATATTCCCCTTGCGACAGAATTAATAAGTGGATCGACTGGTAGAAGCGATGACTTCTTCCAGTTAATAGCTAAGCCCGAAAACTTACCAAACTACTCCACTATATGCATTACTTTTTCTAGTGAGGACACCGTATCCCCCCAAAAAAATAAAACGTCATCTGCATATAGCGCTATCCTTTCTTCTCCACATTTCCTTTGAAATCCCTGTAATCCAGTTGATGATCTTACCACACCTGCTAATGGCTCCATCGCCAGGGTGAACAACAGGGGTGATAAAGGGCACCCCTGTCTCGTCCCTCTCTCAAGCGGAAACCTTTCTGAATACCACTTTTCAACCATCCTATGAATGTAGGGCCAAATCTGAACCTCTCCAGTACCCACCAGAGTTACCCCCACTCAAGGCTGTCAAAAGCCTTGGCTGTATCCAAGGACAAGAATGCCCTAGAGCCCATATTCTCTGTCGGGGTCTGGAGGTTCATATATACCCTTCTGATATTTATGCTGGTAGACCTGTTAGGGATAAACCCCGACTGATCCAGATGTATAAGTTTTGAAATGCATTTATTCAGCCTGGTTGCCAACACCCTTGCCACAATTTTAACGTCAGAGCACAATAGTGATATTGGTCTGTAGGAGGATGCTTCAAGTTTGTCTTTCCCTTCTTTCTGTATTACTAAAATGGTAGCTTCTGACATCGAAGAGGGCAGACTTCCCCTTTCAGTTGCCCAATTCCATGTTTTTAGAAGCTCTTGGAGTAACACCTCTCCGTAATATTTGTAAGTTTCCAATGGCAGCCCATCTGGACCCGGGGGTTTTTGATTGGACATACCAGCTACTGCTTGTTGTAATTCCTCCAAAGTTATTGGAGAATCCAGCCTGTTCCTATCGCTTTCCAAGAGAACAGGCAGTCCAACACCCCCCAGAAACCTATCCATTTCTCTCCGATCTGAACCCTGATGTGACTTATACAGATCCCTGTAAAACTCAGAGAATGTTTCCATAATCATGGCAGGTTTGGACGAGATTTCACCAGCTGGTGTCCTAATCGTAGAGATAGCTGAGGAGGGGGAATTGGTCTTAGCTAGAAGTGCCAGCATACGGCCCATTTTTTCCCCTTCTCTGAAAAAATTTTGTCTCTGAAAGAGTCTCTTATTTTCGGTTTTTCTGGTAATTGCCAATTTATACTCCTGCTGTTTCTTGAGCCATATCTCTTGCTTCTCTGGAGTTGGGTTTGTCACGTACTGTCTCTCAGACTCCATCACCTCTTTCCTAATATTCTCCTCCCATTCCCTTGATTTCTTCTTTATTTTTGCCACCTGTTGAATTAAAAGCCCCCTGAGGAATGCTTTTAGGATATCCCACACCACCCCCACCGGCGCTGTGCCTATGTTATGTTCTACGAACTCTTTTAATCTCAAGATTATTGCTTCAGGCTTCTCTCAATCCATAGTGGATCTATTGTCCATATTTACTAGGTGCCTCTATCATGTAGATTCACAGTTAGGACCAAGGGTGAATGGTCTGATAACCCCTCTTGGCCAGTACTCTATTTTTTTATTAGCCGTGGGGCTTCACTATTGCCTATGGCCATGTCTATGCAAGAAAGTGTAGAGTATGACCCCGAGAAACAAGAATATTGCCGATTATTTGGATTATCAGATCTCCAGAAGTCGCTCCATCCAATCTCGTCAAGAAATTGGCCCAGACATCCTTTTGATACCCTTTCTGTCCGAGCCCCTGGTGGGAACCTATCCAGATTATTATTAAGCACTGCATTAAAATTCCCCACCACTATTACTGGGGTATCTACCTTATCCTCCACAAACTCTAATAATCTGTACAGAATCTCCAGTTTAAAAGGCGGGAGGAATGTACACATTTGCTATCGTGTGTGGTTTATTTTCTATTAATGGCTTCCCGCCCGCCGTACGCCAAATGACGTCCTCGGCTTTGAGCGGGGATATCTGAGTGATTCCTGTAGCTACCGACATCATCCAGATATTGTCTTTTAAAGCCGGCGAATCTGGGCACCATAAGAATGATCATAGTGGCTGTTCCGCCACTTGATTGTTCTTACGGGAGGCGAGAGCACGGAGTCCGGTCGAAAAATCTTCTCGTCTGTATGCCAGTCCGACGGACAAAAACCGACGCTAGGGCAGCTATTTGTTACTGGCTATCAACTTCCTTATTTTAGTCCAGTCGTACATCATCATGTACAAATCCATCGGACTTTGGTTTGATCGTGTGTAGGCAAGTCCGTTCGTTCGGAAGTCTGTCAAAAGTCCATCAAAAGTCCGCTGGAAAGACCATCGGACCTTTAATGCTGAAAAGTCCGCCCGTGTGTACACGGCATTGCACTTATTCAATGGCATTTTTTATTATAAAGTTAAAGCAACCAATTATTATATTTTAGACTTAGGAATAGATCCACATGTGAAACAGAAACTTGTCACTCTTTTGTTTAGAGGGATGAGGGGATTTCTTATCTTGGAATTGTACTCACTGGGTCGATCAACTCACTTTTTAGGGAAAACTGTGCTGTGTACCCTATTTACAGAAGGTAGGCTCATCATTGCTTCAAATCTCTAAGCATGAACTGTCATGGTTGGGCAGACTAGCAGCTTTTAAAATGGTGATACTGCCCCAACTACTCTACTTATTTAGAACTATGCCTATTCTGGTACCCAATACTTATTTTTATTCTCTGCAGTCTATTGTACATACATTTTTATGGCAACATAAAAGAGCATGTTGTGTATTTTTTCGCAAACGTATCAAGCATAGGCAAGCAGGTGGTGTAGGCCACATAGTTTTAATAGATTGTTATATAACCACTATATTAACCCAATTAAAAGTTTGGTTTGATAAGCCTTTTTTTTTTTTTCAATAAGTTTTTATTGAAAAATATTGAAAAATATTAAACAGTTAACAATCACGATACAGACATCAGGAAATGAGAATCTCTATACCATTATACAATGTCAGCTTAACTAAATTGACCCTTTGTTATATATTTCCGGTCCCGGACTTATCTCTTCTGTAGTGACCACAAAGAGCAATTGGTAGGTGGTTAATAATCATATGGTATACCTTGATAAGCCTTTTATCTCTAATTGGTCCAAAATAGAATCGGACCTAATCTCAGGCAAGAACCTGAGTATCTACTTATTACTGCAATTCATAAAACCACAAGTCTCAACCTCTTTATCTCCCACCATTTTGGCACCCTCAAGCGCATAGGGAACTTCATGCCCTTGTGGGAAACCAATCGAGTGACCACTTTGCCAATCCCACTAGTTGTGTGTAATATAGCTATCCCAAATATCTCTCTTTCCAAATGGTGTCAGAGGGGTATTCATGCCTACAAAATTAATTTCAACTACTAGACAGGGAACATTATGTTTACTTGCAGCTTGCATCCTTTCTACATTAAAGCACCAAGGTGACTTACCAGCTTCCTTTTCAAATAGTGCATTGTTATCAGAACACAGTAAAAGGAGGTGTATCTCTTTTTATGCACTCTTGCAAGATAAGAATAACTTCACTAATCAACCCCTGTCCCTTCGTTGCATGGGAAGCTGATGTGGGAGCCTCATTTACCACAAACCAAAGGGAATAATCAACAATCTCTACTTATATGATCACCAGAAATGTTAAATTATGGGAACTTATGCAAAAAGATAACACTACGTTGGTATTTAACGCCTGATCGAATATCCAAATTTCTATCTCTTTTAAATAATCCCCAAAGTAATAGCTACACCACTGCAGCTACTCTATCTCCCTGTTTGGCTATTCTCAACTAAGGAATCAAAAACATCCCCCAATCCCTAAGAACAGTGGTAACCAGGGCTTTTTTTCAGGGGGAATTTGATGGAACTCAGTTCCACCACCTCTAGCTCAGACCCTTTGGTGCCTGCTCACCACAATCACTTCTAAAAACAGAAGCCTGGTTTCTGTGTTTACAAATGACAGCTCTGCACTCTGTGTGCAACCCTCATGAACTCTGCACTCTGTATGTAATGCAATCCTGGTATTTAATGTCCCTTTAAGACCCTCCTACTGTGTGAAATCTGACCACACCCACTATTTGATGTGATTTGGAGGGTGTGTGTGTGTGTGTGTGTGGGGGGGGGGTTGGGGGTCGTGGGTGAGTTCCAGCACCTATTGTTTGAGAAAAAAGCCCTGGTGGTAACCCATATTTTATTAGCTACTATAATAGTATTAATGAGACATTGGGAATTGTCTTGAAATCCTGAAGTGTCTAAGGTCGGGGTCTCAAACTGGCGGCCCTCGAACTGTTGTGAAACTACAAGTCCCATCATGCTTCTGCCTGTGGGAGTCATGATAATACTATAGTTTGTTGCCTACTAGGCTGGGGAGAGGGGTGAAGTCACTGTTTTGACCTGTAGTGAAATCCTGATTAATCATACAATGCTCAGGAGGGCACAGAGTCACATCGACTTCTTGAAGGGGTTAGTTAATTAGTTCATGTTAATTCTTTTTCTGGTCACAGGTGTATTGTTAGAGTAATATGAGCAGGAGGGGGGACCTCCTCTTTAACTGTGTATAAAGACTTGTAATTTTGGTTCTAATAAAGAGTCAATCCTGTTTGAACCTCAAGACAGAGCCTCGTCTCGTACTTGGGGGAGAATTATTCGTGTGGTTTTCTTGTTCAGCTGATCGGAGTGTTCAGTAGCTGCCTTTGTGTTCGGAAATGGAATGTATTCAATGGCTTTAACCCCTTTCATATTCGGGGTGTTGTTACAACTGGTGGCAAGCAGCGGGATTATTCCCACAGCCCAGAAGAACAGCTATAAGAGGACACAGGACAATGTAAGCACAGTATGAACGGCTAAAGCGCTCTACCCTCAAGGACTTACTGGAGAACCGAGGTTGACCAGCCAACAACCGTAAGAAGAGGGACATTATCGCAGAACTAGTCGAAATGGATAGAGCCGAAAGACCCAACATAACCGAATGGACCAGCATACCAGACAGGCCCCCTGAAGAGGCATGGTTTGATCGGGCTGTTAAAATAAGACTGGCACATTATGGTCCTAACCCTACAGCGGAGATCATAGACCTAGTTATAGCGACTGTGGATGCAAATTGGTTACAGCAAAGAGGTGCTGCAGCAGCAAAGTCACAGCAGCACCAACTGAAAGGAGAGCTACAGATACCAGCCACCATGGAAACGGAATTCAGAAGGAGGTTGCGAGAGATGCAGATACAGCATAGAGGACCAGTATCAGAGCAGGTCCTGCTGGGATGGTCTGATTCTATCCGCTGTGAACTCTGGAAGAAAGTGCTAGCTCTCAAGCAGCAACACCAGGGAATAGTTTTCCACTCCATCCATGTGAGGTACTGGTCACAGTATGAAGTACAACTGCTGTTATTGGGGGAACAACCAAAGCAGGAGTGGACAGCTGAGTTAAGCAGGCTGATATGGGCAGAGATGCGGTTGGATGAGAGCTACAGAGCCTTCCGGTGGTATGTAGCCCAAGAGTGCCCATGATCAGCGGATGACAGCCTCATGGAAGACTTTGACTATGATGGCCTGGGATTGTTGTATTGGAGGCTGCCCAGGGACCCTGACTTTGGGAGTGATAAATAATGGAGCACAGAGAGCAAAGACTGAATGTCTCAGAAGGACACTGGGCACAGGAAGATTTGGAGTTTCTGGCCATTCAGGAATGGGAGCTAGAGATCGCCTACAGACAGCTGCTAGACTCTGCTCAGCAGCAGGTTGGCACTCCCTTTGCCTGGGACTATCAGGAAATACCAGTTGACAACTCCAAAATCCTGGCTGAAGAATCGGCAGTGGAAAATCTGGAGATTGCCATCCCCAAAGCTCAAATGCTGACAACAGGGCAGAGTTCTGCTAACCTCTGCCCAGCACTGATAGCATCTTCTGGGTTCCATGGACATGATATTGTGAACTTCTATTCCCAGACACTAGTTGCAGAGACAGGGGATTTGATAGACTTTTCTGCTGAGGAAGAACAACCTGATGAGCCTCCAGCAGAAGAGCTGGTATTAGGGCCAAACTTCAGTGTGCTCTGCCCAGCACCAACAGCAGTATCTGTGGAGTTGCAAGGAACTTCCCCAACTGAGGCGCTGGTCACCAGACAGAGGGTCCAAGACTAGGGATGAGCTTCGGGTTCGAGTCGAACTCATGTTCGACTCGAACATTGGCTGTTCGCAAGTTCGCCGAACAGCGAACAATTTGGGGTGTTCGCGGAACACCCTTTAAAAGTCTATGGGATTAATCAAAAGTGCTAATTTTAAAGGCTAATATGCAAGTTATTGTCATAAAAAGTGTTTGGGGACCTGGGTCCTGCCCTAGGGGACATGGATCAATGCAAAAAAATTTTTTTAAAACGGCCGTTTTTTCAGGAGCAGTGATTTTAATAATGCTTTAGGTCAAACAATAAAAGTGTAATATCCCTTTAAATTTCGTACCTGGGGGGTGTCTATAGTATGCCTGTAAAGGGGCACATGTTTCCTGTGTTTAGAACAGTCTGACAGCAAAATGACATTTTGAAGGAAAAAACTCATTTAAAACTACCGCGGCTATTGCATTGCCGACAATACACATAGAAGTTCATTGATAAAAACGGCATGGGAATTCCCCAAAGGGGAACCCCGAACCAAAGTTAAAAAAAAAAAATGACGTAGGAGTCCCCCTAAATTCCATACCAGGCCCTTCAGGTCTGGTATGGATATTAAGGGGAACCCCGGCCAAAATTTAAAAAAAAAATGATGTGGGGTTCCCCCTAAATTCCATACCAGACCCTTCAGGTCTGGTATGGATTTTAAGGGGAACCCCGCGCCAAAAAAAAAAAAACGGCGTGGGGTCCCCCAAGAATCCATACCAGACCCTTATCCAAGCACGCAACCTGGCAGGCCGCAGGAAAAGAGGGGGGGACGAGAGTGCGCCCCCCCCTCCTGAACCGTACCAGGCCACATGCCCTCAACATTTGGAGGGTGCTTTGGGGTAGAACCCCAAAACACCTTGTCCCCATGTTGATGAGAAGAAGATGAAGAAGATGAAGAGAAGAGCGGGAGCCTCCCCCCATGCCATGGGTGCGGAGCGGCCCGAGGAGAAGAAGATAGAAGACGCCGCAGAGGAGATGCTGGACGAGAACGCCGGAGGAAGAACCAGAAGAGCCAGAAGAACCAGAAGAACCAGAAGATGAAGGAAGATAGAAGAAAGAAGAAGTATTTAAATAAAGGAATTGTCAAAAACTGTCTCTTGTCATTTTTAACATTTTTGACAGTTTTTTAGTGAAATGGTAGGGCTACTTTTGTACCCCCTTACCATTTCACACAGGGGGTGGCCGGGATCTGGGGGTCCCCTTGTTAAAGGGGGCTTCCAGATTCCGATAAGCCCCCCGACCGCAGACCCCCACAACCACCGGCCAGGGTTGTGGGGATGAGGCCCTTGTCCTCATCAACATGGGGACAAGGTGTTTTGGGGTTCTACCCCAAAGCACCCTCCAAATGTTGAGGGCATGTGGCCTGGTACGGTTCAGGAGGGGGGGGGGCACACTCTCCCCCCCCTCTTTTCCTGCGGCCTGCCAGGTTGCGTGCTCGGATAAGGGTCTGGTATGGATTTTTGGGGGGACCCCACGCCGGCTTTTTTTTTTTTTTGGCGCGGGGTTCCCCTTAAAATCCAAACCAGACCTGAAGGGTCTGGTATGGAATTTAGGGGGAACCCCACGTCATTTTTAAAAAAATTTTGGCCGGGGTTCCCCTTAATATTCATACCAGACCTGAAGGGCCTGGTATGGAATTTAGGGGGACTCCCACGTCATTTTTTTTTTAAATTTTGGTTCGGGGTTCCCCTTTGGGGAATTCCCATGCCGTTTTTATCAATGAACTTCTATGTGTATTGTCGGCAATGCAATAGCCGCGGGTAGTTTAAAATGGCTTTTTTCCTTCAAAATGTCATTTTGCTGTCAGACTGTTCTAAACACAGGAAACATGCGCCCCTTTACAGGCATACTATAGACACCCCCCAGGTACGAAATTTAAAGGGATATTACACTTTTATTGTTTGACTTTAAGCATTATTAAAATCACTGCTCCTGAAAAAACGGCTGTTTTTAAAACTTTTTTTTGCATTGATCCATGTCCCCTGGGGCAGGACCCAGGTCCCCAAACACTTTTTATGACAATAACTTGCATATTAGCCTTTAAAATTAGCACTTTTGATTATTCATGTTCGTGTCCCATAGACTTTAACGGTGTTCGCGTGTTCGAACAAACTTTTTTCCTGTTCGCATGTTCTGGTGCGAACCGAACAGGGGGGTGTTCGGCTCATCCCTATCCAAGACCTCTGGCAGTTCCAGGGGCTCATGGTGAGAAGGTGGCAATCACTTCCCAGCAGCCAGATGAGGGAACGAAAAAGGAAGCAGCCAGCTGACTTCTCCAATGGCAGCTGCACAGTTTGGGAGGGGAGGAATTCAGCCTCCTGCCCCAACGGTTAGCCAAAGCGGATGGTGTGGAGTCCCCAGCAGAAGTGCTGGCAACAGGGTAGAGTGCTACCAACCTCTGCCCAGCACCGGCAACAACTACAGAGTTCCAGGGAGCTGGGGCAGTTGGCCTCCCTCCCCAACAGTTAGCCGGAGCTGATGGTGTGGGGTTTCCAGCAGAAGGGCTGGCAACAGGGCAGAGTGCTGCTGGCCTCTGCCCTCAACTAACAGAGGACAAATTTCCTGTAAGGGTGGATGGGGCTTCAGTCCCCACCTGTATACCCCAGGGATGCTGGACAGTCGGCCCAGATCCCCAACAGCATGATGGAGTGAGTCACCCTGTCTTCTCTCCAGCAGCTGAAAGGACTCCAGGGAGAAGGGCCAGTCCAGGCCTCTCCTCAGCGGCAGGCATGTTCTCTGAGAGAGGCAGAGGTTGGCTGAGTGAGTAAAACACTGTTTGGAACAATTTGTTTGGGGTACTGTGTGGATACCAGCATTAGAGGACTGGAACTACTGACTAACTTTGGAATCAAGCCATCTGGGGTCTCCTCCTGTGTTAGTCCCCTGCCGAAAGGGGAGAAATGTGACAGACCTAGCCAGGACAGAGGCTTTTGGAGGGGACTGAATGCCAGCCTCTTGCCTACTGATTATGGACCCTGGCATTTGGGGGAACGGTGTTCATTTTGAGCTGTATGCCTGGGGATCCTTGAGGTGGTGTTACTTTAGATTCGGTCCATGTTCCCCAAGACATACAGATTCTGGGGACCCTGGATATGCCATTGTGATGGGAGTCACTAATAGGGACACAAGGTGAATGAGAACCCCACTATGATCTGTGCTAGTCAAACTCAATGCTGTATATATATATATGTGTATATAATGTGTGCTGTCTGATTATGTTGTGTACTATTTGCTGTGATGGTTGGGGTGTGACTGTATTCTATTGTCTATTGTGGCTGTCTGCCTCAACTATTATAAGATGTCTAAGTGTCTTGCTGTGAGGAAAGAGGGAGGGGGATTCCTCCAGCAGCCCCCCTGTTAAGACCGGTTACTGATGAGAAGTTAAACACACCTGACCTGTGTGTTCATTGTCATTGGACAGTTTAACCCACCCTATTTTCCAAGAGTAGGGGGGGGAGTGTTTTGAAGTGGGATCTGTATAACGTGTTTGAATAAAGATTCATTCCTGCTTGAACCTCAAGACAGAGCCTTGTCTCGTACTTGGGGGAGAATTATTTGTATGGGTTCCTTGTTCGGCTGATGGAAGTGTTCGGTAGCTGCTTTTGTGTTTGGGTATGGAATGTCCTAAACGACTTTAACCCCTTTCATACTCGGGGTGTCGTTACAGTTTCTATGCAGAGCTGCACAGGATTATGTACGCTCCAGTTTTCCTAAATCAACCCCCAATGTTTGCTCTTACTACTGGGACTTATTCTCACATCTGTGCTAGGTGGTAACCCTGGGCAACTTGGTATGATATACACAAGTAGCCTAATGCTGACTGGATTTAATGGAACTTAATATTTTATGAGGTACTTGACTTTCTGATTTAACTGTCTAAAATCGGACTCCGATTTCTTGACAGGTGTATGTGACTTTCTAAATCCAGATGTTTTTTTTTTCTTTTATTTAGTATCGCTCAGGATTTATATTTTTAGTTTGTGTTCATTATTTGCTATATGCTGTTTTAGTGACTACATTGTAACTCCCTTGTTAACTGCATATATGCTAATATATTTGTTCACTCTTCAAACTTAATAAAGACACATTGAAATTAAAAAAGAAGCAGAGAAGATTTTCAATCTAGGGATGTTGATTCCTAATGGATTGAATGGAGGCCTTTTACGAGTATTCCTTTTACTGTATATAAGAAGTGGGAAGATAGGGAGGTAGTGTCTGTAAGCTTTTTCATACAGTAGAGATTAAAATAAATGTAAAAACCTGTATGAAAAACTTGAATAGCAAAATATTCAAAAAGAGGTAAAGTGGTTATAGTTGTGGCAATAATCTCTCCAGGGCACCAGAGCATTATATGAGTTTCCTCTGAGATGTATGGAAGTCAATCACGCAAAAATATGATGTCATTACACCATCAAGCATGATAACGTCAAGCACCCAATGTAATGATGTTAGACGTAAATATGCATCATGATGCAAATGCGTGATGATGCAATGACACAAATACAGTGCATCGGAAAGTATTCACATCGCTTCACTTTTTACACATTTTGTTATGTTACAGCCTTATTCCAAAATGGATTAAATGCATTCTTTTCCTCAAAATTCTACAAACAATACCCCATAATGACAATGTGAAAGAAGCTTGTTTGAAATGTTTGCAAATTTTTAAAAAATATAAAATAAAAAGAATCACATGTAGATACTGTAAGTATTCACAGCCTTTGCTCATTACTTAGTTGAAGAACCTTTGGCCCCAATTACAGCCTCAAGTCTATTTGAGTATGATGCTACAAGCTTGGCACACCTATTTTTGGGGAGTTTCTCCCATTCTTCTTTGACGGACCTCTCAAGCCCTATCAGGTTGGATGAGGAGCGTTGGTGCACAGCCATTTTCAGATCTCTCCAGAAATGTTCAATAGGGTTCAAGTCCGGGCTCTGGTTGGGCCACTTATGGACATTCACAGAGTTGTCCTGTAGCCATTCCTTTGTTATCTTGGCTGTGTGTTGTCCCGTTGGAAGATGAACCTATGCCCGAGTCTAAGGTCCAGAGCACTCTGGAGCAGGTTTTCATCAAGGATGTCTCTGTATATTACTGCATTCATCTTTCCCCCAATCCTGACTAGTCTACCAGTTCCTGCCACTGAAAAACATACCCACAGCATGATGCTGCCACCACCATGCTTCACTGTAGAAATGGTATTGGCCAGGTCATGAGCGGTGCCTCGTTTTCTCCAGACATGACACTGAATTTTGTTTGTCATGGTCTGAGAGTCCTTCAGGTGCCTTTTGGCAAATTCCAGGTGGGCTGTCTTGTGCCTTTTACCAAGGAGTAGCTTCCATCTGGCCACTCTACCATACAGGCTTGATTGGTGGAGTGCTGCAGAGGTGGTTGTTCTTCTGGAAGGTTCTCCTCTCACAGAGAAATCAGAGACAGAAACAGGGAACTAGAGGAAATGTTGGTAACAATTATCCATTTAATTCACCATCTACCTCTTCTTCCTAACTTTCCTATACAGAGCATCCATTCAGAAAGAGGAAAGGTCCTTTTCACAAATGTAATAAGGTGGATGGAGAAACTGAACAAACCAATAAGAAATGCATAACAGAGACTCGTCGGACTAAATCATCACATGGTGGTAATGGTGGTGGGCAATATAATAGCACTAAAGTAGGTGGCACACATGGTGGAACAGACACACCAGTCACTAAAAACCCAAATAAATCAAATGACAGTGTGGAAAAATGGAAAAAAAAACGCAAGCAGGTTTTTTTTTTTTAGACACCACAATATTTGTCAAACACACAGACACACAAAGGCATAGAACTATATATGGTAAAGATCACACAGAAGGAGGATTAACCATTATTAATCTGTCATCTCATCAGGTAACCTCTTCAGCCTGGAAGGATTTAGCCCCTTCCTGACCAAGCCCTTTTTTGCGACACGGCACTGTATCGCTTTTACTGACAATTGCGTGGTCGTGCGACTTTGTACCCAAACAAAATTGTCTTTTTTCCCACAAGAGCTTTCTTTTGGTGCTATTTAATTGCCTCTGCGGTTTTTATTTTTAGCGCTATAAACAAAAAAGTGCACCAATTTTGAAAAAAAGCAATATTTTTTTACTTTTTGCTATAATAAATATCCCCAAAAAATATATAAAAAAATGTTTTCCTGAGTTTAGACCAAAATGTATTCTTCTGCATATTTTTGTTAAAAAAAAATCGCAATAAGCGTATATTGATTGGCTTGCGCAAAAGTTACAAAATAGAGGATAGATTTATGGCATCTTTATGGCGGTGATCTACAATTCTTGTTGTGACTGTGACATTGTGGTGGACAGATCGGAGACTTTTGACACTATTTTGGGACCATTGGCATTTATACAGCGATCGGTGCTATAAAAATGCCCTGTGTAAATGTCACTGGCAGGGCAGGAGTTAAACACTAGGGGGCTATTAAGGGGTTAAGTATGTTCCCTCAGTATGTTCTAGCTGTAGGGGGGATGGGCTCACTAGAACATGACAGAGATCACTGCTCCTGATTACTGGAAGCAGTAGATCCCTGTCATGTTGCTAGGCAGAACAGGGAAACGCCTTGTTTACATATGCATCTCCCTGTTCTGCCTCTCCGTGCCACGATTGTGGGCCACCAGCGGACATCGAGTCTGCGGGACCCGCGGGCATGCTCCCACGGCGGTCGTGCATGCGCACCCGTGACAGTTTGCTGACATATCGGCGTGAGCCGGTGGACAAGTGGTTAATGGAAGAAAAGAGACAGGTGCAGTCCCTGGGGCTCTCTTTCTGTTCCAATAAAAGTATAGACAAATTTGAGACAATTAAAGCAGAGTTCCATCCTGTATTAAAAAATAAAAATAAAAGTCAGCAGCTACAAATACTGTTAATATAAGGACACTTACCTGTCCAGGGAGCCCGCAATGTCGGCACGCGAAGCCGACGCATCCATGGGCTTTGGGTGCAGGCGCCAGCATCCTTACTAAGGGAAATAGGAAGTAAAGCCTTTTGGCTTCACAGTTTCCTACTGCACATGCACTAGTTTGCACTGTGCTTTTTGAATGATCTTGCTGTCTTCTGGCGCCTAAATGACGTAGGTCGCCGTGGCGCCCTTACACGGAAGTGGGAGCGAGTACCTGTTTTTGACAGGTATCCGCTCCCTCCTCTCCCCTGAAAGGTGCCAAATGTGGCACTGGAGGGAATGAGGATGCATATAATCAGAGCTTGCCCTTTTTGGTGGAGCCCTTCTTTAAAGACATGTATTTATTTGCTAGAAAATTACTACTCAAAAGCATGTACTTTAAACAGACTAAAAAGGAAGAAGAAGTTGATCCTAATCTTACAGCTGTAGGTTTAAGGTACATCCAGGACCTGAACTTGCTGTTGCAAGAAAGTGAAACCAGTGATCCTATAGATCAATGGGACATGGACATTTCTACTGAAAGTGCTGTTGACAAAGAAGAAAAAACATCCCAAAAAAGCTTTGCAAAAAATCACCAAAAAAATCACAGGTTTTCACCCCTTAATCAGAATCCCGCCCTGGCCCTTGTTATTAGACAGACAACAAAAGAAATTGAGACCCTAAATAATAACACAAATATTAGTAAGCTGAATCCAAAAAGGCAGGCTGCCCTAAAATCATTAAAATAAAACATCAGAATTACTAGAAAAACCCTCAGACAAGGAAGGAAATATAGTCCTTATGGACAATGAAGTATATGTTAATATGTGTTAAAAAATTCTCAAAAAATTTTAAATGTTATTGTAAGAACCCTGCAATGTTGGTTGAAAAATTCAATCAGGAATTTTACGAGTTAACAAATGAGGCATTGAGAGATGGAATCATCTCTAAAGAGATGTGAAAATTCATCCGGATCAAACATCCCCACACACCAACCTTCTATGTACTCCCAAAGGTGCATAAAGATGTAGCCAATAGACATGTGCATGACGAAAAAAAAATTGGTTTTGTTTTGATTCGTTAATCTGGTTATTATGTTTAGTTAAATTTGGTTGTTTCGTTAAATTCGTTTGATTTGTTCAATTCGTTTTCGGAATTCGTTTTTCGAAATTTGTATTTGGAATTCATATTCAGAATTTTCAAATTTTCTTCGAATTTACCGTTTCTTTTTCAATTCGAAATGATCAAATCGATACATTTTAACCACTTCAGCCCCGGAAGGATTTACCCCCTTCCTGATCAGAGCACTTTTTACAATTTGGCACTGCGTCGCTTTAACTGCTAATTGCGCGGTCATGGAATGCTGTACCCAAACTAAATTTGTGTCGTTTTTCTTCCCACAAATAGAGCTTTCTTTTGATGGTATTTGATCACCTCTGCGTTTTTTATTTTTTGCGCTATAAATGCAAAAAGACCGAAAATTTTGAAAAAAAATTATATTTTCAACTTTTTCTTATAAATAAAATCCAATAAACTCAATTTTAGTCATACATTTAGGCCAAAATGTATTCAGCCACATGTCCTTGGTAAAAAAAATGTCAATACGCGTATATTTATTGGTTTGTGCAAAAGTTATAGCGTTTACAAACTAGGGTACATTTTCTGGAATTTACACAGCTTTTAGTTTATGACTGCCTATCTCATTTCTTGAGGTGCTAAAATGGCAGGGCAGTACACCCCCCCCCCCCCCAAATGACCCCATTTTGGAAAGTAGACACCCCAAGGAAATTGCTAAGAGGCATGTTAAGCCCATTAAATATTAATTCTTTGTGTCCCAAGTGATTGAATAATGATAAAAAAATAAAACTAAAAACATTTTTACAAAAAGTTGTCACTAAATGATATATTGCTCACACATGCCATGGTTATATGTGGAATTGCACCCCAAAATACATTTAGCTGTGTGGGACTTTTGGAGAGCCTAGCCGCATATGGGGCCCAGAAAACCAAGCACTGCCTTCAGGATTTTGAAGGGCGTAAATTTTTGATTTCACTCCTCACTACCTATCACAGCGCTGAAGGCCATAAAATGCCAAGATGGCACAACCCCCCCCCCCAAATGACCCCATTTTGGAAAGTAGACACCCCAAGCTATTTGCTGAGAGGCATGTTGAGTTGAGTCCATGGAATATTTTATATTTTGACATAAGTTGCGGGAAAATTACAAACTTTTTTTTTTGCACAAAGTTGTCACTTAATGATATATTGCTCAAACATGCCATGGGCATATGTGGAATTACACCCCAAAATACATTCTGCTACTTCTCCTGAGTACGGGGATACCACATGTGTGGGACTTTTTGGGAGCCTAGCCACGTACGGGGCTTCGAAAACCAAGCACTGCCTTCAGGATTTCTAAGGGCGTAAATTTTTGATTTCACTCCTCACTACCTATCACAGTTTTGAAGGCCATAAAATGCCAAAATGGCACAAAACCCCCCAAATGACCCCATTTTGGAAAGTAGACACCCCAAGCTATTTGCTGAGAGGCATGTTGAGTCCATGGATTATTTTATATTATGCCACAAGTTGCGGGAAAGTGACAAACTTTTTTTTTTTTTTGCACAAAGTTGTCACTAAATGATATATTTCTCAAACATGCCATGGGCATATGTGGAATTACACCCCAAAATTCATTCTGCTGCTTCTACTGAGTATGGGGATACCACATGTGTCAGACTTTTTGGGGGCCTAGCTGCATACGGGGCCCCGAAAACCAATCACTGCCTTCAGGATTTCTAATGGCGTAAATTTTTGATTTCACTCCTCACTACCTATCACAGTTTCGTAGGCCATAAAATGCCAAGATAGCACAAAATCCCCCCAAATGACCCCATTTTGGAAAGTAGACACCCCAAGCTACTTTCTGAGAGGCATGGGGAGTATTTTGCAGCTCTCATTTGTTTTCGAAAATGAAGAAAGACAAGAAAAATGAATTTTTTTTTCTTATCAATTTTCAAAACTTTGTGACAAAAAGTGAGGTCTGCAAAATACTCGCCATACCTCTCAGCAAATAGCTTGGGGTGTCTACTTTCCAAAATGGGGTCATTTGGGGGGGGTTTGTGCCATCTGGGCATTCCATGGCCTCCGAAACTGTGATAGGCAGTGAAGAGTGAAATAAAAAATTTACACCCCTAGAAAGCCTGAAGGCGGTGCTTGGTTTTCGGGGTCCCATACGCAGCTAGGCTCCCAAAAAGTCTCACACATGTGGTATCTCCGAACTCAGGAGAAGCAACAGAATGTATTTTGGGGTGTAATTTCACATATTCCCATGGCATGTTTGAGCAATATATCATTAAGTGACAACTTTGTGCAAAAAAAAAAAAAATTATTTTTCCCGCAACTTGTGTCACATAATAAATATTCCATGGACTCGACATCCCTCTCAACAAATAGCTTGGGGTGTCTACTTTCCAAAATGGGGTCATTTGGGGGGGTTTGAACTGTCCTGGCATTTTATGCACAACATTTAAAAGCTTATGTCACACATCAACCACACTTCTAACCACTTGAAGACAAAGCCCTTTCTGACACTTTTTGTTTACATGAAAAAATTATTTTTTTTTGCAAGAGAATTACTTTGAACCCCCAAACATTATATATATATTTTTTTAAAGCAAAGGCCCTACAGATTAAAATGGTGGGTGTTTCATTTTTTTTTTCACACAGTATTTGCGCAGCAATTTTTCAAATGCATTTTTGGGGGAAAAAACACACTTTTTAAATTTTAATGCACTAAAACACGTTATATTTCCCAAACGTTTGATGAAATAAAAAATATGATCTTAGGCCGAGTACATGGATACCAAACATGACATGCTTTAAAATTGCGCACAAACGTGCATTTGCGACAAACTAAATATATTATTAAAAGCCTTTAAAAGCCTTTACAGGTTACCACTTTAGATTTACAGAGGAGGTCTACTGCTAAAATTACTGGCCTCGATCTGACCTTCGCGGTGATACCTCACATGCATGGTGCAATTGCTGTTTACATTTGACGCCAGACCGACGCTTGCGTTCGCCTTTGCGTGAGAGCGGGGGGGACAGGGGTGCTTTTTTTTTCTCTTTCTTATTTTTTTTGCTTTTTTATCATATTTTTAAACTGTTCCTTTCATTATTTTTTTTTAGTATCTTTATTGTTATCTCAGGGAATGTAAATATCCCCAATGGCAGCAATAGGTAGTGACAAGTACTCTTTTTTGAAAAAATTGGGGTCTATTAGACCCTAGATCTCTCCTCTGCCCTCAAAGCATCTGACCATACCAAGATCGGTGTGATAAAATGCTTTCCCAATTTCCCAGTGGCGCTGTTTACATCCGGCGAAATCTAAGTCATAAAATGCTTGTAGCTTCAGGTTTCTTAGGCCATAGAGATGGTTGGAGCATTTCTGGTCTCTGATCAGCTCTATGGTCAGCTGGCCGAATCAACAGCTGCATTCTCATGTTCCCTGTTGGGACAGGAGAGCCAGAGAAAAACATGGAAGATGGTGGGAGGGGGGCATTCCCTCCTACTGCTTGTAAAAGCAGTCTAGAGGCTAATTAGCTACTAGGATTGCATTTACATGAAAGCCGACCGCTGGCTGAAAAGAATGATACCAATATGATACCTAAACCTGCAGGCAACATTCTGGTATAACCACTTAAAGTCCAGCAACATACCAGTACCTTGCTGGTCCTTGTTGGGCATATATTGTAAACTTTTTGTTCATGTATGTTAGGTATGCCCACCATTAGAATACCTCCCTTCATCCACCCACTTCTAATGATGGGCATATATGCACCGTTTATATATGCTGAAGCATGGGGGCAACCTCCCGCAAAAGGTAGGAGCAAATCGCTCCTCCACCCACTGCTTCCCCCACGCTTTGGCATATATGCTGAAGTATGTAACTGTGGTAGTGAAATCACCTCTGACAGCGCTGGAGTCACGGCTTTATGTATCGTGGGAGCAAACGCTGTTGCTGTCAAGATAAATAAATCCGCGCTGCAACTGAATGGCATACCTGCTAAGCAAATGATGGTTAACAATAAAACAAAATAACATTACAGTATAACAGTAAGACTTACCATACCTGCAAAGCAAATACAAAAAAAACATAGTAAAAAATAAAACCTTTAACGCAACCTGTGCCTAAAATATATATATATGCCGAAGCATGGGGACATCCTCCCGCAAAAGGTAGGAGCAAATCGCTCCTTCGCCCACTGCTGCCCCCACGCTTCGGCATATATGCTGAAGTATGTAACTGTGGTGGTGAAATCACCTCCGACAGCGCTGGAGTCACGGCTTTATGTATCGTGGGAGCAAGCGCTGTTGCTGTCAAGATAAATAAATCTGTGCTGCAACTGAATGGCATACCTGCTAAGCAAATGATGGTTAACAATAAAACAAAATAACATTACAGTATAATGCCCCGTACACACGGTCGGACATTGATCAGACATTCCGACAACAAAATTCTAGGATTTTTTCCGACGGATGTTGGCTCAAACTTGTTTTGGGTACACACGGTCGCACAAAGTTGTCGGAATTTCTGATCGCCAAGAATGCGGTGATGTCAACCACGTACGACGAGACTAAAAAAGGCCATTTCAGAACCAAGTGCGGCACCCTTTGGGCTCCTTTTGCTAATCTCCTGTTAGTAAAAGTTTGGTGAGAGACGATTCGCGCTTTTTCAGACTCGTGGCTTTCAGATCGTTTTCTGCGGTTCAGTTTGTGCTTGTGGATTTGTATCTGCTCTTCAGTGCGTGCAGTAAGTTCGTATCAGAGTTTTCTGTGCGATCTTGTCCCCTCATTGCTGTTTTTTTCTCTCTTCACAGGCCTTGCTGTTCTTCAGTGCATTCTGTTACTTCGTTCTGTGCAGCCGACCGTTTTCTAGCCATGTTTCGTATACGTACTCCTCATAGAGTTCGTGCTGTGTGGGGGCTTGGTGTTGGGGTCCTGACCTTGACACCAGTCCAGTCCATGAACAGGGTGGGGAGGAATTCATGGACCAAGAATTGGTTGCTTCAGCGTGACCAGTTCTCTCATATGCCTTTGCTCCGTGTGATCCGTGAGAATAATCCTGATGATTTCAGGAACTTTCTCCAGATGACAGACCCCGTATTTCACCGTTTGTTGGCTTTGCTGACCCCCTATATCAGCAGGCAGGATACCTGCATGAGGCAAGCCATCACTCCGGAGCAGAGGCTCGTCGCTACCCTGCGGTACTTGGCGACAGGGAGAAGCCTGCAGGACTTGAAGTTCTCGACAGGCATCTCCCCCCAGGCTCTGGGTATCATATTTCCAGAGACCTGTTTTGTTATCATACAGGTCCTGCAGAAGGAGTATATGAAGGTAAGATTTTTATCCTTTAATGTCACATTTTATTGTATTGAATGTTTGCTAATATATTGTATTTCTTTCCTCATTCCCTAATTACCATGATTGGAATATGCTGTGAATGTCCCCTTTGTCCTCATGCATGCTGGAATTTTATGGGGTTTTTTTTTAGTCCTTCATACATATTTGCCTTCACTTACCTCCCCAGCATGCTCTCCTGGCCCTATATTCACCTCATGTAGTCACTTAACAATGTATTGTATCAGCTTCATAGTAGTGCTTTACCCCAAACACCCCTAAAATGTTTAGAAATGTGATTTGTGCTTTAAATTCAGGCAGAGTGCCAGAGGCTTTTTTTGTAGTGTCCACAAATCATTTTTATTAACCCTCCCTCCCCCCAACAGCTAAGTCAGCTGATCCCAATTCTCTATCTATCCTCAATCATATATCTGCTGACTTTGCCAAACCCATACACACTATACTCACCTCTTTTGTGGTCAGATTTATGGATGAATTCCCCAGAGCATGTAGTGCAAGGGCCTGCCTGTATACTTTCAAATGGTACTGTTTAAAGTTTTTGTATCCTATTATTATCTTGATAGGTAATAGTAGAATTTCCAAATGTGCTCAAATGTGTACAATGTGTCTTTATATCTTTGTATTATGACACTTCTTACCTGTCCAGCGGGCTGCCAATAGTGTAACTAAGGAGGGGCAAGTAATACCCATTATTTAGGCATTCATCTCTCAATGAAGTGAAGAGGGTTACCTGTCCATGATTCCCCCCCTATAATGTTAGAAATGGCCGATGAGAGGGGGGGAGGGGGAATATGATAGGTGTACCTTATACTTTGGTGTTGTAAAATTCCCCTTAATAAATGTTATCTGGATGTTGGCCAAGAATGTTTGTGTCTAATCTGCTTTCCATGTTTATGTGCAAAAATACTAATTTTTTTTTGGTTTTCCTCAACAGTTTCCTTCCACGCCACAGGAATGACAGACTGTGGCCTCCCACTTTGCCCAGCGGTGGGACTTTCCTAACTGCGGAGGGGCAATTGATGGGAAACACGTCCACATCCTTCCACCACCCAACTCAGGGTCATACTATTATAATTACAAGGGGTTCAATAGTATTGTGATGTTGGCGGTGGTGTTGGCTAATTACGAGTTCCTGTATGTGGACGTGGGGAAGAATGGCCGGATGTCCGATGGTGGAGTCATTGCCCAGATGGAGTTTTACAAGTGTCTCCAGAATGGCAGCTTGGACTTGCCACCTCCAGAAGAGAATGTGGAAGGACTCCCATTCCTCTTCGTTGCGGATGAAGCCTTTGCGCTGGGGGATCACCTTATGCGGCCATTCCCGATGAGGACCCTCACCCCGGAACAGAGGGTTTTTATTTACCAGGGAATATATACACAATAATTCTGCGCTACCACAAAGAAAAAAGGACACAGCAGCTAACACAACCAGCAAGTGTAAATATTGTCAAAAAACAAGATAAGTGTAGCGCTAGAAAAGGTCCCAAAATAAAGTCTATGGATTAACAATTCAAAGGTCATAAGTTATGAGAGACCATCATTGGAGGGAAATACAAAAGTCCTCTGGAACAAATCTCCACAAGAGAATGAATCATCCGTAACAGAAGCCCACACACCACCAATAGAAGTGAAAAGGCTTACCGGACTCGGTGGACCCAACAAGGCATACGCGAGGTGGAGTCAATCAGGCTTAGGTGGTGCTGGGTTAAAGTAGGCCCGGACGGGCAAAGTTGGTGGAATGGCTACCACATGGCTGTGTTCTTCAAGCGTGATCGGGTCAAAAGATGCGAAATCCGGCACGCATAAATCGTATCCCTCAGATCCGCGTTGGAACCAGCAATATCAGCAACCAAATGAAGAAAAGGAATGGCCAAATAGTGTAAATCCGTTTTAATGGGAAATATAATAAAAAAGTATACACTCACATAAAAGGGTATCTAAAAGCAGCGCTGTAGAGAAGTGGCGACAGTGGGGTCCTACCCGATGCGTTTCGTCTGCATAGACGTCGTCTGGGGGGTTCCCCCCACTGTAGCCACCAGAGTATATATAAAGAAAGCATCAAAATCAATGAAAAACAGCTCCACAGTTATTAGAGCGTCACTTCCGGTATTGAGGGAAAATGGCCGAATGGCGTGCGTTCCAAGATAACATGCGTGCGTTCCACGCCTCACATTGGCACCGGAAGTGGAAATAGATAGAGTAAAGAATTTGTTCAAGAATTCATATACAAATGGGCCCTGTCAATGATAAATAATTATGTACAAGGAGGTGAGTGGGTGGATAAGTGAAGTGGCATATGGGATGTAAGCAGCGCAGCTGAATGCGCGCGCATCGAGGTCAAAAGACATATACTGCGCATGTGCAGGGAGCGTATGTGATGGGGAAGTGAAGGGGCGGGACGACGGCAGTGGAAAACTTGCCGGACTGTGTGTCGAATGCAACTGTGTGCGCGCGCATCAAAATGAAAAACATACAATGCGCATGTGCAATTACCGTGTGTAATAGGGCAGTGAAGGGGCGGGACAACGGCAATACAAGTCGTGCCAGGCTACGTATCAAATACATGCATAGTAAGAGCCTCCCAGAAAGGCGGGCAGAAGTAAATGCCTTGGTAGCTATGGTAACAAGCCACAACAACGGCGTGATTTCCATATGGGAAGACGATAAGGAAGCTAACGGGGCAAATAAATGCCGGTGTAAACAAGCATATATCGACTGGGTGACCCAGTAATATTACCGTAAATTTGTGAGGACAAATATCATACAAAATATCCACAATTATGTGGGCAAAAAAATAAAAAATAAAAAAGACAGGGACAGAGGGTATTAAACCGTAAAAGGGTTGTTATACAGAAACATGGAGCTGGTTTCCACAATGTGATAAAATATAGTAATAACAAATACAAATATAGTAGATGTCTAATGACAGTATATATAACACAATCAAAGACATGAGTTGCATTACTACAAGCTGAATCGGGCAGGCATCCATACACATATGACTAAATTGAATGAATGTCCATACACTTATAGCCCAAATCAGATAGATAGAATGAAAGGGATAAAATACACATAAATATGAATAAAATAAATGTGGATATATATGAAAAAATGTAAAAAATAAATAAAATTGGAGGAATAAATAATAATTATTTTTTGGACGGAAAGGAAAGAGAATCACCTTGAAGAAACGGGGGGTAAAAATTAGGACAACACAATCAGGCTTTGTTGATGAAAGCGTTGACGTCAATTTCAACATTCATACCCAGTGGGAAGAGTGTGCGGAGCTCATGGATCCAGTAGGTCTCTAAGCGAGATACACTCCTGGTCCTGGCACCACCCCTCCAAGGAGGGACATATCTGTCTATAACCACAAATTGCGTCCCATCAATGACGCAGTTGTGATGTAACTTATAGTGGTGAGGGACAGTGTGTTTACTGTCCCCACCCTTAATAAGTGTGATATGTTCCGCCACTCTTATGGCAAAAGAACGGATTATTATTATTATTATTATTATTATACAAGATTTATATAGCGCCAACAGTTTACTCAGCGCTTTACAATGTATAAGGGGGACAACACAATTACAGTACAGTTCAATACAAAAGGTACAGGAGGGCCCTGCTCGTAGAGCTTACATTCTAAAGGGAGGGGGTGGTGGTACAAAAGGTAATAGCTGCAAAGAATGATTTGATGGGGGTGGCTCAGGGACAGTTATGTGGGTGTGGGATAGGCTTCCCTGAATAAATGAGTTTTCAAGGATCTCCTAAAGGTGGACAGGGTAGGGGCTGATCGGACATACTGGGGCAGGGAATTCCAGAGGATGGAAGAGGCTCTGGAGAAGTCCTGAAGGCGAGCATGGGAGGAGGTAACAAGGGAGCTAGAGAGCAGGAGGTCCTGGGAGGAGCAGAGGGGGCGATTTGGGCGATATCTGCAGATGAGGTTGGTGATGTAGATGGGGGCGATGTTGTGAATGGCCTTGTATGTTATGGTTAGCATTTTGAATTTTACACGGTGGGGTAGGGGAAGCCAGTGAAGGGATTGGCAGAGAGGAGCAGCAGTCACGGATCGATTAGTGAGGTATATTAGTCTAGCAGCAGCATTCATAATAGACTGAAGGGGGGATAGCCTGCTTAAGGGTAGGCCATTAAGGAGAGAGTTGCAATAGTCGAGGCGGGAAATAATCAAGGAGTGAATACGTTGTTTTGTAGTGTCATTAGTCAGGAAGGGTCGAATTTTGGAGATGTTGCGGAGGTTAAGGCAGCAGGATTTAGCCAGTGATTGGATATGGGGGCTGAAGGAGAGGTCAGAGTCAAGGATTACACCCAGGACTCTGGCATGTGTGGAGGGACCAATGGTTGTGTTGTTGATATTAATGGTGAAGTCACAGGAGGGGGACCGTGAAGGGGGAAATATAACAAGCTCAGTTTTAGAAAGATTAAGTTTGAGGTAGTGGTGTGACATCCATACCGATATGTCAATCAGCAAGTTTGAGATCCATGAGGAGATAGTCGGGGTGAGTTGGGGAGTGGAGAGATAGATCTGTGTGTCATCAGCATGGAGATGGTATTGGAAGCCATGGGAGGTGATCAACTGGCCCAGGGAAGAGGTATATAGTGAGAAAAGGAGAGGCCCAAGGACAGAGCCTTGGGGTACCCCAACAGAAAGAGGAAGGGGAGCGGAGGAGATGGAGTTGTAAGTGACGCTGAAAGTGCGCTGAGATAGGTAGGAGGAGAACCAGGATAATGCAGAATCACGGAGGCCAAGGGAGTGTAATTTGCTGAGGAGCAGCAGGTGGTCAACTGTGTCAAAGGCAGCAGAGAGGTCTAAAAGTATGAGTATGGAGTAGTGGCCATTGGTTTTGGCAGTTATTAGGTCATTGGTGATTTTTAGTAGGGCAGTTTCAGTCGAATGTTGTAGGCGGAAGCCAGACTGCAGGGGGTTGAGAAGGTTGTTGTCCGTGAGGTAGCGACTCATTTGGTCATGAACAAGGCGTTCGATGAGCTTGGAGGCAAACGGGAGAAGGGAGATAGGTCTTAAGTTATTCAAACAGGCGGGGTCTAATGAGGGTTTTTTGAGTATGGGGGTAACCAGTGCATGTTTGAGCGGGGAAGGAAAGGTGCCGGAGGAGAGGGAGAGGTTGAAGATGTGGGTTAGGGAGTTGAGGATAGAGTGGGAAGGTGGTCGCAGTAATTGAGACGGGACAGGGTCCAGGGGACATGTAGTGAGGTGGGCCATGGAGAGGAGTTTATCAACTTCTTCTGTGGTAACTGGGCAAAAGGAGGAGAGTATTGAGTGTGGTGTTGGACCTGATATGTTGGGTAGGGGAGGAATTTTAATGCTGGATATCTCCTTGCGAATTGTGTTGATTTTGCTATTGAAGTGGTTGGCAATATGTTGAGCGGTAAGCAAGTTGGTGGGAGGGGGCAGTGGGGGGTGAAGTAAGGAATTAAGGGTAGAAAAGAGTTGACGAGGTTTGGATGAAAGGGTTTTGATGAGAGTGTTGTAATAGGTTTGTTTAGCAGTGTGGAGGCAGGAGTTGTATTTGAGAAGGACAGATTTGTAGAGGGTAAAGTCTTGCAGGGATTTAGATTTACGGATGGTGCGGCCCACGTATTGTTTCCCACAATGACATGTAATCAAGTACACAATATGGCTGGTGGTACAAGTACAGAATTGTTTGATGGGATATGTTTTGTGGGTAACTGATGACGTGAACGATACAGTTTTACTCCCTATGCCAGAGTTGTGTTGGCATACACTACATCTTCTGCAAGAATAGAATCTCTTCATCTCATAAAAGAGGGGTTGGCATATAGGAGGATCAATGATGTTTGGAGCAATCCTGCTCTGTAAAGTAGAGGCACCCTTAAAGATGACTCTGGCCTTATCAGGCAGTACGTTACCTAAAATGCGGTCATTCATGAGGATGTCCCAGTGTTTTGAGAGAATGGCTTTGATGTGCCTATGTTGATTGGAAAAAGAGGTCAATAAAGACCACTTAAAAGAATCATCTGATTCTCTTCTGGGCCTATCCTCCAACAGGGATTCCCTATTAATTTCAAGAGCATGTTGATATTCACGGTCCACCAGACAGGGATCATAATCCTTATCAATGAACTTGGCCTTCACAAGCGCCGATTGTGCTTTGAAAGAATCCACGTTTGAACAATTCCTTCACAGTCTAAGGAATTGGCTACGTGGTACTGAGTCAAGCCAAGACCGGTGATGACAGCTATCAGGTGGTATGAAGCTATTCCGGTCTGTGGCTTTGAAATGTGTCTGGAATTGAAAACCACCTTCGCATATCTCTATCTCTAGATCAAAAAAATTGATTTTATGGTTACTGGCTGTATGAGACAGGGAAATGCCACGGTCATTGCTGTTCAAGCGTTTAAAAAATGAGTCAAGTGACTCGTGCTTCCCTTCCATAGGAGGAGAATGTCGCTATATACCGCGCCCACACAATAAGGGATGGATCCCTATTGGTATAGACGACATCCTCCTCCCACTTGGCCATAAATAAATTGGGGAGGCTAGGGGCAAATTTGGCGCCCATAGCCACGCCACGTAGCTGGAGGTAGTACTGCTGGTTGAACCAGAAATAACTGCGTTTGGTGGCAAATTCAAGTAGTTCAATAATAAAGGCACACTGAAAAGGAGCGATGGTAGGTTCCTTTTCCAGAAAATATCGAACCGCCTCCAATCCCTTGTCCTGGGGTATACAGGTGTACAGGGAGGCCACATCAGCAGTGGCAATGATGTGTTCACCCTGCAAATTCAAGCTCTCTAGCAGGCGTATAGTAGCCCCTGTGTCCTTCAAGTAAGAAGGCATACGCCTTACGAGGGGTTGCAGATAAAAGTCAATATAACGGCCTATGCGTGAGGTGACTGAGTCTATCCCACTCACGATAGGCCGACCAGGAGGTTGTACTGGGTTCTTGTGCACCTTGGGTAAATAATAAATTGTTGGAACCCTGGGGGCTAAGGGTACTAAAAAGTCTCTCTCCTTTCTATTCAAAATACCTAGATCATAACCCTTCCTAATGATAGTAGAGAGTTCTCTCTTGAAGGATGACGTAGGATTGTTGGGCAATGTTTTGTACGTATTGGGTTCGTTTAGGATCCTATACATCTCGGATATGTAGTCCTTCTTGTCCAAAACGACAATACCACCCCCCTTATCTGCCGGACGGATGACAAGGTCTTTCAGTAAACACAGGGATTTGAAACCCTGATTTGAAAAGGGGTGATGATGTGTACATTTATCAGGAAGTTCAGCCAAATCTTTGAGGACCAGGTCCCTGAATATAGTAATGGCTGGCGCCATGGGAACCGGTGGAGTAAATAATGAGGGATTGGACAGACCAGAGTGGACTGTCCCAGAAGTGGCGCTAATCTCATTTCTAATGGGGTTGGAAATAAGATAATGCTGGATATGTAATTTGCGTGTATACTTGTGGATGTCCATAAACGTGCCAAACCGATCGAGCTTCTTAGGGGGGGAAAATTTGAGTCCCTTATCAAGTACCGAAAGCTCCTCACTAGTAAGTGGTTTGGTGCTTAGGTTAAAGACACCCTGGCCTCTCATGTTCTCCTTCTTTTTCCTCCTTCGAATCCTCCACCCTCCCCTGGAGCCTCTCTTAGGTCTGCGCCCCTTTTTCTGGGTCCTTGGCCCTCGTGAAAAACCTGTCCACTGCGGGAATTAATACTAGGTGGATAATACACATGGGGTGACTGATCATACCTGGACCCAGAACTGTACTGGTCCCTGTATTCATCATCCCATGAATCCTGAAGTGGGAGGGACCTATTATGAGTGGCGGGGGGGTGGGTCATAATACTGAGACTGAGCAGAATACGTATCAACGTAGGCACCCTGTCGGGATAGAGAGGTATCACGTTGTCCTGAATATGAATTGGAGGACATATTGTGGCCTCGTTGACCCCTTCCCCCACGTTTACCCCTATTATGTTCCCTACCTCTCTGATTGACGTAGGGAGTGTGGGGGTGTGAGGGTCTATTGCGTGAAGGAGATTCATATCTAGAATCAACTCTCCTCGTGGGGCCAACTGGGGTAACTATCGGCGGGCCCCCCATGTGGGTCATGGTTGGAGCAGAGGTGTTGGGGGGTCCCACTGTAGGCGGTACGATATTGGTGACAACCGGATTGGCAGTAAACAATTTTTGCCAACCAAAAACATTACCAGTCTTGTAGTCACCAACATCCCTGGAATACTTCTTTTGTTTTTTACTTCTCTGCTCTTTATCTTCCTTCTCAAGATGTTTTTGGAGATTGGAAGAGAGGGCAGTGTATTCAGGGGAGTTCTTATGAGTTAGGAGTTTATCTTTGAGCTCTTTAATCTCATTGTCTAACGTGGAAAGTTTATTACGTTTCTTGGTGATGATGATCCCTATGAGATTGACTCCTGCCTCATTAAAATATTTGTACCAAGAATCCACTTCAGGTTCACCTTGTGGTGGATGTACGTCTCACCTGAGGCTTCTGGGAACCATGCGTTCAGAGACATATTGTTCCAAAAACGCCACGTCCCACTGTAGGTGAAGTTCAGAGGACATGATGTTTTTGAGTCTCAAAAACAAACCACCTAATTCGGTATCACTGCTTGTGACTACAAAGACACCCTCCATATTGCCAGTTCGGGAGGCCCTATAGTCAAAGACATCCATGTTACTAAGGATGTAAGTAGGCTGCAGCAGAATCCGCTCTCAAAAACAAACAGGGAATATATACACAATAATTCTGCACTACCACAAAGAAAAAAGGACACAGCAGCTAACACAACCAGCAAGTGTAAATAATGTCAAAAAACAAGATAAGTGTAGCGCTAGAAAAGGTCCCAAAATAAAGTCTATGGATTAACAATTCAAAGGTCATAAGTTATGAGAGACCATTTTTTAAACACTTGAACAGCAATGACCGTGGCATTTCCCTGTCTCATACAGCCAGTAACCATAAAATCAATTTTTTGGATCTGGAGATAGAGATATGCGAAGGTGGTTTTCAATTTCAGACACATTTCAAAGCCACAGACCGGAATAGCTTCATACCACCTGATAGCTGTCATCACCGGTCTTGGCTTGACTCAGTACCACGTAGCCAATTCCTTAGACTGCGAAGGAATTGTTCAAACGTGGATTCTTTCAAAGCACAATCGGCGCTTCTGAAGGCCAAGTTCATTGATAAGGATTATGATCCCTGTTTGGTGGACCGTGAATATCAACATGCTCTTGAAATTAATAGGGAATCCCTGTTGGAGGATAGGCCCAGGAGAGAATCAGATGATTCTTTTAAGTGGTCTTTATTGACCTCTTTTTCCAATCAACATAGGCACATCAAAGCCATTCTCTCAAAACACTGGGACATCCTCATGAATGACCGCATTTTAGGTAACGTACTGCCTGATAAGGCCAGAGTCATCTTTAAGGGTGCCCCTACCTTACAGAGCAGGATTGCTCCAAACATCATTGATCCTCCTATACGCCAACCCCTCTTTTATGAGATGGAGGGAATCTATTCTTGCAGAAGATGTAGTTTATGCCAACACAACTCTGGCATAGGGAGAAAAACTGTATCGTTCACGTCATCAGTTACCCACAAAACATATCCCATCAAACAATTCTGTACTTGTACCACCAGCCATATTGTGTACTTGATTACATGTCATTGTGGGAAACAATACGTGGGCCGCACCATCCGTTCTTTTGCCATAAGAGTGGCGGAACATATCACACTTATTAAGGGTGGGGTCACTAAACACACTGTCCACCGCCACTGTAAGTTACATCACAACCGCATCATTGATGGGACGCAATTTGTGGTTATAGACAGATATGTCCCTCCTTGGAGGGGTGGTGCCAGGACCAGGGGTGTATCTCGCTTAGAGACCTACTGGATCCATGAGCTCCGCACACTCTTCCCACTGGGTATGAATGTTGAAATTGACGTCAACGCTTTCATCAACAAAGCCTGATTGTGTTGTCCTAATTTTTACCCCCCGTTTCTTCGAGGTGATTCTCTCTCCTTTCCGTCCAAAAAATAATTATTATTTATGCCTCCAATTTTATTTATTTTTTACATTTTTTCATATATATCCACATTTATTTTATTCATATTTATGTGTATTTTATCCCTTTCATTCTATCTATCTGATTTGGGCTATAAGTGTATGGACATTCATTCAATTTAGTCATATGTGTATGGATGCCTGCCCGATTCAGCTTGTAGTAATGCAACTCATGTCTTTGATTGTGTTATATATACTGTCATTAGACATCTACTATATTTGTATTTGTTATTACTATCTTTTATCACATTGTGGAAACCAGCTCCATGTTTCTGTATAACAACAGACATTCCTTTTACGGTTTAATACCCTCTGTCCCTGTCTTTTTTATTTTTTATTTTTTTGCCCACATAATTGTGAATATTTTGTATGATATTTGTCCTCACAAATTTACAGTAATATTACTGGGTCACCCAGTCGATATATGCTTGTTTACACCGGCATTTATTTGCCCCGTTAGCTTCCTTATCGTCTTCCCATATGGAGATCACGCCGCTGTTGTGGCTTGTTATCATAGCTACCAAGGCATTTACTTCTGCCCGCCTTTCTGGGAGGCTCTCACTATGCATGTATTTGATACGTAGCCTGGCACGACTTGTATTGCCGTTGTCCCGCCCCTTCACTGCCCTATTACACACGGTAATTGCACATGCGCATTGTATGTTTTTCATTTTGATGCGCGCGCACACAGTTGCATTCGACACACAGTCCGGCAAGTTTTCCACTGCCGTCGTCCCGCCCTTTCACTTCCCCATCACATACGCTCCCTGCACATGCGCAGTATATGTCTTTTGACCTCGATGCGCACGCATACAGCCGCGCTGCTTACATCCCATATGCCACTTCACTTATCCACCCACTCACCTCCTTGTACATAATTATTTATCATTGACAGGGCCCATTTGTATATGAATTCTTGAACGAATTCTTTACTCTATCTATTTCCACTTCCGGTGCCAATGTGAGGCATGGAACGCACGCATGTTATCTTGGAACGCACGCCGTTCAGCCATTTTCCCTCAATACCGGAAGTGACGCTCTAATAACCGTGGAGCTGTTTTTCATTGATTTTGATGCTTTCTTTATATATACTCTGGTGGCTACAGTGGGGGGAACCCCCCAGACGACGTCTATGCAGACGAAACACGTCGGATAGGACCCCACTGTCGCCACTTCTCTACAGCGCTGCTTTTAGATACCCTTTTATGTGAGTGTATACTTTTTTATTATATTTCCCATTAAAACGGATTTACACTATTTGGCCATTCCTTTTCTTCATTTGGTTGCTGATATTGCTGGTTCCAACGCGGATCTGAGGGATACGATTTATGCGTGCCGGATTTCGCATCTTTTGACCCGATCACGCTTGAAGAACACAGCCATGTGGTAGCCATTCCACCAACTTTGCCCGTCCGGGCCTACTTTAACCCAGCACCACCTAAGCCTGATTGACTCCACCTGGCGTATGCCTTGTTGGGTCCACCGAGTCCGTTAAGCCTTTTCACTTCTATTGGTGGTGTGTGGGTTTTTATTTACCAGCTGGCCAGAGCCAGAAGAGTGGTGGAGAACACATTTGGAATCATGGCCAGCCGGTTCCGCCTATTTCTTACACCCATCCATATGGCGGAGTATAAACTGAATCATATAATCCTGGCGTGCTGTGTTCTACATAACTTTTTTACGGCAACATTCGGCCAACTATGCTGGCTCAGTTGGGCCTGAGGCCGGAATTCTAAATGAAACAACCCTGACGGCGCTTGAAAGTGGCCGTCCTGGCTTGCCCTCCCTGAGTGCCCGTGATGTCCGGTTAAGATACCTTGAGTTCTTTGCGGGTAGGGAGGCCATCAATATTCCAGACAATTTGTGAAACCTTGATCCAATAAAAAAAAAAAATAAGCAAATCTTTGGTGAAATTTACTGCTTGTGTTTGTTTTAGCTGACCCTGACAGAAATATGGTGAGTAAAGAAAATGGCGTGATTGTGTAACCTTATACAAAGCACTGTTGGGTGTTATTTACTAAAGGCAAAGACACTTTGCACTACAAGTGCACTTGAAACTGCACTGAAACTGCACTTGTAGTGCAAAGAGGATTTGCTCTTAGGAAATAACCCCCATTTTCACAGAAAGCAGCAATTACATCACCACAAAAGTGTTGTAGCGTTGAGACAATAATCCACACATTCTTGATTAACAATCTTTTTTTTTTTTTTTTACAAAATAAATTTTTATTGAAAGAAAGAAAAATAAAACAGTATAATAGTGTAACAGTATCATCATACAATTGTACAAGAGTTGGGGAATAAACATAGATTCTTACAATTGATACAAAGATAACAGTGAATCGGCTATAACAGAAAATCTCTTACTGGTGCTTTATCGTATATGTATGGTGGGGTGATCAGGGCTAATCCAATATCACATTTAAGTGTCTGTCGAGAGGTTGGTGTTAATTATGGTGGCATTAAATAGATCCTTTTATTTTCCCCCCCCTCTTTCTTTCCCTCCCCTCCTTTCACGTTACATTGATGATTTTTTTGGGGGGGAATTCCCACTCGTTGGGTGGAGGTGTAAAAGTTTGTATGATAATTCAATCCACTTTTTCAAAGGAGGTATTGGTCGGGATCTCTGTTAGGAGGTCCAAACCATGTAGGGGTTTGAGAGGTGTTGTGTGTGGATATTGAGAAGTAAGTGAAGAAAGAAGGAGAAGTAAAGGAGAAAGGAGAAGGGAAAAGAAAAAAGAGACAGAGGGGGGGGAGGGGGGGAGGGGGAGGGTAACTAAGGGAGGTTAGGGGGGGAAAGAGAATTAGAAGGGAGAGGGGGAGGGCAAGGGGGATAGGGGGGTGAATGAATGTCCCCTCGGTCTCCGTTATTTGTGGTATAGATTACGATTGGTAATAGTTTATGGTGAAGTAGGTCAGGACTGTCTCATTTCTACTCTCGGAGAGTAATACCGGGCTAATTTCGACGTGTGACCCCCCATACTCGTCCCTTGTTTAGGGGTGGGGGGACCACGCCGTCTGAGGAGAAAGATGAGGTGTATGGGAGGTGCGGTTGAGAGGTTTAAATAGTGTAGAGGTCGGGTGTTGGATGTTGGGTGGTGGTCTCGGGTGGGCAATGTCAAGTCTGGAATTATTTCATCTGTGTTAGGTATCTGTCTGTCGACCGAAAATGAGTCCAGCAAGCCCATGTCTTGGAGAAGCTAGCTGGGGAGTCTCGTGAGATGGCAATGAGTTCTTCCATGTCAGCTATTTTATTAATTTGCGAGAACCATTCTTGGATAGTTGGAGCATGAGACGTACCCCAGTGTCTAGGGATGCACATTTTCGCTGCGTTAAGTAGGGGTAAGACCAGTGTCTTACGATAGTATGGCGTGGATAGATCTGAGTGGTGAAACAGGCAATGGGTTGGGGAATGGTCTAAGTTGTAGGTCGATATAGATTCCGTGAGTTCTCGGACTTGCGTCCAGAATGGTTGAATGGCTGGGCATGACCACAAAATATGTAACAGAGTACCTGGTTCATCCCCACATCTCCAGCATTTATTGGGGAATGAGGGGTTAATTTTGTTCAAGATGGCTGGGGTTCTGTACCATCGTGTCAGAGTCTTATAATTATTTTCCTGAATGGACACATTTAGGGAGCCTTTATGGGCAATCGTATAGATGTGTTCCCATTGTTCTTCTTCTAATTCTGTTTGTAATTCTCTTTCCCATGACTTACAAGCTTTCCCTTCTTTGGGGGAAGTTCCAGTGAATAATATAGCATATATACTGGAGATTAAATGTTGTTGGGGGTTAGATTGAGAGCATAAATGTTCGAAAGGTGTGAGTGGTCGTGATATGGAAGAGTCGCGATTAATTTCCTTTAAGAAATGTCTAATTTGGAAGTATGTCCAAAACGGTAAAGGGTCGCTAGTGATGGCGGGTGTTAGTGTGAGGCGGTCTAGAAAAGAGCCGTCGCGGAAAAACTGATGTGCTTGTATGTTGGGTAGTTGCCATTGTTGTGTTAGAAAGTGTGCCGACATTCCTGGTGGGAAGGCGGGGTTCTGTCTTATAGGTGTTAAAGGGCCCGGGGAGGACGATATGTGTAGTTTGCGGCAGGCCTCCCTGAAGCATCCCAGGGTCGGTCCAATAAGAGGGTGAGCTTTGAGAGTGGAGGGAATATGTGTCGACTCCAGCCAGGGGGCAGATTTCAGCGGGAATGGGGACATTGATCCCTCCAGTCTGACCCAATCTTTGTGTTGGGTGTGTAATGACCAATCCACAATACGGGTAAGGTGACAAGCCCAGTAATATTTTTTCAGATCTGGAAGGCCAATGCCCCCCGTCGTCTTGGGTTGTGTTAGGAGATCGTAGGTGATTCTCGAATGTTTTTGATTCCACAAAAACTCTGTACAAAGCCTCCTGTAGGATGAGAAAAATGATGGGGGGAGTTTAATGGGGACAGCTTGTAAAATATATAGGATGCGTGGAAGAATGTTCATTTTAATAATGGCTGCACGCCCGAACCAGGAAAACTGGGGTTTGTTCCAATTTTTGAGATCAGCAGAGATCATTTTGAGGATGGGAAGGTAGTTTTGTGTAAATAGATCTGATAGGTTCTTTGTGAGGTGAATGCCAAGGTATTTAATTGCGTTGCGTCGCCAGTGGAATGGGAAGTTAGTTTCACATTGTGCAACTGTTTCTTTTGGGATGGTGACATTGAGGGCGTGTGATTTGGTGAAGTTTATTTTAAAATTAGAGATGCGTTGGAAGAGGTGGAAGTCCTTTAATAAGTTCGGAATAGAGGTGTGAGGTTCGCTAAGGGAAAGTAGGATGTCGTCAGCAAAGGCTGCCAACTTATAGGTGTGGCCTGATATGGGTATACCTTTGATATTTTCATTCCTCCTGAGGCAGTTCAGGAGTGGTTCAAGGGTCAATACAAAGAGGATGGGGGAAAGTGGGCAACCTTGCCTCGTTCCGTTGGTTATGGAGAAGGCGTTTGACAGATGTCCGTTGATCCGAACTCTGGCCGTGGGTGTTGTGTATAGAGACATGATTGAGTTAAACATGCGGTTTAGGAGGCCCAGGTGTCGCAACACTGCCCCCATGTAGTCCCATGCCAGTCTGTCAAACGCCTTCTCCACATCCAATGATAGAAAGAAACCCCTATGTTTATTAGTTGTCATCCAATGATGAAGATTTATAGCTTTAATGGTGTTGTCCCTCGCCTCTCGGCCTGGGACAAAACCAACTTGATCTCCATCTATCAGTGATGGTAACAGAGGAAGCAGGCGATTGGCTAGGATTTTTGCGAAGAGTTTTATGTCAACATTTAGTAGGGAAATCGGCCTATAGTTGTTTACTAGGGTCACGTCTTTTCCTTCCTTTGGTATAACTGTGATGTGGGCTTCAAGGAGTCTGTTGAAGGGGAGTGTGGAGGAGGACAGGGAGTTGAAGGCTTTGAGAAAGGGGCCAGTAAGTGTCTCTATAAAGGTTTTAAAATATACGGCTGTGAAGCCGTCTGGGCCTGGACTTTTTCCGACTTTTAGTTGTTTGATCGCAGTTTTAAGTTCAGCTTCTGAGATGGGGAGTTCTAGTTGGCGAGCGTCTTCTCTATCAATCGGTTTGGGGCAATTGTCTTTTAGAAAATTTTTTATAAGGGATCTCCTATCAATATTATTAGACGAGTTGTCAGTTGGTGAGCCAAGATTGTATAGGTTGGAGTAGTATGTTTCGAATTGGGAGGCTATATCAGGGGCTGTGACTTTTGATCTGCCTTGGGAGTCGTTGATCTTATGGATATTGGAACGGGCTTTGTTCTTCTGGATGGCTCGAGCCAGATATTTTCCGCTTTTATTTCCAAATTCATAGAACAATTTCTGTTGTAGGATGAATTTACGTTTTGTTTTTTGTGATAACTCAGTGAGTAGATGTTCTCTGGTTTGTATGAGTTCTTGATATGTCTGTTGGGCCTGAGTCTGTTTGTGAGCTATCTCTAGGGTTTTGATTTTCTGGATCAGGTTTGAAATACTGGCTTGGTGGGCTTTTTTCCGCGACGTTTTAAGGGCGATAAGTTTCCCTCTTAAGACGCATTTGTGGGCCTCCCATTGTGTTAGCGGAGATGTGTCTCCGTTGTCGTTGTCCATAAAGAAATTGTGTATGGTACGTCTAATGTCTGCGATGTCTCCTTCTGAGGTCAATAGGGTAGAATCTAGGCGCCAGATTTTAGAAACATTCTGATGTTCAGGGAAGGTCAGTGTCATTGTAATGGGGTGATGGTCAGATAGGATCATTGGCTCAATTGTCGCATGGGAAAGGAATGGAAGGTCTGGTTGGGAGAGGAAGAGATAGTCAATTCTGGAGTATCTGTCGTGAGGGGCGGAGAAGAAAGTATAGTCTTTGACATTTGGATGGAGAGTACGCCAGGTATCGTGTAGAAGCAAGTCGGTCAGTTGCATTTTTATTTGGCGCAGAGTTCTGTATGGCAGTGATGTGGAGCCTGAAGAGGTGTCTAAAATTGGGTATAGGGCTACATTAAAGTCTCCCCCGAGTACGGTTAGACCAGCGGAGAAGCCTGATAAAAGTTGAGAGATCTGTCTAAAGAAGCTAGGTTGTGCAGAGTTAGGGCTGTAAATATTAGCCAAGGTCACAGGCCGGCCCTGCAGTTTACCTTTCAAAAAGATGTATCTACCATCTTTGTCAATGAGTGAATCGGTGAGTTCCCAGGATAAGTTTTTAGAGATCAGGATTGAGACTCCCTTAGTCTTTGCCAAGGGGTTGGTAGAATGATATGAATGAGGGAACCAGTGATTAGTAAGCTTAGGGACCTTATCTGTCCGGAAATGGGTTTCTTGAAGGAAAACTATGTTGGATTTTAGTTTGTGCATCATAGTCAAAACTTGGCTGCGCTTTTCTGGGATATTGAGCCCTTTTACGTTTAGGGATGTCACTTTTAGCGTATTGTGTTAGTGGTAGTAGGTGATACGTGTGACATATTTTAAAAGGATGTGGTCTTTCGTCAGCTTGGTCTGTATACTTCTTCGAGTGTGTTAGGGGTGGTACGTGGGGTTGTTGTCGGATCAGAAGGGTGTAGTGGTGGTGAAGTGGAGGTGGCGGAGACCGAGGGGACAGTGGAAAGGGGAGTGGATAAGGTCGGTAAAGATGGGTTTGAAAAAACTAAATGCAAATATGGGGCAAGGAGGGGGAATCTAAAGTGGGAAAGGGGTCTTTAGGGGATGGGGGAGGAGGAGAGGAAGGGAGAAGAGGAAGGAAAGGGGTGGGAAGGGATAGAAGAAAAGAAGAGGAAATAGAAAAGATCGAGAAAAGGTCTAGACGTATATGTAGAGTCTGGATGTACCGGAGGTAAAGAAGGGTCCAGGGACCCTTCTTATGGGGTAGAACGTTGTCCGGTGTAGGTCAACGGGAGCGATAGGTTCCCGTTGTGTGGGGAGGTGTAAGGAGCCGGTATTAACGGGTTGGAAAAACAGTGTAATCCTCTGGTCCTCAGAGGGGTATGGATGGTTTAGATAGAGGATTGAGCCTGTAAGTTGTAGTATTAGTCATAGACATGGGGATTGTGGACTTGGTGAGTGAGATCTTAAATTTAAGGTATATTCATTGCCCGAGGGAAAATATCAGGCAAGGTCTCTGGAGGCAGGCGAGTGAATTCGCCTGATTAGGGGGAAAGCGGCCTTGGTTGTTGTGGGGATGTGTGGAGGACGTCTGGTAGCGAGTCAATCAGTTGTTCAGAGAGGTATGTAAGGAGTCAACTGTACAATCATACTGATAATATGAACCAAACTTTATAAGTTTAAAATGTATCTTTTGCGTTAGTCTTGCTCACCTTGTTCTCAGAATAGGCTTCCGGCCTGTCCGACCGAACCCCACATGGTAGAAGAATAGGTATCCCACAGGTTCACTGTAGGGGTAGGCCGGTTCAGCCTATCCGTGTGTTCAATCATCTAAATGTTGTAACCTATAGGCCGTTAAACATGCGGAATATGGGGGTCAGTCACACACGCCGGAAGTCCACCAGGGTTCTCTTGCCTGGTTGCCAAAAGTAAACATTTTATGTTGAGCTATTCTATTAATAGAGAAAACAGGAGTATAAAGAAGTAAAATGACATATCATTACATGTTAAGTACCTAGATCTCGGGTCTGCCATATGCGGGGTCAGCTATTTAGTTGGTAAGGAGTCTATCAAGATTCAACATATATAATAGGTCATTGTATAACGGGTATTCAAGTAATACCAGGAATAACAATAATAACATTGGAACCGATACCATCTAGTAGGAATGTTAGCTTCCTCCGGGTTAAAACTCAACTTAGGATAGCAAAATAACTTTTTATGTCAATATGCATAGCGGATGGGCGACTCCACACAGGTTGACGCTGTTACTGGGGTCCTTGGTGTGTGTAGGTTATAGCTAGTTTGCCATCTTGGTGGCTGTCAGGGTTAGGAAACCTGGTAATTAGTAGGGTAGTCATTTGATTAGGTGAAGAAGAAAAAAAAAAAAAAAAGGGGGGGGGGGCTGATTAAATAGAAATCAGCTCTTAGTATTAGGGGGACATCTATAGGTGTTGGCTATGTGGAGATTGGGTGAAGATAAGGATGTGAGATTGAGGTTCTGTGTGGAGTCGCCCCTTTAAAGGGAAGACAACATCATAAACATAAACATATAACCATATAAACTTGAGTCCCGATTTGTTTTTAAGAGGGAATCGGTTAGAGTAAGGGGAAATTGGCCCGGGGATGTGATTTGTGTCCGACATAATAGGGATCGACACTTGCTTAGGGAGGGTCATAAAGGCCTGGGGGAAGGTTAATTAAGGGGGGCGATAAGATGGGGGGTAGGAGGTGGAGAAGGAAGAAGGGGGCTATAATTATTTGGGGAGGATGGATTGAATTCCCAATCATTAATTATCTTCGTATATGTTCGTGCTATACTTGCATGTCTCATGTTCCATTGCTTGAAGTCTGTGTTGAATTTGCTGCGAGATCAGACGGGAGCAAAGGGAGAGGTGGCGGGGTGGAGGGTGTTTTCATGGGTTAGGCCAGTCTGTGGGACTAGGTGATAAGCGTCCATCGTGGACTAGGTGGGGGGGAAGCTAGGAATTGTGTTGATCCTTTGAGTTAGATCATCTTGCTTCTGACTTGAAGAAGATCCATTTGAAGGCAGTCAGATGGTCAGGTTTTGGATTGACGTCTGTCTTGCATAGGCCTTTATGGTGTATATGGTGGAAGGGTTTCAGGCAAGCGGCAGGAGATAGTTTTGGGTTGTTCCTTTATTCGGCACCTCCGTGTCGGGGTCGCCTGTGGGCAGGAGAGGCTGTGGGGCTGTTGTCTGCAGGATTCCTGGGTCCTGGGGGTGTGTTGATCCTGGGAGAATTGGATCTGCGCCTTCTTATGTGGAACTCATCGCGGACTGGGATGGCATCCATGGAGCTGGACCTTCTGAGTTGAGGAGGTCTGAGAGAGCGGTACCAGTCAGGCAGTTCAATAAGCGGGATGTTCAGAATTTCACAGAATGTGGTGAGGTCTTCGGGCACTCTGAGGTTGGCTGTTCGGCCTTGTGTTGAAGCTGAGAGGCAAAAAGGGAATTTCCAGCGGTATTGGATTCTGTTTGTGCGTAGTAGATCAAGGAGGGGGCGAAGGTCTCTCCTATTTTGCAGAGTGATAGGTGATAGATCTTGAAAGATTTTTATTTCTGAGCCTTGACAAGAGAGATTGCGACGATCTCTGGCCCTGCGAAGGATCTCCTCTTTCAGCTTAAAGTTAACTATGCAGCAGACCACATCTCTGGGAGAATCAGTATCTCTACCCCGGGGTCTGAGGGCCCTGTGTAAACGCTCATATTCAATGGGGGTCTGCCTAGGAGATCGTTGAATATAGCTATGGTTGCCTGGGCAAGTTGGGTATGATCGATCGATTCTGGCATGCCTCTTACCCATAGGTTGTGTCGTCTGCCGCGATTGTCCAGGTCTGCCATGTATCTGTATAGGTCTCTGAGCTGAACGGAGTGTGCTTGTGATGAGTTCTGGAGCCTGTGGATGGCATTTTCACTGTGTGCTGCTGTTTCCTCAATGTTGTCCATGCGGACCGTCATGGATTGGATGTCTCTTCTCAGGTCAGAGATGACTGCTGCGAAGGTGGCTTTGATGTCTTCTGCCACTGTTCTAAGGTCCCCTATGTTCAGGGCGTGATCTGTCGGCCCATGTTGTGAGGGCGTTTGTGACCGGTGTCTGCCTGAGGGGCTGAGGCTGGAGGAGCGCGCCGTGGCCGAGTAGGCCTGGGATGAAGCCGGGGCCTCGCGTGGCTGCGTCCGGAAGATTTCCGGGATGCTGCGGCCCGCCTGAGAGTCGGGTCTCCGCGGAGATCGGGAACGGGATGGGGATGAGCTCCCCTTAGATTTCCCCATGTTTTGGCTCGTGGATGGCTCTGGAATGTCCATTTAAGATAAAACAGGCATGTGTAAAACCAACAAGAAAGACACAAATCTTGAACTTACAAAGTTTACTTTAGGTAGAACTTGAAGGCAATATCATACATGAGTATTTCGGAACTGTGTTTAATATTGCCTTCAGATGGGGTGAAGTCACCCCCGGAAAAGCCAAATTTGGAAGATGCACACCAATTTAAGAAGTTCAACATGTGCTAGCTGCCATCACGGGGAATCAAGGATCGTGTTTTGGGGGAGAAACACTTTCCTCTCAGCTACTTTATTATTGAGGAAGGGGTTGCACCCCCAAAATGCGTCCATTGATCTCCCGTGATGGTAGATAGCACATATTGACACACTGTGTGCATCCTCCAAATTTGGCTTTTCTAAAAATCGCTAAAACATTTAGAACATTGTAGCACACAAAAAACAGTGTTTTGGAGGGGTTTTAAACTCTACCCAAAACATCAATGATGTTTTTATTTTTTTGAATAACATCATTGATCTTTTTCTTGAGGTTTTCCAATTCTAAATTACACCCCATGATCTCCCCGATCGGGATCTGGGCACTGTCTGATGTGAAAGGATCTGGATCCACAACATCACGATCACCTAAAAAGAGAGAAAACAAACAAAAATAGGTATAAAAAATATGCCGGCATCCATCTCTTACTTGAGCCTGTGGTCGTAGACACTCACCTGTTGTGGTGACTAGTTCCACCATGTCTTCTTCCTCCTGCTCTTCTTGTGTTGGGGAGATTTCCCTTTCTTCCAGAGGGGGGGGGCTCTGGTCTCCTCGGATGAGAGGTGTCCTCCGAGTCTTTTCTCCCCTATGTAAAACAAAAATGGTATACTTAGCACACAGATATTTGAGAGAAGAACTATAAAGATGAAACATTTCTTGGAAGTGGGGTACAATTGTCTATTTTGGCATAGTTCCAAGGTGTAGAATTTTATTGTCCTTTGTCAAGCTGCAATACTTTACCTGTCTTGTACAAGCTTCACAGATGGAGATACCCCTATAGTTTACACTGGAGCACCTGTGTGGGCCCCCTAATAAAAATGGTGTTCTTGTGTCCCACACTAGTGCTCCAGTGTCCAGATTTTGAGAACAGCTGCTCAGTGTCCTCTCCTTACACAGAATCTAGTTTGCATTTCATTCTAGTTACAAACCCATCTACACAACAAAATTATTTTCATACAAGTAGTCCCTAAAAAATGTGGGCAAATGCATATGGCCAAAACAATGGTGTTTTATAGGCCGAAAGAAAAATGTTTGATATGAACGAATAATGTGCCCATGAACATGAAATTTGCCATTTTAAACTGTACAACAGTTCCTAAAAACACATGGAGCAGCGCAAACTTAATAAACAGAAAAAGAATAGGAACACAGGACAACTACTTACTTTTTTGCAACACTCTCCGGATCTTTCTGTACTGCTCATGTTCTCGTAATTTCAGGTCCGACCACCGCTTCCTGAGCTGATCTTTCGATCGACGTACCCCGAAATTCCGGTGCAGACTATTGACTACTTTCGCCATGATCTTGGCCTTTTGGACATTGGGGTTGGGGTAAGGTCCATACTTCCCATCATAGTTGGCCCTTTTCATTATGTCGTCCATCTCCACCATCTCCCCAAAGGACATATTTGAGGCCTTAAATCGTCTCCTTCTGAATCAGGACGTTTCCGGATCTGGGCTTTCCTCCCCCTCCTCCTCGTTGCTATAATTAGCACGTACCTGCTGTGTCTCCGCCATGTGCTCTTCCCCCACTGCACCGAATGAAAAAGGGCAGGGAATAGACTAGAAAGAACGTCAGGGGCGGGCGGAGTTCCACGCATGCGCAGTGTGTATAAAGCGTAACACGCGTGCGTATTATGTACGATCTGTGAGTGGAGGAAGGAGCATCGGAGGCGCCGATCGTAATAACGAAGGTAAGAGACAAACTTGGGCCTATACTGCTTCTAGATTGAGGCCTATATTGTGACAAGATTACGAGAGTTTTGCCTGACATTAGGGTTTGTCTTGTGTTGTGTCTTGCAGTGAAAATGGATATCTTGAACGATACAGACTTCATGGCAATCTTCATTGACATGTTCAGGGAGCTTTCTTGTCTGTGGGAGATAACCCACCCACATTATAAGAACCAAACAAAGAGGAAGGCAGCACTGGATCAATTGGTGGAAATTGTGAAGCAGGTGATCCCCACGGCAGACATCACCTATTTGAAGATCCTAATTGGTGGCCTGAGGAGTACATATCTAAGGGAGCGCAAGAAAGTCCAGGATTCGCAGAGATCCGGAGCAGCAGATGACATCTATGTCCCCAGGATGTGGTACTATGACAGGCTGCATTTTCTGGCAGGTCAGACTGAACCCAGGTCATCAGACTCCAGTCTTCCTTTCACGCTTCCTTCCACCCCAGCTGAGGCTTCTGACGCCCAACCAGGGCCTTCCAGGCAGCAACATGTGGAGGAGCCCAGGTTGAGGTATAGCATTCCTCTAAATATTTCAGGTTGTCCAATCAATGATGTTAACTAGATGTTAGTTGGGAGTACTAATTTATAATTGTGATTGATGATGCAAAACATTAAACCATGTCCCTTTTTCATACACAGGGAAGTCTCAGCCAGGAGGTGGCCAGGCCGAGCAGGCTGCCTGATATGCAGGTCCCTCCCCTACACCCGCAAAGAGAAAGTGGCAGGTAGAGGAGTACCCTAGAGTAGGCTGCCATAGGCCTCTTTTGGAAGGCTACAGAGGCCCTGGGAGCCCCCCACACTGTGGAGGAGGACTTTGCTGGCATAATTGCCTGTAAAATGCAGCGGATGGACGAGGGCCAACAACTCATGTGTGAGTCATTCATTTTGGAAGCTTTCAATGAGGGGTTGAGGGCCCAAATAACATCTGCTACCCACATTTGTGACCTCACACATGGTCCTCCTCCTCCAGGTCCTACTCCTCCTCCTCCTCCTCCTCCTCCTCCTCCAGGTCATACTCCTCCTCCTGCCACATCTCCAACAGCAGAGCCACAGCCAGGAAGGAAGCGTGGAAGGAAGACCAGAAAGTGATGACCCTGGATCCAGTCTGGTCTGGCAAAAGATGCAGCCTCTTGTGGTACCACAGCCTGGGGACACAGATTTCATCTGCTGCTTTCCGGATCTCTGGGACTTCTGGACCAGACTGCACTCCCTTACATATGGACTCCTCAGGCCACCAATTTTGATGTTCAAGAATTGATGTCTGCCTTGGGTGTCCAAGACTTCGCTAATTTCTACTGTTTCTCCAGCGTTGCCTCCCTCTTTGTTTGGTTCTGAACCCTTAATAAAGGATTTTTGGTTTCAATTATACTCTCCTATGTGTTTTTTACTTCAAAAAGGACAGTTTGTTTGTGAGGATTCAGGTACATTTCTAAAGTACAATGTGAAATTAACAAGGGACACCATCACCAAACAATCTCCTTGAGATTAAATAATACAAGATATCAATGGTGTGGTGGTAACTTGACACACAAAACACACACACAAAAATATTCTGGAGTAAAACTAAAACTAAAATAAAACAAAGATCAGCTTTGGAAAAAATACAAACCTAAAATTAAAAAAAAAAATCTGCCTTTAAAAAAAAACAAAAAAAACCCCACAAAAATATTTTTGTCAGATGTGACAAATCAAAATATATTAAGGGAATCCCGATAAATAATAAAGAAAGAAGTTTGTGAGAAGTCTGTGTGAATATGAGCAGCAAAACTACTTCATTCTTCTCACATTATAAAGAAGAAGAGAGTGCGCTGTATTAAACAATTTTTAACATTGCACCATGATGAAAGTGTTGTATCCATTGCGAATGCTAAGTTTACCAGACCGAGCTGTTCCGTCTCGGAAATTCTTCTGAGCATGCGTGGCACTTTGTGCGTCAGAACAGGCCACACACGGTCGGAATTGACGTGATCAGATTTTGATGTCGGAAAATTTTATAGCCTGTTCTCAAACTTTGTGTGTCGGAAAATCCGATGGAGCCCACACACGGTCGGAATTTCCGACAACACGCTCTGATCGGACATTTTCCATTGGAAAATCTGACCGTGTGTACGGGGCATAACAGTAAAACTTACCATACCTGCAAAGCAAATACAAAAAAAAATAGTAAAAAATAAAACCTTTAAAGCAACCTGTGCCTAAAATATATATATGCCAAAGCATGGGGGTATCCTCCCGCAAAAGGTAGGAGAAAATCACTTCTCCGCCCACTGCTGCCCCCACGCTTCGGCATATATGCTGAAGTATGTAACTGTGGTGGTGAAATCACCTCCGACAGCGCTGGAGTCACGGCTTTATATATCGTGGGAGCAAACGCTGTTGCTGTCAAGATAAATAAATCCGCGCTGCAGCTGAATGGCGTACCTGAAAACAAAAAAAATGGTTAAAACACAGTAAACTATAAAAAAATTACATACCTGAAAAGCAAACATGATAAAACATAACAACAATAAAACATTGCAGAATAGAATACAGTAAAAAAGAGCAGAACAATAGAGAGAGAATAGAGAGAGAACAATAAAACAATAACTATTTTTGTTTTTTTTTATTTTATATTTTTTTGTGTGTTTTTTTTTTTTACATTTTTTTTATAACTGTAACTTTAATAACTGTAACGGTTCCAGGTTTGGGTCTCTCAAAATGCAATGGCATCTTGGGAGACCCTGTGAAAGTGTGTCTTAGTCTGTGCAATGCTGTACCCTACGCTAAAACTCAACTAGTGTATGGTAACAAAACATTCACCAATGCAAAGACCAGGATTACCAGGACAGGAGCGACAATAATAGCGGGTGTCACGCCTATATGCATGCTTTCTGCAGACACAAGATTTTCTTTGGGGGGCTCGTTGGGTAGGGGTACTCCGGAGGACATAAGGAAAATGCCTCCCATGCAGCCGGCTTACAGCATCTGGTTGGGGAAGGTGAGGTGGAGCACCGTCTGGATACAGAAGGGCTCTGACGATCTCTTCCTGGAGTTTAACCACTTGACGACCACCTCACGCTGATGTACGTCAGCAGAATGGCAGGGGCAGGCAAAATCTTGTACCTGGTACGTGATTGCCTTCCCGCGGGCGGGGGGTCCAATCAGGCCCCCCCGGTGCCCGAGGCAGTTGTCTTTGGTCTGGGGGCGCCGAGGAGAGAAGACTGTAATGTGAGTGTACAACACACACACATACAGTAGAACATGCCAGGCACACACTACACCCCACTTTACCCCCCGATTCCCCCCCCGATCACCCCCCAATCACCCCTCCGCCCCCTGTCACACTGACAACATACAGTTTTTTTTTTTTTTCTGATTACTGCAGTGGTGTCAGTTTGTGACAGTTAGTGTGTTAGGGCAGTTAGGGTTAGCCCCCTTTAGGTCTAGTGTATCCCCCTACCCCCCCTAATAAAGTTTTAACCCCTTGATCACCCCCCATCGCCAGTGTCGCTAAGCGATCATTTTTCTGATCGCTGTATTAGTGTCACTGGTGACGCTAGTTAGGGAAGTAAATATTTAGGTTCGCCATCAGCATTTTATAGTGACAGGGACCCCCATATACTATCTAATAAATGTTTTAACCCCTTGATTGCCCCCTAGTTAACCCTTTCACCAGTGATCACCGTATAACTGTTACGGGCGACGCTGGTTAGTTTGTTTATTTTTTATAGTGTCAGGGCACCCGCCGTTTATTACCGAATAAAGGTTTAGCCCTCTGATCGCCCGGCGGTGATATGCATCGCCCCAGGCAGCGTCAGATTACCGCCAGTAGCGCTAACACCCATGCACGCAGCATACGCCTCCCTTAGTGGTATAGTATCTGAACGGATAAATATCTGATCCGATCAGATCTATACTAGCGTCCCCAGCAGTTTAGGGTTCCCAAAAACGCAGTGTTAGCGGGATCAGCCCAGAGATAGATTTATACTAGCATCCCCAGCAGTTTAGGGTTCGCAAAACACAGTGTTAGCGGAATCAGCCCAGATACCTGCTAGCACCTGCGTTTTGCCCCTCCGCCCGGCCCAGCCCAGCCCAGCCCACCCAAGTGCAGTATTGATCGATCACTGTCACTTACAAAACACTAAACACATAACTGCAGCGTTCGCAGAGTCAGGCCTGATCCCTGCGATCGCTAAAAGTTTTTTTGGTAGCATTTTGGTGAACTGGCAAGCACCAGCCCCAGGCAGTGTCAGGTTAGCGCCAGTACCGCTAACACCCATGCACGCACCATATACCTCCCTTAGTGGTATAGTATCTGAACGGATCAATATCTGATCCGATCAGATCTATACTAGTGTCCCCAGCAGTTTAGGGTTTCCAAAAACGCAGTGTTAGCGGGATCAGCCCAGATACCTGCTAGCACCTGCGTTTTGCCCCTCAGCCCGGCCCAGCTCACCCAAGTGCAGTATCGATTGATCACTGTCAGTTACAAAACACTAAACGCATAACTGTAGCATTCGCAGAGTCAGGCCTGATCCCTGCGATCGCTAACAGTTTTTTTGGTAGCGTTTTGATGAACTAGCAAGCACCAGCAGCCTAGTACACCCCGGTCGTAGTCAAACCAGCACTGCAGTAAAACTTGGTGACATGGCGAGTCCCATAAATGCAGTTCGAGCTGGAGAGGTGGCAAGCACAAGTAGTGTCCCGCTGCCACCAAGAAGAAGACAAACAGGCCTGTCGTGCCCATAATGCCCTTCCTGCTGCATTTGCCAATTCTAATTGGGAACCCACCACTTCTGCAGCGCCCGTAATTCCCCCATTCACATCCCCAACCAAATGCAGTTGGCTGCAGAGGCATTTTCTTTATGTCCTCCCGAGTACCCCTACCCAACGAACCCCCCCAAAAAAGATGTTGTGTCTGCAGCAAGCGCGGATATAGGCGTGACGCCCGCTATTATTGTCCCTCCTGTCCTGACAATCCTGGTCTTTGCATTGGTGAATGTTTTGAACGCTACCATACACTAGTTGAGTATTAGCGTAGGGTACAGCATTGCACAGACTAGACACACTTTCACAGGGTCTCTCAAGATGCCATCGCATTTTGAGAGACCCGAACCTGGAACCGGTTATAGTTATAAAAGTTAGTTACAAAAAAAAGTGTAAAAAAAAAAAAAAATATATAGAATAAAAAAAAATAGTTGTCGTTTTATTGTTCTCTCTCTCTCTCTATTCTCTCTCTATTGTTCTGCTCTTTTTTACTGTATTCTATTCTGCAATGTTTTATTGTTATTATGTTTTATCATGTTTGCTTTTCAGGTATGCAATTTTTTATACTTTACCGTTTACTGTGTTTTAGTGTTAACCATTTTTTTGTCTTCAGGTACGCCATTCACGACTTCGAGCGGTTATACCAGAATGATGCCTGCAGGTTTAGGTATCATCTTGTTATCATTCTTTTCAGCCAGCGGTCGGCTTTCATGTAAAAGCAATCCTAGTGGATAATTAGCCTCTAGACTGCTTTTACAAGCAGTGGGAGGGAATTTCCCCCCCACCGTCTTCCGTGTTTTTCTCTGGCTCTCCTGTCTCAACAGGGAACCTGAGAATGCAGCCGGTGATTCAGCCAGCTGACCATAGAGCTGATCAGAGACAAGAATGGCTCCAAACATCTCTATGGCCTAAGAAACTGGAAGCTACGAGCATTTCATGACTTAGATTTCGCCGGATGTAAACAGCGCCATTGGGAAATTAGGAAAGCATTTTATCACACTGATCTTGGTGTGGTCAGATGCTTTGAGGGCAGAGGAGAGATCTATGGTCTAATAGACTCCAATTTTTTTCAAAAAAGAGTACCTGTCACTACCTATTGCTATCATAGGGGATGTTTACATTCCCTGAGATAACAATACAAATGATTTAAAAAAAATGAAAGGAACAGTTTAAAAATAAGATATAAAAGCAAAAAAATAATAAAGAAAAAAAAAAAAAGCACCCCTGTCCCCCCTGCTCTCGCGCAAAGGCGTCGGTCTGGCGTCAAATGTAAACAGCAATTGCACCATGCATGTGAGGTGTCACCATGAACGTCAGATCGAGGGCAGGACCTCCTCTGTAAATCTAAAGTGGTAACCTGTAAAGGCTTTTAAAGGCTTTTAAAAATGTATTTAGTTTGTCGCCACTGCACGTTTGTGCGCAATTTTAAAGCATGTCATGTTTGGTATCCATGTACTCAGCCTAAGATCATCTTTTTTATTTCATCAAACATTTTGGCAATATAGTGTGTTTTATTGCATTAAAATTTTAAAAAGTGTGTTTTTTCCCCAACAAATGCGTTTAAAAAAATCGCTGCGCAAATACTGTGTGAAAAAAAAAATGAAACACCCACCATTTTAATCTGTAGGGCATTTGCTTTAAAAAAAATATAATGTTATAATTTTCTTGCAAAAAAAAAATAATTTTTTCATGTAAACAAAAAGTTTCAGAAAGGGCTTTGTCTTCAAGTGGTTAGAAGAGTGGGTGATGTGTGACATAAGCTTCTAAATGTTGTGCATAAAATGCCAGGACAGTTCAAACCCCCCCCAAATGACCCCATTTTGGAAAGTAGACACCCCAAGCTATTTGCTGAGAGTCATATCGAGTCCATGGAATATTTTATATTGTGACACAAGTTGCGGGAAAGAGACAAATTTTTTTTTGCACAAAGTTGTCACTTAATGATATATTGCTCAAACATGCCTTGGGAATATGTGAAATTACACCCCAAAATACATTCTGTTGCTTCTCCTGAGTACGGGGATACCACATGTGTGAGACTTTTTGGGAGCCTAGCCGCGTACGGGACCCCGAAAACCAAGCACTGCCTTCAGGCTTTCTAAGGGCGTAAATTTTTGATTTCACTCTTCACTGCCTGTCACAGTTTTGGAGGCCATGGAATGCTCAGGTGGCACAAACCCCCCAAATGACCCAATTTTGGAAAGTAGACACCCCAAGCTATTTGCTGAGAGGTATAGTGAGTATTTTGCAAACCTCACTTTTTGTCACAAAGTTTTGAAAATTGAAAAAAGAAAAAAAAATGTTTTTTCTTGTCTTTCTTCATTTTCAAAAACAAATGAGAGCTGCAAAATACTCACCATGCCTCTCAGCAAATAGGTTGGGGTGTCTACTTTCCAAAATGGGGGGGTTTTGTGCCACCTGGGCATTCCATGGCCTTCGAAACTGTGATAGGCAGTGAAGAGTGAAATCAAAAATTTACACCCTTAGAAATCCTGAAGGCGGTGATTGGTTTAGGGGCCCCGTACGCAACTAGGCTCCCAAAAAGTCCCACACATGTGGTATCCCCATACTCAGGAGAAGCAGCTAAATGTATTTTGGGGTGCAATTCCACATATGCCCATGGACTGTGTGAGCAATATATCATTTAGTGGCAACTGTGCAAAAAAAAAAAAAAATGTGTCACTTTCCCGCAACTTGTGTCAAAATATAAAATATTCCATGGACTCAACATGCCTCTCAGCAAATAGCTTGGGGTGTCTACTTTCCAAAATGGGGTCATTTGGGGGGGGGTTTGTGCCATCTGGGCATTTTATGACCTTCAAAACTGTATTAGGTAGTGAGGAGTGAAATCAAAAATTTACGCCCTTATGCCCCGTACACACGGTCGGATTTTCCGATGGACAATGTCTGATCGGAGCGTGTTGTCGGAAATTCCGACCGTGTGTGGGCGCCATCGGACATTTTCCATTGGATTTTCCGACACACAAAGTTGGAGAGCAGGAGATAAAATTTTCCGACAACAAAATCCGATTGCGTCAATTCCGACCGTGTGTGGCCTGTTCAGACGCACAAAGTGCCACGCATGCTCAGAAGAAATTCCGAGACGGGACAGCTCGTTCTGGTAAACTTAGCGTTCGCAATGGATACAGCACTTTCGTCACGCTGCAATGTTAAAAATGGTTTAATACAGCGCACTCTCTTCTTCTTTATAATGTGACAAGAATTAAGTAGTTGTGCTGCTCATATTCACACACACTTCTCACAAACTTTTATTTGTGTTTTTTTAGTGGGATTTCCTGAATATATTGTTATTAGTTGTCACATCTGACAGTTTTATATATTTTTTTTTTTGATTTTAAGCCTTTTTTTTTCTTTAATGTTTGGATTTTTTCCAAGGCTGATCTTTGTTCAATGTTATTTTTATTTTTCCTCCCGAATATTTTTGTGTGTGTTTTGTGTGTCAAGTTACCCCAACACCATTGATATCTTTTATTATTTAATCTCAAGGAGATTGTTTGGTGTTGGTGTCCCTTGTTCATTTCACATTGTATATTTGAAATGTACCTGAATCCTCACAAACCAACTGTAATTTTTGAAGTAAAACACATAGGAGAGTATAATTCAAAACAAAAATCCTTTATTAAGGGATCAGAACCAAACAAAGAGGAAGGCAACACTGGATCAACAGGAGAAATTAGTGAAGCCTGGGATCCCCACGGCAGACATCAATTCTTCAACATCAAAATTGGTGGCCTGAGGAGTCCATATGTAAGGGAGGGCAGTCTGGTCCGGGATTCGCAGAGATGTGGATAGCAGCAGATGACATCTATGTCCCCAGGCTGTGGTAGCACAAGAGGCTGCATCTTTTGGCCGACCAGACTGAACCCAGGGCAATCACTGTCTGGTCTTCCTTCCACGCTTCCTTCTGGGCTGTGGCTGTACAGTTGGAGATGTGGCAGGAGGAGGAGTAGGATCTGGAGGAGGAGGAGGACTGGGGGGACCTGGAGGAGAACTGGGGGGACCTGGAGGAGGACTGGGAGAACCTGGAGGAGAGGGAGGAGGAGGAGGAGGACCAACGCGAAGGTGTGTCTGAGGTGTAATTTGGCCCCTCATACCTTTCTCCAGAGCCTCCGATATGAGGGCCTCACACAAGACTTTTTGGCCCTCCTCCATCCTCTGCATTTTATAGGCTATGAAGGCAGCAATGTTCTCCTCCATGGTGTGTGGTGCTCCCAGGACCTCTGTAGCCCTCCAAAAGAATGCTATAGCAGCCTCCTCTAGGTCACTCCTCCTACTGCCACTTTCTCTTTTCAGGGGGGGTGGAGGGACCTGCAGATCAGCCAGCCGGCTCGGCCCAGCCACCTCCTGGCTGAGACTTCCCTGTGTATGAAAAAGGGACATGAAGGGGCGTGGCCAGCAGCCGGAGGAGATGGCCGCATAAGGAGAGAGCTCCGTGAAAGCCAGCCGCAGCGACCCGCACAAAGCGACTACAACAGCCGGTAAACTCACTCCGAGGGAGCCTGTGAACCCCTGTGCATCGATCCAGCAATGGGTAAGAGGAAACCCCCAGGGGGACCCCGCAAATTGACAGACTTTTACTCCTCGGCCTGCACGCCAGAGAACCAAGATGGCGCCGCCGCTCACAGGCAGCAGCGCGCCCGACAGTCTGATATCAGAGGGAAAGGGAAGGAGGATTGCAGACAGCCATCCTTCTCTCCAGGACACAGCAGCCGCTCTTCCACCTGCCAGACCCCCTCTCAGAGCCCACAAAAAGCTGCCCCTAAACGCTCTACTGCCCACACTTATGCAGGGGAAAAACATGAGGAGGACTTTACATCTCATGACAGTACTACTGAGTTCATTGAACAGATCCAAGAGTTCCCAACATCCGGCCTGCCATTAAATGACACTACTATGAAAGAGATGTTGGTCTCATTGAGGGGATCCATGCACAGGGACCTCATGGAGTGTATATCTCAATTAAAATCTGATATCAATGATATTGGTGAGAGAGTCAGCCATGTAGAGGACAAAATGGCAGAATTCACAACAGCACATAATGAATTAGTTGACGCTCATAACGAAAAAGATGATGAAATGGAAGCCTTGAAAAACAAAATGGCGGATTTAGAGGATAGGTCCCGAAGAAACAATATAAAGCTGCGAGGAGTAGCGGAATCTGTACCTCCCTCTGAACTCCGGAATTATGTTCAACAACTAATCCGAGACCTGCTCCCAGACACGCCAACAGGGGAATTTACGGTAGATCGCGCCCACAGATTACCCAAGCCGCAATACTTACCAGAAAAAATACCCCGTGATGTCATAGCTCGCATACACTTCTAACATATCAAGGATGACTTAATGCGCTTCGCGAGACAAAACTCCCCATTACCCAATCCTTACGCGGGCATTGCTATTTATGCAGATCTCTCCCAGCACACAATGTTGGCAAGAAAAAAGCTATTACCACTAACTAAATTACTACGCAACAGCAAACTCCCATACTGTTGGGGTTTCCCCACGAAACTCCTTGTCACTAAAGATGGTCGTACCTACACCATCAGGTCTCTGGAAGAGGGCCTTCAACTTACCAGGAAATGGGGACTCCCTTTAGCTGATGAAGAGGACACTCTTACTACCAAAACCCCTAGAAGTATATCCCCAGAATGGAAATCTGCCACCGACACTTGACAGTTATCTCATGTAATGGAAATCAACTACACATCTGATGTTTACTTTCCTAATCCAAGGGCCGCAGCTGGTTGTTAGGAGTCTATACCCCCAAGTGTTACCATGCGATTTTATTCGCACTACGAGGATGTTACCCTCAATTTTTTAAGTTTTGTTTTTTGTTTGCATGTTGACATTTTTTTTCTTTTCTTTCTTACTCTACCACCGACAACCACCCACGGCAAACCTGATGACAACAATCTGGAATCCAAATCTTCAGTATGTCTTCTCCACTGGATCGGACACCCTTCACTCAAGGTTATGGTAACCTTAAATGCAGGTACCATTTTATTCAGCTCCGCCACTCAAATTCTGAATATTACTACACCTATGCAAATTTTCTCACAGTCCAATGGTTCTTAATTTCGTGACTATAAACGCTCATGGTCTTAATAGTCCTTTTAAAAGGAGAGCTATGTGGCAACAAGCAAAATCCCTGAAGAGCGATATATTATGCATTCAGGAAACTCATTTCGTCCAGCAAAAACACCCTATTTGTAAAGATAGACAATTTCCACATATCTTCACGGCCTCAGGCCCAAAGAAAAAGAAAGGAGTGTTAATCGCTATTAACCAAAATGTTGCATTTAATTTACAGGAAATAGTAAGCGATCAAATGGGTAGATACATTATACTGGTCTGTGAATTGAATAATACTATGTACACTATCATTAATGTTTATGCTCCGAATTGTAGACAGCTATCTTTTTTGAATGCCCTCAAAAAAAAGGTTGAGAACATCAAAAAAGGCCTAATTTTATACTGTGGGGATTTCAATTGCGTTCCTGATAAACAACTAGATTGCTCATCCCCACGGAAATCCATACGCACTGAACTACAATCTTTTTTACACTCTTCTGACCTGTATGACGTATGGCGCTGCGTCAATTCAGGAGAGAAAGATTTCACCTACTATTCAGCTCCTCACAAGTCCTATTCAAGAATCGACTTGTTTGTAGCTGACCTAGCTTGTCTTAACAACGCAATATCCGCTAAAATACATCCAATCACTTGGTCTGATCACGCACCTGTCTCACTCTCAATTAAAGAGCAAAATGCAAAGTCACCCATACGTTTATGGTGAAACAATATATCAATTCTAAATAATCCCATACACAGGGATGGTTTGCGTGATCGGATCAAAGAATTCTTTCAATTTAATGACACTCCAGATACAAACATTTTCACATTGTGGTGCGCCCACAAAGCATTTAGTAGAGGTCTACTTTTACAAATAGCAGCATGGGAAAAAAAAAGGAAATTAAAAGCTTTTACCACTTTAATGGCTAAACTTACATCCCTTGAAAAACAGCACAAAACAAATCCTTCCTCCAAGATAAACACAGAACTAACTCAAATTAGGCAAGAGGTTAGGAATCATATGATCCTAGAACATCAACTATACTTACAAAAATTTAAAGCAACACATTATACCCAAGGTAACAAAGCTGGTAAATTTTTAGCGGCCTACATCCGTAAAAAACAACAAAAATCTAAACTATCTTACATTATAGATCCTATCACCTCACAAGCTGTGTATCACCCAAAGGACATTGCTAACGCATTCTGTAAATACTATAAACAATTGTACAATTTGAAAGAAGACCCCTCAACGACACAACCCACAGAAAAAGGAATTAATACTTTCCTAAATTCAATTGACCTCCCTTCTCTAAATAATGACCAATTAATGTACTTAAATTCTGCAATAACAAATAAAGAAATTACTCTAGCCATCCAGTCTCTACCCCACAACAAATCACCTGGTGCTGATGGTTTTTCAGCTGAGTATTATAATGCTCTCTCCAATATTCTAGTGCCATATATGACCAATCTTTTTCAAAAAGCATCCTCCGATAGCACATTTCCAGAAGAAATGCTTCAAGCAGTTATAATAACCCTCCCCAAACCAGGGAAAAAACCTGATGCCCCACAAAACTTTAGGCCCATATCCCTGCTCAACACAGACTTAAAAATATATTCGAAAATTTTAGCTAACCGCTTAGCGGAAGTAACCCCTTCACTAATTAAAGCGGATCAGGTAGGCTTTGTAAAAGGGAGACAAGCCCCCGATGGAACTCGTAGAATGTTCAACCTTCTCAAAATAGCAGAAACGCAAAAGGTGCCAACAGTGTTCCTGACGCTAGACGCCGAAAAGGCGTTTGATCGGGTCCACTGGGGGTACCTATTAGCGACACTTGCGAAGTTTGGCCTTAGTGGTCCTATCCTCTCTTCTATATCAGCACTTTATACAGTCCCAACGGCACAGGTTTACACCTCCAACGCCATGTCGGACAAATTTCACATAACAAATGGAACCCGCCAGGGTTGCCCTCTATCGCCACTGATCTTTTCACTGGTGATGGAACCCCTGGCGGAGACAATAAGAAAGGACATTCTTATCAAAGGCATTGCGGTGTCGGACGTAGATCATAGGATAGGACTATTTTCTGATGACGTGGTACTGACACTAACTTCACCAATCACATCCCTTGACAGAGCTCAACAAATTCTTACTGACTTCGGGAAAATATCATACTATAAACTCAACATTAGCAAATCCTCAATTCTCCCCATACATATTAATAAATCTAACCATAAAAAGTTAAAATCTGACTTCCCTTTTGAGTGGACCCACAAATATCTAAAATATTTGGGTATAAATCTAGCTTATCCCTCTACCACTATATACGATCATAACTACCCCTCACTATTAAATACAATAAAAAATGACCTTGGACACATCGCCTCACATGAACTCTCGTGGATAGGGAGAATAGCTGCGTTTAAAATGTCTGATTTACCAAAAATATTGTACTATTTCCGCACTATCCCTATCATTTTGCCGGATCATTTCTTTGTCACAGTAGATAAAATACTAAGAAAATATATATGGGCTGGTAAAATAGCTAGACTATCTTACTCTACCTTACAAAAACAAAAACAGAAAGGTGGAATGGGTTTCCCCAATATACGTAACTATTATGTAGCAGCACTTTTGGACCAGGCCAAGTCCTGGTTCACCCGGACATCAGATAAACTATGGGTGCAAATAGAAAATGCAATAGTAAACCACAGAGACTTACCCTCACTTCTATTAGCCACTCTTACGAACAGACCATTGTTTCATCCCAACTTTCCCTCTATAAATGCAACAGTTAATGCATGGAAAATAATCAATGAAAAAGATCATGCCAGTAAAACCCTACAGAAAATAGAAATCTCACTAGGCATGTACGAATACCTCATCCCTTCTTTAAAATTACCCAAAAAAGATGTTTTAAGAAATTTGTCATACACTCAATTCAAAGCTCATCTCTTATCAACACCGTCATACGCAAATATCCAGCTACATCACTACCATACTAAATATCCACACTCCTTTCTTAACTACAACCCTATAGTGTGGACATATATCTCCACCTCTTCTGACAAACCTAAGGGTCTCACATGGTTCTACAAATATCTGCAAAATACACACAATCAAACTAAAACTACCAGTATGCTAAACTGGGAAAGAGACCTAAAGAGTAGATTTGCGTTAACTGAGTGGAACAAAGCTATTCAGGCTAACCATTTATACTCCCATTGCACTAACCATTGGGATATCTCCCTCAAGTTGTTATATAGAAGCTACTTAACTCCAATGAGAATCTCACAAATATTCCATAGCTCTGATATACATTGTTGGCGAGATTGCGATAACACTGGAACAATATTTCACATATTGTGGGATTGTAAATCTATAAGAAGCTTCTGGAACTCGACCTTTTCCTTGCTATCAAAAATCACTGGAATAGTTTTTACCCCCAATCCTGCACTAGCTATCCTCAACTTAGGAATAGATAAAATACCAAGGAATTATAGACGTTTAACTACTCACATATTAATAGCAGCACGATTATCAATCACTTCAAAATGGAAATCAAATAATGTTCCAAACATTAGTGAAGTAATACATAGAGTTAATACCCACTTCCAATATGAAAAATTTTTTGCTCATTCCATTACCTCAAAAGCAAAATTAATGAATGAATGGGCTCCATGGTGCACAAAGGTTCCAGAATCCTCTTATTGACTTTCTGATATTGACACAATAACTAAAATGTCAATTGGTGGTAAGATGTTGTCATTACATTCTTATGTTTAATTCTATATTCCTTTAGTTTATATTTCTTTAGAATTTTTTCTTTTTCCTTTTAATTTTCACCTTTTCTTCCCTTCTTTTTATCATTTTCTTTATCATTAATAATAACATGTTTGCTAAAAGCTTAAATACTCAGCCGTATATTTGACTTCATTATCTTCTGAGACTGAAGTTTCACAACAATTTATGTTACATTGCATTAGTACAAATAAGTATTATATAAAAAACAATATGGAGCAAAATAGAGCGTTCCAAGAGATAATTACTTTGACAATTGGAACACTATTGGGATTGGGGGGGGGGGGCACCTCTCCGGACACAGCTTGTTCCCAGATGGGGTGTCTGGGGGGGGGCTCTTACCCCTGGTCCCAAACTTGTGAATACAAGAAAAAAGTTTGTAATACTAAGCTCGACTCGATTTACATTTATTATAAAGTGTACACCGTGATATGTTGATTCACTTGTTTGATGCATTCATAAAAGTGACCAAAGAATACCTGTAACTGTATACGGATGTACTGTTATACTGTTGTTCACACGATAATTTCAATAAAAAATAATGAAACGAAAAAGGGACATGATTGTAATGTTTTGCATCATCAATCACAATCCTAAATTAGTACTCCCAACTAACATCTAGTTAACATCATTGATTGGACAAGCAGAAATATTTAGAGGAATGCTATACCTGGCTCAATCTGGGCTCCTCCACATATCGCCTGGAAGGCCCAGGTTGGGCGTCAGAAGCCTCAGCCGGGGGGGGGAAGGAAGCGTCGAAGGAAGACTTGAGAGGGATGGCCTGGGTTCAGTCTGGCCTGCCAGAAAGTGCAGCCTGTCGTAGTACAACATCCTGGGGACATAGATGTCATCTGCTGCTCTGGATCTCTGTGAATCCTGGACTTTCTTGCGCTCCCTTAGATATGTGCTCCTCAGGCCACCAATGAAGATCTTTAAATAGGTGATGTCTGCCATGGGGATCACCTGCTTCACAATTTCACACAATTGCTCCAGTGCTGCCTTCCTCTTTGCTTGGTTCTTGAAATGGGGGTGGGTAATCTCCCACAGACAGGGCAGCTCCCTTAGCATCTCTACGAATACTGACATGAAGTCATTGTCTTTCATTAAGATATCCATGTTCACCGCAAGACACAACAAAAGACAAAGCCTAATGTCAGACAAAACTCTCCTAATCTTGTTACAATATAGGCCTCAATCTAGAAGCAGTATAGGCACAAGTTTGTCTCTTACCTTCGTTCTTACGATCGGCGCGTCCAATGCTCCTTCCTCCGCTCACAGATCGTACGTAATACGCACGCGTGTTACGCTTTATACACACTGCGCATGCGTGTAACTCCGCCCGCCCCTGACGTTCTTTCTAGTCTATTCCCCGCCCGGTGCGGAATTTCGTTCGGCGCAGTGGGTGAAGAGCACATGGCGGAGTTACAGCAGGTGCATGCTAATTCTAGCAACGAGGAGGAGGAGGAGGAAAGCCCGGATCCAGGCACGTCCCGATCCAGAAGGAGACATTTTAAGGCCACAAATATGTCGTTTGGGGAGATGTTGGAGATGGTTGACATCATGAGGAAGTCCGACTATGACAGAAAATATGGGCCTTACCCCCACCCCAACTCTCGAAAGTCAAAAATCATTGCTAAAGTGATCAAAAGCCTTCACAGGAATTTCGGGGTCCGAAGATCAAAAGATCAGCTCAGGAAGCGGTGGTCAGACCTGAAGTTTAGAGAGCCAGAGCAGTACCGAAAGATCCGGAGAGTGTTGCAAAAAAGTAAGTAGTTGTGCTGTGTTCCTATTCTTTCTGTCTTTATTCCGTTCATTCTGCTCGATATGCTTTTATTAATTGTAACGTTTAAAAGGGCAACTTTAATGTTCATGGGCCCATTATTCGTTCGTATCAAACATTTTTCTTTCGGCCTCTAAAACACCATTGTTTAGGCCATATGCATTTTCACACATTTTTTGGGGCCTACTTGGATGCCAAATATTTGTTTGTGTAGATGGGTTTGTTACTAGAATGAAATGCCAACTAGATTATGTGTAAGGAGAGGACACTGAGCAGCTGTTTTCACATCTGGACACTGGAGCACTAGTGTGGGACCCCAGAACACCATTTTTATTAGGGGGGCCACACAGGTGCTCCAGTGTATACTATAGGGGAGGCTACATCTATGAAGCTTGTACCAAACAGGCAAAGTATTGCAGCTTGACAAAGGCCACTAAAAAATATACATCTTGGAACTCGGCTAAAATAGACAATTGTACCCCACTTCCAAGCAATGTTTCCTATTTATAGTTCTGCCATCAAATATCTGTGTGCTAAGTATACTATTTTTGTTTTACATAGGGGAGAAAAGACTCGGAGGACACCCCTCATCCCAGGAGAACACAGACCCCCCACCTATGGAAGAATCTGAAATACCACCAACACAAGAAGAAGAGCAGGAGGAAGAAGAAGATGTGGTGGAGATTGGCACCACAACAGGTGAGTGTCTGCGACCACAGGCTCAGGTAAAAGAGATGGACGGTGGCAGATTTTTGAGACCTTTTTTTTTGTTCTTTATCTCTTTTTAGGTGATCCTGATGTGAGGGATAGAGAACGCTTTACTTCTGAAAGTGCCCAGATCCTGATCGGGGAGATCATGGGGTGTAATCTCGAATTGCACAACATACAGCAACAAATCAGTGATGTTAATAAAAAAAATAATAACATCATTGATGTTTTGGGGCGAATTTAAACCCCACAAAATTACCTGTTTTATTGTGGTCCAATCTGCTAAAATTGTTTTCAATGTTTAGAAAAGCCAAATTTGGAGGATGCACACAGTGTGCCAACATGTGCTATCTGCCATCACGGGAGATCAATGGACGCGTTTTGGGGGTGCAACCCCTTCCTAAATTATAAAGTCGCGTTGAGGAAGGGCTTGCTCCCCCAAAACACGTCCCTTGATCCCCCCTGATGGCAGATAGCACATGTTGACATTCGTAAATTGGTGTGCATCTTCCAAATTTGGCTTTTCCAGGGGTGATTTCCCCCCATCTGAATGCTATATCAAACCCAGTTCCTAAATACTGATGTCTGATATAGCCTTCAGGTTTTCCCATATGTGAACTTTGTAAGTTCAAGTTTTTTGGCTTTCTTGTTGGTTTTACACAGGCCTGTTTTATCTGAAATGGATATTTCGATTTTTGATAATGCTACTGCAAAAATTGTTATACAACAAACATGTTGGTTTGTTTTAAAAACCTTTGGTAAATGCACATGTGATTGTGCAGGTATAAAAAAGTGGCTTACTCAAGAATGTGGGGATTATTGTCTCAACACTACAACACTTTTGGGGTGATGTAATTGCTGTTTAATGCAAAAATGGGGGTTATTTCCTAAGGGCAAATACACTTTGCACTACAAGTGCAGGTTCAGTGCAGTTGCAAGTGCACTTGTAGTGAAATGTGTTTTTGCATTTAGGAAGTACCAGCCAACACTGTTTTTTATAAGGTTACCAAAGCACGACATTTTCTGCACTCAACACATTTCTGTCAGGGTCAGCTAAAACAAACACAAGCAGTAAATGTCCACAAAGAATTTCTTTTGGTTGTTTTTTACTTGAAAAAGGTTTCACAGATTGTCTGGCATATTGATAGCCCCCCTACCCGCAAAGAACTCCAGGTATCGTAACCGGACATCACGGGCACTCAGGGAGGGCAAGCCAGGACGGCCACTTTCAAGCGCCGTCAGTGTTGATGGATTTGGGATTCTGGCCTCAGGCCCAACTGAGCCAGCATAGTTGGCTGAATGTTTTCCTAAAAAATTATGGAGAACACAGCAGGCAAGTATTATATAGTTCAGTTTATACTCCGCCATATGGATGGGTGTCAGAAATAATTGGAACCGGCTGGCCAGGATTCCAAATGTGTTCTCCACCACTCTTCAGGCTCTGGCCAGCCAGTAATTAAAAACCCTCTGTTCCGGGGTGAGGGTCCTCATCGGGAATGGCCGCATCAGGTGGTCCCCCAGCGCAAATGCGTCATCAGCAACAAACACAAATGGGAGACCTTCAACATTGTCTTCTGGAGGTGGCAAGTCAAAGCTGCCATTCTAGAGATGCCTGTAGAACTCCGTCTGGGTGATGACTCCACCATCGGACATCCGGCCATTCTTCCCCACGTCCACATACAGGAACTCGTAATTAGCCGACACCACCGCCAACATCACTATACTATTAAACCCCTTGTAATTATAATAGTACGACCCCGAGTTGGGTGGTGGGACGATGTGGACGTGTTTCCCATCAATTGCCCCCCCGCAGTTAGGAAAGTCCCACCGCTGGGCAAAGTGGGAGGCCACAGTCTGCCATTCCTGTGGCGTTGAAGGAAACTGTTGAGGAAAAAACAATAAACATTACTATTTTTTCACAGAAACATGGCAAGCAGATTATACACAAACATTATGGGGCAACCTCCAGATAGCATTTATTAAGGGGAATTTAACAACAACAAAGTATAAGGTACACCTATCATATTCCCCCCCCCTTCATGGGCCATTTCTAACATTATAGGGGGGGGGAACTCTTGGACAGGTAACCCTCTTCACTTCATTGAGAGACGAATGCCTAAATACAGGGTATTACTTGGAACAGTCCCTCCTTAGTTACACTATTGGCAGCCCACTGGACAGGTAAGAAGTGTCTTAATACAAAGATATAAATACACATTGTACACATTTGAGGACATTTGAACATTCTGCTATTACCTATCAAGATAATAATAGGATACAAAAACTTTAAACAGTACCATTGGAAAGTATACAGGCAGGCCCTTGCACTACATGCTTTGGGGAATTCATCCATACATCTGAGCACTAAAGATTTGGGTATAGTGTGTATGGGTTTGGCAAAGTCAGCAGATAGATGATTGAGGATAGAGAATTGGGATCAGCTAACTTAGCAGTAGGGGGGAGGGAGGGTTACAAAAAATTTGGGGACACCACAAAAAAAGCCTCTGGCACTCTGCCTGAATTTAAATCAAAAATAACATTTCCAAACATTTTAGGGGGTGTTTGGGGTAAAGCACTACTATAGAGCTGATAAAATACATTGTTAAGTGACTACATGAGGTGAATATAGGGGCAGGAGACACCATGCTGGAGAGGTTATTGAAGGGCAAATATGTATGAAGGACCTAAAATAATAATTACATAAAAATCCAGCATGCATGAGGACAAAGGGGACATTCACAGCATATTACAATCATGGTAATTAGGGAATGAGGAAAGAAATACAATATATTAGCAAACATTCAATACAATAAAATGTGATATAAAAGGATAAAAATCTTACCTTCATATACTCCTTCTGCAGGATCTGGATGATGGCAGAACAGGTCCCTGGGATAATGATACCCAGAGCCTGGGGGGAGATGCCTGTCGAGAACTTCAAGTCCTGCAGACTTCTCCCTGTGGCCAAATACCGCAAGGTAGCGACCAACCTCTGCTCCGCAGTGATGGCTTGCCTCATGCAGGTATCCTGCCTGCTAATATAGGGGGTCAGCGAAGCCAACAGACGGTGAAACACGGGGTCCGTCATCCTGAGAAAGTTCCTAATATCATCAGGATTATTCTCACGGATCTCACGGAGAAAAGGCATATGACAGAACTGGTCACGCTGAAGCAACCAATTCTTGGTCCATGAACTCCTCCCCACCCTGTTCAAGGACTGGACTTGTGTCAAGGTCAGGACCCCAACACCAAGCCCCCGCACAGCACGAACTGTACGAGGAGTACGCATACGAAACATGGCTAGAAAACGGTCGGCTGCTCAGAACGAAGTAACAGAACGCACTGAAGAACAGCAAGGCCTGTGAAGAGCGACCTGAAAACCAGTAACGAACGAACAAGAATACAATGACTAAAGTCACGCGGAACTTGCTTGCACGCACTGAAGAGCAGATACAAACCCACAAGCACAAACTGAATCGCAGAAAACGATCTGAAAGCCATGAGTCTGAAAAAGAGCGAATCGTCTCTCACCAAACTTTTACTAACACGAGATTAGCAAAAGGAGCCCAAATGGTGCCGCGCTTGGTTCTGAATCGGCCTTTTCTAGTCTTGTCATACGTGGTGTACGTGACCGCGTGGTTGTCGATCGGAAATTCCGACAACTTTGTGCGACCATGTGTAAGCAAAACAAGTTTGAGCCAACATCCGTCGGAAAAAATCCTAGGATTTTGTTGTCGGAATGTCCGAACAAAGTCCGACCGTGTGTACGCCCTATTAGAAATCCTGAAGGCGGTGATTGGTTTTCAGGGCCCCGTACGCCGCTAGGCTCCCAAAAAGTCCCACACATATGGTATCCCGTACTCAGGAGAAGCAGCTGAATGTATTTTGGGGTGCAATTCCACGTATGCCCATGGCCTGTGTGAGCAATATATCATTTAGTGACAACTTTTTGTAATTTTTTTTTTGTCATTATTCAATCACTTGGGACAAAAAAAAAAAATATTCAATGGGCTCAACATGCCTCTCAGCAATTTCCTTGGGGTGTCTACTTTCCAAAATGGGGTCATTTGGTGGGGGGTTTGTACTGCCCTGCCATTTTAGCACCTCAAGAAATGACATAGGCAGTCATAAACTAAAAGCTGTGTAAATTCCAGAAAATGTACCCTAGTTTGTAGACGCTATAACTTTTGCGCAAACCAATAAATATACGCTTATTGACATTTTTTTACCAAAGACATGTGGCCGAATACATTTTGGCCTAAATGTATGACTAAAATTGAGTTTATTGGATTTTTTTATAACAAAAAGTAGAAAATATAATTTTTTTTCAAAATTTTCGGTCTTTTTCCGTTCATAACACGAAAAATAAAAAACACAGAGGTGATCAAATACCATCAAAAGAAAGCTCTATTTGTGGGAAGAAAAGGACGCAAATTTCATTTGGGTACAGCATTGCATGACCGCGCAATCATCAGTTAAAGCAGCTCAGTGCCAAATTGTAAAAAGACCTCTGGTCTTTAGGCAGCCAAATCGTCCGGGGCTGAAGTGGTTAAGGAAGGATCCAGTCCATCCTGAAGCTCTGTATAGCACATGAGCATTCAGCAAAACCAATTGAAATAAGTATACAGACACTTTTTTGTACCAGCCTGTGGCCTTACAGGCAAATAGGTACAGCACAAACAACTGGTCGTTGAGGTCCACCCCACCCATATTTTGGTTATATTCGTGGATACAGAGGGGTTTCTCCACAACACCAGTCACCGTAGTAATTTGGACCATCGTGTCTGCATGAAGAAAGGTGAGAACGAAAACATTCTTATTGTCCCTCCACTTCATAGCGAGCAAATTATTACACCGGAAGCAGGCTCTCTCCCCCAGCCTAAGATTGGTGAAAGCCCCGGCGATTAGATCGCAAGGTGCCACATGCTCCAATTTGATGATCAAAAAGGTGACTAAAAAGTGGCACGCTCATGTAATAATTGTCCACATATAAATGGTACCCCTTTCCGAATAAGGGTGACACCAAGTCCCACACTATCTTGCCAGTGCTTCCTATGTAGTCAGGGCAGTTTGTCGGCTCTACGTGACTATCTTTGCCCTCGTAAACCATAAAACTACATATATAGCCTGTGGCCCTGTCACAGAGCTTATACATCTTGACCCTGTATCTGGCACGCTTGCTGGGAAGGTACTGTTTGAATGACAAGCGGCCAGAAAATTTAATCAGGGACTCATCAACGCAGACAACTTGATGGGGAGTAAACAAATCTGCAAAACGTTGGTTGAAGTGGTTTACGAGGGGCCGAATTTTGTAGAGCCGATCGTATTCAGGGTCTCCACGAGGACGACAGAGTTCATTGTCATTGAAGTGCATGAACCACAAAATCTGTTCGTATCGTGCCCTGGTCATGGAGGCAGAGAACAAGGGCATATGGTGAATTGGGTCAGTGGACCAATATGACTGCAACTCACTCTTTTTAGTTATGCCCATGTTGAGGGACAGGCCCAGAAAGATCTTAAATTCGGAGACCGTAATTGGTCTCAAATCTCTGGCAAGGGAGGACTGGGGAATAGTGTCGATGTGTTGACCAGCGTATTAATTGCTGTGGTCCACAATAGATCTATAGAGATCTTCGGTGAAAAACAGTGAATAAAAATCAAGTGGGTTGGCCAGTGAATGGGGGAAGTACGGGTGCTGCAGAAGTGGTGGGTTCCCAATTAGGATTGGCGAATGCAGCAGGAAGGGCACTATGGGCACGACAGGCCTGTGTTCATCTTCTTGGTGGCAGCGGGACACTACTTGTGCTTGCCACCTCGCCAGCTTGAACTGCACTTATAGGACTTGCCACGTCACCACGTGTTACTGCAGTGCTGGATGTAGGACCAGGGTGTACTAGGCCTCTGGTGCTTGCCAGTTCACCAGAAGGAATAGCGGCACTAGTACTGCTCTGCTCCATACAAGATCCCTGCGGTTCTTGCACTTCAAGATCAGAAGACGAAGATTGGTATGCCTGACCTTGGCAGGGACCACAACTCCATCATCAGAGCTATCTGTCATGGAGCCACTGTCGTCTACAGGATCGTATTCTGAACCTGAATCTGACAGATGAGTGACTTCCTCTTCTCTATCTGTCATGCTCACAAAGGTGTATGCCTCTTCACCAGTGTACCTTCGATTTGCCATTTTGGGCTCTAAATTTAGGGGTACACTAGTGAGACTCACAGGCAAAAAAGCTCCTGACTGTCAGCGACTGTATCAAAACGCTATCAAAAAACTGTTAGCGATCGCAGGGATCAGGCCTGACTCTGCGAATGCTGCAGTTATGTGTGCTTAGTGTTTTGTAAGTGTCAGTGATTGATCGATACTGCACTTGGGTGGGCTGGGCTGGGCTGGGCCAAGGGGCAAAACGCAGGTGCTAGCAGGTATCTGGGCTGATCCCGCTAACACTGCGTTTTTGGGGACCCTAAACTGCTGGGGACGCTAGTATAGATCTGATCGGATCAGATATTGATCCGTTCAGATACTATAGCACTAAGGGAGGTGTATGCTGCGTGCGTGGGTTTTAGCGGTACTGGCGCTAACCTGATGCTGCCTGGGGCAACGCATACCTTATCTGACCCTAAAAACATAACTTATATCAACACCGGGCGATCAGGGGGTTAAATCTTTATTCGGTAATAAATGGCGGGTGCCCTAAAACTATAATAAACAAACTAACTAACCAGCGTCACCGGTAACACTTATACGGTTATCACTGGTGAAAGGGTTAACTAGGGGGCAATCAGGGGGTTAAAACCTTTCTAGGTAGTATATGGGGGTCCCTGTCACTATAAAACACTGACGGCGAACCTATATACTTACCTCCCTAACTAGCGTCACCTGTGTCACTAATAAAGTGATCAGAAAAAAGATCGCTTAGTGACACTGGCAACAGGGGGTGATCACGGGGTAAAAACTTTATTGGGGGGGTTAGGGGGGTACCCTAGACCTAAAGGGGGCTAACCCTAACTGCCCTACAACTTCTAACTGTCACAAACTGACACCAATGCAATAATCAGAAAAAAAAAACAGCTTTTGGTGTCAGTGTGACAGGGGGTACAGGGGGGTGATCAGGGGGTGACTGGGGGGTGATGGGGGGGTGAAAAGTGTGCCTTCGTGTTCTACTGGAAGTGTAGTGTTGTGCAAACTTACTTGGATGTCATCTCTCTTTGGCGCCAGAACGAAAAGATCGGCTCGAGGAGAGATGACATCACTTCCTCCGCTTCTGTTTACCCTTCAGAAGCCGAGGAAGCATTTCATTCGCCAGGAGCGATCGCGAGGGGGGAGCCACGAATGAGTGGTCTCCCCCTCACCTTTGATCACCCCTGACCTGAATCCGACTGCCGCAGGCACCAGGGGGGTCCGATCGGACCCCCCACCCACTGGAAGGCAAGGACGTACGTGTAAGTCCTTTTGTCTGCCCGTGCCATTCTGCCGACGTACATCGTCGTGCGGCGGTCGACAAGTGGTTAAAATTGGTCTAAACTAAAATGTTATATTTTTTTCTGTTGGAATGCAGCAAAGTGAACCAACAAAAAACTTGAAATCACCTTTGGCTTAACAAAAACAGCATTATTTTGAAATGGTACTCTAATAACACATAGGGGAGATTTACTAAAACTGGTGTACTCAGAATCTTTTGCAGCTGTGCATGGTCGCCAATTAGCTTCTAACTTCAGCTTGTTCAATTACGTTTTGGCAATCAAACCTGGAAGCTGATTGATTTCTTTGCAAAGCTGCACTAGATTTCACATGCTCCAGCTTTAGTAAATAACCTCCATAGTCTTTGATTTCAGCAATATGTGTGGTGAGAATTCGACTGGAGTTTAATGTAAAATTCGATTCAAATTTCAGTCCAAATTTCCAAAATTCTAGCGAATTTTGTTACGTTATTTGGAGCATGCGGTAAAATTTGTAATTAGGGTATTCTGATATATCTGAATCTCCGAATAACGAAAAATGTATCAGAATATTAATTCAGAACAAAACAAACGGCACATATCTAGTAGCCAATCCATCAGGCCAATCCACCAGGGAGACCAGTTATCTCCAGGAATGGATGCATCTTTGAAGGGATAAGTCAGATAATCCAGCACATTTAACCACATGTGACTAGCCTGGCTTCTTATACGAAGGACACTATATATCTACTGAAAATTTTGGAAAATCTAGAGATCCCAAAGATGGCAATCCTCCTGACTGTGGTGGATGTGGAGTCACTTTACAACAGTATTCCACATGACACATTCTTAGACAATGAAGCATGCAGGAATGGAGATTCAATGAGTTTATACTTCAGATGCTAGATTTTATCTTGCACCACGTTTATCTTTTCCAGGGCTCCCACTACCTCCAGGTACAAGGCATAGTGATGGGAACATGTTGTGCCCCATCCTACGCCATGTTTTACCTGGGGGGGGGGATGGGAGCAGGATTTCCTTTTGGATGATTATATTTCTATGTATACACACCACATAGTCATGTGGAAAAGATACATAAAAGACATCCTAATAATTGTCTGGGGTGGACCAGAACACATACTTAAACAATGTTTAGCTAAAATGGATCAAAATTAACTAAATGTGTTCTTCACTATGACCTATTATTATTATAAGGTCAACTTCTTAGATATATGTATCCAAAAAGAGAGAGGAGGCTGACATATCAGTATGCTCTATAGAAAGGATACGTTGTTGGAAGGACTGAGGCTTCCATCCTCAGTCCTTAAAAAAACTCTATACCATTCAGTCAGTTCTTACACATTAGGTGGAACTGTACTACTAATGAGGATTTTCAGATGGAAGTGGACGAACTAACCAAGAGACTACTTCTAAGGGGCTACACAAAGTTCTTTTTTTTAAAAAAAAGCCTTTAGCCACATGTAGTCAATCAAAAGACAGGACCTCCTCTTCAAGTCTAAAAAGAATAAAAAGGGTGAGGTTACTAGAATTATTTTAAGATTCTCAAACAAACATACAGAGGTCCGAAACTTATTACAAAAATATTGGTCAGTGCTAACTGAAGATCCAATTCTGAGCAGCTTTGTAACACAGACTCCAGCCATTACCTACAGAAAGGCTGAACCATCAGGGAGTCTCTAGTACAAAGCGAGTACAAAGGGGAACATAGAAAATATCTGTGTAGGCAAATGGGCACCTTTCCATGTGGGGAATGTGCTCAATGCCCAGTAATCAACCAAAGTAATCAATTCACTCTCCCAAATGGTGAAAGATTCTCTGCTAGACATTTTGCCAGTTGCGAGACTAAAGGCATACTTTACCTAATGCAATGCAAATGTGGATCCTTTTATATAGGGAAGACACAACAGAAATTAGGCAAACAAATTGGGAAGCATATGTACAGTATGAGGATAGAAAACCTATACTTACCTCTGGGCAGGCATACAGCATAACTAAAACACATAGGTATAAAATTCCCAGAGTCCGATTTACAGTTTTGGATAGAATACACATCCCAATCAGGGGAGGACACTGGAACAAGACCCTACTCCAACGTGATATGCGCTGGATTAAACGTCTGAATGCCACATCTCCCCCTGGACTTAATGAGGCAGAAATCTATAGGTCCTTCTTGGAGGGCTTCAGTTCAGGCAAAACAAACTAAGCCAATACCCATATATGGTTCTTTACCCAGTCCTAAATGTTGGGAGTCAGTTTTTATTTATATTCGTTTTGCTCTTTTCATTTCTCTTTATGATATTTGTAAGTCTTGGAAGCTTTAGTGTACTAAATGTTATGGTCAAGGTGTTTTCTCTCTCAGTTGTGACATTTGTCAGTGCTGGGTCGTCATAGTAATACCCAGCATGGAAAGGCCCCATATGTGCTATGCAGTGGGGCTGTACTATACTGTTGAGAGCAAGCATAGTGTCTCTCCTCTACCTGGATTCTGTCAAGGGGAGGTGCCAGCTCACCCTGTCGGTGGCTGATCCCCATGGTGTTGACTGGTTTCCGGAGTTACAATGGAGACTGGTGGTAACGTAACTGCATGTGACAGCATCACGACACGCATGCGCAGTACATGGGGTACGCTGGAGAGAAAAATAGCCACCATTCCATCTTGCGCTCTAAAGGAGGCTACACCCTAGATGGGTGTCAATCCCGCAGACTCCCACACACTGGAGGCCCCAGCTTAAGGATACTTTGCCAGTCAAATACAGCTTTGAGAAATCAAACATAATTGGGCTGTAAGTATAAATATATAACTTAAACTGAACATGTTAGAAAGTAGACAGCCTCAATTAATAGTGAAGTAGATCATATTTCCCTCTAATGATGGAACCCTTATATGTACTTTTTTCAGTTTTCCTTGTTGAGGTGAGGACTCTGGCTGGTGGGGCGATTGAATGCTCTGTGTGTGAAACCACATTGCTGCCTGCATGCACAACACTTTGGGATAAACTTTTTGACCAAAAAGAAAATACTATGTAAGTTCACTATGTGATGTATAATAAAAAATGATGCCATACAAGTGTTATGATGAGTCTAAAAAAGGCAATTTATATTGCAGAATTGTATATAATCCTTGAAACATCTTTTGAAATTGTTGAAACGCGTTGGATTTCTATAGCTTTTGATGCCGTGGAATGTATTGTTCATGGTGCAATACTTGCGTTCAGCTAGGAGATACCACTGTAAAAAAACTTTTTGTCATTTGCTACATGTGAATATGTCAGTGCATTTAAGGTTACATGAAGCATAGAGCTATTATATGTGCTATATATAAATTCATATGGAATTTTAATAATATTTTATGAGGAACTTTAATAAAAAATGAATTATTTTTTAGCACTGTATTTTGTCTATACATAGGTTGCCTGTAAAGTCCCAATGTCAGCGGTACTTCTGTAGTACAGAAAGGGTTAACCCACCTGCAGGAATGGGCTGAAAAGGACAGGAGACTGTCAGCAGGTGTCCATGAGGTGTGATGCAGTGCAGAACACTCTTGTACGAGGAGCTGTGTGCTGTTGGATTTTGTAGACACTAAGACACTACTGAGCTGTGGTTTGGACCCTCGGAGTTTAGGGACTCCGTTAAGGAATGAGATAATACTGACGGTGAGACAAAACAAGCATTTTGCCCTGTTGTGTAACGCAATGGACTGCTTTTTTATTTTTCTTCATGCTGGAAAGAAGCTGTTTTATTGACCTTTTTAAAAAATACAGTTTTGCTTTTACAAAGTTGGCTGGCTGTTAATCCGAACTTCCAACATAAAAAAATACTATAAAAACAATAAAGCAGCCGCCAAAGAAGACATTTTTGCTCACACAAACAAAAAGGTACCCTTAAACATGACAGTTGGGTCTTTTCAATGTGAACACAGGGGGGGTTCACATTGAAAATTGCACTGCAATGCAAATCACAATGATGAAGCACTGAACAGCACAGTGAATAGGGGGTACACTTTACCCTCTATAGCTCACGAACTTGGAGCACTGTATATAGCACAATATAGTAATCTAGGTAGTACAATAGCACTATATACTAACACTTACACTAATATAATTATCTCTCTGTGACATCACTGCCAGTTGTCCCTTTCTACTCCTACTCCCACCCACGGTAGTTGGAAAACATGCAAAATTCACCATGAAGCCATCTCAGTGACAAACCGAAGACTCATCCCTAGTCACCGCATGCTTGTGCAGTAAACCAGAGTAAGAAGTTCTGCATGCAGAGGTTATAGAGGGCAAGCAGGTTCTGCAGGAAAAACCTTCAGAGAGGACACATCTGCCTTTTTTTATCCTAGAGTGGCCAGGCTATACAGCCACAGCACATGCCATGGGTAGTAAAGTGGCTGATAGAACCTTCTTCCTATTCTCAGGCACAGAGCAGCCTCTAGTCCGCAGTTACAGCTAATTCACCCTCCTTTTACTTCTCCTCCTGTTCTGCTAATCCCGCCATGGAGATGAGAAACTATTGAGGTATTTAATCACATGATCGCTGACTTACTGCAGGAGGATCTTGAACATGTGCAAGCATTCCTTCTTTTGGATATTGAAGACAAAGAAGATATCTCAGAGGCCATAGAGAAAGGGGACATCTGGCAGGGAGCATCAAGAGGCAGTGATGTTTCAGCAGCTTGTGCTTACTACATTGTGGACTCCAACGATAAGGAGGGAGTGGATAAAGAGATGGCAGATCATCTGTGGGAGAGGAGGCAATTTCTGAGGGAGAGGCAGATCAACAGTGAGGGAGAAATCTGTCCAGTATAGTATCAGCAATTTGGGTACATCATGCATGAGGAAGCACATACCGTATTTATCGGCGTATAACACGCACTTTTTTCCCCTTAAAATCAGGGGAAAGTCGCAGGTGCGTGTTATACGCCGATCCCCTGCGATCCGAGCTGTCAAAATAACAAAATCGCGGACCGCGATTTGAAAATGGCGCCGCCGGCGCCAAAATACACAGAGCCGGTCCTCGGCTCTTTCCGGCGGCTCTCGTTTACTTTCGGTTTCACTCGTAGCCCCGAGCGGAGCTATCCGAGTAGGTTCGGATAGCTCCGCTCGGGGCTACGAGTGAAACCGAAAGTAAACGAGAGCCGCCGGAAAGAGCCGAGGACCGGCTCTGTGTATTTCGGCGCCGGCGGCGCCATTTTCAAATCGCGGTCCACGATTTTGAATCCCAGCAAGCAGGGACAGGGGATCGAAGGCTGCACTGGGGCAAGGCTGCACTGGGGAAGGCTGCACTGGGGCAAGGCTGCACTGAGGCAAGGCTGCACTGGGGAAGGCTGCACTGAGAAGGCTGCACTGACATGGCTGCACTGACATGGCTGCACTGACAAGGCTGCACTGACAAGGCTGCACTGGGGAAGGCTGCACTGACATGGCTGCACTGACATGGCTGCACTGACATGGCTGCACTGACAAGGCTGCACTGGGGAAGGCTGCACTGACATGGCTGCACTGACAAGGCTGCACTGACAAGGCTGCACTGACAAGGCTGCACTGACATGGCTGCACTGGGGCAAGGCTGCACTGAGAAGGCTGCAATGATGGGCATTTAAATGTAAGTTTTTTTCCCTTCAACTTCCCTCCTAAAAGTTTTTTTTTCCTTAAAATTCCCTCCTAAATTGGGGTGCGTGTTATACGCCGATAAATACAGTAACTCAGATTTACAAAGGTCAATAAGATCAGCATCTCAATGAAGCAAGTTGGCAGCAAAAGGCCCATATTTCTCCTCCTTAATACAAACTTTGAACATCACAAGATGCTCATGCTGTATCTTCTGAAACATCTTCAGCCTTTAAGGAAATGTGGAGTAGAGAGAGTATATTACATCCTCTGCCACCAATGACACACAGACTTTATTGGCACAACACGAGACACATAAATTAAAATTCTTTAAAGGAGTTATAAAGTCTTGAGGTTTTCCACCTTAATGCATCCTAAGCATTAGGGTGAAAAACCTTCTTTGCTGCAGCTGCCCCCAAGAGCCCCCCTTTTACATAACTGAACCCGATCTTTCCAGCCATGAGAACAAGCCCAGCAGCTCCAGTCGCTGTCTCGGGTCCTCATTGGATAGATTGATAGCAGCAGGAGCCATTGGCTTACACTGCTGTCAATCAAATCTAGTGACACAGGAGCCCGGGGGAGGGTGCTTGCATGAGTGCCACCATGGAAAGTGGCTCTCCATGGGGGCACGCTATGTAGAGAAGGAGCCAGAAGCACCCCGGGGGACCACAAAAGAGGAGGATTGGGGCCGCTATGTTCAAAAGTCTAAAACATCACTCATACACGATACATCAATACTCAATACTGCATTGGAGAGCAAACACCTATATTTGTTTGCATATAATTCACAAATTATAAATGAGTGGTGTTACTAGTAAACTTTTCAAAATCCAGATGTCATTCAGAAGCCTGTGTAGTTGTTGATGGCAGAGGATGTAATATAATTTCTCTGCCCCACTTTTCCTCAATTGATAATTGGATGTGGAACTTGGAAAGTCTTTATTGATATGTTCGCAGCCTTTAGTGACAGGGAGGGAAGTCTCACAGGGGATTTTAGAGGCTTAGGATATGCAAAATCAACTGGGGAAGAGGGTCATGGGACAATGCATTGAAGGGTCAAGCAAAGGCTATACCCCACTTACCACCTCTAGTGGAAGAAAATATTGCCCCCAATCACCCCCAAGTCCAGCTTCTTTGTCCTTGTTGGCTTTGCAGCTGGCCTCATTATAAATTGTGGTATTAGTTCCTTTCTGAGGCTTTATTGACTGTTCTATACAACAGTAGCAGGAATGCAACTGCCATTATTTTACCCTGAATGCCATCTCTGCCCACCAACAGCATGTCAAATGTAATGTGTCTGTGTTGCTGGACCACACATGTCAGCAGTAGGATACCCATGACCATGGGCACCAGCTGCAGTAAGCATGGACAGGGATTCTACATATCCATCACAGCACAATGCATCAATTTTCTGGGAAGGTTGCAAGATGGGTCACACTGATGGGAGTGGTGGTGTCACCATGTATCTTGTCCAGTGGTGACAACACAGTTACCTGTACCTACTCCTCCTCAATAATTTCATCCTTCAACTTATTTGAATCAAGCACCCCAGAGTATATGAAACATCCCAGGCTAACTACTGCCAAGCTGTGTTGCAGCTCTTATGCCCGGGGCACAGGAGTCACACTGGGCCAGAGCTTCTGGCAGCTCCCCAGGCCCAGGTATAGAGATGGCTAACCCACGGCATCTTTAGCCAGACTAAGGTCATCTTTTGACAACAGTATGAACCAGCTGACTGCCCTTCATCTGTGAAAAAATCATATACACTATATTTCCAAATATATTGGGACACCTGCCTTTACACACACATAAACTTTAATGGCATCCTAGTATTACTCTGTAGGTTTTAATATTGAGTTGGCCCACCCTTTATAGCTATAACAGCTTCAACCCTTCTGGAAAGGCTGTCTACATGGTTAAGAAGTGTGTCTATGGGAATGTTTGACCATTTTTCCAGAAGCACATTTGTGAGGTTAGGCACTGATATGGAGGAGAAAGCCTGGCTCGCAGTCTCCACTCTAATTCAACCCAAAGGTGTTCTATCAGGTTGAGATCAGGACTCTGTGCAGGCCAGTCAAGTTCTTCCACCCCAAACTTGCTCAGCCATGTCTTTATGGGCCTTGCTATGTGCACTGGTCCAAATCATTTTGTGGAGGGGAAATTATGGTGTGGGGTTGATTTTCAGGGGTTGAGCGTGGCCCCTTAGTTCCATTGAAGGGAACTCTTAAGGCGTCAGCATACCAAGACATTTTGGGCAATTTTGTGCTCCCAACGTTGTGGGAACAGTTTAGGGATGGCCCTTCCTGTTCCAACATGACTGCATACCAGTACACAAACAAGGTCCATAAAGACATGGATGAGTGAGTTTGGAGTGGAGGAACACATCTGTCCTCTACAGAGTCCTGACTTAAACCTGATAGAACACCTTTGGAATGAATAAGAGCAGAGACTGCGAGCACAGGCCTTCTTCTCCACATTAGTGCCTGACAGTTCACCGAAGAGTGACGTCACCGTGTTTGGGCTGGTTGGGACACACTAAGGCCAGTGTTTTTTTTAAGTGGAATTACCCTTTTTAATAAAAACATATTATTACACTATGAGTCTCTCCCTGCTTGCTTCCCACATATGATTGGTGAGCGATTTAAGGAGGCTATGAGAGCAGACCCTGTATGATCCGATTTAATCCATTATGGAGCATATTATTATGATGTGTGTCACAGAACGTCCCACACTCCGCTTGAGTGCTTCCGTCATATACCACTTCCTCCCAGTTTGTATACAGATATCAGATATTCCAACCTCTCTGAGCACAAAACAAGGCAACACTTGCTTAGATGCTAACATGGACTAACTTTATTTAGAATCAAAATGACAAGACTTTATATGCCGTTGGAACCTCCTCTAACAATACAACTGTAACCTAATTAACATGAGCTAATTATCTAATCCATTTACCCAGACTAGGTGACTATTCAATACACATTACCATAAACATCAACACAGGGTTAATTAGAACAAACAACAATGTGTGGAATACCCTTAGAACCTGTGGTAAGCCAGACTAAACTCATTTACATTAAACACATTATAGCAGAGAACAAGACAGGTAGTTGGATTTGATGACACCAGCATCTCCTCACAGTATGTGTCCCAACAGTATGAATCAGTCTTATCAGCAGGGGGCTGCTGGTGGAATCCCCCCTCCCTCTACAGGGACACACATCCCAAATGACCACAGCAAAAGAGTCCACAACAGAATCAAACAACATACAATATATACATATATACACGACTGAGTCCGATTAGTACAGTTCAGACTGTATTTCTAATTCACCTCACAAAGAGTATTGTTCCCTTGAAAATCCAGGGCCCATAATCAAAAGGCAAGAGGCTTGCATTCAGTCCTCTCCAACAGCCTCTGTCCTGGCTAGGTCTGTCACAATGTGGTTTTGATATGAGAATTACAAGTTGGTGGATGGATATTATGCCTTTTTGATCCCTGTAATTCAGGATCCACATCGTTTGGTAGGGTGCTTAGCAATACAAATTAGAGTATACATGATTACACACATGTCTGTGCAGCTACTCAGAGGCCAAGAGGTTCCACAAGTCTATTACACTGGTGATTCATCCAGTCCATGTCAATTTTACCAGCTTTTTACCCACCATATTTTCCCCAGAATTTGTCTTTTTCTTAATATTTTGTCTTAAAATTTTGTCTTTTTTAATGAAAAACACTATTTTCTTGAATTATTAGAAAATTAACTTTGCTGTTACATTTGCTTGAGCGAAAATTAGGCATTAGCTAAGTGTATGCCTTTGAAGACAGTGTGGAATTATCCAACCAATAATATTAGAAAATCATTTGAGAGGGCACACATACTGTATCTTTAGTAAAGTAAGCTAAAGCCCTTCATGGGTAGTCCCTGATCTTTCTTTTGACTCAATGATTATAATGTAAAGAATATAAGGTTCAATGACCATCTAATACTTACAGTAGAAGATGTATTGTAAGATGTATGATAGGGATGAGCCGAACACCCCCCGGTTCGGTTCGCACCAGAACCTGCGAACGGACCGCAAGTTCGCACGAACGTTAGAACCCCATTGACGTCTATGGGACTCGAACGTTCGAAATCAAAAGTGCTCATTTTAAAGGCTAATTTGCATGGTATTGTCCTAAAAAGGGTTTGGGGACCCGGGTCCTACCCCAGGGGATATGTATCAATGCAAAAAAAACTTTTAAAAACGGCCGTTTTTTCGGGAGCAGTGATTTTAATGATGCTTAAAGTAAAAAAAAAAAAGTGAAATATTCCTTTAAATATCGTACCTGGGGGGTGTCTATAGTATGCCTGTAAAGTGACGCGTGTTTCCCATGTTTAGAACAGTCCCTGCACCAAATGTCATTTTTAAAGGAAAAAATCTCATTTAAAACTGCTTGCGGGTTTAATGTCATGTCGGGTCATGGCAATATGGATGAAAATCAGTGAGACAAATGGCATGGGTACCCCCCAGTCCATTACCAGGCCCTTTGGGTCTTGTATGGATATTAAGGGGAACCCCGCACCCAAATTAAAATAAGGAAAGGTCCCTATATACTCTGAACAGCAGTATACAGGCGGTGCAAACAAGACAGGGACTGTAGGTTTGTTGTTAAGTAGAATCTGTTTGTAATTTTGAACATTTTTAATGTGTTTAGCTCCAGCCAAAAAATCTTTTCTAAGCTTTTTGGAAAACATAGGGAAGGGTTATCACCCCTGTGACATTTGTTTTGCGTCTTTCCTCCTCTTCAGAAGATTTCACCTCACTTTTTTGTCCCAATGAAAAATGTTTTTTGAAAATTTGGGTTTTTTTGTGGAACAAGGATTGGAAAGCATCAGTGGAAAGGAAAAATTGTTTTCCCATATTAACTCTTACAGGAGAGAATTTCCCTTCCTTAGGGGTAGATTTCATCTCACTTCCTGTTGTCTCCTTCCGTTTGCAAGTAGGAGTCGTTTGTAAGTTAGATGTTTGAAAGTAGGGTCCTGCCCTATATACTCAGCAGAAATTTGGGCCTTAGGTGTTGCTGTGGCCAAAACACTGTAAGCCCTCACAGGGCCCTGCTGTGAAATATTAGATCAAGAATTGTAATTACATGCCCCTGTTGAACAGGAGCTGAAAAATTAGGCCTTAGGCACTGGTGCTGGTGCCACAACACTGCAACCCCTCACAGACACTCTAGTTGGAACGCAGGAACGAGCCCTGCTGCAAAGTATTGCATCAAAAATTGTAATTACACGCCCCTGTTAGACAGGGGCAGAAAAATTGGGTCTTAGGCACTGGTGCTGGTGCCACAACACTGCAACCCCTCACAGACACTCTAGTTGAAACGCAGGAACAAGCCCTGCTGCAAAGTATTGCATCAAAAATTGTAATTACACGCCCCTGTTAGACAGGGGCTGAAAAATTGGGTCTTAGGCACTGGTGCTGGTGCCACAACACTGCAACCCCTCACAGACACTCTAGTTGGAATGCAGGAACGAGCCCTGCTGCAAAGTATTACATCAAAAATTGTAATTACACGCCCCTGTTAAACAGGGGCTGAAAAATTGTGCCTTAGGCACTGGTGGTGGCGCCCAGAACCAAAAATGTTCTTACAAGCTATCAGCGTGATGATTGAGGAGGAAGAGGATAATTACTCAGGGATAGTCACTCAGCATCAGCATAGGCAGTCTTTGAAGGGATCTGAGATTTCAAAAAAAATTATTCGGTTACATCTGCATCAGGTGCTTGGTAGCTGGTGGTGATCCAAGACTGATTCATTTTTATGAAGGTCAGCCGATCGACCGAGTCGGTGGACAGACGCACCCTGTGATCGGTTACCACGCCTCCAGCAGCACTGAATGTGCGTTCCGAAAGAACGCTGGATGCAGGACAGGCCAGTAGCTCAATTGCATACTGTGCAAGCTCTGGCCAGTGATCCATCCTCAAGACCCAGTAACCCAGAGGATTTTCGGTGGGAAAGGTGTCCAAGTCTGATCTTGCCCCTAGGTATTCCTGCACCATGTAAAACAGACGCTGGCGATGGTTGCTGGAACCGATCATACCTTGGGGCTGCGGACCAAAAAATTGTCTGAACGCATCGGTCAGACGGCCACCTTCTCCACCGCTCCTTCTTTGACTGACCGAAGCCTCAGCAACACGTTGTCCAGAAACAGGAGTTTGTAACCTCCCAGTCTCTGGGAACGCGTTGCACAGACCTTTCTGCAAGGCCTCCCGAAGATGTTTCATCCTCTGCTCCCTCTGCGATGGCAAGATAAGGTCCGCAACCTTACCCTTGTAACGTGGATCAAGGAGGGTTGCCAGCCAGTATTGGTCCTTCTCCTTGATACCACGAATACGAGGATCCTTACGCAGGCTTTGCAGGATCAGGGAGGCCATGCAGCGTAGGTTTGCTGAGGCATTCGGTCCGGAGTCCTCTGGGTCACTAAGGACAACAACGTCCGCAGCCACCTCCTCCCAGCCACGTACAAGTCCATGTGTTCCTTGGGACTGATCCCTTAAAGACTGCTGATGCTGAGTGCCAGGCTCCACCTCCATACTGACACAATCTTCCTCCTCCTCCTCCTCCTCCTCCTCGTCCTCTTCCTGTGTGATCGGCGGGCACGCAGGAACACTGTCTGGATAAAGGGGGCCTTGAGAGCTAAGGAAGTCCTCCTCTTCCTGCCTCTGTTCTGCCTCAAGTGCCCTGTCCATTATTCCACGCAGCGTGTGCTCCAACAGGTGGACAAGGGGGACAGTGTCACTGATGCATGCACTGTCAGTGCTCACCATCCTCAAGGCCTCCTCGAATGGTGACAGGACAGTGCATGCATCCCTGATCATGGCCCACTGGCGTGGGGAAAAAAAACCAAGGTCCCCTGACCCTGTCCTGGTGCCATAGTCGCACAGGTACTCATTGATGGCCCTCTGCTGCGTGTGCAGCCGCTGCAGCATGGCCAACGTCGAGTTCCACCTGGTGGGCATGTCACAGATTAGGCGGTTCTTGGGCAGGTTAAACTCCTTTTGGAGGTCCGTCAGCCGAGCACTGGCATTATATGACCGGCGGAAATGCACACAGACTTTCCTGGCCTGCCTCAGGACATCCTGTAAGCCCGGGTACCTGCCCAAGAACCGCTGCACCACCAAGTTAAGGACGTGAGCCAAACAGGGCACATGGGTCAGTTGTCCCTGTCGGAGGGCAGAGAGGAGGTTGGTGCCATTGTCGCAAACCACCATTCCTGCCTTAAGTTGGCGTGGCGTCAACCACCTCTGAACCTGCCCCTGCAGAGCTGACAGAACCTCTGCCCCAGTGTGGCTCCTGTCCCCCAAGCACACCAGCTCAAGCACCGCATGGCATCTTTTGGCCTGCGTACTTGCGTAGCCCCTTGAACGCCTACGGAGCACCGCTGGTTCCGAGGAAGAGGCCATGGAGGAAGAAGAAGAGGAGGGGGTGGAGGAGAGAGGTGTGTCACAATCAGCATTTTGGAGGCGTGGTGGCGGAACAACCTCCAACACTACTGCACCTTGTCCTGCATCCTTCCCAGCTGCCAGCAGAGTCACCCAATGCGCCGTGAAACTTAAGTAACGTCCCTGTCCATGCCTGCTGGACCATGAGTCAGCGGTAATATGCACCTTACCGCTGACCGCCCTGTCCAGCGAGGCATGGACATTGCCTTCCACATGCCGGTAGAGAGCCGGAATCGCCTTCCGTGAGAAAAAGTGGCGTTTGGGTACCTGCCACTGAGGAACCGCACATTCCACAAACTCACGGAAGGGGGCAGAGTCTACCAACTGAAAAGGCAGCAGTTGAAGTGCTAGCAATTTTGCCAAGCTAGCATTCAACCGCTGGGCATGTGGATGGCTGGGAGCAAACTTCTTTCGGCGGTGCAGCAGCTGGGGCAGGGAAATTTGCCTGGTACAATCTGACGTCGGTGTACCAAAAGCAGATTGCCCATAAGTACTTGGCTGTGACACACCTAATTCTACACCTTCATTCCTCTCACTGCGGGTTGGAAATCTCAGCTGATGAGGAGCAAGGAGAGATCGTCTTTGTTCTTTGGTGTGGGTCTTTTAGATACGCTTGCCAACGAACTGCATGGCAGGTCAACATATGTCTGGTCAAGCATGTGGTACCCAAGCGGGAGATGTTTTGGCCACGCGAGATACGCTTGAGACATATATTGCAAATAGCAGCGGTGCGATCTGATGCACTCGTCTCAAAAAAGGCCCACACCAAAGAACTTTTTGAATAACGCGCAGAGACTGCAGCGCCCTGCACATGTGGAGCTTTGGGGTGTGATGCAGTCAATGTGCTGCCCTTAGGCTGGCCCCTGGAGGGCATCCTGCCTAGTTGGTGATGTGCCACCTCCTCCTCCTCCTCCTCCTCCTCCTCCTCTCTCCTATCAGGCACCCACGTTGAGTCAGTGACCTCATCATCCCCTCCCTCCTCATCACTGGAGCAAACCTGGCAGTATGCTGCAGCAGGGGGAGCATGACTGCCAGATTGCTGTCCTTCTTGGGCACCCCCTCTGTCCGTGCTCATGTTACTGCCTTCATTGAGCTCAGTATCATCATCAGAGCCTTCCAAACGCTGGGCATCCTCCTGGAGCATGTACCCAACACTGTGGTCAAACAGTTCGAGGGAATCCTCATGAGGACATGGTGGAGCTAGGGAAGGAGTCACTGATGACATTGAGCTGAGGGAAGAGGCCGCTGCTTTGCCAGACAAAGCACCCTGGGCATGGGTGAGAGAGGATGAGGAGGATGAGGACGGCTTGGTCATCCACTCGACCAAGTCTTCCGCATGTTGCGGCTCAACACGGCCAGCTGCCGAAAAAAAGGCCAAGCGTGTCCCATGGCCACGTGCTGATGAGGATGCACCGTCTCCACGACCAGCACTAGACACAGAGCCTGCTTGCCCTCTCTTATTGGCTTGTGACTGTCTGCCTCTCCTTCTTGGCCTTCCAGACATACTAATGGCCTGTAGCTGCACTAAGCTGGGATAGAACACCTGTAATTTTCTTCAGGTAGCTTTATATACTGTAACCAGACAAGCCTGCCTGTCAGTAGGAAGATAACAGGAACGGATCTAGCTGAACACTGTGAGCAGGACGTACTGCACTAAATGTATATAGCAGGAACGGATCTAGCTGAACACTGTGAGCAGGACGCACTGCACTGAATGTAAATAGCAGGAACGGATCTAGCTGAACACTGTGAGCAGGACGCACTGCACTGAATGTAAATAGCAGGAACGGATCTAGCTGAACACTGTGAGCAGGACGCACTGCACTGAATGTAAACAGCAGGAACGGATGTAGCTAAACACTGTGAGCAGGACGCACTGCACTGAATGTAAATAGCAGGAACGGATCTAGCTGAACACTGTGAGCAGGACGCACTGCACTGAATGTAAATAGCAGGAACGGATCTAGCAGAACACTGTGAGCAGCACGCACTGCACTGAATGTAAATAGCAGGAACGGATCTAGCTGAACACTGTGAGCAGGACGCACTGCACTGAATGTAAATAGCAGGAACGGATCTAGCTGAACACTGTGAGCAGGACGCACTGCACTGAATGTAAATAGCAGGAACGGATCTAGCTGAACACTGTGAGCAGGACGCACTGCACTGAATGTAAATAACAGGAACAGATCTAGCTGAACACTGTGAGCAGGACACACTGTACTAAATGTAAATAGTCTAGCTGCCTGACCGTGGTACTAATAGGATCAAAAAGAACACCTGTAATTTTCTTCAGGTAGCTTTATATACTGTAACCAGACAAGCCTGCCTGTCAGTAGGAAGATAACAGGAACGGATCTAGCTGAACACTGTGAGCAGGACGTACTGCACTAAATGTATATAGCAGGAACGGATCTAGCTGAACACTGTGAGCAGGACGCACTGCACTGAATGTAAATAGCAGGAACGGATCTAGCTGAACACTGTGAGCAGGACGCACTGCACTGAATGTAAATAGCAGGAACGGATCTAGCTGAACACTGTGAGCAGGACGCACTGCACTGAATGTAAACAGCAGGAACGGATGTAGCTAAACACTGTGAGCAGGACGCACTGCACTGAATGTAAATAGCAGGAACGGATCTAGCTGAACACTGTGAGCAGGACGCACTGCACTGAATGTAAATAACAGGAACGGATCTAGCTGAACACTGTGAGCAGGACACACTGTACTAAATGTAAATAGTCTAGCTGCCTGACCGTGGTACTAATAGGATCAAAAAGAACACCTGTAATTTTCTTCAGGTAGCTTTATATACTGTAACCAGACAAGCCTGCCTGTCAGTAGGAAGATAACAGGAACGGATCTAGCTGAACACTGTGAGCAGGACGTACTGCACTAAATGTATATAGCAGGAACGGATCTAGCTGAACACTGTGAGCAGGACGCACTGCACTGAATGTAAATAGCAGGAACGGATCTAGCTGAACACTGTGAGCAGGACGCACTGCACTGAATGTAAATAGCAGGAACGGATCTAGCTGAACACTGTGAGCAGGACGCACTGCACTGAATGTAAACAGCAGGAACGGATGTAGCTAAACACTGTGAGCAGGACGCACTGCACTGAATGTAAATAGCAGGAACGGATCTAGCTGAACACTGTGAGCAGGACGCACTGCACTGAATGTAAATAACAGGAACGGATCTAGCTGAACACTGTGAGCAGGACACACTGTACTAAATGTAAATAGTCTAGCTGCCTGACCGTGGTACTAATAGGATCAAAAAGAACACCTGTAATTTTCTTCAGGTAGCTTTATATACTGTAACCAGACAAGCCTGCCTGTCAGTAGGAAGATAACAGGAACGGATCTAGCTGAACACTGTGAGCAGGACGTACTGCACTAAATGTATATAGCAGGAACGGATCTAGCTGAACACTGTGAGCAGGACGCACTGCACTGAATGTAAATAGCAGGAACGGATCTAGCTGAACACTGTGAGCAGGACGCACTGCACTGAATGTAAATAGCAGGAACAGATCTAGCTGAACACTGTGAGCAGGACGCACTGCACTGAATGTAAACAGCAGGAACGGATGTAGCTAAACACTGTGAGCAGGACGCACTGCACTGAATGTAAATAGCAGGAACGGATCTAGCTGAACACTGTGAGCAGGACGCACTGCACTGAATGTAAATAGCAGGAACGGATCTAGCTGAACACTGTGAGCAGCACGCACTGCACTGAATGTAAATAGCAGGAACGGATCTAGCTGAACACTGTGAGCAGGACGCACTGCACTGAATGTAAATAGCAGGAACGTATGTAGCTGAACACTGTGAGCAGGACGCACTGCACTAAATGTAAATACCAGGAACGGATCTAGCTGAACACTGTGAGCAGGACGCACTGCACTGAATGTAAATAGCAGGAACGGATCTAGCTGAACACTGTGAGCAGGACGCACTGCACTGAATGTAAATAGCAGGAACGGATCTAGCTGAACACTGTGAGCAGCACGCACTGCACTGAATGTAAATAGCAGGAACGGATCTAGCTGAACACTGTGAGCAGGACGCACTGCACTGAATGTAAATAGCAGGAACGGATCTAGCTGAACACTGTGAGCAGGACGCACTGCACTGAATGTAAATAGCAGGAACGGATCTAGCTGAACACTGTGAGCAGGAAGCACTGTACTGAATGTAAATAGCAGGAACGGATCTAGCTGAACACTGTGAGCAGGACACACTGCACTGAATGTAAATAGTCTAGATAGAAGATAACAGGAACGGATCTAGCTAAACTGAATACAGTGTATATATATATATGCAACACCTGGGATGCATATATATACACAATACACTGTAAGTGCAGCTAACTGACTGACTGTTCTGCCTAATCTATCTAACTCAAATCAAATGACACTGTCTCTCTCTCTCTCTATCGCTCAGCACACCGGAACACACACTACACAGGGCCGCCGTGCAGGCGGCCTTATATAGTGTGGGGTGTGTACTAAATCCCCTGAGCCATAATTGGCCAAAGCCACCCTGGCTTTGGCCAATTACAGCTCTCTCTACTGACGGCGCTGTGATTGGCCAAGCATGCGGGTCATAGTGCATGCTTGGCCAATCATCAGCCAGCAATGCACTGCGATGCCGCAGTGAATTATGGGCCGTGACGCGCCACACGAATTTGGCGCGAACGGCCCATATCGTTCGCAATTCGACGGACGGTCGAACAGCCGATGTTCGAGTCGAACATGGGTTCGACTCGAACACGAAGCTCATCCCTAATGTATGATATCTCTTTGTAGAGTATATAGGCAGAAAAGTCTATGGAGTGGTGTGATGGGTTTGTCCACGTCAGAGACATGTACAGACAGTAATATGATAGCAAAATTTGTCTTAATGTATTCATGTTCAAAGCTGCCTGTACTGAAAATTTTGATTATAGAATTTATACAAAATAAGTCCAGGGTGAAACATGACTTTCATCATAAAAAATTATATTAATCTGTTAACCTGTTATATAGCAAAGTAATATCACAGCTGAGTATTACTGTCAATTTAAGATAAAAACGTCTCATCTTTTTGCATATTCTGCTCTAGTAATTCCTCTTGCTTTCATATTTGAAATTCACAAGTATCAAATAGTAGCTGGCTATCTAATTAAAGATACATCAAATTCTTCTAGCTTCTTTCAAGAGCACTCTTCGCATCATGTCTTTCCTTGTCTACATTAATACCCTTACACATTCTTCCAAACCACACATTTTACATACATTTTACATTATCTTTTAATCACTAGTGTAATATAATTATTACATTACAATGTACAGTGCCTTGAAAAAGTATTCATACCCCTTGACATTTTCCAAATTTTGTCATGTTACAACCAAAGACATACATTTATTTTATTGGGATTTTATGTGATAGACCAACACAAAGTGGCACATAATTGTGAAGTGGAAAGAAAATCAAAAATGGTTTTCATTTTTTTTTTACAAAAAAATATGCAAAAAGTGTGGCGTACATTTGTATTCAGCCCCCCTGAGTCAATACTTTGTAGAACCACCCTTCACTGCAATTACAGCTGCAAGTCTTTTGGGGTATGTCTCTACTAGGGATGAGCCGAACACCCCCCTGTTCGGTTCGCACCAGAACATGCGAACAGGAAAAAAATTCGTTCGAACACGCGAACGCCGTTAAAGTCTATGGGACACGAACATGAATAATCAAAAGTGCTAATTTTAAAGGCTAATATGCAAGTTATTGTCATAAAAAGTGTTTGGGGACCCGGGTCCTGCCCCAGGGGACATGGATCAATGCAAAAAAAAGTTTTAAAAACGGACGTTTTTTCAGGAGCAGTGATTTTATTAATGCTTAAAGTCAAACAATAAAAGTGTAATATCCCTTTAAATTTCGTACCTGGGGGGTGTCTATAGTATGCCTGTAAAGGGGCGCATGTTTCCCGTGTTTAGAACAGTCTGACAGCAAAATGACATTTGGAAGGAAAAAACTCATTTAAAACTACCGCGGCTATTGCATTGCCGACAATACACATAGAAGTTCATTGATAAAAACGGCATGGGAATTCCCCACAGGGGAACCCCGAACCAAAATAAAAAAAAAAAAATGATGTGGGGGTCCCCCTAAATTCCATACAAGGCCCTTCAGGTCTGGTATGGATATTAAGGGGAACCCCAGCCAAAATTGAAAAAAAAAATTGACGTGGGGTTCCCCCTAAATTCCATACCAGACCCTTCAGGTCTGGTATGGATTTTAAGGGGAACCCCGCGCCAAAAAAAAAAAAAAAAAACGGCGTGGGGTCCCCCTAAAAATCCATACCAGACCCTTATCCGAGCACGCAACCTGGCAGGCCGCAGGAAAAGAGGGGGGGACGAGAGTGCGGCCCCCCCCCCCTCCTGAACCGTACCAGGCCACATGCCCTCAACATTGGGAGGGTGCTTTGGGGTAGCCCCCCAAAACACCTTGTCCCCATGTTGATGAGGACAAGGGCCTCATCCTCACAACCCTGGCCGGTGGTTGTGAGGGTCTGCGGGCGGGGGGCTTATCGGAATCTGGAAGCCCCCTTTAACAAGGTGACCCCCAGATCCCGGCCCCCCCCCCTGTGTGAAATGGTAAGGGGGTACTTACCCCTACCATTTCACTAAAAAACTGTCAAAAATGTTAAAAATGACAAGAGACAGTTTTTGACAATTCCTTTATTTAAATGCTTCTTCTTTCTTCTTTCTTCCTTCATCTTCTTCTGGTTCTTCTGGCTCTTCTGGTTCTTCCTCCGGCGTTCTCGTCCAGCATCTTCTCCGCGGCGTCTTCTATCTTCTTCTCCTCGGGCCGCTCCGCACCCATGGCATGAGGGGAGGCTCCCGCTCTTCTCTTCATCTTCTTCTCTTCTTCATCTTCTTCTTCTTCTTCCTTCTTCTCTTCTTCTCTTCTTCTCTTCTTCCTGTCTTCTGCGGGCCGCTCCGCAGCCATGCTGTGGCATGGTGGGAGGCTCCCGCTGTGTGACGGCGTCTCTTCGTCTGACGGTTCTTAAATAACGGGGGGCGGGGCCACCCGGTGGCCCCGCCCCCCTCTGACGCACGGTGACATGACGGGACTTCCCTGTGGCATTCCCCGTGACGTCACAGGGAAGTCCCTCAAGTCACCGTGCGTCAGAGGGGGGCGGGGTCACCGGATGGCCCCGCCCCCCGTTATTTAAGAACCGTCAGACGAAGAGACGCCGTCACACAGCGGGAGCCTCCCTCCATGCCACAGCATGGATTGCGGAGCGGCCCGGAGAAGACAGGAAGAAGAGAAGAAGAGAAGAAGGAAGAAGAAGAAGAAGAAGAAGAAGAAGATGAAGAAGAGAAGAAGATGAAGAGAAGAGCGGGAGCCTCCCCTCATGCCATGGGTGCGGAGCGGCCCGAGGAGAAGAAGATAGAAGACGCCGCGGAGAAGATGCTGGACGAGAACGCCGGAGGAAGAACCAGAAGAGCCAGAAGAACCAGAAGAAGAAGAAGATGAAGGAAGAAAGAAGAAAGAAGAAGCATTTAAATAAAGGAATTGTCAAAAACTGTCTCTTGTCATTTTTAACATTTTTGACAGTTTTTTAGTGAAATGGTAGGGGTAAGTACCCCCTTACCATTTCACACAGGGGGGGGGCCGGGATCTGGGGGTCCCCTTGTTAAAGGGGGCTTCCAGATTCCGATAAGCCCCCCGCCCGCAGACCCTCACAACCACCGGCCACGGTTGTGAGGATGAGGCCCTTGTCCTCATCAACATGGGGACAAGGTGTTTTGGGGGGCTACCCCAAAGCACCCTCCCAATGTTGAGGGCATGTGGCCTGGTACGGTTCAGGAGGGGGGGGGGGCCGCACTCTCGTCCCCCCCTCTTTTCCTGCGGCCTGCCAGGTTGCATGCTCGGATAAGGGTCTGGTATGGATTTTTAGGGGGACCCCACGCCGTTTTTTTTTTTTTTTTTGGCGCGGGGTTCCCCTTAAAATCCATACCAGACCTGAAGGGTCTGGTATGGAATTTAGGGGGAACCCCACGTCAATTTTTTTTTAAAATTTTGGCTGGGGTTCCCCTTAATATCCATACCAGACCTGAAGGGCCTTGTATGGAATTTAGGGGGACCCCCACATCATTTTTTTTTTTTTTTTTTTGGTTCGGGGTTCCCCTGTGGGGAATTCCCATGCCGTTTTTATCAATGAACTTCTATGTGTATTGTCGGCAATGCAATAGCCGCGGGTAGTTTTAAATGAGTTTTTTCCTTCCAAATGTCATTTTGCTGTCAGACTGTTCTAAACACGGGAAACATGCGCCCCTTTACAGGCATACTATAGACACCCCCCAGGTACGAAATTTAAAGGGATATTACACTTTTATTGTTTGACTTTAAGCATTAATAAAATCACTGCTCCTGAAAAAACGTCCGTTTTTAAAACTTTTTTTTGCATTGATCCATGTCCCCTGGGGCAGGACCCGGGTCCCCAAACACTTTTTATGACAATAACTTGCATATAAGCCTTTAAAATTAGCACTTTTGATTTCTCCCATAGACTTTTAAAGGGTGTTCCGCGGCATTCGAATTTGCCGCGAACACCCCAAATTGTTCGCTGTTCGGCGAACTTGCGAACAGCCAATGTTCGAGTAGAACATGAGTTCGACTCGAACTCGAAGCTCATCCCTAGTCTCTACCAGCTTTGCACATCTAGAGAGTGAACTTTTTGCCCATTCTTCTTTTCAAAACAGCTCAAGCTCTGTCAGATTGGATGGAGAGCGTCTGTGAACAGCAATTTTCAAGTCTTGCCAAAGATACTCAATTGGATTTAGGTCTGGACTTTTCCTGGGCCATTCTAACACATGAATATGCTTTCATCTAAACCATTCCATTGTAGCTCTGTGTCAGGCCTGGGCTCAACCCTTCCTTCTCTGAGCTGGCTGCTCAGATGTCGACTAATTGCCAGCTCCTATCTCTCCACAGTAGGGATGAGCCGAACACCCCCCGGTTCGGTTCGCACCAGAACCCGCGAACGGACCGCAAGTTCGCACGAACGTTAGAACCCCATTGACGTCTATGGGACTCGAACGTTCGAAATCAAAAGTGCTCATTTTAAAGGCTAATTTGCATGGTATTGTCCTAAAAAGGGTTTGGGGACCCGGGTCCTACCCCAGGGGACATGTATCAATGCAAAAAAAACTTTTAAAAACGGCCGTTTTTTCGGGAGCAGTGATTTTAATGATGCTTAAAGTAAAAAAAAAAAAGTGAAATATTCCTTTAAATATCGTACCTGGGGGGTGTCTATAGTATGCCTGTAAAGTGACGCGTGTTTCCCATGTTTAGAACAGTCCCTGCACCAAATGTCATTTTTAAAGGAAAAAATCTCATTTAAAACTGCTTGCGGGTTTAATGTCATGTCGGGTCATGGCAATATGGATGAAAATCAGTGAGACAAACGGCATGGGTACCCCCCAGTCCATTACCAGGCCCTTTGGGTCTTGTATGGATATTAAGGGGAACCCCGCACCCAAATTAAAATAAGGAAAGGTCCCTATATACTCTGAACAGCAGTATACAGGCGGTGCAAACAAGACAGGGACTGTAGGTTTGTTGTTAAGTAGAATCTGTTTGTAATTTTGAACATTTTTAATGTGTTTAGCTCCAGCCAAAAAATCTTTTCTAAGCTTTTTGGAAAACATAGGGAAGGGTTATCACCCCTGTGACATTTGTTTTGCGTCTTTCCTCCTCTTCAGAAGATTTCACCTCACTTTTTTGTCCCAATGAAAAATGTTTTTTGAAAATTTGTGTTTTTTTGTGGAACAAGGATTGGAAAGCATCAGTGGAAAGGAAAAATTGTTTTCCCATATTAACTCTTACAGGAGAGAATTTCCCTTCCTTAGGGGTAGATTTCATCTCACTTCCTGTTGTCTCCTTCCGTTTGCAAGTAGGAGTCGTTTGTAAGTTAGATGTTTGAAAGTAGGGTCCTACCCTATATACTCAGCAGAAATTTGGGCCTTAGGTGTTGCTGTGGCCAAAACACTGTAAGCCCTCACAGGGCCCTGCTGTGAAATATTAGATCAAGAATTGTAATTACATGCCCCTGTTGAACAGGAGCTGAAAAATTAGGCCTTAGGCACTGGTGCTGGTGCCACAACACTGCAACCCCTCACAGACACTCTAGTTGGAACGCAGGAACGAGCCCTGCTGCAAAGTATTGCATCAAAAATTGTAATTACACGCCCCTGTTAGACAGGGGCAGAAAAATTGGGTCTTAGGCACTGGTGCTGGTGCCACAACACTGCAACCCCTCACAGACACTCTAGTTGAAACGCAGGAACAAGCCCTGCTGCAAAGTATTGCATCAAAAATTGTAATTACACGCCCCTGTTAGACAGGGGCAGAAAAATTGGGTCTTAGGCACTGGTGCTGGTGCCACAACACTGCAACCCCTCACAGACACTCTAGTTGGAATGCAGGAACAAGCCCTGCTGCAAAGTATTGCATCAAAAATTGTAATTACACGCCCCTGTTAGACAGGGGCTGAAAAATTGGGTCTTAGGCACTGGTGCTGGTGCCACAACACTGCAACCCCTCACAGACACTCTAGTTGGAATGCAGGAACGAGCCCTGCTGCAAAGTATTACATCAAAAATTGTAATTACACGCCCCTGTTAAACAGGGGCTGAAAAATTGTGCCTTAGGCACTGGTGGTGGCGCCCAGAACCAAAAATGTTCTTACAAGCTATCAGCGTGATGATTGAGGAGGAAGAGGATAATTACTCAGGGATAGTCACTCAGCATCAGCATAGGCAGTCTTTGAAGGGATCTGAGATTTCAAAAAAAATTATTCGGTTACATCTGCATCAGGTGCTTGGTAGCTGGTGGTGATCCAAGACTGATTCATTTTTATGAAGGTCAGCCGATCGACCGAGTCGGTGGACAGACGCACCCTGTGATCGGTTACCACGCCTCCAGCAGCACTGAATGTGCGTTCCGAAAGAACGCTGGATGCAGGACAGGCCAGTAGCTCAATTGCATACTGTGCAAGCTCTGGCCAGTGATCCATCCTCAAGACCCAGTAACCCAGAGGATTTTCGGTGGGAAAGGTGTCCAAGTCTGATCTTGCCCCTAGGTATTCCTGCACCATGTAAAACAGACGCTGGCGATGGTTGCTGGAACCGATCATACCTTGGGGCTGCGGACCAAAAAATTGTCTGAACGCATCGGTCAGACGGCCACCTTCTCCACCGCTCCTTCTTTGACTGACCGAAGCCTCAGCAACACGTTGTCCAGAAACAGGAGTTTGTAACCTCCCAGTCTCTGGGAACGCGTTGCACAGACCTTTCTGCAAGGCCTCCCGAAGATGTTTCATCCTCTGCTCCCTCTGCGATGGCAAGATAAGGTCCGCAACCTTACCCTTGTAACGTGGATCAAGGAGGGTTGCCAGCCAGTATTGGTCCTTCTCCTTGATACCACGAATACGAGGATCCTTACGCAGGCTTTGCAGGATCAGGGAGGCCATGCAGCGTAGGTTTGCTGAGGCATTCGGTCCGGAGTCCTCTGGGTCACTAAGGACAACAACGTCCGCAGCCACCTCCTCCCAGCCACGTACAAGTCCATGTGTTCCTTGGGACTGATCCCTTAAAGACTGCTGATGCTGAGTGCCAGGCTCCACCTCCATACTGACACAATCTTCCTCCTCCTCCTCCTCCTCCTCCTCCTCGTCCTCTTCCTGTGTGATCGGCGGGCACGCAGGAACACTGTCTGGATAAAGGGGGCCTTGAGAGCTAAGGAAGTCCTCCTCTTCCTGCCTCTGTTCTGCCTCAAGTGCCCTGTCCATTATCCCACGCAGCGTGTGCTCCAACAGGTGGACAAGGGGGACAGTGTCACTGATGCATGCACTGTCAGTGCTCACCATCCTCGTGGCCTCCTCGAATGGTGACAGGACAGTGCATGCATCCCTGATCATGGCCCACTGGCGTGGGGAAAAAAAACCAAGGTCCCCTGACCCTGTCCTGGTGCCATAGTCGCACAGGTACTCATTGATGGCCCTCTGCTGCGTGTGCAGCCGCTGCAGCATGGCCAACGTCGAGTTCCACCTGGTGGGCATGTCACAGATTAGGCGGTTCTTGGGCAGGTTAAACTCCTTTTGGAGGTCCGTCAGCCGAGCACTGGCATTATATGACCGGCGGAAATGCACAGAGACTTTCCTGGCCTGCCTCAGGACATCCTGTAAGCCCGGGTACCTGCCCAAGAACCGCTGCACCACCAAGTTAAGGACGTGAGCCAAACAGGGCACATGGGTCAGTTGTCCCTGTCGGAGGGCAGAGAGGAGGTTGGTGCCATTGTCGCAAACCACCATTCCTGCCTTAAGTTGGCGTGGCGTCAACCACCTCTGAACCTGCCCCTGCAGAGCTGACAGAACCTCTGCCCCAGTGTGGCTCCTGTCCCCCAAGCACACCAGCTCAAGCACCGCATGGCATCTTTTGGCCTGCGTACTTGCGTAGCCCCTTGAACGCCTACGGAGCACCGCTGGTTCCGAGGAAGAGGCCATGGAGGAAGAAGAAGAGGAGGGGGTGGAGGAGAGAGGTGTGTCACAATCAGCATTTTGGAGGCGTGGTGGCGGAACAACCTCCAACACTACTGCACCTTGTCCTGCATCCTTCCCAGCTGCCAGCAGAGTCACCCAATGCGCCGTGAAACTTAAGTAACGTCCCTGTCCATGCCTGCTGGACCATGAGTCAGCGGTAATATGCACCTTACCGCTGACCGCCCTGTCCAGCGAGGCATGGACATTGCCTTCCACATGCCGGTAGAGAGCCGGAATCGCCTTCCGTGAGAAAAAGTGGCGTTTGGGTACCTGCCACTGAGGAACCGCACATTCCACAAACTCACGGAAGGGGGCAGAGTCTACCAACTGAAAAGGCAGCAGTTGAAGTGCTAGCAATTTTGCCAAGCTAGCATTCAACCGCTGGGCATGTGGATGGCTGGGAGCAAACTTCTTTCGGCGGTGCAGCAGCTGGGGCAGGGAAATTTGCCTGGTACAATCTGACGTCGGTGTACCCAAAGCAGATTGCCCATAAGTACTTGGCTGTGACACACCTAATTCTACACCTTCATTCCTCTCACTGCAGGTCGCAGAGAGGACTGAAGGTCTAGTGGGGTTGGAAATCTCAGCTGATGAGGAGCAAGGAGAGATCGTCTTTGTTCTTTGGTGTGGGTCTTTTAGATACGCTTGCCAACGAACTGCATGGCAGGTCAACATATGTCTGGTCAAGCATGTGGTACCCAAGCGGGAGATGTTTTGGCCACGCGAGATACGCTTGAGACATATATTGCAAATAGCAGCGGTGCGATCTGATGCACTCGTCTCAAAAAAGGCCCACACCAAAGAACTTTTTGAATAACGCGCAGAGACTGCAGCGCCCTGCACATGTGGAGCTTTGGGGTGTGATGCAGTCAATGTGCTGCCCTTAGGCTGGCCCCTGGAGGGCATCCTGCCTAGTTGGTGATGTGCCACCTCCTCCTCCTCCTCCTCCTCCTCCTCTCTCCTATCAGGCACCCACGTTGAGTCAGTGACCTCATCATCCCCTCCCTCCTCATCACTGGAGCAAACCTGGCAGTATGCTGCAGCAGGGGGAGCATGACTGCCAGATTGCTGTCCTTCTTGGGCACCCCCTCTGTCCGTGCTCATGTTACTGCCTTCATTGAGCTCAGTATCATCATCAGAGCCTTCCAAACGCTGGGCATCCTCCTGGAGCATGTACCCAACACTGTGGTCAAACAGTTCGAGGGAATCCTCAGGAGGACATGGTGGGGCTAGGGAAGGAGTCACTGATGACATTGAGCTGAGGGAAGAGGCCGCTGCTTTGCCAGACAAAGCACCCTGGGCATGGGTGAGAGAGGATGAGGAGGATGAGGACGGCTTGGTCATCCACTCGACCAAGTCTTCCGCATGTTGCGGCTCAACACGGCCAGCTGCCGAAAAAAAGGCCAAGCGTGTCCCATGGCCACGTGCTGATGAGGATGCACCGTCTCCACGACCAGCACTAGACACAGAGCCTGCTTGCCCTCTCTTATTGGCTTGTGACTGTCTGCCTCTCCTTCTTGGCCTTCCAGACATACTAATGGCCTGTAGCTGCACTAAGCTGGGATAGAACACCTGTAATTTTCTTCAGGTAGCTTTATATACTGTAACCAGACAAGCCTGCCTGTCAGTAGGAAGATAACAGGAACGGATCTAGCTGAACACTGTGAGCAGGACGCACTGCACTGAATGTAAATAGCAGGAACGGATCTAGCTAAACACTGTGAGCAGGACGCACTGCACTGAATGTAAATAGCAGGAACGGATCTAGCTGAACACTGTGAGCAGGACGCACTGCACTGAATGTAAATAGCAGGAACGGATCTAGCTGAACACTGTGAGCAGGACGCACTGCACTGAATGTAAATAGCAGGAACGGATCTAGCTGAACACTGTGAGCAGGACGCACTGCACTGAATGTAAATAACAGGAACGGATCTAGCTGAACACTGTGAGCAGGACACACTGTACTAAATGTAAATAGTCTAGCTGCCTGACCGTGGTACTAATAGGATCAAAAAGAACACCTGTAATTTTCTTCAGGTAGCTTTATATACTGTAACCAGACAAGCCTGCCTGTCAGTAGGAAGATAACAGGAACGGATCTAGCTGAACACTGTGAGCAGGACGTACTGCACTAAATGTATATAGCAGGAACGGATCTAGCTGAACACTGTGAGCAGGACGCACTGCACTGAATGTAAATAGCAGGAACGGATCTAGCTGAACACTGTGAGCAGGACGCACTGCACTGAATGTAAATAGCAGGAACGGATCTAGCTAAACACTGTGAGCAGGACGCACTGCACTGAATGTAAATAGCAGGAACGGATCTAGCTGAACACTGTGAGCAGGACGCACTGCACTGAATGTAAATAGCAGGAACGGATCTAGCTGAACACTGTGAGCAGGACGCACTGCACTGAATGTAAATAACAGGAACGGATCTAGCTGAACACTGTGAGCAGGACACACTGTACTAAATGTAAATAGTCTAGCTGCCTGACCGTGGTACTAATAGGATCAAAAAGAACACCTGTAATTTTCTTCAGGTAGCTTTATATACTGTAACCAGACAAGCCTGCCTGTCAGTAGGAAGATAACAGGAACGGATCTAGCTGAACACTGTGAGCAGGACGTACTGCACTAAATGTATATAGCAGGAACGGATCTAGCTGAACACTGTGAGCAGGACGCACTGCACTGAATGTAAATAGCAGGAACGGATCTAGCTGAACACTGTGAGCAGGACGCACTGCACTGAATGTAAATAGCAGGAACGGATCTAGCTAAACACTGTGAGCAGGACGCACTGCACTGAATGTAAATAGCAGGAACGGATCTAGCTGAACACTGTGAGCAGGACGCACTGCACTGAATGTAAATAGCAGGAACGGATCTAGCTGAACACTGTGAGCAGGACGCACTGCACTGAATGTAAATAGCAGGAACGGATCTAGCTGAACACTGTGAGCAGGACGCACTGCACTGAATGTAAATAACAGGAACGGATCTAGCTGAACACTGTGAGCAGGACACACTGTACTAAATGTAAATAGTCTAGCTGCCTGACCGTGGTACTAATAGGATCAAAAAGAACACCTGTAATTTTCTTCAGGTAGCTTTATATACTGTAACCAGACAAGCCTGCCTGTCAGTAGGAAGATAACAGGAACGGATCTAGCTGAACACTGTGAGCAGGACGTACTGCACTAAATGTATATAGCAGGAACGGATCTAGCTGAACACTGTGAGCAGGACGCACTGCACTGAATGTAAATAGCAGGAACGGATCTAGCTGAACACTGTGAGCAGGACGCACTGCACTGAATGTAAATAGCAGGAACGGATCTAGCTGAACACTGTGAGCAGGACGCACTGCACTGAATGTAAATAACAGGAACGGATCTAGCTGAACACTGTGAGCAGGACACACTGTACTAAATGTAAATAGTCTAGCTGCCTGACCGTGGTACTAATAGGATCAAAAAGAACACCTGTAATTTTCTTCAGGTAGCTTTATATACTGTAACCAGACAAGCCTGCCTGTCAGTAGGAAGATAACAGGAACGGATCTAGCTGAACACTGTGAGCAGGACGTACTGCACTAAATGTATATAGCAGGAACGGATCTAGCTGAACACTGTGAGCAGGACGCACTGCACTGAATGTAAATAGCAGGAACGGATCTAGCTGAACACTGTGAGCAGGACGCACTGCACTGAATGTAAATAGCAGGAACGGATCTAGCTGAACACTGTGAGCAGGACGCACTGCACTGAATGTAAACAGCAGGAACGGATGTAGCTAAACACTGTGAGCAGCACGCACTGCACTGAATGTAAATAGCAGGAACGGATCTAGCTGAACACTGTGAGCAGCACGCACTGCACTGAATGTAAATAGCAGGAACGGATCTAGCTGAACACTGTGAGCAGGACGCACTGCACTGAATGTAAATAGCAGGAACGGATCTAGCTGAACACTGTGAGCAGCACGCACTGCACTGAATGTAAATAGCAGGAACGGATCTAGCTGAACACTGTGAGCAGCACGCACTGCACTGAATGTAAATAGCAGGAACGGATCTAGCTGAACACTGTGAGCAGGAAGCACTGTACTGAATGTAAATAGCAGGAACGGATCTAGCTGAACACTGTGAGCAGGACACACTGCACTGAATGTAAATAGTCTAGATAGAAGATAACAGGAACGGATCTAGCTAAACTGAATACAGTGTATATATATATATGCAACACCTGGGATGCATATATATACACAATACACTGTAAGTGCAGCTAACTGACTGACTGTTCTGCCTAATCTATCTAACTCAAATCAAATGACACTGTCTCTCTCTCTCTCTATCGCTCAGCACACCGGAACACACACTACACAGGGCCGCCGTGCAGGCGGCCTTATATAGTGTGGGGTGTGTACTAAATCCCCTGAGCCATAATTGGCCAAAGCCACCCTGGCTTTGGCCAATTACAGCTCTCTCTACTGACGGCGCTGTGATTGGCCAAGCATGCGGGTCATAGTGCATGCTTGGCCAATCATCAGCCAGCAATGCACTGCGATGCCGCAGTGAATTATGGGCCGTGACGCGCCACACGAATTTGGCGCGAACGGCCCATATCGTTCGCAATTCGACGGACGGTCGAACAGCCGATGTTCGAGTCGAACATGGGTTCGACTCGAACACGAAGCTCATCCCTACTCCACAGTTACTCAGCTGTTGATGATATGCTGATCGTCAGTCCTGCCTACTTAAGCCATCCAGTCCAGAGGAGCTTTGCCTTCACCTTGGTCAACATCACAGAAACTGAGACGATCTCCTGCGATCCTGTTCAAGACTTGCTTTGCTGACATCCCTTCTGGCTCCAGAACGTGCTTGCTGTTCTACTATATTGATCCCTAACTTCTGGCTGACTATCCGTTCCGGTTACTGAAATGTGGCTATGTTTTGACTACGTTTGTTTTTTTTACTTTTATTATTAAACAAGTGTGATTTAACTGTACTTCTGTAATGGCCTGATTTCATGGTTTCTTACAGTAGGCGAAGGCCATGAATTCAGAAGATGCAGTCAATCCACTTGTTGGTAATATTTTTTCCAGATTGGATGAACTGGATCACCGCATCGATCAGTTTGCCATGCGTTACAAATGCTCTTGAGTCACCCGCCTCGAGTATTACCTCTATAAGAGGTATGTCTGGTTCCACTCCTCTTCCCCAGCGGTTTGGGGGTGATCCAGTCCAATGTAGAGGGTTTCTCAACCAGGTTGAGATATACTTTGAAATGCTGCCCCAGGCGTTTCCCACGGACAGAAGCAAAGTAGGTTTTGTGATATCTTTGCTTTCTGAGAGAGCCTTGGCCTGGGCAAACCCTCTATGGAAGACGCAAAGTTGTTTTGTGATATCTTTGCTTTCTGAGAGAGCCTTGGCCTGGGCAAACCCTCTATGGGAGACACAAAGTTGTTTTGCGCTACCCTGAGTTTGTGGCTTTGTTTAAAAGGGTATTTGATGTTCCCGCACGCTCCGCTTCTGCTGCCAAGTGCCTCGTGTCCATCGCACAGAATACGAGAACTGTTGCCGACTAGGCCATTGAATTCTGTACTCTGGCAGCAGAGGTTGCATGGAACAATGAGGCCCTCGTGGCTGCTTTTTCTCATGGTCTCTCGAATACCATCAAGAATGAAATAGCAGCCCGAGATATACCCACTGAGCTGGAGAAGTTGATCACGTTTGCCATCCTCACTGACTCCAGACTCAGAGAAAAACTCTCTTTTAAGGAGTGCTTGCAGAAGACTCCTGTACGTTTGTCTCTGAGCTTTGCAGTGCCACTTGTGCCTCCCTCACCTACCATGTCTCCTGGTACCAAGTGAAGGTGAACCCATGCACTTGGGCTTCACATGTCTCTCTGCGGATGAGAGAACCTTTAGGAGGAGGGAGAGATTGTGCCTTTATTGTGGCCAGGCAGGTCACTTTTTGAAGTCTTGTCCTAACCGTCCAGGGAACGCCTAAACCTTGAAGTCCTGTCACAGACAGACCTTAGGTGGCGTTGTTTCATCCCCAGTTATCCAGAAGGATAAGCCCCTGGTCCCGGTCACCCTTTCTTGGGCTGAGTCCCACATAGAGATACAGGCTCTAATCGACTCTGGGGCTACAGGCCTGCTCAATGATGCTGCCTTTGTGTCAAAGCACTTGATTCTGCTGCAGCTGCGTAACACTCCACTTGCCATTGAGGCTCTTGCCTCCACACTGGCCATATGATTGCGCAATTGACCTTCAACCTGGTGCCTTCCCCACTCGTGGCCGGGTTTGCCCTTTGTCGGTCCTGGAGGAGTAGGAGTAGGAGTATGTTGCAGACGTACTTTCTCGAGGTTTCATCCGCAAATCCTCGTCCCCTACTGGTGCTGGTTTCTTCTTTGTGAAGAAGAAGAGTGGTGAACTGAGACCTTGTATTGATTATAGGGGTCTCAATTGTTTCCGTTGATAACACAGGAGACACATGCTCTGGTGGTGGCATAACACTTGCAGATAGAAGACAGTCTGTTCAGATGTGGGGTAGCCAGGTGCTATAGCAGGTGCAGGAATTGCTGAGATGGAGGCGAGGGTTTGAATGTGACCTTCCAGCTGCAGGTAGCTCTTTTGCAGGGTGCAGACTGCTTGTGTGAGAGAGGCAAGTTGCAGGCATAGCAATTCCAGAGGCGAAGCCTCTCTCTCAATCTCCGACATCTGTCTGAGTGGTACTATCGCGTACCTGGTGGAGATCGAGCTGTAGAGTGGGCTTCTCTTGCACCTCCTGTCCAGCGCCCCTGGTAGAGATGACAGGGAGTGAACGACACAAAGTGGTACGACGGCCAATGTAGCAGGTGCACTGGCTGGGCCTTGGCAGGAACCCGATGGCTGCAGATCACTGGATAGGCACCGAGAGCAGGAACTGCATGTTGCTGGATTAGCAGGCAGAAGTGTGGTCAGAACATGAGCCAGAGATCATCAACAGATGAGCAGAGCAGGTACCAGAATTTGAGGCAGAAGCCAAGACAGGATACAGGCCGGGTTCGGTACACAGTCGGGCAGCAAGGTACAGAAGCATGAAGCAGGAGCAGGGTCAAGCACAAGCCGGGGTCACAGGAAGGCAGGAGGAAGTCCAAGGGAAGGTTCAGGTGCAAGCCAGGTCAAACACAGGAAAACTGAAACAGATCAAACACAGGTGAGCAGGAACAAGCTGAAAGACCACTCAGCATGTGTGTGTGTCATTGCTCTGTTTAAATAGACTGTCTGGCACCAGTACGTACATGTGTGCGCGCACGTGTGCCTGTCCGCGCATGCGCCAGTACATACTATTCTTGGTGCACACACTGGTGTCTATCAACCGGACTTCTCTTACATGAGATGATCTGATTGCAACGTCTGCAGATTCAAAGACTGTATGTCAGTTCGAGATGGTCTTCTTTAGCTAGGATGGTAGGCCAAAAAAAAGCAAAAAGTTAAACACATCAAATAGTCAACTAATCAGATAGTAAAAGGAGGGTCAAATCGACCAGTGTGCAGCTATGTACTGCTCATAAATTGGGGGTATTAAGAACTGGATAACATTCTCTCAATAATATGGAGAAAGCGGGATATGAGTAAGCATCTAATGATGTGAAACGCATTAGCAATTGTTCCCTGTTTTGTCTCCATCTATGTGACCGTATATTGGATTTTTATGCCTTACAATAAAGATACTGTGAAAAAATGTAGCGCATAAATTGTGAAAAAAGTCCCCCGTCCGGGAAACAGCTCGATAATAACACTTAATAAATAGTGTCCACATCAAAAAAATGACTCGTGAGTCTCATAACATAGGGTGAATAAAGTCCAATAAGTGATTAAAATTTTTTTTGTGTAGAGTGTCCCACTGGGAATGATAAGTGAATGTGTACAACAGCAAATGTTCAAACACAGATAGATCTTTAAGACTTCCAGGGGAACTGTATCCAACAACTGCATAAATCTTGGTAAAAATGGTGTGTAAGAAACTCTTACCAGATACATTGGACTCCCTTGTCAGCGACAGGGAATCACTCGAGCAGATTGCCTCTCAAGGCCTGGAAGCGGACATCATGACTCAGGGAACCTTCTTTATCAAACTTTGCATGGATCTCCCGGGGCCGCCAGGTAGGTCCCCACACAGGATGGTCAAAGTACGGATCCGAGGAGACGGTGCGTCACGCTTGAAACTGGAGTAGAAACTGGATTTTCTCTCAGATGGTATGTGGAGAAAAAATAAACAGGCTCCACATAGTGTAGATAAGCACGGAGGGTTTTTTATTGCTAAAAAGCCTGGTTACAATAAAAATGTGATCACAAAGTATAAAAACAAAATTGGGCAACAAGGAGGATGCTGAAAGCACCTGTTCAAGGTCCGGAGGCATTGTGAGCGGCATCTCCTTTCTATTCAAACTCCCTGATTAAGGGCTTGCACGCTGGGAAGTAGCATGATGGCATGGGTGTCCTCCATCCCCAGAAGGAGACCTCCTGGCCCCCCGGGGAGAAGGAGCCGGTGCCATCTTGTCCATGCCACCGCTGAGGCTGGAAGAAGAAAGCCATCAGCTTTTTTGGCTTGTATGTGTCCTTTCTTTTGCGGAACATGTCGGTATCATGGACAGGGGCTATTCTGTCTTTATTTGGTGCTGGTGTGTGCATATTGTTGTGTACTTTTGATTTATTTGCCAATTAAGCATCATCTAGATATGCATGGCTGTATTTAATGTGAACAGTTATACATATTCATGCATAAACAAGCAAGCATATTTTTATCATTAAAGGGAAAAACTCTGCTTACTGGAGTGTTGTATCTAAATACATTTGCTTTTTTGCTCTGTTCTTAGTTCTCTGCATTTTTATTCCTCAGTCTGACATATTCATGCATTGAAACAAAAAAAATAAGTCATCTGATCATCATCTTTCATTTTCTACCTACACAAGATACTGAAATAAAGACTTTGATACTGGCAAACTGACTCTCTGTATATTTTACTTCAATACATTACATGACATGACTTTTTGACTCCAGAACTCCCGTATCCCTCTAAAAACTTCTGAATCACTTTGTTTCCAACTGCTGCTCACTATGTGGTCTTTAATTGAGTAGAATTTCCACAAGTCTTTTTCTGAAAACCTTTTTACCTGAGCAATTTCATCTCCTGTTTCCCGTGTGATGAATGTCACAAGTATAGTACTGAAATATTTTTAGAATGTACTAACATTGGAGAGGGTCTATATCCAGCAAATAAAAGTTGAGCATTTTGTCTTCAAAAAAGAAGAAATTAATGGATGGCCATAATAAAATCATTTTATTCAGTAAACCTTTGCCTTTTATTTATGGAACATCTCAGGGTTGATTTGCTAAAACATGAAAGTGCAAAATCTGTTGCAGCTCTGCATAGAAATCAATCAGCTTCCAGGTTTTTTGTCAAAACTTATTTGAAAAAGCTGAATTTAGAAGCTGATTGGCTATCACGCACATCTCTGGTGGTGCTGGGCATCATTGCTCTCTCTCTCTGGTGGTGCTGGGCACAGTATGGCTCTCATTCTGGATTCCCCTGCATAGTCCTCTCTTTTTTTCCTGTATCCTGTAGCTGCTACAGTGTAGCACTCACTCCCTTAACTTTTTCACAGGTTCCAGGCTCTCTCTCTCTCCCCCAGGAGAGTGCATGCTGGGGGCTGTGGCCTGCCCCTGTGGACAATGGGGCCATCAATCTTCCAGGACTACATGTCCCATGGTGCTCCCCTAGTCTCTTCTGATTGGCCCTCCGCTGTGGCCAATGAGGAGGTAAAAAGATCAGGCAGGAACCTGGTGTGAGCCACTCTCTATCCCCCCCCACTGCTGACAGGAGAAAGGGAGGGGGCAAGCAGGGAAACACGCTGGCAGCTTGCCTCTCCTGTGTAACTGCACCGCTGTCTGAGTTCTCTGGCAGACCGTGCAGGGTAAAAGAGCCCACCTGCTGTCACTGCTTCACTCACTGGCTCCCCTGGCTGATGTGCGCTCTAGGCCAGCGCCTACCTTACCTATAGAGTATCTCACAAAAGTGAGTACACCCTTCAGATTCTTGAAAATATTTTATTATAACATTTCATGTGACAAAACTGAACAAATGACACTTTGCTACAATGTAAAGTGTACAGCTTGTATAACAGTGTAAATTTGCTGTCCCCTTGAAATAACTCAACAAACAGCCATTAATGTCTAAACCATTGGCAACCAAACTGAGTACACCCCTAAGTGGAAATCTCCAAATTGGGCCCAATTACCCATTTTCTCTCCACGGTGTCATGTGATTCATTAGTGTTACAAGGTCTCAGGTGTGAATGGGGAGCAGGTGTGTTAAATTTAGTGTTATCGCTCTCACTCTCTCATACTGTTCATTGGAAGTTCAATATGGCACCTCATGGCAAAGAACTCTTTGAGGATCTGAAAAAAAGAATTGTTGCTCTACATAAAAATGGCCTAGGCTATAAGAAGATTGCCAAGACCCTGAAACTGAGCTGCATGGTGGTCAAGACCTTAAAGCGGTTTGACAGGACAGGTTTCACTCAGAACAGGCCTCGCTATGGTCAACCAAAGAAGTTGAGTGCACATGCTCAGTGTCAGAGGTTGTCTTTGGGAAATAAAAGTATGAGTGCTGCCAGCATTGCTGCAGAGATTAAAGGGGTGGGGGGTCAGCCTGTCAGTGCTTAGACCGCATCAAATTGGTCTGTATGGCTGTCATCCCAGAAGGAAGCCCCTTCTAAAGATGATGCACAAGAAAGCTCGCAAACAGTTTGCTGAAGACAAGCAGACTAAGCACATTGGACACAGGTTGGAGTGTCATGGTCTGGGGTTGCATGAGTGCTGCCGGCACTGGGGAGCTACAGTTCATTGAATGAACCATGAATTCCAAAATGTTCTGTGACATACTGAAGCAGAGCATGATCCCCTCCCTTTGGAGCCTGGGCCACAGGGCAGTATTCCAACATGATAATGACTCCAAACACACCTCCAAGAGTACCACTGCCTTGTTAAAGAAGCTGAGGGTACAGGTGATGGACTGGCCAAGCATGTCTCCAGACCTAACCCTATTAAACATCTGTGGGGCATCCTCAAATGGAAGGTGGAGGAGCGCAAAGTCTCTAATATCCACCAGCTCCATGATGTCGCCATGGAGGAGTGGAAGAGGACTCCACTGGCAACCTGTGAAGCTCTGGTGAACTCCATGCCCAAGAGGGTTAAGGCAGTGCTGGAAAATGATGGTGGCCACACAAAATATTGACACTTCGGCCCAAGTTGGAGATTTTCACTTAGGGGTGTACTCACTTTTTTTGCCAGTGGTTTAGACATTAATGGCTGTGTGTTGAGTTATTTTGAGGAGACAGCAAATTTACACTGTTATACAAGCTGTACACTCACTACTTTACATTGTAGCAAATTGTCATTTCTTCAGTGTTCTCACATGAAAAGATATTAATAATATTTACAAAAATGTGAGAGCTGTACTCACTTTTGTGAGATACTGTACATAGCGCTGCCTGCTTGGTATGGGTGTCATTCAGAGATCACTTTGAATCATCTCAATGATTAGACAAGGTGGAGAGGTGGGGTGGTGATGTCATGTTAAGCAAAATAAAAAAATATATATCCTCAAGACAGAATGGAGAGGAAGAAAAAAACCCAGGTCATCACTCTCTTGTCTTCCTTACACGCTTGCTTCCAGGCTGTGGCTCTGGTTTTGGAGTTGTGGCAGGAGGTGGAGGAGGAGGACGATGGTCGAACTCACAAACCTGACTTTGGCTTGTGAGTTCAACCCTCAACCCCTTATTTAGGGCTTGTAAGATCACTTCCTCACAGAAGAGGCATTGGCCCTCCTCCATTTCCTGCATTTTGCAGGCTGCCATGCAGGCATAGTCCTCTTGAATATTGAGGGGGTTCTGAGGGCCGCAATAGCCAAAGTGCTGCCTCCTCCAGGTTAATCCTCTTCCTGGGCCTTTTTTTGGAAGGCGGAGGAAGGGGCCTGGGATTCGGGCAGGCTACTGTGCCCAGCCACCTCTTGGATGCCACTTACCCCCGCCACCTCCTGGCTGCCACTTTCCACGGCCTCCTCCTGGCTGAGACTTTCCTGTGTATGAAAAAGGGATATAGTTTTTGTTCATCAATCACTCATAATTTTCAGCTCATGACTATTGCAAATTGAATGTTAACAAATAGAAAAGACTATCATTCTGACCCCAGCATTTTTCATTCTTGTCCCAATCATTTGTGGCCACTGCTGTCTATTGATATGTAAAACACTTTGTTAAATCAGAAATTAGTGAGCAATAATAACATCTAGTTAACATCATTCATTTTTGGACAATAAATATGTTGAACAATGCAATAACTGGCTCAAGCTCCACATCTTCCTGGCTGGAAGGCCCAGGTTGGACTTCGGAAGCCTCAACTGGGGTGGAAGGAAGCGTTGAAGGAAGACTGGAGAGTGCTGGTCTGGGTTCCCTCTGGTCTACCAGAAAATGCAGTCTGTCATAGTACCACAACCTGGGTACATAAATGTCATCTGCTGCAGCTCCTGACCTCTGGGAATCCTGGATCTTCTTGCGCTCCCTATTATTTTTTGTTTAATTAGTTTTTATTAAAGAATATCATTAATGGACAATGTACATTGTACAAAACAGAGGAGATTACAACTAAGTGACAAATAACCCTTGTAAGATGTGGACAGTCAGATAATCAGGCATATAAAACAATACATGTATATGCATTTTCTAAAGGTGTCAGGATCGAATATCGAGGTCTAGTAGGTTCAAATCTTACCAACTTGTCATAAACCAAAATTTTTACCCTGAACAAAGGGTATAAACGCTAGAATCTTCTTTGTAAAAGCCCTTTACATAGGCATAAAACCTTGAGAAAATAAAATGTAGGTAAAAGAAAAGAAAGAGGAAAAGAATAGAGTAAAAGACAAGAAGGGTAGGGGGGAGGGGGTGGGGAGTGGTGTGCACGCCTCGGGCCTCGGGCCAGGTTGAGACATAATTTCCGCGTAAGCAGAGGTATACTTGAAGGCGAACCAGCTGGACCATATTTTCTTTGCTAGGTCTGATTTATTTCTAAGGGTGAGGGTAAGATCTTCCATATAGTATGTGTCATCTACCTTCAGTAGCCACTGGCGTAAGGTAGGGATAGTTGTCCACTTCCAATATTGGGGGATGAGAGCTTTTGCAGCGTAGAAGGTGTGGTGTTATAGATTTTTTGTACGTTCCTACTGGTTCCCCTGTACAATGTAACAACACAATCCATGGGTCATTAGATATTTCATAAACTTGAATCTCCTTTACCCAGTATCGGATAGACAACCAATACGGGCGTATAAGTGGGCAAAACCACCAGATGTGGGCGTGTGTTGCTCGGTCCCCACAGCCCCTCCAGCAGAAAGGTGATGCTTGTGGGAAGGACTTATGAAGCATCACCAGGGTGTAGTGCCACCTCGTCAACAGTTTGAAGTTAACCTCTGCCATTTTAGAAGCTCCAGAGGAGGTATGAGCCATATTGTGCTCCCTATTATATGTGCTCCTCATGCCACCAATTGCGGCCTTCAAATAGTTGATGTTTACCGTGGGGATCTGCAGGTTCCAAATTCCAACAATTGATCCAGCGCTGCCTGCCTCTTTCTTTTATTGTTATAAAAGGGGTGGTTTACCTGCCACAGACAGGGCAGCTCCCTGTACATATCAGTGAATATGGGGATAAAGTCCTGCTCATTCAATAGAACCATTTTCTCTGCAAGACACAACACAAGACAAACCCTAATGTCAGGCTAAACTCTCATAATCTTGTCCCAATATAGGCCTCAATCTATAAGTAGTATAGGCCCAAGTTAAAATTGGACCTTCGTTATCATGAGCGGTGCTTCCGCTACTCCTTCCTCCGTTCATAGATCGTACGTATGACGCACGCGTGTTATGCTTTATATACACTGCGCATGCATGAAACTCTGCCCGCCCCTGACCTTCTATCTAGTATATTCCCCACCCCTTCTCTTTCGGTGCAGTGGGAGAGCACATGGCGGAAAAAGAACAAGTGCATAAAGACAGCAGTAGCGACAAAAGCCTGGGGCCACGAACGTCCCGATCCCAGAGGATATTTAAGGCCTCAAATATGGCCTTTGTAGAGATGGGGGAGACGGTGGACATCTTCAAAAGGGGCGACTATGACGGGAAGCATGGACCGTAACCAAATCCAAATGTTAGAAAGGCCAAGATCATGACTAAAGTTGTGAAAAGTCTGCCGAAGAATTTTGGGGTATGGCGATGCAAGGATAAACTGAGGAAATAATGGTCAGACCTCAAATTGAGGGAGCAAGATCAGTACAGAAGAATTAAGAAAGTGCTGCAAAAAAGTAAGTATTTTGTCGTGTGTTCCTATTATTATTATTACGTTCGTGCTGCTTCTTAGTACATTGTTGTCTAGACAGGTTTGTAAATAGAATGAAATGCAAACTTTATTCAGTGTAAGGCGAGGACACTCAGCAGCTGTTTACACATATGGACGCATGAGCACTAGTGTGGGACACCAGAACAAACTTTTTAGGATGTCCCACACAGGTGCTCCAGTGGATACTAGGGGTCTCTACATGTGTGATACTTTAACAAAAAAGGCAATTATTCCAGCTTTGTAAAGGGAAAAAAATCATGTGTTCAGCTTTGAACTCTGCCAAAACAGACAATTGTACGACACTTCCAAGCAATGTTTCATATTCCTATTTTTTGCCTCAAATATCTGTGTGCTAAGTATACCTTTATTTTATTCACATAGGGGAGAAAAGACTTGGGACGTCTGAGGTCACCAGGGACCCCAACCTCCTAAAGAAGGGGAAATACAAAAAAAAACAACCAGAGGATATGGAGGAAGGAGAGGTTTATGAATTGGGTGAAATAGTGACCACAACAGGTGAGTGTCTGAGACCACAGCTTCAGGTAATAGATGGATGCCTGCATATTTATAATACATGGTGTGTTTTTTTTTTTTGGTGTTGTGGATTTTGTTGAAGAAGAAACACATTTCACAAGTGCAAGTACACATGTCCTCATTGAGGAGATCATGGTGTGCAGTCAGGATTTACAGAAGATTAAGGAAGACATCAATGATGTTGAAAAAAGACTCAAAAAGATCATTGATGTTTTAGGCAGGATTGAAAGCACACCAACATCTATCAAATTCTTTCTATTTTTCTAACTTTTCTCCAAAATTTTGAACGCCAAATTTTGAAGATGCACACAGTGTGTCAACATGTGCTATCTTCCATCACGGGATATCAATGTACGTGTTTTGTGGGTGTAACCCCTTCCTCTCAACTCAAGTAGATGAAAGGAAAGGGTTGCACCCCTGAAATATGTCCATTGATCCCTCATGATGGGAGCTAGCACATGTTGACATTAGGCATGGGATCAGAAGGGAAAATCCCCATTTTGACTCTCAAATTGTGTGCATCTTCAAAATTTGGCTTTCACAGGGGTGACTTCACCCCATCTGATGAAGGCAATATCAACACAGTTTGGACATACTAATGTCTGATATTGCCTTCAATTTATCAAAGTTGAACTTTGTAAGTTCCTGAGTTGTGAATTGTTGTATGGTTTAAAAAACATGGATGTTTACCACAAAAAAAGGACATTTCTACTATCAACAAAAAAAATTGTATTTAAAAAATATGTTGGTTTGTGAAAAAACCTTTTTCTAAACGCACATCTGAATGTGCACAGTAAAACATTTTCTACTTAACAATGTGTGGCTTCTTCTTTCAATGCTCAATAGCAGTTTTTTACTTAAGTTGTTGTTCACAGTGGCAATGGGGGTTATTTACTAAAGGCAAATCCACTTTGCAATACAAGTGCACTTTCAGTGGAGTTTCAGTGCACTTGTAGTGCAAAGTGGATTTTCCTTTAGTAAATAACACCCACAGTGCTTTATAATTTGCATCAATCATACCATTTTCGTAACTCCAAAAAATAAATTCATGGTACGGAAAATTATGAATATTTTAAGCATTAATGCATTACATACATTAACAACAAAAACAGGGTGTGTGTGTAGCAGACCCACAACATAATAGTTAACTGAAGAAGAGATTGTCACCTCATGTATCAAAGAAATTACGTTTGCACTATTGCAGAAAATGGGCAAAAAAAATCACATTGGATAACCTAGGAGACAGCTAAAAGAAACACAAGCATTAAATCAATGTAAAATATTATTTCATTTTAAAATACAAATTTATTTAAAAAAGGTTTGTTAAACATTTTCTGGCATATCAATGGCCCCCCTACCCTCAAAGTGGGGAGGAGCCACGAGTGCCACCGAGGGACCCCAGAAGACGGTGTTTGGGGCCACTCTGTGCAAAACAAGCTGCACAGTGGAGGTAAGTATGACATGTTTGTTATTTTTTTTTTTTAAATAATCAAAGCTTTACAATCACTTTAAATTACACACAGGTGGACTTTATTTACTAATTAGGTGACTTCTAAAGGCAATTGGTTTCACTAGATTTTAGTTAGAGGTATCAAAGTAAAGGGGGCTGAATACAAATGACACTTTTCAGATATTTATTTGTAAAGAGATTTGAAAAACATTTATCATTTACCTCCCACTTCCCAATTATGTGCCACTTTGTGTTGGTCTATCATGAAATCCCAATAAAATACATTTACGTTTTCGGCTGTAACATGACAAAATGTGGAAATTTTCAAGGGGTATGAATACATTTTCAAGACACTATATGTGTGTGTATATATATATATATATATATATATATATTTATATATATATATATATTTATAAAGAAAAAGTTCAAAAAGTTGCTGCACTTAAAAATTTCCATTGCTTTATTTCACATAGTCTTGAGGAAAAATTACAAAGCAAGTATAATTATTCCAGACAATAAGTGGAAACAATTGCCAATATAATTCAGATATGAATGGATTACATTTCAAGCTAGTATGCTTACGCCCTTCCTAAGATCCGTTAAAGCACATCTGAAGGTTTCCCTATAATCATTAATTTAAATACAAACTTGTAAAGAACATCACACGTGGAAACAATATGGTTAATTAAATAAATCCTTGTTATATTTAGTACTTGTATATATATGTTATCTACCATAAACACAAAATATAGCAAATAGCGGCCAATAACTTTAACTCTCCATTCATTTTCTTCAAATATATCCAGGAACCTGTAAGAAATATGCATATGCATATAATAATGAACACACACACATATGTAGTTTACAAGAAATAATTTGTCCGAACAGGTGGACATATATATATCCACAAGCTCAAACAAATAAATACAGGTTTAAATCCACACTTAAGCCATACGAGACAAAAGTATTTAAAAAATGTATCCAATATACCTCCCTTTTCCTCAAAGTCATCTCACGGTTTCCTCCTCTCCTATTTTTCTCTATTCCTACCAGGACCATATACTTTAATTGTGATACACTATGTCCAAATTCTAAAAAGTGTCTAGCAAGCTGTAACTGTGTTAGCTTATCTCGTATAGAATACTTATGTCTTGCTATTATATCTTTCACTTTTTGTGTGGTTTCCCCAATATAAACCAAAGCGCATGGGCACTTTATAGCATATATCACGTATGAAGATTGACATGTGTAGTGTCCACCTATAGGGATATTAAAACCCCTGTGCGGTGCGGGTGTGTAAAATATTTACCCTTAATCATAGAATTGCATTATATGCATGACAAACAAGGGTATGAACCCAGATTTTTTGGTCCCAGAAAGGTTAATTTTGGTGTTATAGATGAAGGTTGATCTGATTTTATTAATCGGTCACGTATCGTTCTACCTTTTTTATGGTAGATAACTTATATATAGAAGTACTAAATATAACAAGGATTTAATCAATTAACCATATTGTTTCCACGTGTAATGTTCTTTACAAGTTTGTATTTAAATTAATGATTATAGGGAAACCTTCAGATGTGCTTTGACGGATCTTAGGAAGGGCGTGAGCATACTAGCCCGAAACGTAATCCATTCATATCTGAATTATATTGGCAATTGTTGCCACTTATTGTCTGGAATAATTATACTTGCTTTGTAATTTTTCCTCAAGACTATGTGAAATAAAGCAACGGAAATTTTTAAGTGCTGCAAATTTTTGGACTTTTTCTTTATATATAAGGTCGGTGGGAAGACCTGATTGCTAGCACTGAATCTAAGGCTGGGTGTCGTTCTCCTCTGCGATTTAATATACACTTTCCCTGAGAACGAGCACCGGCAATCTGTGTGGAATCATCACAAAAATGGCAACGAGCGGCTTATACTCATTCTCTGAAACTGAGGCTTCAAGGATTTTTACCGATACTACTGGATCTAGGGATTTTTTGACCCAATCATCCTCAATACAGCTAACCAGAAAAATGGAGAAGCTTACCCAAAGGGCCATCTCGAAGGAACTTCATGAGGTAACGTTGGCTGAATATTATAAAATGTAGATGATACCTAGAGGATTAAGGGTTTGTTTAATCCCAACTTTATTTTCTCAGAACACAGACTTTAAAACCAAGTTTGCACAGATTTTGAATAAATGTTCTTTTGATATCATGACACTAACTGTACAGTTTTTAAAAGCTACAGAAAAGGGCAACTTAAACATCTTGCCAGTTCAACTTCATCTACCGCATCTACTGGGTCATCAACCAATGTATCTACTACTTTTTTACTAACAAGCATGACCGAATCCGGACCAGGAGGGGTGGCAGGAGAACAAAGAAAAGACACGACAGGAGGTGTAACTACCAGGCGACAGAATCGCCAGAGACAGTAGATGAAAATCTGGTACATAACAATTCTTCCATTGTTTTGTCTAAAGTTGAATTGAATGTATTAAATAAGGGTTTGGGTTTCTGCCCTAAAGAAAAAATGGATGATTTTGTTTTGAAACAGGATTTATATAGATTTTACAGGCAGTTAAAGCGGGGATCCACCTATACCGCCAAAAAAAAATAAAATATTAAAAGCCAGCAGCTACAAATACTGCAGCTGCTGACTTTTAATAAATGGTCACTTACCTGTCCCAGGGTCCAGCGATGTCAGCAGGCGACGCCGAGAACCCGCTCGGTTCTCGGCAGCTGCCGCCACCATCCTAGGTGAGGGAATCAGGAAGTGAAGCATTGCGGCTTCACTTCCCGATCCCCTACTGCGCATGCGCGAGTCGCGCTGCGCATCATAACTGGTCCCCGCTCTCTCCTGGGAGCTGTGTGTTTCCCAGGAGACAGCGCGGAGGGACAGGAAGAGGCATAGACTCCCATGGGAGTCTATGCCGGTAGTGGGTGCAAATACCTGTCTTAGACAGGTATCTGCACCCCCCTCCCCCCTGAAAGGTGCCAAATGTGACACCGGAGGGGGGGAGGGTTCCGAAAAGCGGAAGTTCCATTTTTGTGTGGAACTCCGCTTTAAGATTTAAAGCTCATTTTTCTGGTGTGTCAATTGCCACAACTAAAGAACCACTATTGTTATCTATTAAAAATATGGGTTTAAAACCAAAAATTACTAGGGTACCGCCTACCTCATGTTCTGCAGTTGAGGTATATATATATAGAGAAAGTGGAAAGTGATATAAAAAATTCTTATGTGATAAAACAAAAAGAGACCATATACCTAACAACTTAAGTAAAGACGAGATTGTAGCGTTAAACTCCTTGTCAGCCTGGCATGATATTACAATCAAACCGGCTGACAAGGGGGGAGCTATTGTGGTAATGGACACCCCAATGTATTAAACTGAAGTGATGAAACATCTGGGGGAAATTCTTACATATAAAAAACTTGACCCTTGCCCGGTCTTTAAAGTACAGAAAAGAGTTAAAGAAATCCTAACTAATGCGGTTAAAATAGAATCATTGATGATGAAACTATGGAGTTTTTGATATGTGAACATCCTGTTACACCTGTACTATATATGCTACCAAAAATCCACAAAGACCCCAAAAAAACCCCGGGATGTCCCATAGTATTGGGAATGGAATCTGTGACAGCTCATTTGGCACAATATCTTGATAAATGTTTAACACCACTGTTGTTGAATACTAAATCATATATAAAGGATACCACAGATTTTTTTATCTAAAATTCAAGATATAAAACTGTCACCAGATTCCATCCTAGTATCGTGGGATGTCTCTAGTTTATTTACTATTATTCCCCATGATTTGGGGATAGAGACATGTCGGCAGTTATTATCTCAGTCAGGTGACTACAAAACCCAGAATATTAGGTTTTTACTTGATCTACTTAAAATTGTTCTTGAAGAGAATTATTTTCTTTTCAAGGACACTTATTTTTTACAATTAAACAGGGCAGCGATGGATTCTAATGTTGCACCCCCATATGCAAACTCGTTCATGAACATGATTGAGACATCTTTCATTTATGTGAATGATATATTTCTTAAGCACTGTCAGGGATGGTATAGGTTTGTGGATGATATTTTTGCTATATGGGATGGCAACATGGAAAGCTTATTTTTGTTTGACAAATACATCAACTATTTAATACCTGGCCTCAAGTTTAATATTGAAATTGGCAAAACTTCCTTTCTAGATACCACACTAAAACTGAGACATATGCAGATCACTAGTGATCTGGATGTAAAACCCACAGATCGTAACCAACTATTACATTTTAATAGCTTTCATCCTCCTAATGTATTTTCGTCTATTCCAAAGAGTCAGATGATGAGGGTGCATCGGATCCTTAGTGACCCGCTGTGCCGTGATCAGAGACTCGATGAAGTGGAGGTCAAACTCATTAATAGACGGTATCCTCAAACCTTAGTTGAAACAGAGCAGTCTAGTATGAATAATACTAGGACCCCTAGAAAGGAAATAAAAAGAATCCCCTTTATTATGCAATACCATCCCTTTTCTAATAAAAACACTAAAATAATTAAACAACACTGGAATCTTCTGAGAACTAGCTATCCCATGGTACAAGAATTTTGGAATCCACTCACGCCTTCCTATAAAAAAGGTAGAACGATACGTGACCGATTAATAAAATCGGATCAACCTTCATCTATAACATCAAAATTAACCTTCCTGGGACCAAAAAATTTGTCATGCATACAATGCAATTCTATGATTAAGTGTAAATATTTTACACAGGGGTTTTACTATCCCTATACGTGGACACTACACATGTCAATCTTCATACGTGATATATGCTATAAAGTGCCCATGCGGTTTGGTTTATATTGGGGAAACCACACAAAAAGTGAAAGATAGGATAGCAAGACATAAGTATTCTATACGAGATAAGCTAACACAGTTACCGCTTGCTAGACATTTTTTAGAACTTGAACATAGTATATCACAATTAAAGTATATGGTCCTGGAAGGAATAGAGAAAAATAGGAGAGGAGGAAGCTGTGAGATGACTTTGAGGAAAAGGGAGGTATATTGGATACATTTTTTTAAATACTATTGTCCCGTATGGCTTAAATGTGGATTTAGACCTTTATTTATTTGTTTGAGCTTGTGGATATATATGTCCACCTGTTCGGACAAATTATTTCATGTAAACTACATATGTGTGTGTGTTTATTATTATATACATATGTATATTTCTTACAGGTTCCTGGATATATTTGAAGAAAATGAATGGAGAGTTAAAGTTATTGGCCGCTATTTGCTATATTTTGTGTTTATGGTAGATAACATATATATACAAGTACTAAATATAACAAGGATTTAATTAATTAACCATATTGTTTCCACGTGTGATGTTATTTACAAGTTTGTATTTAAATGAATGATTATAGGGAAACCTTCAGATGTGCTTTGACGGATCTTAGGAAGGGCGTAAGCATACTAGCCCGAAACGTAATCCATTCATATCTGAATTATATATATATACATATATATATATATATACATATATATATATAAGGTCGGTGGGTAGACCTGATTGCTAGCACTGAATCTAAGGCTGGGTGCGGTTCTCCTCTGCTATTTAATATATATATATATATATATATATATATATTTAGAAAATTCATCAGTCCCGGTGTACTGACTGCCTATCTCATTTCTTAAGGCCCTACCATGCCAGCAAATACCTCCAAATGATCCCTTTTTGAAAAGCAGACAGCCCAAATTATTTAGTAAGAGGCATGGGATTTTTTTTTGAAGTTGTAATTGTATGTCACAATGTTTTGGGAAATTAAAAAAATATATACAATTTGTTTTGTTTTTACATTTTTTTTTTACATAATGTCACCAGTGCAGTACAGCGTCATCATAAAACTAGGGTGGTGGTGATCAGGGATACTGACTGGTGACAGTATGTAAAAAAATAAAATAAATAAATACACAATTTGACCCCTCATGACATCAGAGGAAGACGGGGTCACCCGTTTACGTCACCAAGTGGCCCCGCCCTCAGCTATATATTAGCAGTCACCAAGAAGAAGCGTCACTCGGCGGAAGCCTCCCATGGAGGTGGAGCTGTTGTTTTTTTTCTTTTTTCGGTTTGTCAGGCGGCATGATAGACGATCAATGGACATCACGGGACATTTTTTATTTTTTTTTTATCTTTTAATAAAGGACTTGTCCCTAAGTGTCTTCTGTCTTTTTTACTATTTTTGACACTTTTTTGTGAAATGGTAGAGGTACATACCCCTTACTAATTCACAGGGGGAAGGCAGGGATCTGGGGGTCCCCTTGTTAAAGGGGGCTTCCAAATTCCTTTAAGCCTCCACCCGCATACCCTCACAACCACCGGGCAAGGGTTGTGAGGATGAGGCCCTTGTCCCCATCAACATGAGGACAAGGTGTTTTGGTGGCTACTCCAAAGCACCCCCTCATGTTGAGGGCATGTGGCTCGGTACGGTTCAGGGGGGTGCTCTATTGCCCCCCCATTTTTTCCTGCGGCCTGCCAGGTTGTGTGCTCAGATAAGGGTCTGGTATGGATTTTGGGGGGACCCCTACACCATTTTTTTATTTGGTGCAGGTTTGCCCTTAATTTCCATACCAGACCTGAAGGGCCTGGTATGGATTTTGGGGGGACCCCCACGCAATTTTTTTTTTAAATTTTTGGTTTGGGGTTCCCCTTAATATTCATACCAGACCCAAAGGGCCTGGTAATGGACTGGGGGGGGGCATGCCATTTTTCTCAATGAGTTTTATCAATATTGCTGAGAACCGACAATTCATTACAGCCGTGATCAGTTTTAAATGACTTTTCCTTTAGAAATGTCATTTTGGATTTTTTCTGGGGCGTGGCTTGACCTCGTAGAGAATGGCCGCTTAATCTCAGAGCTCCGCTGACAGGGATAGAAATTTAACTTCCACAGACGGACAACGGCCTCCCGAACACCCGAAAAACGATGGGTACTTCATCCAGAACTTCGTCGACCTCCCGGTCCCGTTCTCCCCGTGAAATACCGGCAAGATCCAGTCAGAACATCCCAGGGATGTTCCGGGCACAGATGGGATCTTTGACGCCGACTCCCACCTCACAGAGCCAGCATCAGCATCCTCCTCACTCTAATGCTGCTGCCTCTCCATCTCACGCTGAACTCAATGACGGGGGAATTCTCCTTACTCCTCATCAGCATCCAAGCCTGAGCGATCTCAGATCCGTAGCTGAGGACATTAAGGACACTCTGACAGCAGCAATTTCAGATTTAAAAATTGAAATCCAAGCTATTACAGGCAGAGCTCAGGCGGTGGAACAAATGACTGCACTCCATTCATCCAAAATCCGTCACCAACATCTGGCGATTGACACACATACACGGCAATTAAGAGATGTCAATCGCCACTTGGAAGATTTAGACAATCGCGGCAGACGCCATAACCTCAGGCTGAGAGGCCTGCCTGAAACCGTGGATGCGGATCACCGTCAAAGTGAAGTTATTCATATCTTTAATAATATACTCGGCAGACCCAGAGATATTCCTATTGCTATGGAAAGAATCCACCGTGCTCTGAGACCGAAGGGAAAGGACTCTGACCCGCCTAGGGATGTAGTATGCTGCATTATTGACTACCGCTTGAAGGAAGACATCCTGAGGAAAGCACGTACCCTGACCCCTTTACTACACAACGGCACAGAACTGCGTCTATTCCAAGATTTATCAAATATAACCTTGCAATGCAGAAGGGAACTGCAACCCCTTCTGACAGTACTCCGAGCCAAGGGTATAATTTACCGCTGGAAGTTCCCTTTTGGTTTGGCGGCAACAGTTCAGGGACGCTCAGCTCTCCTCAGAGTCCCTGAGGATCTACATTCCTTCTGTGACACTCTCGGAATCCCTCTCGTGGAGGTCCCAGAATGGTACGTGGAATTTCGTACCCCTACAGCATCTAAAGCACCTTCCAGGAGTGAAGCAATGGAGACCCAACACACAAGCTACAGAAGAAACCGTTCGCCGTCGGAACCAAGATTTCTTCAACCCGACCCGCAGTCTCCATCCATCTACAGCCCGACGAAACCTCCATGCTCCAGATGGCATCTGCAACATAGGCTGAAAGATTTCCTCTGACTGTTCATTTTTCGTTTTTAAAGTATTGACAGTTCATACCCCAGCTGGTAATATGTTCCTTAAGTTTTTCAATATGTAAAGTTTAGTTTATGTAGATCATAGTTCTTACACACAGGCATAGCTTTATTCCCCTTAACGCTGACTACCAAAGCAGCGCTTTGCCTTCCTGGTCTGTTCTATCACACCTTACTCTCCAATACAGTCCTACACTAGCAGTATCACTCCTCATTAGAGCTCGATTTTATTTAAACTCTTATGCGACTGTATATATAAAAAGGAGAAGAAGATACTGAGAATATCTCCCCATCCTCTAGCTGATCGGTACACTGTCAGTTTGACAGGGTTACATCCCGCTCATATTACACGGATGGATAATTCTAATTGCAATTATGCCCTCCTCTTCCACACAACAGGCTGCTAGTACTATTCAATGACATCCCGGTTTTGCTCCTGTATTAACTCTCTGTCTCTCTGAAATAGCAGCTAGATTATCAGGTAATTACTTGAACTACCAAATAATCTTAAAGCCATGACAACCAGCTGCCTATTACACTATTGGCTGCCGTCTTACGGCGCAAATTCATGAGAGGAGCCAAAGTCTGAGGTAACAAGTTCCCCCTCAACATGACTCATGCAGTCGCTCATTGGCTCTTACACAGATCGAGACCAGACTTGTTACCGTGGTGACACACTGCAGACCTTTCTCCCCCTGCTTTCACACACGCACCTCCCATAGGAGGATGCCTGTGTCATCTCCTCCCGAGATAGTTGAGACACATGATTCATCTCCTTACCTGTCCTAACATCACTTTATCTATAATGAAGTATACAAAGATTAGAGCAATCACTATCCTGTATGCTTATATAGACCTAATACTTACGATTGCCTTTCTCTGACTAGAAAACTGTCTACATACCAAAACGGAACTGACAGGCTTTTCAGACAAAGGCACTCTAAGGGAATTTCAAAGACACTTAACTTTCTCTTACAAACACCACCACCTATCCACTGAGCTATGCTCCTTATTAACCTAACTATCTACATAGATACTTCGTTATATTATTTTATTTTTTTTTGGATAAGCTTCTTAATAGCCTTCAGGGGTAATTAATTTTTAATTGGTTCAGGCACGGTTTCTCTTCTTTCAGAGATAAGGCTTTATACCTATGTTGCTTACTCTGCCATGCAAACTGTTCAAGTTTTACTGCTGAATGTTTAACTGACTTATTACATAGACTTATGCAATCTGAGAATCTGCTCCTCCCCAGATGTTTATTTTATATGCTACTTTTGAGGATTTTTTATTTTTCAGTTTTTTCATTCTCTCCTCTAATTTCACGATAGTCAGGAGAACGTTCTCACAAAATATGTCACTCACTCACTGTTTAATCTGTCCATACACCTCATTTTTCAACTGCTTTTCGCAAATCTGACCCATGCTGTTTTTCTAAATTCAATGAGAAAGTTAATAGTCGACATTCACAGCACCCTCAGTACACCCATTTCACACATGGATCGCCTTTAGTCCACGCCATCTTCTTACATCTATCCCATACGTCAGCGGCTCTTGTCCCCTACTGACAGGTCTTTCTATTCTCTACGTTACCGTTTGGTCACCTTCCCAAACAGTGGTTTCATTTGTTTGCCTGATTTCTTCACTCAACCCTCCTTTATAACGCCACTGACCCATTCCGGTACCAGATATCACGAGTGTATACTCGTACATAGCCTAGCGAGCAGGCATCGCTAGTCTCCGGATTACTTCCACTACCTATAACTCCTAACAACACTACACAGGGGTCTTCACAGTTTCCTCACTCCCACAGTCCCGGTCCCCCTCACATCACTCCCTACTCCTGAACAAACTAAGCTCATCCTGCATAGATTTTCATCACTCTCCTAGAGTGCACCTCCCACAAGCAATAACATAAGGCACAAATCCCACTACTGTGCTTTTTCTGCCATACATACACCTGCAACGCGGACTATATTCAGTTCACACCACTCCAGTATACCACACACCACCTCCCAAATTACAGAATGACACCGGTCTCCCACAATTCTACATCAATTTCTCACCACAACGCCACTATTAAATTAGTCTCGCTCAATGCTAGAGGACTTAATATCCCTGAGAAACGTACACAAGTCCTCCTTTCTATGCATAAACTCAAGGCAGACATTATATACATCCAAGAAACACATTTCAAATTGGACTCTATCCCCAAATTCTCCAACTTACACTATCCAACAGCTTTTCACGCTACCAACAAACACTCAAAAACAAAAGGAGTCTCTATCCTTATCTCAAAACGATGTCCACTCATAATCAAAGACACTCTAGCGGATGAAGATGGACGATTTCTATTTGTCAAAGGTTCACTCTTCGGTAAACCTTTAACCTTAGCAAACATATACGCCCCCAACATTAAACAAGTCCCATTTTTCCGACACACACTGCAATTGCTCGCATCGTTTCAAGAGGGAATTCTAGTAACTGGAGGAGACTTTAATGTTCCCTTAAACCCAATACAAGATACATCTTCGGGTTCCTCCAAATTACCCTTCTCTGCGCTACGAGCAATTAAAAAATGTTTTCAAGATTTGACATTACATGACGCATGGCGTACCTTAAATCCCTCAACTAAAGATTACACTTTTTTCTCCAATCCACACGGGCGTTATTCCAGACTTGACTATTTCTTTATTTCACAAAGAGATCTCACCATGCTCAAGAACACCTCCATCGAACCAATGTACATATCAGATCACCACCCGATAACCATGTCCCTGGAATTTCCATCCAAACACACTCGTTCACAAATATGGCGCCTTGATCCCTCACTGCTCACAGACATTTCAATTGTGTCTACTATACAGGACAATCTAAAACTTTATTTCCAGGATAACGATTCCTCAGAAATTTCCCCAATGATAAAATGGGAAGCCCACAAATGCACCATACAGGGAAAACTAATAGCTATCGCTTCTAAGAGAAGGCGAGAAAGACAAGCACATATCTCTATCCTTTCCAAACGCATACAGGATTTAGAAAAAATGCATAAGAAAACTAGAGCCATCTCCACACTTGAGGAATTTACTCAGGTGAGGACAGAGTTGAAAGAAGTGCTACATAAACAAATAAAACGCAATTACATATTATCACAAAAAATATTCTACGAACACGGTAACAAATCTGGTAAAATTCTAGCCAGAGCCCTACGTGCAAAAAGATCATCTACAACACTTCATTCCATTAATGACCCTTCGGGTTCTAAAGTAACATCTAATACATTGATAGCAGACCAATTTGTGAATTATTTTTCGCACCTATATAATATCAATCCACATACACCCATGATAAACAATGATCGTAGATCACGCTTGATTAAAGATTTCCTAGCCCAACACGGTCCCAAACCCATTTCTGACGCAGAAGCATCGCATCTAGAACGTCCCATTTCTAAGGATGAACTAGATATTGTGCTCAAACAACTCAAAACAGGCAAAAGTCCAGGTCCAGACGGCCTAACAGTAGGATACTATAAGGAATTCAGTGCTACGCTTCACCCTCACTTCTTAAATGCTTTCAACTCCCTTTCATATGAGAACCCCCTCCCAGAGATCTTCTCACAGCCCACATAGTGGTTATTCCAAAATCTGATAAAGATCCAAATTTAATTCCCAACTACAGACCCATATCTCTATTAAATGTTGACCTGAAAATATATGCAAAAATTTTGGCTAATAGACTTTTATCCCTTATCTCCCTGGACCAAGTGGGTTTTGTTCCAGGTAGAGAAGCAAGGGACAACACCCTAAAGGCAATCAGTATTCACAAATGGTTGACTTCAAAGAAGCAACCGGGATTTCTCCTTTCCCTTGATGCGGAGAAGGCATTCGACAGGGTAGCCTGGGATTACCTGAAAGAGGTCCTAATACACATTGGCATAGGAGATCGCATGCTACAATTTATACTTGCTCTATACTCCACCCCAACAGCCAAAGTCCGGATAAATGGACACCTGTCGAATGCCTTCTCCATATCTAACGGTACAAGACAAGGATGCCCACTCTCTCCGCTTATTTTTGTCTTGGCACTGGAACCATGTCTAACGCATCTAAAAAACAACCCAGACGTTAAAGGAATAACCATTGCAAAATCTACCTATAAACTAGCGGCATTTGCAGATGACATCCTCCTATTCCTAAAGGAGCCACACATTACACTGCCCAATCTCCTCAAAGATCTTACTCTGTTTGAAAATCTCACCTACCTTAAAATTAACTTTGCTAAATCAGAGGCCTTAAATATCACTCTGCCTCCAGACATAGTGATACAATGTCAAAATAATTTCCCCTTCAAATAGAAACCGAGCGCCATTAAATACCTTGGGATCTACATTCCAACATCCCTATCAGACTTATACAGCAAAAACTACACTCCCATTAGTCAAAATATTCAAAAAGACCTAAACACTTGGTCAACGGGTATGTTCTCATGGTTTGGCAGAATTTCCATTATAAAAATGACCATACTACCAAAATTTTTATACTTGCTTCAAACAATCCCAGTGTCACTACCACAAAATTTTTTCAACTCATACCGCAAATCCTGTATGAAATTCATCTGGAACGGTAAGCGACCTAGAATGAGTTTCAACAGAATGACCATACCCAAAATGAAAGGTGGGTTGGGCATACCGGATCTTCGAAAATATTACTAGGCCTGTCAACTCTCTCGAATAGTGGACTGGCATGTTCACCATAAAGCTTTCTCACAAATTCCGCTTCATAATCTACCCTGGATTCACCCTCGTCACATCTCTCCACATTGCAAACAACATCCCCTTATCGGTACAACACTGAATTCCTTTAATAAGACATGTAAGCTTTTGCACATTTCCTCCTCTCCAGGACCTCTCACGCCGATCAAACATAACCCAGACTTTCCACCAGGCATTGATGATTCTTTCCTTCAAGGAATAGGATCCCAGACAAAGATGATAGCAGGAGATTTCTTTACTAAGGGTAATATTAAACCACTTTCCTCATTGAAATCCCAGGAAACGAACCACCAGATCTCTTTCTGGTCATATATGCAACTCAGACATTTTCTCCTTGATCCCCAAAATGGTGCTGCATACTCAAGAAACCAATCACACTTTGAATCCCTTTGCTCTGCCACTGAACCACAACGACACCTGATCTCCACCATGTACTTGAACCTCTTTCTCGAGCATACTCCCAAAAAAAATATAGCTAGTGCAAAGTGGGAAAAGGATCTTTCCATCCATCTCTTTGATAAGGAATGGGAAAAGATATACTCTAATATCCACAAAGGCTCAATTAATGTAACAACTCAAGAAAACGGATATAAGCTTTTCTCCAGATGGTACAAAACGCCTCTCAAGTTACACACCATTAATCCAGAGATCCCATCCAATTGCTGGAGATGTAAAGACAAAAATGGATCACTCCTTCACATATGGTGGGACTGCCCTGCGATTTCTACCTTCTGGACTAAAGTTTTTCACATCACCTCCCAAATCACCTCACTTCAGCTAGATTTCTCTCCTGCACAACCCCTCCTACACCACTCTTCCCTACCGATGAAAACTTACCACAAATCCCTAGCACTACATCTAATCAATGCTGCCAAACTCTGTATCCCAGTGCTCTGGAGATCTCCCAACCCACCCACAATCGCAGACTGGTTCAAAAGAATAAACAAAATATCTGAAATGGAGGAACTTGTACATCAAGCACAAGACTCCTATACTAAATACAGGAACATTTGGGCCTGTTGGTTACATTTCCGCACAACATCTGAATATACCCAATTAACCACTTAGGAGTCCTCCTCCAGCACATCATATGACACATCATACATCCCAACTGTCTATACCCCTTCCTATAGCCTTTTATGCAACAAAAATTCAGGATGCTACTGTATCATTGATCCTACAGATATCATTTTAGAAGTTCTATTATGCTTTCCTTCCTGGGACATGGTTCTTCTGAAAAGATATTTCCCGTTAGACCCATGGCTAAGCCAGGGACGGGAAAGAACTCCCCCCTACCCTTTTCATATACTTTTCACTATACCTTGACCCACATTTAATCAACACTTGACTATGTTAGGAATCTATTGTTGTATGCTATGATTATATCTCTATCTACAAACTTTATCCGACTTCTGGGCATCAGGCGCCAGGATTATTTTCTAATCCTCACACAGACATAGTAATTAACGGTTATCCCAAACATAATCCAACAAAAATACTAGACTCGTATACTAATGCTATCGTTGGCGTTTTATTATAATACGGTTTTTTACTCCTCTCTCCTTTTTATTCTTTTTTGCTTCCAAAAGTCAACATGTTTAAAAAATGTTTTCCTTACGTTGATATATGTGCTTTATATTTTCAGTTTACTCTTATCTGTAATCCCATATGTCCGCACCTCAGATGTAATGTATTTTTCAACAACTTCAAAGTTTTATATTTGAATACTTGTTACAAAATAACGTTGTACTCTCTGGAATGTTCCCTCTGTATAACACTGTTATCATTTTATCTAAGACCTTAATTTGTCTGTACTTCTTTGCTGTATGGATTTACCAAAATAAAAGCTTTCTTGAAAAAAAAAAATAAATGTCATTTTGTTGTGGTACTATTATAAACACGGAAAAAATGTGCCACTTTACAGGCATATTATAGACACCCCCCAGGCACAATATTTAACCACCTCAATACAGTGCACTTACACCCCCTTCCTGCCCAAGCCAATTTTCAGCTTTCAGCGCTGTCGCTGTTTAAATGACAATTGCACAGTCATGCTACACTGTACCCAAACAGAATTTTTATCATTTTGTTCCCACAAATAGAGCTTTCTTTTGGTGGTATTTGATCACCTCTGGGTTTTTTTTGCTAAACAAATAAAAAATGACGAAAATTTTGAAAAAAAAAAGTTTTTCTTTTGTTTCTGTTATAAAATTTTGTAAATAAGTATGTTTTCTCCTTAACTGATCGGCAATGATAAGGTGGCACTGACAGGCACTGATAAGATGGCACCGATGAGGTGGCATCAATGAGGTGGCACTGATGGGCACTGACGGGGACTGACGATGGGCACTGATAGGCGGTACGGATGGGCACTGGTAGGCAGCACTAATGAGTGGCACTGATATGCAGCACTGATAGACATTGATAGGCAGCACTGATGGGCACCCATGAGTGGCACTGGAGGGCACTTATAGGCAACACTGATGGGCACGTAAGGCTGCACTGATGGGTACTTATGGGTGGCACTGATAGGCGGCACTGCTGGGCACTGATGGGCACTGATAGGCGGCACTGATGGGCACTGATGGGCATTGATATGCGGCACTGATAAATGGCATTAATAGGCATCACTGATTGTATTTGCACTGGCAGGCATTTGGGATGGGCACTGATTGGCAGCTGCCTGGGCAATGATTGGCATTTCCCTGGTGGTCTAGGGTGGCATTCCAGGTGGTCCAGGGTGGCTGACGCAGCAAAGCAGCCCCAAACCATGATGCCCCCACCACCATACTTCACAGTTGGGATGAGGTTTTGATGTTGGTGTGCTGTGCCTCCTTTTCTCCACACATAGTGTTGTGTGTTTCTTCCAAACAACTTAACTTTGGTTTCATCTGTCCACAGAATATTTTGCCAGTACTGCTGTGGAACATCCAGGTGCTCTTGTGCAAACTGTAAACGTGCAGCATTGTTTTTTTTGGACAGCAGTGGCTTCCTCTGTGATATCCTCCCATGAAATCCATTTAGTTTAGTGTTTTACGTATCGTAGATTCGCTAAGAGGGATGTTAGCATATGCCAGAGACTTTTGTAAGTCTTTAGCTGATACTCTAGGATTCTTCTTCACCTCATTGAGCTATCTGCGCTGTGCTCTTGCAGTCATCTTTACAGGACGCCCACTCCTAGGAAGAGTAGCAGCAGTGCTGAACTTTCATAGCAATTTGTCTTACCGTGGACTGATGAACAGCAAGGCTTTTGGAGATACTTTTATAACCCTTGCCAGCTTTATGCAAGTCAACAATTCTTAATTGTAGGTCTTCTGAGAGCTCTTTTGTGCAAGGCATAATTCACATCAGGCAAAGGTTCTTGTGAAAAGCAAACCCAGAACTGGTGTGTGTTTTTTAGGGCAGGGCAGCTGTAACCAACACCTCCAATCTCATCTCATTGATTGGACTCCAGTTGGCTGACACCTCACTCCAATTAGTTCTTGGAGATCTCATTAGTCTAGGGGTTCAAATACTTTTTCCACCTGCACTGTGAATGTTTACATAGTGTGTTCAATAAAAACATGGTAACATTTAATTCTTTGTGTGTTATTAGTTTAAGCAGACTGTGATTGTCTATTGTTGTGACTTAGATGAAGATCAGATCACATGACCAATTTGTGCAGAAATCCATATCATTTCAAAAGGGTTCACATACTTTTTATTGCAACTGTATAAGCCTTTTAAAATAAGCACTTTTGATTTTTCATGGTATGTGTGTGATGGAAAAATCTGGACAGCCACACTCCGGATTGGAAAAGTGAAAAATAAAATCCTCTTTATTGAAAAAGTAATAACATGATTAAAATCCGTACATGGCTTTGTTGGGATAATGCAGCATAACCGCTAACGCGTTTCATGCTCCCATAGAGCGCTTACTCATAGCTTTTGATTTTTCATGTTAGTGTCCCATATACTTTAATGGTGTTCCGCGGCTTTCTATTGTCCACAATTGCTTCCCAGTGCAGATGTTTCTGGATGTCTCTGGCATCCTTAGAATGTTCCTTATGACCCCAAGACTTTGTGTGTCTCTGGCTTTCTGAGGAGACTCGCAGTGACCCCTGTACTCCCAGTTTTCTAAGTTCTGATAGTCTCCTGGTGACCCCGATATTCCTAGTGATCCTGTAATGGTTCCCCTTGTTCCTAGTGTTTGTTTGCAAGCTTCTCCCAGTGCTTTCCAATGTGACCCCTGTAACCACAATGTCTTTTAGCCTGTCCTCAGTGACTGTCAGTGCATTCCTGCTTGCAACCTTCAATCTTTCACCTGTTTTGCTCTTTGAGACATTTATCTGCGGTTGCAGAGATCAGGAAATGTCTCACTGATTGTGATTAGCGCTCCGCAGTGTCAACTTCCATGCAGGCTCTGCACGTGCGGCTTGCGAACATGCCTGAGCTCACCCTTAGTTTTTTGCCCTCCAGCGAGTTTCTGCCTGCTATTCTTTAACATCGCATGTGTCTGCAGTCTGGTTTAGTGTCTCCCAGTGTATTTCTAGTCTGTTTCCTGCTTCATGTCCCTGTGCATCTCTACCTGCTCTTTCAAGACTTGAAAATTGCTGTTCACAGATGCTCTCCATCCAATCTGACAGAGCTTGAGCTATTTTGCAAAGAAGAATTGGTAAAAATGTCACTCTCCAGATGTGCAAAGCTGGTAGAGACATCCCTAAAAAGACTTGCAGCTGCAATTGCAGTAAAGGTGGTTCTACAAAGTATTGACTCGGGGGGGTGAATACAAATGCAAGCCACACTTTTCACATATTTATTTGTAAAACAAATTGAAAACCATTTATCATTTTCCTTCCACTTCACAATTTTGTGTTGGTCTATCACAAAAAACCCAATATAATCCCAATAAAATACATGTATGTTTTTGGTTGTAAAATGTCAAGAGATATAAATACTTTTTCAAGGCACTGTATGTACAGTTGGGACGGAAAGTATTCAGACCCCCTAAATTTTTCACTCTTTGTTATATTGCAGCCATTTGCTAAAATCATTTAAGTTCATTTTTCCTCATTAATGTACACACAGCACCCCATATTGACAGAAAAACACAGAATTGTTAACATTTTTGCAGATTTATTAAAAAAGAAAAACTGAAATATCATATGGTCCTAAGTATTCAGACCCTTTGCTCAGTATTTATTAGAAGCACCCTTTTGATCTAATACAGCCATGAGTCTTTTTGGGAAAGATGCAACAAGTTTTTCACACCTGGATTTGGGGATGCTCTGCCATTCCTCCTTGCAGATCCTCTCCAGGTCTGTCAGGTTGGATGGTAAATGTTTGTGGACAGCCATTTTTAGGTCTCTCCAGAGAAGCTCAATTGGGTTTAAGTCCGGGCTCTGGCTGGGCCATTCAAGAACAGTCACAGAGTTGTTGTGAAACCACTCCTTCGTTATTTTAGCTGTGTGCTTAGGGTCATTGTCTTGTTGGAAGGTAAACCTTCGGCTCAGTCTGAGGTCCTGAGCACTCTGGAGAAGGTTTTCATCCAGGATATCCCTGTACTTGGCCGCATTCATCTTTCTCTCGATTGCAACCAGTCGTCCTGTCCCTGCAGCTGAAAAACACCCCCACAGCACGAATCATGCTTCACTGCTGGGACTGTATTGGACAGGTGATGAGCAGTGCCTGGTTTTCTCCACACATACTGCTTAGAATTAAGGCCGAAAAGGACTATCTTGGTCTCATCAGACCAAAGAATCTTATTTCTCACCATCTTGGAGTCCTTCAGGTTTTTTTAGCAAAATCCATGCGGGCTTTCATGTGTCTTGCACTGAGGAGAGGCTTCCGTCGGGCCACTCTGCCATAAAGCCTTGACTGGTGGAGGGCTGCAGTGATGGTTGACTTTCTACATCTTTCTCCCATCTCCCAACTGCATCTCTGGAGCTCAGCCACAGTGATCTTTGGTTTCTTCTTTACTTCTCCCAACAAGGCTCTTCTCCCCCGATAGCTCTAGGAAGCATTCTGGTCGTCCCAAACGTCTTCCATTTAAGGATTATGGAGGCCACTGTGCTCTTAGGAACCTTAAGTGCAGCAGAATTTTTTTTATAACCTTGGCCAGATCTGTGCCTTGCCACAATTCTGTCTCTGAGCTCTTCAGGCAGTTCCTTTCACCTCATGATTCTCATTTGCTCTGGCACTGTGAGCTGTAAGGTCTTATATAGACAGGTGTGTGGCTTTCCTAATCAAGTCCAATAAGTATAATCAAACACCGCTGGACTCAAATGAAGGTGTAGAACCATCTCAAGGATGATCAGAAGAAATGGACAGCACCTGAGCTAAATATATGAGTGTCACAGCAAAGGGTCTGAATACTTAGGACCATGTGATGTTTCAGTTTTTCTTTTTTAACCACTTCAAAACCAGGCACTTATACACCTTCCTGCCCAGGCCAATTTTCAGCTTTCTGCGCTTTCGTCTGCTGTTTAAATGACAATTGCGTGGTCATGCTACACTGTACCCAAACAGAATTTTTATAATTTTGTTCCCACAAATAGAGCTTTCTTTTAGTGGTATTTGATCACCTCTGCGGTTTTTATTTTTTGCTAAACAAATAAAAAAAGACCGAAAATTTTGAAAAAAATAAAAGTTTTGCTTTTGTGTCTGTTATAAAATTTTGTAAATAAGTAAGTTTTCTCCTTCACTGATGGGCACTGATAAGGTGGCACTGATGGGCACCGATAAGGTGGCACCGATTAGGTGGCACGAATGAGCGGGCACTGACAGGCACCGACGATGGGCACTGATATGCGGCACTGATGAGCACTGGTAGGCGGCACTGATGGGTGGCAATGATATTCAGCACTGATGGGCGTTGATAGGCGGCACTGATTGGCACTGAAAGGCTTCAAAGATGGGTACTCATGGGTGCCACTGATAGGCTGCACTGCTAGGCACTGATAGGCGGCACTGCTGGGCACTGATGGCCATTGATACATGGCACTGATGGGCACTGATACGCGGCACTAATATGCAGCACTGATATGCATCCCTGGTGGCACTGGCAGTGGTAGGCATTGTGAGTGGGCACTGATTGGCAGCTGCCTGGGCATTAATTGGCAGCTGTCTTGGCACATATTTGCATTTCCCTGGTAGTATAGGGGGGGCATACCTGGTGATCCAGTGTAGATGGCCATCCTGGTGGTCCAGGGTGGCATGATGGTGGTCCTGGGCAGGATCCGAGGGGGTCTGCGCTGATAAACAATCAGCACAGGGTACTTATGGGTGCCACTGATAGGCGGCACTGCTGGGCACTGATGGTCACTGATAGGCAGCACTGCTGGGCACTGATGGGCATTGATACGTGGCACTGATGGGCACTGATATGCAGCACTGAAATGTGGCACTGATAGGCATCCCTGGTGGCACTGGCAGTGGTAGGCATTGTGAGTAGGCACTGATTGGCAGCTGCCTTGGCATTGATTGGCAGCTGCCTTGGCACAGATTTGCATTTCCCTGGTGGTCTAGGGGGGGCATACCTGGTGGTCCAGTGTGGATGGCCATCCTGGTGGTCCAGGGCGACATGATGGTGGTCCTGGGCGGGATCCGAGGGGGGCTGCACTGATAAACAATCAACACAGACCCCCCCCTGTCAGGAGAGCAGCTGATCGGCTCTCCTTTACTCACGTCTGTCAGACGCGAGTGAGGAAAAGCCGATCAATGACTCTTCCTGTGTACATCGAGATCAGCCGTGATTTTACAAGGCTGATCAGGTGGTAAAGAGCCTCTGTCGAAGGCTCTTTACCAAGATCAGTGTAGCGGTGTGTCAGACTGACACACCGCACCACCAATCGCAGCAATGCGCACCCCCACAGGCGCGCGGCGGCTGTTATCCTGCAGGATGTCATATGACACCCAGTCAGGATAACTGAACCACTGCCTGTCCGTCATTCTGCTATAGGCTTGGCGGGAAGTGGTTAATAAATCTGCAAAAATGTCAACAATTCGGTGTTTTTCTGTCAATATGGGGTGCTGAGTGTACGGTAAGAAAAATGAGGGGAATAACTGCGCTACAGTGAAATACATAAACAATAACAATTATAGCCGCAATTCATCTATGTAACACAAACACAGTGAAATTAAATAAGAAAAAAAGGGGGGTTGAATCGCGCTAAAACAGATTGGTGATCATACACATCATCACAGAACCAAATATTTAGAACTAAGTGAAGAGTTCCCCTTTAGTGTATACATAATATACAAAACACATGTCAAATGAATAATCAATCCAAAAATAAAATGTTCAAAGTGATAATAAAAAGTCCAGGTATAAAAAATAAATCACCCAAGTGATATGAAAGTATCTTAAAAAAGTTCCAAAAAACATAAATTCTTGCTATAAGAAAAAAGCGTGCTTGCTCCACCACTGTGAAATCAGACTGGCCGCTTACCAGAAACTCATGATCCCCCGTTACAGAGGATCAGAGAAAGCTGTTTGTTAATACTGCTTAGAACCATGACCAATGGATCAGAGACCTTATACCGAGATGGGACATCAAAGACTGCAGGGTCAGGCTAAAGATGTTCACACTGACAGGTACTCAGACATCAGCCCACAGCATTGCAGATACGGTCATAGAAGGAAACAAAGGCTCCATATAGTGTAAAATCATTGACTTTATTGGATAAGTGAAAAGTTAAACTCACATGTTAGTAGACAATAGTAGGCATGTAGTGTAGTCTGGAGCACCGGCCGGAAGCTCACAGACAGCCCATCCTACTGGAAACAACAGCAGCAATGGGAGGTGACGAGAACACGCCGCTCTGCCCTACGCAGCGTTTTGTGCTAGAGTCACATCATCCAGGGGCCCCCCATTCACGTCTGAGTAACACTAACGAGTCACCTGGCACCAGGCAGGGAAAATGGCTAATTGGGCCCAATTTGGAGATTTTCACTTAGGGGTGTACTCACTTTTGTTGCCAGCGGTTTAGACATTAATGGCTGTGTGTTGAGCTATTTTGAGGGGACAGCAAATTTACACTGTTAAAAAAGCTGTACACTCACTACTTTACATTGTAGCAAAGTGTCATTTCTTCAGTGTTGTCATATGAAAAGAGAGAAATATTTACAAAAATGTGAGGGGTGTACTCACTTTTGTTAGATACTGTATATATAGATATATATATATATATCTATATATTGTATATATGTATATATATATAGATATAAATATACACACACACATACATATATGTAAGAAGGCTGGCCGCATTTGTAGGAGGAGCCTGGGGGTATATATATGATTTCGTTCCAGCAGAGCGGCAGTGTGGTCCGTTGCAGGGACTCGTATTGGTTGTATCTCCCGGTGCTCAAGGTTCTGGTAGGGTGGGCGGAGGACATCAACAGGGGGCCCGCATCAGATGCCACTTATTATGCAGGGGCCAGAGGAGGGGGCCAGCTGCCCGCTCACAGCATGCCTCCATTGCTCAGGGATTTCCAAGGGGTTTGTCAGAGGGGGGGTGTTGGCTATTTCTAATCAGTACTGCTCTTGGGGGGTAAGGCTTTGAAGAAAGTGGAGGGGGACAGAGAAGTCAGCTGGAGGTCTGGGGGAGGGGTGACGCATGCTGGCAGTCGATGATTCATGAGGTGTTCCAGTTAGGGGTTACTGGGGGGTGCCCACCCGCTTATTCCTCAAGGTACTCATGCAGGGGCATCAATATGGGGGGCACCCACATTGGTTAGCAGCACAGCAGAGAATGTCCACAGATAATCCCAGTGCATGTGAACAAGTCCAGGGCACTCCATTTACCTGTATGGCCAATGATCTGCCACACCGTCCAATCAGCGGGATGTCTCCACCCTCTTGGCATGGTTTCCTTACCAGTTTCTGTAATGGCAGTGAGGACACTTCCTAGTACAGCGCTCCCCACTCAGGAACTCGCCCCCCTCCTCTATCACAGGCTGGGGAGTTTCCATAGAGCTGGAGAATGCAGCTTCTTGTTCATACTGAGCATGCGCAGACACACTCCAAGCCGAGCTTTGTTAACTGGGAGGAATGAGCCACAATGGGGAATTTCCTGTTAGCTCAACAAGATGACAACAGGGGTCACAATCATGGGGGGAGGTGCAGACCAGCAGGATTATCGGTCAGCACTTGTGAGGTCTATTGCGACATCTCTCCCTGCAAGCTTCCATTGGGGGGTCACTAAGGGCAAGTACTGAGAAGGGGGGGCTGTTTGGTGTGGTAGCTCCACTTCCATGGTCATTTCATGTTTCATGCCTCAGTGATTCTGTTATCAGAGTGTTCTGTCATAGCGTGTTCTGTGTTCCGTCAAAGCGTGTTCTGTCATATCGTATTCAGTCATAGCGTGTTTAGTCAAAGCGTGTTTAGTCATAGCAGTTGCTGTCACAGCGTGCTCAGTCACAGCATGTTCAGTCACAATGTGTTCAGTTATAGCGGTTGCTGACATAGCATGTTTCTGTCGTTGCATGTTCTGTCATAAGGTTTTTAGTTCATAGCGTGTTCAGTTCATTGCGTGTTCAGTTCATACTGTGTTTAGTTCATAGCCTGTTCAGTTCATAGCGCGCTCAGTCATAGCAGATTCAGTCACAACGGTGCTGTCATAGCGCGTTTTGTCATATTGTGTTCTGTTGTAGCATGTTCTGTCATAGCGTGTTTCTGTTGTATCGTGTTTCGTCATAGCATGTTCAGTCACATCGGGTGCCATCACAGCATGGTCAGTCAAAGCGTGGTCAGTCACAGCATGGTCAGTCACAACGGTGCTCTCATAGCTTGTTCTCTCATAGCAGGTGCAGTCATAGTGGGTTCAGTCCTGTGGGTGCAGTCTTAGCAGGTTCCAGTCATAGCGGGTTCCAATCAGAGAAGTTCAGTCATAGTGTGTTTCTATCATAGCATTCAAGTCGTAACATGTTCTGTTGGCACCATGCAGTTACAGCATACACCAATAGCCATTTCATCTTCATTTGTTTCCATGTCTCATCGTACCTTTTGTTCAGGTTTCTTTGTATACCTGGGTTTAGTTAGCTAGTGCTCACATCTCAGGATCTGTCACAACTACAAATCCATACGGGCTGAGGTTTTGTTTTTAAATGACTGTTGACCACAATTATCTCGTCCGTATACCACACGTTATACGATGCACGTTTCATTTTATTATAGCAGTACGACTACCCACCATGGTCTGTGGGTACACTAGCCCTGAGTGTTCAGTTTTAATTACCTGTCTCTGTGCTGCAGGTTTCTCTGGCTCATTTACTGCATACACTGGGGGGGGCATCATCAGGTCTCATTCACGTGCTGTGGTCTTGTCATTACTGCTTACATCCTCATACTCAGGTAGGCACAGAGGGGTGGTGTTCTCATGTCTGGTTGTCTATGGTCACTTTCTCTACTTTGTGTTTTCTTGGGTTTGGCCATGCCGCACATTTCGGAAGCAACTAATTCCCACGTGGGGCTCCAGAGCATGGTAGAACTCCATCATTTAGGAGTTGGTCTATACTTAAGAACACAGCAGAGGTTTGTCACCAGGGTTTTTTCCTTTCCTGGCCACAGCCGGGACAGCTCTACGTTACGGATTGCTTCCAATTCCATCCCAGCTACTCCCATCCACCAGCATGGATCATGACCTGGGCATTATCCTTTAATGCAGATTCATGTGGGTTGCATATGCTCTCTACGGCCTGTTACGGTTGCAAGACAGGATGGAAGTGATCGAAGCTTGCTCGGTCAGAGGCGGGCACCCCTGCTCCTGCTTTTCCTACATTCCTGCAGGCAAGGTCAGCATCCCCTTAGTCCACCGGTCTTGTCAAGCCTTCTGGTTCAATATGTCTGAGCCAAGTAATATTCCTTGTCAGGGGCGGTGTTGGGATCTCTCATCCCTGGTCTTCAGACAGCCCCTGCCATAGGAATTTTGAGGCCTACAAGCAGGCCGTTGGTTTGATGATTCAGCACTTTCTACAGGTGGGGGGGGGGGTATTGGCTATTCAAGCTGATATCACCAATGCTTTGAAGCTACTTCCATCAGACCTGCCTGCTGGTAGGGCAAAATAAATGGTGCAAATGTTGTTTCACCACTGGGTTACCCTTGGGTTAAAAGCAGTCCTTGCTTTGACACCTTTGCCAGGCACCCCTTTGAATCTTGGGTACCTGCAGGGGGGTCAGGGGTTAATTCAGTTGGTTGATGTCCTGTTGCGTGGAGGCCCTGGTGACCGCCCAGTGATCTGCAGTCTCTCAGGGTGTGTGCTGAGCCAACATCCCCTTGACGGCCCACAAAGTGGTAAGTCCGTGCCAAATATCATCATTATTCTGGGTTCCACTCTCGGCTCTATTCTCTTGATTGTGAGGTTGCCTGGAGAACTGATCAGGTATGTCAGACCGTTCCTCTTTTGTCTGATGCCTAGCCTGTTCAAAAGGGGGGCTTACAGTCACTTTGGCCCTCCTTCCCCTGTTTCAGGTCTCAAAATCGGTTGTCAGGTTACAAGCAGGACCAAATCGGTTGTCAGGTTACAAGCAGGACCAGTTTTCTGTGTGTCTGGTATAGTTTCTCCATGTTTATCGATGCATATTGCCACAGCGTATTGGCCTTATCTGCCAACACTATCATATATATCTATCAGATATCTTCAGACGCCTGCAAACTCCTGTCAGTTTGTGCATTTTTTGCAGCTCACCCTCTCAAATGTCCCCATATCAAGAATAGACAGACAGGCCAGGGGTTCGGGGGAATTTCACAGGACTACTCAACTGATTTCCATTTTGAAGTGTGCAAGCCTTCTCTGCAATTATTTTGCAGGGGCTCCTCGGGTCAGCCCTTGCTCCCTTTCCCCCCACGTATCCTCTCACTACAAACAGCATTCTTAGCATCAATTCATGGGACGCTGATTTTCCTCCTGTTATAGCTGATACATACTGAATCCGTATACTGAAGCCATCCTGGCTTGTGCTACTCCATTAGACAAATTGTTATCTACCCTTCTTCAAGCTTTATTATCATACCTACTTTCGTGTCTTTTTGCCCTCCTTCAGGCGTACTGACCAGCTAGGCCAAGGCACACCTCAGGCCTTGGTAGTTAGGGTATCAAATTTTCAAGTGAAGACTCTGACTACAAACACAGATAGAGATGGGCTTGGGCATATTCAAGATCCTAGTCCCAACCCACCTGCCTGATCCTGCCAGGAAGTCAACTGTTCTGCCTCTCCAATCTAAGCATTGAAAGTGTGATCTCCGTAACTTACAGTTAGTTGTGTTGAGATGTCGATAACCCCAATCTTATTTGGATAAACAGACAGTAACTCGATCCAGATGACACCTTGTTGATCCTTGTGAAGTTTAATCCATAAACTTTGAGGATCTTACAACAATGAACATCGGAGAGGTCAAAAGATCATAATGTGATCCAGTCCAGACATGTGCTGAGATGCATTACTGGGAAATGAACAAAGGGTGGAGCTAACTATAAAGGATAAGCTGAGATACAGAAAGGGGAGGAATCAGGGACAGAATAATACATATAACATTTAAAGGCTTATCACAAAGCATGTGAAACATGACACTCCCCGTCAAAATCTATGATTTCTATTATTAACAAACTTTAATCCAAGTCCAAATATAAGTAATGAATATTCTTTCCATGAACACCTGCAAAACAAGAGGGAAGTGGAGAACAAGGGAAACAATGCAAACATTAACATATACTTGCAGATGTTGGTCTCGAAGGAAATATCAATCTTTAGAGGGGAAGGCAGCAACATGCATCAATCTTTATGCCGCGTACACATGGTCGGACTTTTCGGCTACAAAAGTCAGACGGACGCCGACGGACCAAATCCGGCGGACAATCTGATCGTGTGTGGGCTTCCCCGGACTTTCAGCAGACTTTTCCAGATGCAAATCTGACGGACTTTAGATTTGGAACATGCTTCAAATCTTTACGTCGTAACTCCGCCGGACCCAGAAATCCACTTGTCTGTATGCTAGTTTGGCGGACAAAAAACGACGCATGTTAGAAGCAAAAACTAAACAGAAGCACTCGGTCTAGTAAAACTAGTGTTCGTATTTTAGGTAGCACATTCGTCACGCTGCAAATTCTGTGATCGTTGAATGCAGCGCATTTAATGTCTTCTTTAATAATGCTATAAGAACGAAGATGTTTTGCTGTTCCTATTCACACAGAGTTCTCCCAAACTGATTTCTGGATTCTTTCTCTTTGATCTCATGAATGATATAGTATTTTTTTTAAAAGCCATATCTCCATACTAATGTTTACACTTTTTTTTTTGTGAGTCATCTTTTATTTTAGATTTCATCAAGATTTTTTTTATGATTATTGTCAAAATTATTTTATCTTTATCTACATTGTTTTATTTTTTGGGTTTGTAAAGTTACCACAAAGAACCATTTTTTTGATTTTTGTAGTTCTTAAATTGAACACAAATACATTTTTCTTTTTTTTTTTTTTTTTTTTTTTTTTTTAATTTTGTTTGGTTAAGTTACCACAAAGAAGCATTTTTGTTTTTTTTATTTGGATTTTTTCTTTGTATATAAAGTTAACACAAAGAACCTTTCTTGGTTATGTTTTTTTTTTTTAAGTTACCACTAGAACATTATATTTTTTTTTTTGTTAATTTGACATTGTCTCTAAATCAATTAGGTTAATTAATACACATAAAAAGTCTTTTCATAAACTAAAATATCCATTTATTTATGGCTAAAAGAAAATAAAGAGGAAGTCAACGCTGGCAAAAGTCTGTGGACAAGAAAATTGGGATCTTGAGGAGTCCATACACAATCTGGTCCAGAAATCCCAGAGATCAACAGCAGCAGCAGATGTCATAGATGTCCCCCGACTGTGGTACTACAACAGCCTGCGTCTTCTGTCAGACCAGACTGAACCCAGGTCATCTCTTTCTTCTCTTCCCTGCAGCCTTCCCTCCACGCTGCCCTGCACCCTTCCCTGCAGCCTTCCGTGGAGGATGTGGCTCTGGTGGTTGAGTTGTGGCAGGAGGAGAAGGAGGAGGAGGAGGAGGAGGAGGGGGGCTGCCTCATTTATTTGTGTGTTGGCAGTTAGCTCGCCCTTCAGCCCCTTGTGTATCGTTTCAGCAAACAGTTTTTCACAAATGAGGCATTGGCCCCACTCCATTTGAAGCAGCCTGCTGGCTAAATAGCAACCATAGGCCTCTTCAGCTTCGGGAGGCTCTTCAAAAAATTAGTGGCCTCTCTCATGAGGCGCAGGGATGCGTCCTGTGTCACCGTCCCCTTCCTGGCCCTTTTTGGAGGAAGGCGGAGGGGAGCCACTTGGGATTGGGTCAGGCTTCTACCTGGCCCAGCCACCTCCTGCCTGACACTGGGTCCGGCCTCCTCCTGGAAGACACAGGGTCCTGCCTCCTCCTAGATGACACAGGGTCCTGCCTCCTCCTGGATGACACAGGGTCCTGCCTCTTCCTGGCTGTGCCTGGGCCCGGCCTCCTTCTGGCTGTCCCTGGGCCCGGCCTCCTCCTGCCTGCCACTTTCCCCACCTTCCTCATAATTTTTAGGATAAAATTCTTTTAATCAATTATAACATCTAGTTAACATCATTAATATTAGGACAGTAAATATTTTTTAAATTAATTCACCTGACTCCAGATGGTCACATCCGGTTCTTCCAGGATGGAAGACCCAGCTTGGTCCTCATCAGCCTCTGCTGGGGTGGAGGGAAGGGTGCATGGAAGAGTGCATGGAAGGATAGAGGGAAGGGTGGAGAGAAGGGTTGAAAGTGATGCCCTGGCTTCAGTCTGGTCATCAAGAAAACGTAGTTTATTGTAGTACCACAGCCTGGGTACATATACATCATCTGCTGATGCTCCTGATCTTATGGAATTCTGGATCTTGTTATGCTCCCTCTTATACATGTTCCTCAAGATCCCAATTTTCGATAACAACATCTCCATCGTTGCTTCTGGGATGTACGTCTGGACAAATGTCAGAAGTCTCTCCAGCGTTGACTTCCTTACATGCTTAAGATAATATTGAGGGTGCTTGACCTCCAGAAAGAAAATGTGAATAAATTCAGCGCTGATTGATTATAAAATATAAATGCAAGCAAGCACAAAGGTCAACTCAAAAAATACCTCAGAAACATGTACATATATAAAGTGCTGCGCAAATAAAAGTCCATACAAAAAATAATAAAAAGAGCAGAGACCACCGGTGACAATGGATATCTGGATGGTGACTTTATCCCTCCACCACTTTAAGATGGCCCCTCACCTCAGATATTCGACCTGAAACAGGTCACACCGCTTGTAAAGATTGAATGGATCTGTTTACTCCTTTACTCCCTTCAGCTCTCAACGCTCAGGAAAGCCAGATGGTATATAAAGTAAAAGAGAAAGCGACAGACCATAGTGTTCTCCGTATAACAGTGTTTATTAAATAAAAAATGAATGAAGAATCGAATAACAAATCGAATAAAAACTTCAATGACACTCACATCGAACCGGCACTCCGCTCCGAGTGCCGGCCAGCAGGCTTGTGATCGTATCTAGTCGGATGACCGCGGGTGACGTCACACGCTCCTAACCCCCGTACGCGTTACGTCCTGTGGGCGGGACTTCATCGGCGTGGGGCGGGATGCGCAGTGACGGCCCGCATTGTTGTTAATATACTCTATGGCAACGGCAGCACCAATCGAAAGGCCAGAAGCCACGGTCGGAGGATAAACACCTCCCCGCCATTCATTTATAGCTAATGTCATTTAATTCAAGCGAAAAATGCATAAATAACCGCCGCCAGCAGTAAACCAACTTGAAATATATGGTATACAAGAGTAATTATTTGCAATATCAAAATAGCATAAATCCTAATAAGTAGTAAACTTTATAATTATATGTGTCATAATATATTTTTAAAAATATTTTTTAAAATAACCGCATAGATAATGCAAAATCGCATGCCAAATAGACGCATAACATATAAGAGTGATTGCTTATAATGCCCAAATGGCATTTATTTACTATACACAGCAAACGCTCTAAATCTCCAAATTGGAGTATTTTAAAACTTATAAATTAAAAATTAAATACGTATAAGTACAGCAAAATCGCATGTGAAAAATCGCATGCCTAAAAACCATAAAAAATATGTGAATAATATAAAAGAAAAACGTCAACCCACGGGAATCCATCAAATACGATCACATGTACATTTAGAAAAAAAATAAAAATAACGGCAATAATATCATCTGTTTGAAATAAAACAATTTAAATCAAAATCAACGTTCATTCCAAAGGGGGAGAGAACTTTGGTCTCATAGATCCAGAACGATTCTCTACGGCTGAGCTGTCTGATGTAATGGCCACCCCTCCAGTGTCTCGGTACTTTTTCTATCCCCCAGAATTTCAGGCATCTGGGGTCTTTTTGATGAAAGAGACGAAAATGCCTAGAGACACTATGGGTTTTTACCCCCCGCTTGATATTGCTGATATGTTCTCCAATTCTTACATGGAGTGCTCTTGAGGTCCGGCCCACATACTGAAGGCCACACTCGCATTCCAGCATGTAGACCACTCCCACTGTCGAACATGTAATCAAACTCTCAATTTTGTAACTTTTTTGCGTGGCATATGAAACAAACTCCTTGCGTCTCTTAATGTTTCTGCAGGCCTTTCTGCATGTGGCACACTTCCCACATGCGTAAAAGCCAGAAAGAAACCCAAATAGGCCACTGGTCACAGGTTTGGGCGGATCAATGACCCCAGGTGCAACACGATCACGCAAAGTCGGAGCTCTGCGATATATAAACCGAGGTTGATCGGGAAGCACTGGGCCTAAGGTCCTATCCCCCTTGAGGATAGGCCAATGTCTGGCTATAATATGTTCTAATTTTTTATACTGAATATTGTAGTCGAGTATAATACGATAATTGGATGTATTAGTATTATCCTCCAGAGGTTTCACCTTGTCTGCGACTACAGTATTCCTATCAATTGCCAGTACATTGGCTATTTCCGCATCTACAGATGCTTGGGTGTATCCTTTCTCCTTAAACCTCTCCGCAAGTACCTGCGATTGTGCAAGATAGTCGTCATCTGAAGTACAGTTACGACGTAAACGGATAAATTGGCCTCGGGGTATATTACAGAGCCAAGACTTGTGATGGCAACTGTTGAGAGGGATGTATGCATTTCTATCGGTCGTTTTGAAATGATTCCTGGTATGGAAAGTCCCTTCCCCTTTAAAAATTTCCAAGTCGAGGAATGTAATCTGTTGGTGGCTGATCGTCCAAGTTAGCTCGATGTTTTTATTGTTAGCATTTAGCCTATCCATAAAAGTCTGTAAACTAGGCCTATCCCCCTCCCAGACCATGATTATATCGTCTATATAACGTCTGTAACATGACAATTGTGGGGGGGGATCGTAAAAAATCGTGTCTTCCTCCCAGTGGGCCATAAATAAATTGGCCACACTGGGAGCGAACCTGGCCCCCATTGCGACTCCTCTTATCTGTAAATAAAAATCCCCTTTAAACCAGAAATAATTATTTAACAAACAAAACTCCAAACTTTCCAATAAAAATGACATGTGATCACTTGAGAGGTTGGAATTGGTCAGGGCCCATCTAACTGAATCTAAGGCTTGTTTATGGTCAATAATGGTATAGAGAGATCCTACATCTGCGGTAATGAGGATGCTAGATGAGGTACAAGGAAGAGTAGATAAAATTTGAAGAATTTGCTTAGTATCTCTTAAAAATGATTTGGTTTTTAGAACAAGTGGCTGGAGAAAGAAATCTAAGTACTGGCCCAGTCTGGAAGTCACGGAATCAATTCCGTTTACGATCGGACGGCCAGGTGGTTGTTCTGCATTCTTGTGTAGTTTGGGTAAAATATAAATGATAGGGGTCCTACAGTAAAAAGGGTCCAAATAGGCAGCTTCTTTGGAATTTAGGATCCCTTCATTTTTCCCTCTTTCTATGAGACAATGTAAATTGTTCTTAAAGGGCAACATAGGGTCACTCCTCAAAAGTTCATATGTATTCCTATCATTCAACAATTTCTCCATTTCTGCTTGGTAGTATGTTTTGCTAAGCACAACCAACCCACCTCCCTTATCCGCCGGTCGGATAACTATGTCTTTCCTTTGTTCAAGGGAAGTGATACCTCGCTTGATGGCCTGTGAATCTCTAGCCCTTTTGACTTTGAGTAAATCAAGATCATGACACACCATATTCTTAAATACCTCTAAATGTTTGTTGTCATTACAAATAGGATTGAACACTGAACGGTTCCGAAGGTTAGAGTATTTAGGAATAGTGGTTACAGCAGGGGTGGCATGTGGCACCGTACTGGTAAGAAAATATTTTTTCATATTCAGATTTCGTACATACTTCTGAATACTGATGTAAGCCTGAAATTTGTTCAGGTTACGGACAGGAGCAAACTTAAGGCCCCTGTCCAGGACTAGTAATTCATCAGCTGTAAGAGGAGTACCGCTAAGATTAAAGATACCAGTGCCTAATGGGGTCTTGACCTTTTGGAATCGTCTTCTACCAGTGGCCTATTTGGGTTTCTTTCTGGCTTTTACGCATGTGGGAAGTGTGCCACATGCAGAAAGGCCTGCAGAAACATTAAGAGACGCAAGGAGTTTGTTTCATATGCCACGCAAAAAAGTTACAAAATTGAGAGTTTGATTACATGTTCGACAGTGGGAGTGGTCTACATGCTGGAATGCGAGTGTGGCCTTCAGTATGTGGGCCGGACCTCAAGAGCACTCCATGTAAGAATTGGAGAACATATCAGCAATATCAAGCGGGGGGTAAAAACCCATAGTGTCTCTAGGCATTTTCGTCTCTTTCATCAAAAAGACCCCAGATGCCTGAAATTCTGGGGGATAGAAAAAGTACCGAGACACTGGAGGGGTGGCCATTACATCAGACAGCTCAGCCGTAGAGAATCGTTCTGGATCTATGAGACCAAAGTTCTCTCCCCCTTTGGAATGAACGTTGATTTTGATTTAAATTGTTTTATTTCAAACAGATGATATTATTGCCGTTATTTTTATTTTTTTTTCTAAATGTACATGTGATCGTATTTGATGGATTCCCGTGGGTTGACGTTTTTCTTTTATATTATTCACATATTTTTTATGGTTTTTAGGCATGCGATTTTTCACATGCGATTTTGCTGTACTTATACGTATTTAATTTTTAATTTATAAGTTTTAAAATACTCCAATTTGGAGATTTAGAGCGTTTGCTGTGTATAGTAAATAAATGCCATTTGGGCATTATAAGCAATCACTCTTATATGTTATGCGTCTATTTGGCATGCGATTTTGCATTATCTATGCGGTTATTTTTAAAAATATTTTTAAAAATATATTATGACACATATAATTATAAAGTTTACTACTTATTAGGATTTATGCTATTTTGATATTGCAAATAATTACTCTTGTATACCATATATTTCAAGTTGGTTTACTGCTGGCGGCGGTTATTTATGCATTTTTCGCTTGAATTAAATGACATTAGCTATAAATGAATGGCGGGGAGGTGTTTATCCTCCGACCGTGGCTTCTGGCCTTTCGATTGGTGCTGCCGTTGCCATAGAGTATATTAACAACAATGCGGGCCGTCACTGCGCATCCCGCCCCACGCCGATGAAGTCCCGCCCACAGGACGTAACGCGTACGGGGGTTAGGAGCGTGTGACGTCACCCGCGGTCATCCGACTAGATACGATCACAAGCCTGCTGGCCGGCACTCGGAGCGGAGTGCCGGTTCGATGTGAGTGTCATTGAAGTTTTTATTCGATTTGTTATTCGATTCTTCATTCATTTTTTATTTAATAAACACTGTTATACGGAGAACACTATGGTCTGTCGCTTTCTCTTTTACTTTATATACCATCTGGCTTTCCTGAGCGTTGAGAGCTGAAGGGAGTAAAGGAGTAAACAGATCCATTCAATCTTTACAAGCGGTGTGACCTGTTTCAGGTCGAATATCTGAGGTGAGGGGCCATCTTAAAGTGGTGGAGGGATAAAGTCACCATCCAGATATCCATTGTCACCGGTGGTCTCTGCTCTTTTTATTATTTTTTGTATGGACTTTTATTTGCGCAGCACTTTATATATGTACATGTTTCTGAGGTATTTTTTGAGTTGACCTTTGTGCTTGCTTGCATTTATATTTTATAATCAATCAGCGCTGAATTTATTCACATTTTCTTTATGCTCATTTAATTCAAGACTAATTCAGCTGCAGATTATGGATGTTTTTACCTATGTAGAGAACAGGGAAATTATTCTCACAGATGTTTTCTCAAGAGATGTGGTTGCTTCTCAACATGATGACCTTGGATATGCTTTTAAAAAACTGGGTTATTTGTTTGAAAAGAAGATAAAAACCTGGTGGGATATTGTCTCTTTTGAACAGTATTTATCTGCCAATATTGTCCCCAGGCGTTTAAGGTGGGAATTGCCACCTAATGATGGTTTGTTTGACAATGATTCTAACACGGAATGGTGTAACTTTTTCGTTGGGAAAAGCTTTGATCTTCTCCGGTTTTTGCTTGCTCGTAAATTAAAGAAAAAGCAACACTTGGAGAATCAGATCAAAGAAATTACTGATCGTATTGAGAGTCACAAGGATTCCAATGATTTTATTCAATTATCTGGTGAATTAAAAACCAAACTTATTAAATGGGATAGGGAGACTAGAGATAAAAAGAGGAAGAAATTTTTACGAGATATTAAAGATTTTGAGGGAAAACAGATCTTTAAGTGGCAGATACAAGATACAGTGCTAGCCAATAACCCTTTGGGTGCAGCAGCCAATATTCCGCCATCCGATACCAGTTTACCCCCACAAGGTTATTTCAATTATGAAATACCCCCCCCTCAGGTTCCCCAAAATATACCAAACTTGACTTATACACCAGGGGGGAGAGGACAGGGCCCCCCTAGAGTGAATAAACGGGGTCGAGGGAAAAAGAATCACTATTCCCAACCTAGGCCTTATGACAATAGGCATGACCATCAATCCTTACAATCTGAGAACCATTTGTGGCAAACAGTACCTACTAAACGAAAAGGTAAATCTCAAGGAAGAAGAAATTCAATAAGAGAGACACCTGTCTATACCTCAAATTACTATGCCCCTTTACAGAACTCTCAAAATGCAACACATTATAATCAGAATCATTTTTTAGGGCAGGAGAGGACCCCCTGGAGGGGACCTCCAAAGACCCCCCTATGGGTGAGAGAACCGGTAGAACAAACGAATTCTCAGAACCAGAGGAGAGGTCCACCAGACCCAAGGAGGGACCCAGGCAGTTTAAAAAGAAAACACAGAGAGGGTCCAGGGGTGGAAGACGATTCCAAAAGGTCAAGACCCCATTAGGCACTGGTATCTTTAATCTTAGCGGTACTCCTCTTACAGCTGATGAATTACTAGTCCTGGACAGGGGCCTTAAGTTTGCTCCTGTCCGTAACCTGAACAAATTTCAGGCTTACATCAGTATTCAGAAGTATGTACGAAATCTGAATATGAAAAAATATTTTCTTACCAGTACGGTGCCACATGCCACCCCTGCTGTAACCACTATTCCTAAATACTCTAACCTTCGGAACCGTTCAGTGTTCAATCCTATTTGTAATGACAACAAACATTTAGAGGTATTTAAGAATATGGTGTGTCATGATCTTGATTTACTCAAAGTCAAAAGGGCTAGAGATTCACAGGCCATCAAGCGAGGTATCACTTCCCTTGAACAAAGGAAAGACATAGTTATCCGACCGGCGGATAAGGGAGGTGGGTTGGTTGTGCTTAGCAAAACATACTACCAAGCAGAAATGGAGAAATTGTTGAATGATAGGAATACATATGAACTTTTGAGGAGTGACCCTATGTTGCCCTTTAAGAACAATTTACATTGTCTCATAGAAAGAGGGAAAAATGAAGGGATCCTAAATTCCAAAGAAGCTGCCTATTTGGACCCTTTTTACTGTAGGACCCCTATCATTTATATTTTACCCAAACTACACAAGAATGCAGAACAACCACCTGGCCGTCCGATCGTAAACGGAATTGATTCCGTGACTTCCAGACTGGGCCAGTACTTAGATTTCTTTCTCCAGCCACTTGTTCTAAAAACCAAATCATTTTTAAGAGATACTAAGCAAATTCTTCAAATTTTATCTACTCTTCCTTGTACCTCATCTAGCATCCTCATTACCGCAGATGTAGGATCTCTCTATACCATTATTGACCATAAACAAGCCTTAGATTCAGTTAGATGGGCCCTGACCAATTCCAACCTCTCAAGTGATCACATGTCATTTTTATTGGAAAGTTTGGAGTTTTGTTTGTTAAATAATTATTTCTGGTTTAAAGGGGATTTTTATTTACAGATAAGAGGAGTCGCAATGGGGGCCAGGTTCGCTCCCAGTGTGGCCAATTTATTTATGGCCCACTGGGAGGAAGACACGATTTTTTACGATCCCCCCCCACAATTGTCATGTTACAGACGTTATATAGACGATATAATCATGGTCTGGGAGGGGGATAGGCCTAGTTTACAGACTTTTATGGATAGGCTAAATGCTAACAATAAAAACATCGAGCTAACTTGGACGATCAGCCACCAACAGATTACATTCCTCGACTTGGAAATTTTTAAAGGGGAAGGGACTTTCCATACCAGGAATCATTTCAAAACGACCGATAGAAATGCATACATCCCTCTCAACAGTTGCCATCACAAGTCTTGGCTCTGTAATATACCCCGAGGCCAATTTATCCGTTTACGTCGTAACTGTACTTCAGATGACGACTATCTTGCACAATCGCAGGTACTTGCGGAGAGGTTTAAGGAGAAAGGATACACCCAAGCATCTGTAGATGCGGAAATAGCCAATGTACTGGCAATTGATAGGAATACTGTAGTCGCAGACAAGGTGAAACCTCTGGAGGATAATACTAATACATCCAATTATCGTATTATACTCGACTACAATATTCAGTATAAAAAATTAGAACATATTATAGCCAGACATTGGCCTATCCTCAAGGGGGATAGGACCTTAGGCCCAGTGCTTCCCGATCAACCTCGGTTTATATATCGCAGAGCTCCGACTTTGCGTGATCGTGTTGCACCTGGGGTCATTGATCCGCCCAAACCTGTGACCAGTGGCCTATTTGGGTTTCTTTCTGGCTTTTACGCATGTGGGAAGTGTGCCACATGCAGAAAGGCCTGCAGAAACATTAAGAGACGCAAGGAGTTTGTTTCATATGCCACGCAAAAAAGTTACAAAATTGAGAGTTTGATTACATGTTCGACAGTGGGAGTGGTCTACATGCTGGAATGCGAGTGTGGCCTTCAGTATGTGGGCCGGACCTCAAGAGCACTCCATGTAAGAATTGGAGAACATATCAGCAATATCAAGCGGGGGGTAAAAACCCATAGTGTCTCTAGGCATTTTCGTCTCTTTCATCAAAAAGACCCCAGATGCCTGAAATTCTGGGGGATAGAAAAAGTACCGAGACACTGGAGGGGTGGCCATTACATCAGACAGCTCAGCCGTAGAGAATCGTTCTGGATCTATGAGACCAAAGTTCTCTCCCCCTTTGGAATGAACGTTGATTTTGATTTAAATTGTTTTATTTCAAACAGATGATATTATTGCCGTTATTTTTATTTTTTTTTCTAAATGTACATGTGATCGTATTTGATGGATTCCCGTGGGTTGACGTTTTTCTTTTATATTATTCACATATTTTTTATGGTTTTTAGGCATGCGATTTTTCACATGCGATTTTGCTGTACTTATACGTATTTAATTTTTAATTTATAAGTTTTAAAATACTCCAATTTGGAGATTTAGAGCGTTTGCTGTGTATAGTAAATAAATGCCATTTGGGCATTATAAGCAATCACTCTTATATGTTATGCGTCTATTTGGCATGCGATTTTGCATTATCTATGCGGTTATTTTTAAAAATATTTTTAAAAATATATTATGACACATATAATTATAAAGTTTACTACTTATTAGGATTTATGCTATTTTGATATTGCAAATAATTACTCTTGTATACCATATATTTCAAGTTGGTTTACTGCTGGCGGCGGTTATTTATGCATTTTTCGCTTGAATTAAATGACATTAGCTATAAATGAATGGCGGGGAGGTGTTTATCCTCCGACCGTGGCTTCTGGCCTTTCGATTGGTGCTGCCGTTGCCATAGAGTATATTAACAACAATGCGGGCCGTCACTGCGCATCCCGCCCCACGCCGATGAAGTCCCGCCCACAGGACGTAACGCGTACGGGGGTTAGGAGCGTGTGACGTCACCCGCGGTCATCCGACTAGATACGATCACAAGCCTGCTGGCCGGCACTCGGAGCGGAGTGCCGGTTCGATGTGAGTGTCATTGAAGTTTTTATTCGATTTGTTATTCGATTCTTCATTCATTTTTTATTTAATAAACACTGTTATACGGAGAACACTATGGTCTGTCGCTTTCTCTTTTACTTTATATACCATCTGGCTTTCCTGAGCGTTGAGAGCTGAAGGGAGTAAAGGAGTAAACAGATCCATTCAATCTTTACAAGCGGTGTGACCTGTTTCAGGTCGAATATCTGAGGTGAGGGGCCATCTTAAAGTGGTGGAGGGATAAAGTCACCATCCAGATATCCATTGTCACCGGTGGTCTCTGCTCTTTTTATTATTTTTTGTATGGACTTTTATTTGCGCAGCACTTTATATATGTACAGGTGCTTGACCTCCCACAGATTCCTCATCTCTCTGTACTGATCAATAAAAGCCAACAGAAATTCAGGCTCCTTAAATTTTGCATTCATAATTTCTGTAAAAGATAAAGACACAAGACAAAAAACACTTATGTTTCTGCTAAACCCTCATCATCTTATCCCAACATAGGCTTCATCAATCTGTCAAGCCATATAGGCTGCTTGCTACAAAGTTTTTACCAAATTTCAAAATTTTAAATTACCTTTGTTTTATAGCGTCCCGGTCCACTATCATCTACGCACAGAACGTACGTACGACACTCTACGTAATAACGTTTTATACACTGTGCATGCGTGAAACTCCGCCTGCTTTGCCCGCCCCTGACGTTCTTACTTTATGCATATTTTCAGCCCCCTTGTCTCTACGCATAGAACGTACATACGACACATGCGTAATACCTCTCTTTATACACTGCGCACGTGTGAAACTCCGCCTGCGTCGCCCGTCCCTGACGTTCTATTTTAACAAATATTCACCGCCCATTCTTTCTATGGTGCGTAGTGGGATGAACAATGGCGGAGACACAGTAGGTGTGTACTACCTCAGGTAGCGACGAAAGCCCGGAGGAGCCGGGAGCCGGATCAGTGCAGATGGATCTGTAAAGTGCTGAAAAAAAGTAAAGTACTTGTCGTGTGTTCATATTCGGTTTATTACCTTGTATACTGCTCCATGTGCTTTTCTTTAATGTACCAGATTATATCGTTTGAAACAATCCTAATAAACCTCCTTACATATATATAGACCTATATCTTTTATTGTATCTATCTATATTTCTAGATAGATAGATAGATAGATCAGCCCAAGCCCCACAGAGGATGTGGAGGAAGGAGAGGTGGGCGACATGGGCACCCCACCAGGTGAGTGTCTGACACACCAGCTTACGGTAATCTATGTATGGCTGCATATTTTGTAAATAACATTTTCTATTCTATTTTAGGTGATCTGGTTGTGCTTGAATCAAGCAACAGCGCCACCCCGAGGATGTTTATGAAGTATGCGACATGGGCACCCCACCAGGTCAGTGTCTGAGACACCAGCTTATTGTAAGGTAATCTATGTATGGCTGCATATTTCTAAACACATCTTTTTTTCATTCAATTTTAGGTCTGGGTGAACATTTTAGCACAGACAGTGCACAACGCCTAATTGGTCAGATAATAGCCTGGAATGGGGAGATTGATTTAATGTGGAATCGGCTGGATCGTATGCAGCAGGAAATGAAGAACATGATCGATGTTTTGGGAAGAATCTAAATGCCCTTTTTCAACCAAAAAAACATTGATCATGTTCTTCATTTCCTTGTTTGCTGACCCCATTCTGGGCCTTCTCTATTATATTCTTAAAATTATATGCCTGTTTCCAAAAATTTAGAATCCAAAAAAAGGACACCTGTTGTTTTTATTACCAAAAACAAAAAAAATAGAGGCATGTTTTTATAAAATAAAAAAGCAAAAAAAAAAACAGAGGCCTGTTTTAAAAAAAAACTAGAGGCCTGTTTTTATAAAATAAAAAAGCAAAAAAAAAAATAGAGGCCTGTTTAAAAAAATAGAGGCCTGTTTAAAAAAACAAACAAAAAAAAAAAATAGAGGTCTGTTTTTATAAAAAAAAAAAACAAAAAAAAAAAATAGAGGCCTGTTTTAAAAAAAAAAAAAAAAAATAGAGGCCTGTTTTAAAAATTTAAAAAAAAATAATGTAAAAAAAATGACCTAATTATATTGTTGAAAATGTCTAAATATAGATATATTTTTGACTATCAACATTTCTTACAAACGCACAAGTGAATGTACACCGAATATTAAAAAATCTGTTTAGTAATTACCGTATTTATCGGCGTATAACCTTCGCCAGCGTATAACACGCACCCCAAGTTTAGGAGAGAATTTTAAGGAAAAAAACTTTTAGGAGGGAAGTTTAAGGAAAAAAAACTTACATTTAAATGCCCATCAATGCAGCCTCATCAGTGTTCATCTGCAGCCTTGTTAGTGTCATTGCAGCCTTTTCAGTGTCAGTGCAGCCTTGTCAGTGCAGCTTTTCCCCAGTGCAGCCTTGTCAGTGCAGCTTTGCTCCAGTGCAGTCTTGTCAGTGCAGCTTTGCCCCAGTGCAGTCTTGTCAGTGCAGCTTTGCCCCAGTGGTCAGTGCAGCCTTGCCCCCAGTGTCCCTGCTTGATCGTCGCCGACATACACAGTACAGACCGCCGCCGACAGTAGTTTGTGTTTTAAATATGGCACCGTGGAGTTCAGAGGGACTCGGCGCCGGCGGAACTGAATGAACGCCGCCGAGATACACATAGTCGAGTGTATTCGTCTCTTTCCGGCGCCGCTCACAGTCCCGCCCAGTCCCGCCCTATGATGGACATAACACAGGTCCAATGGCGGGACTGGGCATGACTGTGAGCGGTGCCAGAAAGAGCCGAATACACTCGACTATGTGTATCTCGGCTCTGTGATTTCGGCGGCGCTCGTTCAGCTCCACCGAGTCCCTCTGAACTTCGCTATGTGAATGTCGGCGGCGATCGCCGCCGATAGCTCACAATTAGTGGGGATCGGCCTATAACACGCACCCACGATTTTCCCCTGATTTTAAGGAGAAAAAAGTGCGTGTTATACGCCGATAAATACGGTAACAAAATGTGTGGTTTCTTCTTTCAATGCTCAATATCAGTTTGTTTAATGTTAATAGTTGTTTACAGTGGCAATGGTGCTTATTTACTAAGGAAAATACACTTGGCACTACAAGTGCTCTACGATAACCTAGGAGAAAGACAAAAAAAAAGGCAAGCAATAAATATAATTCAAGATTTGATCAAGATTTTTTATTTTAACAAATTAAATATTCAGGAGCATTGCAATGGCCCCCCTACCCATAAAATAATCTACATAGTGATCACAAACTTGATGGGCACTTTGGGGGGCCAAGCCAGTACGGACAGTATCCAGGCCCATCAGATTGTCATTAATAATAAGTCCGGCCTCAGGCCCAACTGGCAAAATATAATTTGGAGAATGTTTGTTCAAAAAGTTGTGCAGGATGCAGCACGCTAAAATTATGTAATTAAGTTTGTATTCCGCAAGGTTTATCGATGTCTGAAACAGGCGGAACTGGCTGTCCAGAATCCCAAAAGCATTCTCAACAACTCTTCTCGCTCTGGCCAGCTGGAAATTAAAAACCCTCCTCTCCGGGTGAGGGTCCTTTGGGGGAATGGTCTCATGAGGTGCTTGCTCAGAGCGAAGGCTTCATCTGCTATGAAGACAAAGGGGAGTCCTTCCACATTATCCGCATCAGGTGACAATCCCAGGCCACCACTCTGGAGACGCTGGTAGAACTCCGTCTGGGCAAATACTCCTCCATCCGACATCTGGCCATTCTTCCCCACGTCCTCATACAGAAAGTAATATTGTGCCGACACCACCGCCATTAAGACAATACTATGGAACCCCTTATAATTAAAATAGTATGACCCCGAATGGGTTGGTGACATGATGTGGATGTGTTTCCCATCTATAGCCCCTCCACAGTTGGGAAAGTCCCAACAGGTGGCAAAATGGGATGCCACAGTCTGCCATTCCTGTGGCGTTGAAGGAAACTGGGGAATCAAACAAGAAACCAAAATTTTGAAAAGAACATTGCAAGAACATTACACTTAAAACATTAATGCCCAGCATCAGTATAACATTAAATAATTGAAATATTCTTTACTAAATAATATGGAAAGGCACACTTATCAGATTGCTCACCCCCTCTGATGGCACATTGTTACATTTTAGGGGGTGGTGAAATTAGAAATTAAGTTTAAGGACACGCAGGGTTTGATTTACTAAAGGCTACAAGAGTGTGCAGTTTGAAAAGTGCAGTTGTTGCACTCTGCAAATGCAGTTGCTCCACAGCTTAGTAAATGAGGTAAGGTAAAGGCTTCATGTTGCAAGGAGTACCCAATCACATGCAAGGGCAATTAATCCAAACACTTTGTGGCTTGCACATGATTGGATGATGGAAATCAGCAGAGCTTCTGCTCATTTACTAAAGCCCTGGAGCAAATGCACTTGCAGAGTGCAAATGCATTTTGCAAAGTGCAACATATATTTGTTTTTTTAAATCAACACCACAGAACATTACAGCAAATTATTAGGGGGGGGGATTGGAAATCGAGTTAATGACACACACACTATTTGGATGAAGTTTAGGGGGGGAGGGGATTGGAAATCGAGTTAATGACGCACACACTATTTGGATGGAGTTTAAGGGGGGGGATTGAAAATCGAGTTAATGACACACACACTATTTGGATGGAGTTTAGGGGGGGAGGGGATTGGAAATCGAGTTAATGACACACACACTATTTGGATGGAGTTTAGGGGGGGGATTGGAAATCGAGTAAAAGCGGTTGTATACCTTTTTTTTAACTTTTACCTACAGGTAAGCCTATAATAAGGCTTACCTGTAGGTCAAAAAAAATCTCCTAAACCTGTACGGTTTAGGAGATATTCCCCTCGCAATGAGCCGCTGACTGCAGTGGTGCATGCGCACAGGGGATTCTCGGCTGAAAGCCCGGCGGCCGCCGGACTTTGCCGGAAAAAAGTCTCCGTGCTCATGCGTGGGAATGACGACATTGCGGCTCCGGCCACTCATAGCGCCGAAGCCGCGATACCTGGAAGGCATGCAGAGGGGAAATGTCCGCTCCCTCGGCGTTTACCGGGTGAGATGCCGGCGCCTCGTTCTAAGGTAAGTATCTCATAATGAGCTAGTATGCAGTGCATACTAGCTCATTATGCCTTTTCCCTTACAGGTGTAGGGAAAAAAAAAAGTCAGCGGGTTTATTACCACTTTAATGACACACACACTATTTGGATGGAGTTTAGGGGAAAAAAACTACAATGCAGCTGACAAAATACTTTCAAAGTGAGTGGATATGTGCCCAGCATTGCATGCTGGGGAGGTTAGTGAAGGCAAATATACATGCAGGACAAAAAAGAACATGAAAAAATTACAGCATGCATGAGGACAAAAAGGGGACATTCACACCATATTGCATTGATGGTAAGTAGTGTTTGAGTTAAGAAATACATTACATTATCAAACATTAAATAAAATAACATGTGATGCTAATAAAGGATAAAAATTCTTACCTTAAACTTCTGCAGGACCTGAATGATGGCAGAACAGGTCTCTGGGATAATGATCCCCAGAGCCTGGGGGAGATGCCTGTCGAGAACTTAAGGTCCTGCAGGCTTCTCCCTGTCGCCAAGTACCGTAACGTGGCGATTAGCCTCTGCTCCGGAGTGATGGTTTGCCTCATGCAGGTATCCTGCCTGCTGATATAAGGGGTGAGCAAAGCCAACAAATGGTCAAAAATGGGGTCCGTCATCCGGAGAAAGTTCCTGAAATCCTCAGGATTATTCTCACGGATCTCACGGAGCAATGGCATGTGACAGAATTGGTCACGCTGGAGCAACCAATTCTTCATCCATGAACTCCTCCTCACCCTGTTCATGGACTGGTCTTGGGCTGAAGAATGAACTACAGCATCAAGCACATACAATGCATGAGCTCTACGACGAGTACGTACACGTAACATGGCTTCAAAACGGTCGGCTGGTCAGAACGCACTTAACAGAACGCACTGAAGAACAGCAAGGCCTGTGAAGAGCGACCCGAAAATCAGCAACGAGCGGACAATAAAACAAAGAATGCTCAATGCCAACTGACCAAACGCACTGAAAAGCAGATACAAACCTCACAAGCACAGACTGAACAACAGTTAAAGCGAACTGAAAAATATGAGTCTCACAAGCGCGAATCGTCTCTCACCAAACTACTACTAACACGAGATAAACACGAGATTAGCAGAAGGAGCCCAAAGGGTGTCGTACGGGCTATTGAACTTCCTTTTTATAGTCTCGTCGGACTTGGTGTACGTCACTGCGTACTAGGCTGTCAGACTTTTGTGTGATCGTATGTAGGCAAGTCCGTTCATTAGAAAGTCCACCACAGGGGGCGTGGCCTGGAGCGGCATGGTGTAGGACGCTAGGGAACAGAGCTCCGCCGGCCGTATATCCGCTATATAAAATCCTGGGACTATCTGGAAAGCTGACCACCCGAAAATCATCCCCACTGCTTTGGGAACCCCCCTGGATCATGTCACCGTCGGGAAAAAAAGCCAACTCTGCGGTTGTAAAGCTGGGACAGTACCGCCGACAAGGAGCTGAGTCTCAGGGAGAAGATGGCGCCGCCATGCAGGGGGAGGAGGGGGCCATTGGAGCAGACACCACCAAAGTGCTTGAAGCTATAACAGCATGCCAAGAAGCAATAACAGCCTGCCAGACCACTGTCACAGCTAAGATTGAGGAGGTGAAGGTCGACATCTCTCTTGTGAGACAAGATTTCCAGAAGCTGAGAGAGAGAGTGACGGAGGCAGAGACTAGGCTGAGCAATGTGGAAGACTCACTTCCCCCGCTGCAGAACTCCACAGCAGAAATGCAATCCCAGGTAAATCAGCTCATGCAAAAGCAAGATGAGATCGAAAATAGATTGAGGCGATGCAATTTAAGATTTATTGGCCTCCCTGAGGGAGCAGAGGGGAAATATCCCCCCACATTCCTGGAACACTTGCTATGTGATACATATGGGAGAGATGCCCTTTCCCCTACATTTGTAGTCGAGCGTGCACACCGACTGTCCGGGAAAATGCCACCTGCTGGAGCGCCCCCACGCACGTTTATAGCAAAGTTCCTTAACTTCAGAGATCGTGACACCATTCTTCGTCTCAGCAGGGAAAGGGGCAACATTCCCTTCGGTAATAAGATGATCGCGGTCTTTCCAGATTTCTCCGCTGAGGTTCAGCGCAGAAGGCGGACCTTCACGGAGGTCAAAAGGCGTCTCTGAATAAAAAATATAAAGTATGCTATGCTTTTCCCAGCACGTCTACGCGTTGAAGGAGAGGACCGGGCGCACTTTTTTGAGGATCCGGAGGCGGCCATTGCATGGCTGGAGCAAAGGGACGCACACAGATAAGTGACATTATCATTCTCTCATGTCTTTATTGAACCCTCACTTACTTGCGAGGGAAGCAGGATACAAATCCTCTGCAGCGTAGCAAAGCTGTTACCCCTACTAGACATGGCATTCACTGACTCTGACTTTCTCCCTCACTTTACCCCCAGCAGTGAAAAAGTGAGCCATGGCCGTAACATAACACACTGCTACTATAAACCCCTATTATGCCGTTCAAAGGGCCATACTTGTGTGTGTTACACCTTACAGCATAAATACCTGTTCGTCAGGGAAAAGCTCTGAACTGGTAATGAGTCCACGAATGCAACAATCTGACTGCTCAAACAAGTATCACAGGTATATACCTAACGCATATCCGCAAGTTACCTGTTTCCCACCATACCTATTGGAAATGTATACCTGCTCAACAGACCCCAAGCAAGATCATCTAGACCACTACTTTTATATGTCAGTAAATAGTCCACATTCATTTCCGGCGGGGGATGATTCTCCCTTGAAAATCTCACTAATGAAGGTGAGCTAAGTCCTGAGATGTGTAACGGTACTCAGCGTAGTTTCGCCCCACACATCAAAACCTACGACCTGAGATGGAATAATCTGTTCGCTGTTGTGCTGATATACTTTTCCGTTTGTAACACTACTAAGTTTTCACCAACCGCAGTGCTCACGTCTATTAGTCGGTTTTCACTGAATCTTTTTTCCTCAGGTCGGACAACGTCCCCACGTTGGCAGTTTGGGATGAAAGCCCGCACTAGTTGGGGGTTGTGCAGGGCGGGGGGTTTTCAACAATGGAGAAAATTGATATGTTGCTATGTACTAACCACGTTCTTACATCACCATGACAGATACAATTTACTAGTTGAAACTGTTTATTGCCCGGGGATCTGTGTTGCCGTGTTTGCTATGGTGGGCTCTCTGAGGCCTGGGGCTCGTCATCTCTATCACTTACCTCAATGGCCACCCTGAAATTGCTCACGTGGAATGTCCGTGGTATTAGAGACCCGATCAAGAGGTCAGCAGTATTTACACAGCTTAAAAAACAAAAGGCGGATGTGATGGCTCTAGTGGAGACTCATGCAGAAGGCATGGCCCACAGAACACTCAAACGGCCTTGGATAGGGTGGGCCTTCCACTCGGTATATACCACACATTCCAGGGGTGTGTCAATTCTAATTACCAAAACCACGCACTTCGAGCTTCAGGGTTCGGAGATTGACCCACTTGGTAGATACGTGTTCCTAAGGGCCAAACTATATGGGGAAATGGTACTCCTGTTAGCGTTCTATGTCCCTCCACCATTCACCTATGAGGTAATCACTGTTGGGTTTGACTATATGGCTATGTACCCTACTATCCCAGCGATATGGTTGGGAGACTTTAATAATGTATTAAACCCTGCGATGGATAGAATGAGCAGCTCAATGCCTCTGTCGCCCTCTTCCTATATAACAAGATTTGCCAGGTTACTAGATAACTTTAACCTCATAGACACTTGGAGGATCAGAAACCCCACCACTAAAGCCTATTCTTGCTTCTCCACGCCCCATCGTGCTATGTCCCGAATAGATCTCATACTGATGTCTAAAACTCTTATTCCCAGGCTTGTAGATACAGGGTTTTCTCCTCGATCACAATCAGATCACTGTCCCTACTGGGCCTCGGTCGCTTTGTCTTGTGGCCGTCCGCCAGCTTCATGGAGACTAAATCCTTTTTGGCTGACGTTGCTCCCAGAAGATAATGACCTCTCAGAGGAATGGGAGCAATACTTCAAGACAAATGATGACTCTGCCACAGTACAGTCGGTATGGGAAATGTTTAAATTACACGCCCGCATGAATCTCACTAGGCGCATTAATCAAATTAAAAAAGAATCTGAGTTAAATATTGAGAGGGCAGAGGAAAGGGTACCGGAAGCAGAGAGAGGGTTTCTTAATGATCCCACCGCTGATAGAGCTAATGCTCTTAAATTATGCTCGAGAACACTTGACCAATTGCAATATGAAAAGTCCAAACGAAAACTTTTTTTCCACAAACAGAATTCATTCGAATACGGGGAAAGGACTGGGAAGCTTCTGGCCCATCTAGTCCATTGCGAGGAGAGACCTCCTGTGGTGATTTCACTACGCTCCTCTGATGATGTACTGGAGACGGAACCTAGCAAAGTTTCAGATTTATTTAAGGAGTTCTTCAGTAATCTATATATGACCACAGTCACGAATGACACATCCAGTATGGAGTCCTTCTTGGAGGGACTGACGATTCCTCAGCTAAGTGCAGAACAGGTGGAGGAACTGGAAGCCCCACTAACATCAGATGAGATATCCATTGCTATAACAGGATTCCCCAAATCTAAGGCCCCGGGGTCCGATGGTCTACCCGTGGAATTCTATTCCACTTATTCGGACCTATTAATCCCCAGGCTCCTTCAATTATACAATGCTATCTTTGAGAACTCTGAACTGCCTGCTTCAATGCGAGAAGCAACTATTGTTGTAATCCCCAAACCGGGTAAGGACCCACATCTCCCGGAGTCCTACCGTCCTATATCTTTGCTTCAGGTGGATGTGAAGATACTCGCAAAAGTGCTTGCCATCCGCCTGAATAAGGTTATCTTGTCCTTAGTGCATAGTGACCAGGCCGGATTTATGCCAGGTAGAAACACCTCCTTCAATCTCAGAAGAGTATTTATCAATTTACAGGCCAATCATGATTGTCAGGGATCCCGTGTGATTGTAGCCTTGGACACAGCCAAGACATTTGACTCAGTAGAGTGGAGATACCTGTGGACCTGTCTTGGCAGCTTTGGCTTGGGGCCCAAATTTATAAAATGGGTGCAACTTTTATACCAAACGCCGGTTGCAAAAGTGTTGGCCAATGGTTGGCCATCTGGACAATTTCCTTTGACCAGAGGTACAAGACAGGGGTGCCCTCTGTCGCCACTGCTATACGCGCTGGCGGCAGAGCCACTCGCGATAGCTATTCGAGCACACCCTGGGATTATGGGACTCGGTAGAGGGGAAGTGATAGAGAAGATCAGCATGTACGCGGACGACACACTTCATTATTTAGATGATTCAATCAATTCCCTACCATTAGCGCTAGATCTAATTAAACAATTCGGCATGTTCTCTGGTCTTCGAATAAATTGGGACAAATCGCAGATACTCCCTCTGGATAGTTTTCCACCACCTAGGAGCAGGGCCCTGTTACCTTTACAAAGGGTAGACGTTATTAAATACCTGGGGGTGAGGTTGACTAGAGACCCAGCAGACTATATACCATTAAATATAAACCCACTTTACGAAATGCTTAGACAAAAAACTCAGATTTGGGCACGCCTCCCCCTGGGAGTAATGGGCCATATAAACATAATAAAAATGGTCCTTTTACCCAAAATTTTATACATGATATGGCACTCACCAGTATACTTAATTCTCAGACACTTTAAGTTAATGGAAGCTATTCTAAAACCATTCATATGGGGCAAAAACAGGCACAAAATTTCCTGGCATAAGTTGAAAAACCCAACAGATTTAGCTGGTATGGCCCTCCCGGACTTCAACATATATTATATGGCAGCCCAACTAGCACAAATATTCCATGTGGATAAGGTTGATAGGGAGAGATTCCTTAGTTTTCTATGTCCAGAATGGTCTCGCAAGACCCAGGATTCAATGGTAATGATAACAGGGGGAGTAAAGGGGGTGGCGAGGTTGGATAACCGTAGATCAATATTATACCAATATAGGAGGATATGGAAACTTGCTTCGGACAAGTTGAGCATACCAGCAGTACATGACTTTACCACTTTGTGGCACAACCCAGACCTGCCCGAGTTCTTAACGATCCCGGACAGCGAGGTGTGGAGCTCCAAGGGGATTTTTTACTTGTCTCATATCATCAGTAATGGTAAGCTGAAGAGCTTTGACAGGTTAAAATCCGAATTTATGCTTCCAAACCAATTATTCTTCAGATATCTGCAGCTCCGACACGCCTTTCGATCACAGTTCCCCACAGAGGATTCCACCTCAGTCGGCAATCCCCTCATGGAATCAATAAAATACCCAGACCCCAAAAAATTGATCTCTCAATTTTACATTATGCTGACAACACCGACAGCAACCAAAACTGCATATGCACTGAAACCTAGGTGGGAGAGGGAGGTGGAGGTGGGCAATATGGAGGATGATGAATGGAGTGATGCTCTTGATGCTTGCAAACTGGTATCTCCTAAATTATCGGATAGGTTGACCCAAATTTTCATATTACATAGATCCTACCTCACACCATATAGAATCTCTAGATATAAACAGAATCAGTCTATAACATGTACAATGTGCAATCAAGCAATAGGCACATTCTTTCACTTAATATGGCAGTGCCCAAAGATCCAGGCCTTCTGGACCCAGGTGGTGAGATTCCTGCATGACACAATGGGCTCTCCTATCACATTACAACCCAAACTGTGTATTTTAGGAATTTTCCCTAATACAGAGATCAACAAATTCCAAAAGATATTCCTTCAGGAAACACTCTTCTCTGCTCTAAAAGTTATAGCCAGACTTTGGATGAGACCTGATCCGCCAGAGCTCAAACACTGGGTTGCAGAAGTAAACACAGTATTGCCCTATAAGAAACTCACATATTCACACAGAGGGTGTCCAACAAAGTATGAAAAAATTTGGGACAAGTGGCTTAAAGCACCTGAAACCTGCATGTGATATATAAAATTTAAAAAAAAAATATTATAATAGGACGTACAGACCAATAGCCCTTATGTAAGAATTCTATATGGGAGGGAGAGATATTGAATGAAATTACAATGTGTGCACAGGATCTGGAATGTTTTTTTTCACTTTGTTTTTCTTTTTGCTACTTTATCTTTTTTCTTTTTATTATACTGAATGTCATTGGTGATTTATTAATAATAAAAAAAAAAAAATTAACATAGCATAATACATATAATTTGGGGATAGACATAGCGAATTGTTTGTTATTACATATTGTAATGCTTGTAATGTTTTTTTCTGATACAAGAAATGCATGACTGTATACATGTTTACCTTATTTTCAATAAAATATTTGGAATGGAAAGAAAGTCCACCACAAATCCGCCAAAAGTCCGTTGAAAGTCTGTCGGACGGGCTGTCGGACTTTTGTGGCCGAAAAAGTCCAACCGTGTGTACGCAGCATTAGTACCTCCTTTTGAATCAAGTTGATGGCTTGTAAGACTTCTCTTCTTCTTTGGGCAAAAAAGTACTAGTTCCTTTATAGGCCTGAAGTAGAAGTGTGCAGAACCTTCTTTTATTATTTTAACTTTTACTTTCCATACTTTTCCATCGTTACTTCGCATAGTCTTTGTAATAAGACCCATAACCAATGGTAGTGATGAGAATCTATCTCTTTCAGGAGAACTGTCTCCCATTTGTAGGTTGGGTTTGCTGGCTTGTCATTTACTGCGACTTTGAAGGTTAGAAAGGTACTCCATCTTCCAGCGGTTCCAAAACACATTAGCAAGATGTTAAACCTGTTTCCATTGATGCTTGTAAACATTAGGATCAGAAGTTCCTCTGTGGGAATAGTGGCTATCCCAATTTTTTGGGTAAGAAGAGTGGCTGGAGTGAGCAATACTGGAAACTCTGGATCTGAGGACACAGGGACCAGAGACCTTGCATTGATTATAGCAGACACCTCTGTAAGAAGAGTGACTAAAATTTCATGGGTAAGCTGGGAAGTTTTCTGGTCCAGTAGCATAGAGTCCAGGATTTTCATTGCAACTCCAATCATGCGTTCCCAGGAGCCTCCCATGTGAGAGGAATGAGATGGGTTGAATTCCCATTTACACAAGTTGTCATTCAAGAAGTTCAAAATCTTTTCTGCTCCTGTAAAATTAGTCCCATAGTCAGATCTAAGTAACTTTACAGGTTCTCGCACAGATACAAATCTTCTGAAGGCATTAATAAAACAGGAAGAGTCCACTGATTCTATCACTTCGATGTGCACTGAACGAATGCTCAAGAAAGTGAACAGCGCAGCTCATCGCTTATTGTTAGCAACTCCGCCAGTTCTGTATGTAACAACAGTCCAGGGGCCAAATATGTCCATGCCAACATTAGTAAATGGAGATTCAGTGCTTAATTGGTCAGCCGGCAGCTCTTCCATCTGTTGTTGTAGGTGATTTCCTCTTAGTTTTTGGCACTTGACATATTTGTGGAGTATGGACGATATACACCTTTTCATCCCAACCATCCAGAAACCTGTAGACCTTACTGCTCCTTCTGTGAAGTGATATCCATGGTGCTGAACTTGCTCATGGAAATGCCTAACTAACAGAGCAGTAATGTGATGATGTCCTGGAATAATGAGGGGATTTTTCTCTTCACTGAACAAATTTGACCTTCCAATGCGACCACCAACTCGAAGTAACATGTGATCAATTATTGGACTCAATTTGTACAGAGGGTTATTCTTAGATAGGTTGAGTCTTTTTGATACATTAGAAATCTCTTGTGAGTACACTTCATGTTGGACATATTGGATAATAATCCTTTCTGCTTGAGAGGCTTCCTCAATTGTGGGGGGGGGGGCTTTACAGATGTGCCACTTGTGACACTCTTTTTCAGTACTAGAGCTGTTTTCAAATCGATGAGCAATGTGAATAAGCCGTGCAATGGCTCGTACAACAGAGGACCACTTAGAAAAGTGTTCAAAGCAGTGAGGACTCCAGCCTTACCCTTGGTTTCACAGAGGTGTTGAGTGGGTTGGTGTCACGTACCTGGTAGGTTGTGAGCCTGAAGTGCAGGAAAAGACCTCCCTTACAGCTCCCACTCCCGTTCCCCTGGAATGGAGACAGAGGACCAGGAGTGAAGAGTGGTATGGGTGCCTGGCAGGATCAACAGTTGCTGAAAGTCCAGTAGTGGTGGCACCCTCTGGAGTCAGTAGTCTGAGGAGTAGACTGAGGACAGAGACTGGAATGCAGGACTGGAACCAGGAACAACAGCAGGTAATAGCAGACTGGAAACTGGACTGGAACAACAGCAGAAGATAGCCTGGAACACTGGACTGGAACCAGGAACAACAGCAGGTAATAGACTGGAACGCTGGACTGGAACACAGCAGAAGATAGCCTGGAACACTGGACTGGAACCAGGAACAACAGCAGGTAATAGACTGGAACGCTGGACTGCAACACAGCAGAAGATAGCCTGGAACGCTGATCTGGGACACAGCAGAAGGTAGCCTGGAACGCTGGACTGGAACCAGGAACAACAGCAGGTAATAGACTGGAACGCTGGACTGGAACACAGCAGAAGATAGCCTGGAACGCTGGGCTGGAACACAGCAGAAGGTAGCCTGGAACGCTGGACTGGAACCAGGAACAACAGCAGGTAATAGCAGACTAGAAACTGATGAACACAGCGGAGGGTCAACAAGCCGGTGGTCAGTAACGTTCGGACAGCAGAGGTACCAGGGGTAATGCAGAGGGATGGTCAGACAAGCCAAGAGGGTCTGGTGCAGGCAGATAGCAGGATCGTCAAACAGGAAGCCGGGTCAGATAACAGGAAACACAGATCAGATCAGGTAACACTCACAGAACTATGTAGCGCAGACAGCGGGGATGGAGTGTGACAGGCAGGTTTAAATAGCCCGCCTGACACCAGCGGGAGTGCGCGCGCGCGTGCCCGTGCATGACCGCACCCGTGAACGCGCGCGCATGCGCAATGGGACCCGTGGCCGGGTTCCCGTGCGCCTGGGACGCCGGTTACTGGCAGGATCTTCGTGACATTGCCCCCCCCAAGGGGCAGCCTCCGGATGCCCCTTTGAAAAAATTTCTCTGGATGAGCTGTTTTAAAGGCTTGTAACAGGTCTTCAGCATGAATATTATCCTCTGGTTCCCAAGAATTCTCCTCTGGGCCAAACCCCTTCCACTTTATTAAGAATTGATTTTGGTTACCTCTTTTCCTGTGGTCCATGATAGCCTCCACCTCGAATTCCTCTTCCCCATCTACCAGGATTGGATCAGGAGGATCCGTACTTCGACCTGGAAATGGGTTAGTAATAGATGGTTTAAGCAAGGACACGTGAAAAACTAGATGTACCTTTAGTGAATCCGGGAGTTCAAGTTCATATGCAACTTCATTAATTCTCCATTTAACAGGGAATGGTCCAAGAAATTTGGGACCCAATTTCTTGGAAGGGCAGGCCAACCTGAGGTTTATGGTGGACAACCATACCTGATCCCCAGGTGCAAGTAAGAGCTCACCTCGCCTCTTTTTATCGAAGGTTGCTTTGTTGTACTCCTGGGTTCTGGTCATGGTGTCCTGTAGAACTTAGTTGTTAGAGGTAAAGAAATCCAATTTCTCCTGGACTGCGGGTACTGTGCATTCTGGAAGAGAGTTTGGTAAAAATGAGGGGTGGAAACCATAATTCGCAATTTGCTTGATAGCAGAATGAATAGAATTGTTATAAGCGAATTCGGCCAATGGTAAAACAGCAATCCAATTATCTTGGGCAAAGGAAGAAAAACAGCGCAAATATTGTTCAAGGGTCTGGTTTGTTCTTTCTGTTTGCCCATTAGTCTGGGGGTGATAAGCCGATGAAAATGAGAGTTCAATGTCCAAGGTTTTACACAAAGCCCTCCAGAATCGAGAGGTAAATTGTACCCCTTGATCTGAAACGATGTTAACTGGTACCCCATGGAGCCTGACGACCTCTTTAATGAATGCTTGTGCTGTTTCTGTAGCTGAAGGGGTACCCTTCATTGGGACAAAGTGCGCCATCTTCGACAACCGGTCCACTATGACAAAGATTGAAGTGAAGCCCCCGGCCGGGGGTAGTTCTACAATAAAATCTATTGAGAGCATTTTCCAGGGTCTATCTGGGACAGGCAAGGGTTTTAGTAGACCCCATGCCTTTGTTTTGTGCCCTTTGTTCCTAAGGCAGGTGGTACAGGACTCTACAAACTCTTTACAATCTTTGCGAAGCTGAGGCCACCAGAAGGTGCGCTGAACCAAATCAGTGGTCTTAGCCACACCGAAATGCCCAGCCAGCGCATGATCGTGACAAAGCTCTAGTACTGGAACTCGTAGTGTTTCAGGTATAAAGATCCTACTCTCATGCCACAATAACCCATCCTTAACCTGGAGCTCTGTCTTAATGGAAGATTCTATTTCTTTTTTTTTAATAATCAAAAATTTTATTGTTTATTTCATTTATATACACACCATTTATATACACACCATTTATACAACATTCTATACCCCTTTGTTCAAACAATAGAAACATACTACACATTACATCCTACATCACCTACCCCCGTTTTCCCCCCTGTCCCAGTGGCCGACGTTTACATATGCGAGGGTAAAAAAAAAAAAAAAAAAAAATTAAAAAAAAAAAAATTAAAAAAATGGTACCCACCCCACCGTGTTTATCGTGCTTATGTTTATAGAGTGTTAAAAAAAAAAATAAAAATTTTTCTTTTCTCTCCTTTTTCCTTTCCCTTTTCCCTTTTTTCCCCCTTTCTTTTTAAATACTTCCCCCTTATTCTAAATGGTGTCTTAGTCCCCTCCATTCCTTGTTATATATTGTGTGCAGAGAAAAAATAAATAAATAAATAGGTAAATAACAAAAATAAATAAATAAATAAATAACGAGATAAATAAATAAATAAATAAATAAATGGTACCCACCCCACCGTGTTTATCGTGCTTATATTATAAAGTGTTTAAAAATAAAATTATAAATAAGTTCCCCCTAATTCTTATTAGTGTCCTTAATCACTTCAATTCGTAATTATATATTGTGTGAAGAAAAAAAAAAAAAAAAAAAAAAAAGAAAAAAGGAAAAAAGGGGGGGGGGGAGGTGGGGTGGGGAGTTCCCCCCTTATTCTGATTGTGTCTTTAGTCCCTACAATTCCTTGTTATGTATTGTGAGGAGGAAAAAAAAAAAAAAAAAAAAAAAAAAAAAATTCCCTTCCGTGTATATTCGTGTTTATATTTATATAATTTATAAAGTGTTTTTAAAAATAAATTCATAAGTACATTCCCCCCTTTTTCTAATTCGTGTCATTAATTACTTCAATTCATTATTAAATACAACCCCTGTACTCTAATTCGTGTCACTACCCACTAAAATTCATTATTAGAAGATGTGTTTAAAAAAAAAAAAAAAAAAAAAAAATAAAAATAAAATAAAAGGGGGGATTTCCCCATAATTCATATTTGTTATTAATCGTGTGCCCATCTCCTTCCCCCCTCCACCTCCAATGTTTGTCAACACTGGGACAAGAGGGGAATAGTAAATAAAAAAAAAAAAAAAAAAAAAAAAAACACAAAATAAGCGAAAACCACATATACATTTACCCATACATTATCTTACCCCCAACCCTCTTTGATTAGCATTAGAGAAGTTATATAACTATTTTCATCTATCCTTCAGGGCCATTCTTCTTATGTTTCTATTCTAAATGACTATACCATTCCTTCCTCCTACCCATCTGTATCTCCCTCTTCTATTATCTCCTCAGCACATTGTTCCCAGTTTGCCCATGTCGTTTCAAATTTCTTTCTTTGGTTTTTGACCATATGAACCCATCTCTCTGCTTCCTTTATTACATTAACCTCGTTTCTCCACTCTATGACTGACGGGATCCGGTCCTGTCTCCAGTACTTTGGAATTAGTTTTTTCGCTGCATTTAACAAATGTGGGGTTATACTTTCTCTATATTTTTTGATAGTTCCAGTCATTCCATGAAATAAATATTGTATGGGCCCAAACTCTATGTGCTCCATCGTCATTTTCTTAATCCAGGGGGCTACTAATTCCCAAAAACGCTTAATTATTGGACACGTCCACCATAGGTGAAGAAACGTTCCCCTCTGTCCACAGCCCCTCCAGCATTTGTCATTAGCTTCTGAAGAGATTTGTGCCATTTTAACTGGTGTCCTATACCATCTCGCTAGGAATTTATATGCCATTTCTTGCACCTTTGTGCTTATGGAGGTAGTAAATGTTAACGATATCATTTTATTTATTTGTTTATCTGTCCACACTTGGCCTAGCTCCCTCTCCCATTCTTTTATAAAGTATGGAGGTTTCTTTTCTTGTTCTCCTAGAATCATTCTGTACGTCCAGGATAGTGTATGCCCATCTTCCGATGTCTGTGCACACTTCCTCTCAAATGCGGTAAGTGTATTTATGGATCTTAACGGTTTTATTTTCTTAAGGAAGCTCGTCATTTGACGGTATTTCCATTCTGCCATTCTTGTCTCCCCAAATTTCAAGATCATCTCTGTCAGTGGTATTAAAACTCCACTTGGGGCAAACTTACCGCATCTAATATTCCCGTCTTGTCCCCACGCCCCCAGACTTCCCGTCTTCTCCCCCGGGGGGAACCACGGAAATCCCTCCAGAGGAGTCAGAGGGGAGGTCTGTGGGGCATACCTACCCTCTTTATTCATTCTATCCCATACTTCTAATGTATTCAGGGTTATTGGTGATGTCCATTGTGACAGCCCTCTCAGTGACCCTTGTATCCATGGTGCTCCTGCCAGGTTTCTCCCCGCCATCATCATTTCTGCCTGTACCCATGGTTTTCTATCTAGGTCATGGCACCAGTCTATTATTCTAACTAGCGCCATGGCCTTATAATAGGATGTTATATCCGGGAGTCCTAGGCCACCCTCCGCTCTACTCCTTCTTAAGATGTCGTACGCCAATCTAGGCCTTTTATCGTTCCATACAAAGGCTATTAAAAGCCGACGCATTTGTTTAAGGAGATTCGCCGGCAACCTGATTGGCACTGTACGCAGCACATAAACTATTCTGGGCAGTATACTCATTTTTATGGCACTGATTCTTCCGAACCAGGTCAAGTATTTCCCCTTCCATTTCTTTAATTCTTCTGTTATTTCTTTCACTAATGAGCCATAATTATGCTCCAACAATAGTTCATAGTCTGCGCTTATCTGTACCCCCAGGTACGTCAGCGACTCCCTGTTCCATATAAATGGGTATTTCTCCTTCAGTGTTCTCTCCATCTCCGCTGGGACATGACTGGGAAGGATGACTGATTTCTCGAAATTAATCTTAAAGCCAGATACCCTTCCAAATTTCTGTACTTCTACCATCAATGCGGCTATAGATGTCTGGGGAGTGGACATGAAAAATAATAAATCGTCCGCATATGCTGCTACTTTATGTTCCGTATGGCCTATGTGCGTCCCCGCTATCTCCTTATTCTTTCTGATTCTACGCAAAAAGGGTTCCATTACTATTGCAAATATCAGTGGGGACAGTGGGCACCCCTGCCTGGTACCGTTTTGTATGTTAAAGCATTCAGATACTGTCCCATTTACCTTAATTCTTGCTCTTGGTTTTGTGTATAGTGCCATAATCCATCCCAGCATTCTCTCCCCCAGTCCTATGCTCCCCAGTACTTCTCTCATAAAGCCCCAGTTCACTCTGTCGAAGGCTTTCTCCGCATCCATCGACAGAGTGATTCCTGGGGCTTCACCTGGGCCATGTTGCATCCAATGCAGTATGTGGAGTGCGCGGGTGGTATTATCTCTTGCTTCTCGCCCCTTTACAAACCCTGCTTGATCTGGGTGTACTAAATCTCCTACATCTTCCTGTAGTCTCAGGGCCAGAATTTTTGCCAGTATCTTGGTGTCTGAGTTCAGCAGAGAGATCGGCCTGTAATTGGCACATACCTGGGGATCTTTTCCCTCTTTTGGCAAAACCGTTATGTACGCCAGTGATGCTTCTGAGGAGAGTGGATTTCCAGCACCCACAGAGTTGAAATAATCACAAAGTGGCTTTACCAAAATTGGGAGAAATTTCTTGTAATATATGTTTGTCAGCCCGTCCGGGCCCGGGCTTTTCCCTGGGGGTAGGGCTGCTATCACTCTGCTCAACTCTTCCACCGTGATTGGGCGTTCCATAATCTCGGAGGTTTCTCTGTTTAGTATGGGCATGTCTGCGTTCTCAATGTAATCCTTGATCTTATCTCTCCTTTGTTCCTCGCTTTCCCCTTCTTCAAATGGTTCTGTTTTGGAGATGTTATATAGTGCCTCATAAAATTTACTAAATTCTTTTGCTATCGCCTTTGTGTCTATTATTTTCCTACCCTGAACTAGTAAGCTGTGCACGTGTCTGGAGTCCTGTTGTTTTTTAAGTTGTTTTGCCAGTAGCTTACCGCATTTATTTCCTTGTTCATATGCTCTATTTGCGTAAAACCTAATTTTGTTCTTCGCTTTATATTCTAAATATTGCGCAAGCTCTGCCCGTACACTCTCCAGACGTCTACCATCCACTGGATCGAGATTTTCCTTATGCTTTATCTCTAGGGTTCTGATCTTCTCTAGTAATCCGTCCATTTCCCTTTTGCTTTCCTTTTTCATATATGTACCGATGGCAATTAAGTCCCCCCTTACAACCGCTTTGTGTGCTTCCCACACCACTTGATCTGACACTCCTTCCGTTTTATTTATTTCAAAATACTCCTTTATCTTAACCCTTAATTTCTCCACTATGTCTTCTTTATCCAACAATGATTCGTTCAGACGCCAAGTTCGTTCCGCCCGAGTCATTTGAGTTGGTTGAAGGGTCAAAATCATTGGGGCATGGTCAGACATAGTTATTGGTTCAATTGTACTTGTGCTGACATTCCCCAAGTAGAATTGATCCACCAAAAAGAGGTCTAGCCGTGAGTACATATCGTGTATTTTAGAGTAATAGCTATAATCCCTGATACCTGGATGTAAAGCTCTCCAAGTATCCACTAGGTGTTGAGAGCGTAAGATTTGTTTAACCCGCTTTATGGCTTTAAAAGACATGGCAGTTCTACCCGTAGAGGTATCTATACTCGGCTCTAACACCATATTAAAATCTCCTCCTACCACTACACACCCTTCCTTAAATTCTTCCAGTTTTCTAAATACTTTAACCAGAAAGTTAGCTGTCCCAACATTGGGCGAATATATTGAAGCAAAGGTATACCGTCTCCCCTGTAGCGTACCCTTTACAAACAAGTACCGACCTTCTGGGTCACTTTGCAGAGTCTCCATGGTCCATGGGCAAGATTTTTTGAACGCAATTGTGACCCCTCTTGCCCTCGCTATTGGGGATGCTGCATGATACCATTGATTCAGTATATTCTGGGGTAAGCTTGGAATTGAGCTGCTCTTAAAATGGGTCTCCTGCAGGAAAACAACATCAACTCCCCAATGTTGCAGCTCCACCCATAAGCGCCCTCTTTTAATTGGTGAATTCAAGCCCCTCACATTATATGACAAAATTTTCAAAATGGCTGTCATTTTATTTCATTTTAGAACACCCAGCCCCTTGCTCTTGTTCTCTATCTTCTCCTCTGCCAATCCCACCCCCCCCTTCTACCCCCCCCTCCCCGTCATTCATTACTTCCAAACAAAAAACCCAGAAAAACCAAAAAATATACCACTTGTATATCATAAATATATACCTTACATACTTACATCCTGTCCTCCCATACCACAAACCTTCCATTAGGGGTATTTCTAAAAATCGGGTATTTAGCTTGCGCACACCTACACCGCCTGTGCGCCAGCCACCACCCTTCCCTGCCTTCCGCAGGATTATTCTCCCCTTCCATTGGGGCTGACCTATTGACCTACCTAAGGTACACATTCCCCACTACACCTTCCCTTCCAATCCCTCCCCCTCTCCCCGGCCTTACTCTGTTAAACCCCTCCTGAGTGGAAAGGACAAAAAAAAAAAAAAAAAAAAAAAAAAAAATGTCCCTTAAGTCCTTCTCTGGGCTATCCCCCTATTAACCTTTGCTGGTACTTCTTGCCATTTCTCTGCTCGTTGTAGGGGGGGCCCTAGACAGCTTATTCTCCAGTCCACAAAGTCCACCTTCGGGAGATCTAATTTTTCCACAAATACTTTTAGATCGTCTTTCGTTCGCAATGTTGCGGTTCTTCCATTCCTGGAAGCTGTTAGACTGAAAGGGAACCCCCACCTATACTTGATCTCCGCCTTCCGTAAAATTTCCAGCAATGGGCGAACCGCCCCACGTTTAAAGAGAGTCCTTTTCGATATATCTGGATACAGAGCTATGTTTGAACCTTCAAATGTAATCCTAGGGTTATCACGTGCCATCTTCATTATACTCTCCTTCACTGCATATTTGTGCACTTTACATATTACATCTCTGGGTACGTCAGTTTTTGTGCTCTTGGAGTGGGCCCGGTGTATCCGGTCTATTTCTATAACATTAGGGGCTTGATCTCCTAAAATCTGTCCAAACATTTTTTGTGCCACTGGGGCTAGTTCTGTCGCTGTGATTGACTCTTTCAGTCCCTTTATACGTATATTTTGACGTTTATCCCTATTCTCATATTCATCCAACTGGTCCCTGTATGCATTTAAAGTTTCTTCATATTTTTTCATGGATTCTTGAGTTTCCGTCACAGCTTGTATAATGTCTTCTTGTTCTTTTTCCATCCCCTCTACTCTGTATCCCAGGTCCCTGATGTCCTCTTTTACACTTGCTACTGCTTGCATACAAGATTGTTCAACTGCATTTATTAATTGCTGAATATCACTTTTAGTAGGGAGGGCCTTCAACAGGTCCCAGATATCCCTTTCTGGGTCTACACTTTGTCCAGTCCATCCTTGTGTGTTCCCACCACCGTTTTGGAGGCTCTCCTGGTCACAGTCCATGCCATGTCTCTGCGGTGACCCACATCTTCCCTCTCCCCCACCTTTTATACTTGGGTATTCCTGACTATTACTTCGGTCCATGTTGGGGGTTGGGTCCTCTCCTTCTCTTGCTCTCATCCTCTCCATATCTATGGTCTCAGACTCTTCTTGAGTCTGTCTATTATCCTCCCCCTGTGTCACTGTACCCCGGCTTCCCGTTGATGTACTTTGTATAGCCGTTTCTAAGTGTCCATTACCCGGAGCTAGCTGGCCTGTATTTTTAGCCCCTTTTACCTGGGGGCACCCACCACCACTACCGGGAGGGCTCTGCTCCGGGGTCCTCCTCCCTCTTCCCGCTGTAGGAGGTCTCTTACCGTTCACGACGATACTGTCCCCTTTCGGCTGTACATCCGCCCGCTTTATCCCGGACTCACACTCTGTTTTCTCCACTCCGTCAGTTATGGTGGCTCCGCTCCGTTTTTTAATATCCAGCCGTCCAGTTGGCTCAGGTGTGCGGGGGGACATGAAAGCCTTAATGCCGTCCATTGATTTCCTTCCTCTTCCTGCTGTTGGCTGCGCGGCTACTTGTCTGCGAGTTGTCATCCTTGTACAATAACACAGTGGAAGCTGTGGTGTAATAAAGCGGTGGCCCGACTGGCCAGTAACACAGCAGTGGAATGATGTAATTAAATAGAGGGGATCTTGTACAGTAGCACCGTGGGAACTGTGATGTGATGAAGCAGTGATCCAGCCCGCCAGTAACACAGCGGTGGAATGGCGTAATTAAATTAAAAATAATTTCATACACTGACACAGTGGGGACTGTGATATCATGTGGCAGTGACCCAGCCAGTCAGTAACACAGCGGTGGGATGGTATGGTTACTGGTATAGTTAAAGTTGCGTGCAGTGACACAGTGGGAGCTGTGGTATAATGAGGCAATGAACAAGCCTGCCAGTAACACAGTGGTGGAATAGTAAAGTTAATAATATGTTTTAACTTGATATAATTTCGTACTCTGACATAGTAGGAGTTGTGTTATAATGAAGCAGTGATCCAGCCAGCCAGTAACACAGCGGTGGAGTAATATAATTAGATTGAAGGGGTTTAATACAGTGACACAATGGGAGCTGTGATGTGTAAAAACAGTGACCCAGCCGGCCAGTAACACAGCGATGGAGTGGTATTTGTAAATAGTCTGTGTAGATAGAAGGGATGTTCATGAAGAGATCAGGAGGAGCCTCCAATCACCTCTCACCTCACTCTCCTTTCACTTTCGGTTTTGGCCGTTTCTCCTGTCTCTCCTGAGAGCTCCGGTGTGTGTTTGTCTGCCTTACGGTATGTAACAGGATTGAAGCCAAGCAGCTTGACAGGCATGCCCAGGCAGACAAGAGAGCTCTGTTGTGTATCCTCCCAGCGATCAGCTTGACTGAAGCCAAGTATTTCAGCAGGTATGCAGGCTCTCTCTCTCTCACTCTATGGCTCAGCGTCTCTGTATTCCATCTGACAGCCGGATGATTTCTCGTGCTCTTAGCCCGGGAACATATGGGGGGGGGGAGGAGCACTTCACTCACTCACACACTCACGCCCATCCTCCCTCCTCTTCCTTCTGGAAGATTCTATTTCTGCGGAGGCCTGTTTAATCTGGGAAAGCAGGTTTCCCTGAAGTAGAAGAAAGTTCCCTGGAGACAAAATGGTGTCTGGAGGGGAAATCTCTTGAGGTTTGTGAAACATCCTAGACAGGGCGTCTGGTTTGGTATTCTTGGAGCCAGGACGGTAAGTGACATGGAAGGAGAACCTGGAGAAAAAGAGAGCCCACCTGGCCTGACGTGGTTTCAACCTCTTTGCAGACCTCAAATACTCCAGGTTCTTATGATCTGTAAAGATTAAAACTGGATGAGCGGCACCCTCCAACATATAGCGCCACTCCTCCAATGCTGACTTGATTGCCAACAACTCTCTGTCACCTACATCATAATTTCTCTCTGCCATGGATAATTTACGAGAAAAGAAAGCCACAGGATGCAGCAGGGCTTTGGTTCCCTGTCTTTGGGATAATACTGCTCCTACAGCAATTTCAGATGCATCCACGTCTAGAATAAATGGCAGAGAGGAATCTGGATGCTTCAGTACAGAGGCGGAGGTAAAAAGGCCCTTGAGAGTCTCAAAAGCCTTTTGAGCCTCGGCCTACCAATGGAAGCGTGTACCCTGTTTGGTAAGCTGTGTGATGGGTGCAATGATGGCTGAGAACCCTTTAATAAATTTGCGGTAACAATTAGTGAATCCAACGAATCGCTGGATTCCTTTCTTATCAGTCTTGACTGGCCAATCTAGAACAGCCGTGACCTTCTGGGGGTCCATTTTAATGCCCTTACTGGAGATGACTAAAGCTAAAAATGGAATACTTTCCTGTTCGAATTCACATTTTTTAGCCTTTGCATATAGACCGTGTTGTCGAAGTCGGCCCAATACACTTCTGACGTGCCTGCGATGGGATTCAAGGGAACAAGAGAAAATCAATATGTCGTCTAAATAGACGATGACAAACAGGACTAGAAAGTCACGTAATGCATCATTAATAAAGTATGGAAATGTGGCAGGGGCATTACACAGGCCGAAAGGCATCACGAGGTACTCAAAATGTCCATAACGGGTACGAAAAGCGGTCTTCCATTCGTCTCCATCCCTGATACGAACTAAATTGTAGGCCCCACGGAGATCAAGTTTGGTGAATATGGTAGCCGTCCCCAGTCTCTGAAACAACTCTGGTACTAAGGGGAGAGGGTACCGATTCTTCACAGTAATTTTGTTAGTTCGCGATAATCCACACACGGCCTGAGGGTTTTATCTTTTTTCTGCATGAAGAAGATGCCTGCACCTGCGGGGGACGTGGATGGACGAATGAAGCCTCTTTTGAGGTTTTCGTCAATGTATTCCTTCAATGCCCCTTGCTCCACCTCAGTCAGGGGAAATATTCTTCCAAAAGGAATTTCAGCACCAGGAAGTAACTCAATGGGACAGTCATAGGCCCGGTGAGGGGGTAACACCTCTGCCCTCTGTTTACTAAATACGTCCAGGAAATCATGATAGGCGGAAGGAATGGATTGAAGTAGACTAGGATCTGTATCTAGGCATAACAGAGTAGAGTTCTCCTGGATGTTCTGGGTTCTGCAAAACTGTTGACAGTAAGGAGAGGGAAAGGTCACCTCACCCATGATCCAATTTATGTCCGGATTATGGGCCTGTAACCATGGCATGCCGAGTATTATGGGGAACAGGGGTGAAGCAATAATGTCCAGGCGCAGCTGTTCCTGATGGACATTGGAAACGAAAACGGGTATTGGCATAGTCTCTTGGGTGACAGGTCCAGACTTAATAGTGGTCCCATCAGCTAGATGGATAGAAAGTCCATGGGCTTTAGGTGACAAGGGTATTTGGTGTTGGATGGCAAAACGAGAATCCATAAAACAGCTGCAAGCTCCTGAGTCAATAATGGCGGTGATTTGTAGATCCTTCCCTGGAAGCTATAGCAGAAGAGGAAGAGCAAGGTGAGTGGTATTTTTAACCAGAGATGTCACATAGTCAGTAGATAGGGATAAACACTTACGGAGTTTGAGGGGACAGTTCCTGACATAGTGCCTGGGTTCCCCACAATACAGGCACAAGTTATTTGCTCGACGACGTTGTCGTTCCTCTGGGGTGAGTGAAGGCCGCAGGACTCCTAATTGCATTGGCTCAGGTAAGTTAAGCGTGGAGGTGGGTAGTGTTGATGATGGGTGATGGGGAACCTTAGGGGTAACCCAAGTTGGACGAGAAGACCCCATAGCTCTCTCAGACCTGCGCTCTCATAGGCGTCGACCGATCTGGATAGCTAGATCGATTAAAGAATTTAAAGTCTGTGGTGTACCCACCCAGGCCAGTTCATCCTTCAGAGGATCAGAAAGTCCCAACCGAAATTGATAACGGAGAGCCGCATTGTTCCAGTTAGTATCCGCACTCCACTTCCTGAATTCAGCCACATAATCCTCTGCTGCTCTGCGACCTTGTTGAAGGGTGTGTAGAGCCGCCTCTGCAGTTACAGATAGCTGGGGGTCATCATATAACTGGCCTAGTGCGTCAAAGAAAGTGGAGAGGTTGGTCAGAGATATGTCCTTTTGCTCTAAGAGGCGATGGGCCCAGGTTTGGGGGTCACCAGAGAGTAGAGAAATCACGTAGCCCACCTTTGTAGCCTCCAGGGAAAAGGTACGTGGCTGAAAAGCAAAAAATAGTTTGCAGGAGTTGCGGAAGGCTCTGAACTTATGGCAATTTCCAAAGAAACGTTCAGGTGTGGGAACCTTAGGTTCCGGAGGGAGCATCACCACCGTTGAGGAAGGCCCAACTGAAGGAGCAGGAGCAGAGGAAGCTCCCTGGGCCCCAATGGGGTTAGACAGGGTTAACACTCGTTCCTCCAGTCTGGTGTATCCTTGCTGCAGATTTTTGACTGCTTCAGTCAATCCTGCCAGGTGTGCACAGAGTTCCTCCATGGGAGACGTTCCCTGCTCAGGCTCAGACATGGCTGTCTGCTACTGTCACATACCTGGTAGGTTGTGAGCCTGAAGTGCAGGAAAAGACCTCCCTTACAGCTCCCACTCCCGTTCCCCTGGAATGGAGACAGAGGGCCAGGAGTGAAGAGTGGTATGGGTGCCTGGCAGGATCAACAGTTGCTGAAAGTCCAGTAGTGGTGGCACCCTCTGGAGTCAGTAGTCTGAGGAGTAGACTGAGGACAGAGACTGGAATGCAGGACTGGAACCAGGAACAACAGCAGGTAATAGCAGACTGGAAACTGGACTGGAACAACAGCAGAAGATAGCCTGGAACACTGGACTGGAACCAGGAACAACAGCAGGTAATAGACTGGAACGCTGGACTGGAACACAGCAGAAGATAGCCTGGAACACTGGACTGGAACCAGGAACAACAGCAGGTAATAGACTGGAACGCTGGACTGGAACACAGCAGAAGATAGCCTGGAACGCTGGGCTGGAACACAGCAGAAGGTAGCCTGGAACGCTGGACTGGAACCAGGAACAACAGCAGGTAATAGACTGGAACGCTGGACTGGAACACAGCAGAAGATAGCCTGGAACTCTGGGCTGGAACACAGCAGAAGGTAACCTGGAATGCTGGACTGGAACCAGGAACAACAGCAGGTAATAGCAGACTGGAAGCTGGACTGGAACCAGGAACAACAGCAGGTAATAGCAGACTGGAAGCTGATGAACACAGCGGAGGGTCAACAAGCCGGTGGTCAGTAACGTTCGGACAACAGAGGTACCAGGGGTAATGCAGAGGGATGGTCAGGCAAGCCAAGAGGGTCTGGTGCAGGCAGATAGCAGGATCGTCAAACAGGAAGCCGGGTCAGATAACAGGAAACACAGATCAGATCAGGTAACACTCACAGAACGCTGTAGCGCAGACAGCGGGGATGGAGTGTGACAGGCAGGTTTAAATAGCCCGCCTGACACCAGCGGGAGTGCGCACACGCGTGCCCATGCGTGACCGCACCCGTGAACGCGCGCGCATGCGCAATGGGACCCGTGGCCGGGTTCCCGTGCGCCTGTGACGCCGGTTACTGGCAGGATCTTCGTGACAGTTGGTAAAAGCTCTGATTTCCTTATCAGATTCTGGATGAACCAGTTCAAAGTTAGAATCTGTGGAACTTGTAATGAATTCAAGAGTACTGGTGGAGATAGCCATGATGTGTCCAGAAATGCAGTAGTAAGTACTGCATGACTGTCGTTGTCAGGAAAGGTTCCACCCGCTTGTAATATCTGTCATTTGGCGTGCAGTACTGAAGTCCACCAGCAGGTGTCTCCTGGTAGTTTGGAACTGTCAGGAGAACTTTCCTTTGCTGGTGTTATGCCATCTTTGGGCCGCAATACTGGCGTCCACCAGCGGATGGATCCCAGCAGTGTGGAGCAGACAGCACCTCCTGCAATCAGGTGTCACTTGAGGCCAATTACAGGCATATAAATACCCGGCAAACACTCACATGTTTGCCTTGGTATCATCCTGTAGCCCAGACCTGCTATCTGATCCTGAGCCTGTTCCTGTACCCTGAACCTGATGTGTACCTGATCCTGTCTCCCTGTCCTGATCCCCATCCAGTCCCACCTGTTACCTTGCATACCAGCCTTGCAGTCAGATTCATCCATCCTCTCCCCGTCTTGTTTTGTCCCCTGTCCTCATCTACTGACTCCCTGTGCATGACCTTGGCCTGGCTTACGTTTATGTTTCTGGAACATCCCTTTGTCCATCTGCTGATCTGCTGTGAATGACCCTGGCCTGGCTAACATGCTTGATTTTGGTACTTCCCTTGGCTGTATATAATTACCATATTTATCGGCGTATAACACGCACAGGCGTATAACACGCACATTCAGTTTAAGAGGGAAGTTTCAGGAAAAAAACTTAAATTTTAAATAAGGAACTTTGAAGCAAAATAAGGCTCAGTGCCCCTCTGCAGCCTCACCATTGCCATCAATGCAGCCTGATCAATGCCAATCTGCAGCCTCATAAGTGCCATCAATGCAGCCTCATCAGTCCACATCAATGCAGCCTCACCATTGCCATCAATGCAGCAGCCTCACCATTGCCATCAGTGCAGCCTGATCGATGCCCATCTGCAGCCCAGAGGGGACAGGGGGGCGGGACGAGCGCCGACAGATTACATACAGTGTCCCCTCCAAGGCAGCTAAAACTGAAGTATTGGCGTATAACACGCACGCACTATTTGCACCCGATTTTCATGGTGAAAAAGTGAGTGTTATACGCCAATAAATACAGTATGCGTAATCTGTGGGTTTCTGTTGGTTGTTTGAGCACTATTTGTATTTGGGGTGTTACTTATTTACCACTTATCTTTAATAAACTTATATTACTCACTTATATACGTTTTGGTGTCCTGTCGCAGATCACATGGTTCTGGTCACACCTGTTCATGACAGAATACCAAGGCCATCTCTGATCAGAAGTGACTGCGCAGAGGAACCATTGTAGTGCTGTTACTGCTACTAAAATGCAATCAGAAACAGTTGTTCTCCTTGCCTCACTGGTGTTGGAGGATAACAATTATTGTCGTCTGGTATTGAAAGAGTGGGCCAGGGATCAGCTCCTTGAGTGTATCCGTCTGGCCCATTCTCTGGTTTATCAGGGTAGATTACTGTTTAAAAACGTTCATCCCTTGATACAGGTGTGTGCTGAGCTAGCCTTGTCTAGCAGTCCTAAAGGAAGTGACGATTTTTCTCCCCCCTTCAGTAGTGATCAGGTGGAGTCTGGAGCATTATTCAACTTGTCCTAAACAGGTGCTAGTGGATTGTATAGATTCAGTGCAGTGCCTGGTTAGACAGGCAGTATGTGAACCCACTTTTGTTCAACCTGTACTACAGGCATGGTCGGACTTATTATTTCCAGCCTCTGTCAGCTCTCCACAACCCGGACCTGCTATTAGACACCTGCCTGCCCAAACGTCTTTTCCCCCATCACTCACACCAACCTCAGTCTCAGCCCAATATACTTCACTTCCAACCAAATACCAATATCCCGTTTCTAAAAAAATGAATAAAAACCAAGCGCTGATGTGGAAAGATATGTGTGATATAAATAAATTGTGCTTAAAAATATATATATACCAATATAGTTAGTGCTATGAAAAAATCAGTAAATTAAAGCTGCTATCAATATAGGGTGATCAGATAACCAAACAAATAGTACTAAGTATAAAATTGATGCGCTTTAAATAAATAGTGAAAAAGTCACGTGTCAGTGATGTAATGCGTGGGAGGAGCTTAGGACGTTCAGTGCTGCAATACACCTGAAGGTTAACAGCAGCTGTTTCTCTATGGGAAACCTCGTCCACAGCGGCTGACTGCAATCTGCTTATTTGAATGCTTCTAATAGACCGGGAGTTTGTGAGTGTATCTTTTGTCCCTGTTTTGCTTATGTACTATCTAGTAAGTTCACTGCACAATGATCTATTTTTTCTTTGCTTGCTTTGCATAAAACCTTTATCCTGAGAGCCGAATCACCAGCAGTGTAAATGCTGAAGTGGGATACAAGAAAAACTAAATATCCTGATACAAACGATCTAACCCAGTGAGTCAATCAATCTGGATTAAGGGAAGGAACTGTTTAATTATTTTTACTTTCTCCCACTATTTATCTCTGCCTGGACATTGTATTTAGAGTGTCATTATAATTTTATTTATACTCACCGTCACATCACCAATTTGAAGATTTATTTTGGCAATTTTAACACATGTATTAGCACCATAATTATTAATTTATTTTATTCACATGTATGCATTTTTTATTCCTGGATTTAAGCTTAGTCGCAGCAGCATATTGTGCACTATTTATTTAAAGCGCATCAATTTTATACTTAGTAATATCCCGTTTCTACTCTCTGCACATATCCTGCCTTTAATCCACCTGCCTCTTCCCTACTGCCTGTAACAATCCCACAGAAACCTCCTCCAGCCACTGTTCCCTTTGCTTTATCGCATTCCAGCCCTTCTTTTCAACCAGCTCCATCCCTTTATTACCACCCTGCAGTCACCTATAAAGCTTCAGTGGCTAAACCCAAGAAGAAACGGAAGTTCTTCCCCACTCACATGATCTTGCCAGTAACCCAACCTGCTTGCACACCAACCAACCTGCTCCAGTCTGCCTTCATGCCAGCTGAACCCGATGACCCACCTGATCCTGCCAAATCTCTGCCTGCTATCCAGCTTGAAGTTCCTGTGTTCCAGTCTGCTGTCCCAGTGTCTACCTTCCAGTCTGATGTCTCGATGCCTGCCTTCCAGTCTGATGTCTCAATGACTTCCTTCCAGTCTGATGTCCTGGTGCCTGCCTTCCAGTCTGATGTCCTGGTGCCTGCCTTTCAGTCTAATGTCCTGATGCCTGCCTTCCAGTCTGATGTTCTGGTGCCTGCCTTCCAGTCTGATGTCTGGGTGCCTGCCTTCCAGTCTGATGTCTGGGTGCCTGCCTTCCAGTCTGATGTCCGGGTGCCTGCCTTCAAGTCTGATGTTCCGCTGCCTGCCTTCCAGTCTGATGTCCGGGTGCCTGCCTTCCAGTCTGATGTCCCGGTGCCTGCCTTCCAGTCTGATGTCCCAGTGCCTGCCTTCCAGTCTGATGTCCCAGAGCCTGCTGCCCAGCTCAATGACCCAGAGCCTGCTTCCCAGCTTGATGACCCAGAGCCTGCTGCCCAGCTCAATGACCCGGAGCCTGCTGCCCAGCTCGATGACCTGGAGCCTGCTGCCCAGCCCAATGACCCAGAGCCTGCTGCCCAGTTCGATGACCCATGGCCTGCTGCCCAGCTTGATGACCTGGAGCCTGCTGCCCAGCTCGATGACCCGGAGCCTGCTGCCCAGCTGGAAGACCCTGAGCCTGCTGCCCAGCTGGATGACGCAGAGCCTGCTGCCCAGCTCGATGACGCAGAGCCTGCTGCCCAGCTCGATGACCCGGAGCCTGCTACCCAGCTCGATGACCCGGAGCCTGCTGCCCAGCCCGATGACCCGGAGCCTACTGCCCAGCTCGATGACCCGGAGCCCGCGATCTGCCCTGATGTGTCCGCTATCTGCCCTGATCTACCTGTTGCCCAGTTTGAAGTGCCTGATGCCCAGCCTGAAGTGCCTGTTGCCCAGCCTGACGTACCCCCATCCGTTGTTCTGCTTGATGCCATAGACTATGGACAATTACAACCAGTTGGAGCATCCAGAGGCCGCTCCTTTGAGGGGGTACTGTCAGGAAAGGTTCCTTCTGCTTGTAATATCTGTCATTTGGCGTGCAGTACTGAGGTCCACCAGCAGATGTCTCCTGGCAGTTTGGAACTGTCAGGAGAACTTTCCCTTGCTGGAGTTATGTCATCTTTGGGCCGCAGTACTGGCGTCCACCAGCGGATGGATCCTGGCAGTGTGGAGCAGATAGCACCTCCTGCAATCAGGTGTCATTTGAGGCCAATTACAGGCATATAAATACCCAGCAAACACTCACATCTTTGCCTTGGTATCATCCTTGCACGCTGACCTGCTATCTGATCCTAAGCCTGTTCCTGTACCCTGAACCTGAATCTGTTACCTGTGTACCTAATCCTGTCTCCATGTCCTAATCCTCATCCGGTCCCACCTGTTACCTTTCATCCCTGACTTGCAGTCTGATCCATCCATCCTCTCCCTGTCTTGTTTTGTTCCTTGTCCTCATCTGCTGACTCCCTGTGCATGATCTTGGCCTGGCTTACGTTTATGTTTCTGGAACATCCCTTTGTCCATCTGCTGATCTGCTGTGTATGATCCTGGCCTGGCTAACATGTTTGATTTTGGTACTTCCTTTGGCTGTATATAATTATCTGTTGTCTGTGGGTTTCTGTTGGTTGGTTGAGCACTATTTGTATTTGGGGTGTTACTTATTTACCACTTATCTTTAATAAACTTATATTATACTTATATACGTTTTGGTGTCCTCTGTCGCAGATCACACAGTTCTGGTCACACCTGTTCATGACAGCCATGATCAGCAGGGTTGAGGTTAGTGGGAACATAGTGCCATTGTTCAGGCGTAGAGAACTTCCTAATGCTTTCCACTCTGTTACCGACATACATATAAAACTGTCTTGTTTGATTGTGTATATATCCTAGCACTATTTTTCTGTCTGAATAAAAGTCAAAGGAGTCTATTTCAACATCTCTTTCAAGTTCTATAAGCTCAGCAATTTCCTCAGCTAACACAGCTGCACAAAGCTCAAGCCTTGGAAGAGTATGTTCCGGTTTTGGTGTGAGCTTGGCCTTGCCAATGATAAATCCTACACCCACTTCACTGCTGGGATCTGTAGCCCGAAGATAAGCCACGGCAGCGATGATTTCGTTGGATGCATTGGCAAAGACATGGATCCCCTTTTGTGACATTCTTTAAGGATGCTAGGGTGTAAGAGCATGGAATCTAGAGTTGTTCTAAAGCGTTTAGAAACTGTTTCCAGGATTCTCACCTTTGTTGTTTCTCCTTGGGTAAGGGGGTATCCCAGTCTGAGCTTTCCAAAGTAAGTTGTCTTAGCAGTATCTTACCCTGAATGGTGTGAGAGGTGCTATGAAACCCAACGGATCATAAATGCTGTTCACTGTAGACAAAACTCCTCGCTTTGTGAAAGGCTTGTCACAGACTGATGCTTGAAATGTGAATGTGTCTTGCTTAACATTCCGAAGCAATCCAAGATTGTGTTGCATAACGGAAAGGTCAGATCCTAGTTGGAATTTCTTCACACTGATAGCATAGTTATCAGAAGGAATAAACCTATAATAATAATAAATCTGCTTTCTGGATGTGGATCTTTGTGTATATGTTGAACATCAAGCAAAAGAGATTTATGGCCGTGCCCCTGGTGTTGATGGAATATAATGTGTAAAAGGCTTGGCCATATGATTTGTAAAAACATTTAGGGTGATTAGATTGAGAAAAATGTGTTTCCTGTAATAGAACAAGATGGGCACCTAGTTTGATATATTTTAGGAAGGCCTTCTTATGTTTTTGGTGGAATGAAATCCCTTTACATTATGAGAGAGGCAAGAAATAGTCATTATACAATACCATGCTGTAGAGGGATCCTCAGAAAAATATTGTTGAAAACCAAGAATTCAGGGGGTAGCCCATTCCATCCACAGAAATACCGTAATATGAAGAATAGAAAGAAATGTGATATTAATTGAAGGTATTGGCTCCAACAAAAAACATTGGGCTGAGTGGGGAGACAGCATGGCAACAGTGTGGGCACAGCCTGTGAAATTATCATTTATATAAAGCTGTGCAATAGGTTGTCAAATATGAAGTTAGTCCTTAAGTATGAAAGTGATAAGAGTGGCTAGGGCTGTCAGTATAGAGACATTACAAATAGACAAATGAGGTTATAAAAAAAAAAGATTAATTTGGTGAATAATTTTCTATGGATGGGTCAGTAGGTGGCAGTATAACCTCAGTGTTAGTATCATAAAACAAAAGCATGACAACATTTTTTAAAAAGCGATGAGTGTCATATAAATAGTAAGCAATACCTCAAATAGAACAAAATAGAACAAATAAAATAAAAAGATATGTTTATAAAAGAAAAAGAGTGCGAACCCTGAAGTTGAAGAAATATTTTAACCAGTCTCGTGTTAGATTATGCGACAATTTCTGCGAGGAGATTGGGTGTTTCAGATTGGTGAAGGTCTGGGCATGGAAGGAGGTCTGGCAGGTATTTCTTGCTCCAATAGACCCAACTTGACCAAAATTTCACAGCCTTCTGTAATGGAGGTGGCAATGTAAGTGGAAGCATTATGAGGAATCACAAATTTGAAGGGAAACCCCGACCATAATTAATTATGGCAGAAGATATGTTTTCTTTAATTTTCCTAAGTTTGGAGTCGCAGGGGAGACATCAGGGTAAATTTGTAGGTGGCAGCCATCTTGCATGACGTTCGGTGAATTCCTAACAGCTCTGAGGATTTGTTCTTTGATCATAAAATCCTTCATACAGAGAACTATGTGTCTGGGAGGTTTATCCAGGGGTGGTTTAGGCCGGAAGGCCCTGTGTATAAGGTCGCATGTGGATTGGTGATCTTGGTCAAGGAGCAATGATTTGAACAAAGGCAGATAAATTGGTGACCGATTCAGGAACACCCTGGGTTCTCAGATTATTACAGAGATTCTGATAATCAAGATCTTCGACCTGAGCTTAAAGTTGGATGAAAGCAGCATTAAGAGATGCATGCTATCTATATAACTCTTTATAGGCTATGGACAGTTTGTTGTGTTTGGTCTAGTCTGTCTGTGCAGGAACCCAGAGCAGCCAATTGCTGTGTTAAAGTGTTGGTGGCTTTGTGCAACTCTGACTGGAACTTTGATGCTTGCTTAGTATACATAGCCCCTGGCTGGAGTTTAAATCACTCTTGGTGAGAAGAGTGTACTAACTGTGCCTCTGGTCCTATATGGCTGTAGGCTGTTGAGAGTTAGGAGAAAGCAGGGCTGGGGCTGCAGGCTGTGTGTTGGTGCCATTGTGAGCCATGACAAATTGCTCCCGAGCATGGAGGAGGTAGTGGGTTAGTGACTTCTGGGCCCCTCCATTCTTCTTTTTCTGTGTTGTCAACATTCAAAGGGACATGATGAAGGGGTTATACCAAAAAGAATTTCTGATAGTGATCATTCCGCTCCATGCCACCCATATGTCCCAGAAAATTGTATTTAAATACATGTTGTGCTTTAAAAACCCAAATAGTATCATGTTTCTACATTTATCCTTATTTACAAACAGGGATGTCACACTTGCAGTCAACGGTTATTGATTTTAGGTTTACAATTAGATGGTCACAACTAGTTCTTGTAAAAGACTAATTTAACAGCTAATACTGTAAAGAATCCTTCCTGTATGTGAAAAATAAACCTCTTTTTTTTCTCGAACATCACAGGACACAGAGCCACAGTAATAACTGATGGGTTATGTAGGTACCACTAGGTATTGGACACTGGTCATGCCCTAAGCAGGAAGTTCAAACCCCTATATAATCCCTCCCCTTACAGGGATACCTCAGTTTTTACGCCAGTGTCTTAGGTGTTGGACGTGTAAAGATGTCCTGTGCTGGAGCTCCAAAGGGAATATCCTGATATCCTATACTGGGGCAAGCCAGGCGAGCCGGATCCATTCAAAGTGTCCTTTCTAGACCACATTGAATGGTACCCGGGCCTCGTGTCCGAAGAAACAAGGTTTTACCTGTAAAGCTTCTCTTTTTAGAGAGCTGGACTCCGCAGATCAGAAGGGGGTCTTTAACACCTTTTTTCTGGTTGGGTGCTCTACAGGGCCAGAACTGTGGATCCCCCTATTCGTAGGGGGCCCCAGTCTCTGACGGTTTTTTCAAACGGAGCCCACCGTGAGAGGTGAAGATTGGGTCTGTACAAACAGAACCCTGCGGCTGGATAAGGTAAGAGGAGATTCCACAGAATTTTTTTAATTCTAGAAGGTTTTCTCTTTTAAGGTAAATGAATGCTATGCCTATTGTGACCACCGGGGGCTGCCAAGAGCACATACCTTCTCATGCTGATGTCTGTCTCAGCGTTCGGCGCTGCACAAGCTCCTCCGGCCGGCTCCAGGTAGGATGGGATGAGAGGTTTTCTCCTCTGGGATATTCCCCCCAGGCTAGGGGGAGGCCGCAGGTGGGCTGTAAGGCGGTTTTACACTGCACTGTCACCGCCGCTGCTGCCGCCGCCACCGCCAGGCCGCCATTGCACGTGCAGGCCCCATCACTGCCGGCCTCTCTCCCTTCTCCTCCACCCCCAGCCTTCCTCCAGGCTTGTCCCGGAAGGGTCGGCTCGTGCCAGAAGTGCACGTTTTTGAAAAAGCAAAGGGGGGGTGGTTGAGGGGGGGACGGGGCATCAGCACAGCGTCAGCATGCTCAGACGCCCACATTGCCAGAAGCATGGCTATTTAAAGCACACTTCACAGGTTCTCTGAGCCTTTGGAGGGACGGTCGCATGTAAGGTGGGACACAGGCATTCTCCTAGGCTGCATTTACTGAGGTAACACCAGACTGGGCATTTGGTAGCAAGGCTTTTGCCAGACTACATCACTCAGCAGTCAGTGTTTATTTTGGATACCTCCACCATGTTGCTTTGCACTATGGGTAGAAGAGGTTCAAATACCCCCAGAACCAGAGGCTCTAGGGGATCTCATTCAGGTTCTGAGGACCCCCTTTCTGCAGCATCCTCCCCCCCTGAGGGGCCAGGGATGGCTAGCCAAGGAGAGCCATTGGGGTCAGGGGCTGTACCTGCTTCTGGCACTTCAGCCCCTGTATACATTACACAAGAAGTTTTTTCCTTAACCATTACTGGTTTAGAGGAAAGATTAATGGCCGTGATTACATCTTCACTCAGTGGAAGAAAACGTACTAGGCCTTCCTCTGTTTCCCAAGATCCTCAGTCAGAGGAGCTCTGGGATAAAGGAGAGGAATCCCTTTCAGAGGATCAGGATGGGACGGATGATTCCTCTTCTGAGGAATCAGTTGGAGAGGGACCCTCTTCGGCTTCCCAAGAGGAGAAAGTCTTAGTACAGATCCTTACTGGATTGGTCCGCTCCACATTTAAGTTGCCCGTATCTGAATCAGTTAAGGAACCCTCTTCTTCTTTGGGGTCGCTGAAACCTTCTCAAACAGCACATGCTTTTCCTGTTCATAATTTGCTTGAAAAGCTCCTTTATTCTGAGTGGGATCACCCAGATAAGCGTTTTCTTCCGCCAAAAAAGTTTTCAACACTTTATCCTATGGAAGAAAAATGTATTGGGATGTGGGGAATACCTTCCATTGATGCGGCCATTTCCTCTGTAAATAATAGTCTGACTTGTCCTGTAGACAACGCTCAGATGCTCAGGGATCCTGTGTATAAAAACATGGAATCCTTATTGAAGGATGTTTTTTCCTTAGCAGGTTCAGTGGCTCAACCTGCAGTAGCAGCGATTGGAGTCTGTCAATACTTAAGAGACCATGTTAAGCAGGTCATCAAAGTTCTACCTGAACAGCAGGCCCAGGGGTTCGCTAACCTTCCAGTGGCCTTATGTTATGTTGTTGACGCCATCAGAGATTCTATCATGCAAATCTCTCGTCTTTCACTTGGGTTGGTGCATATGCGTAGAATCTTATGGTTGAAAAATTAGTCAGCCAAAGCACCATGTAAGAAGCTGTTGGCTGGGTTTCCTTTTCGTGGTGCAAGGTTGTTTGGAGAAGACTTGGATAACTATATCAAGAGAATCTCTTGTGGGAAAAGCACTCTCTTACCTGTTAAGAAGAAGAGTAAGCGTCCCTCTTTCAAAAAGACTCTTTCCCAAGCGCCAGGGGCATTAGCCTCCAGGTAGTCATGACGGCCTCCTCCGTCGGGGTCAAGAAACAAGAGTCAACCCCAGGGACAAAAGAAGTCCTGGGGGAAGAAGTCTACTAGACAAGACACTAAGGCCTCTTCATGAAGGGGCGCCCCCACTCGCTCGCGTGGGGGGAAGACTGCTACAGTTCTCAAAGCTCTGGCAGGAGGACTTCCAGGACAGATGGGCAATCTCCACGGTAACCTTAGGGTACAAGCTGGAGTTCCAAGAATTTCCCTCTCCTCGTTTCCTCAGATCAAGTGTTCCCAGAGACCCAGAGAAGAAGCAGTCGCTCCTTCTAGCGTTAGAGCGACTTTTGTTGCAAGAGGTCATTATGGTGGTTCCCACAAAGAATCAAGGACTGGGCTTCTATTCCAACCTTTTTACGGTCCAAAAACCAAATGGGGATGTCAGACCCATTCTGGATTTAAGAGATCTGAATCGATTCCTAAGGATTCAGTCCTTCCGCATGGAATCAATTCGGACAGTAGTCTCCATCCTGCAGGGAGGAGAATTTTTGGCATCAATAGACATCAAAGATGCATATCTACATGTGCCCATTTTTCCTGCTCATCAGAAGTTTCTGCGCTTCGAGATAGGAGGGCGCCATTTCCAGTTTGTGGCTCTGCCCTTCGGGATAGCCACTGCACCTCGAGTGTTCACAAAGATCTTGGCTCCTCCTCTGGCCAGATTAAGGGCTCAGGGTATAACTGTCATAGCATACCTAGACGACCTGCTCTTGATAGACTGGTCGGTAGCCTCCTTGAACGGGAACTTGAGGACCACGGCCAAGTATCTGAAACACCTAGGTTGGATCCTCAACCTAGAAAAAGCTTTCCTAAAACCAGTAAGAAGACTGGAGTATTTGGGTCTGATCATAGATACAAGCCAGGAGAAAGTATTTCTTCCTCAGGCAAAGATTACTGCTTTAAGGGAGCTGACTCTGACAGTCAGGACCAAGAAGGGTCCTTCTGTCCGCCTTTGTATGAGGCTGCTAGGAGAGATGGTGTCTTCATTCAAAGCAGTTCCCTACGCTCAGTTTCATTCAAGACTGCTGCAACACAGTATTCAGTTGGCCTGGAACAAGAAGGTTCAGGCATTACACTTTCGGATGCACCTGTCTCATGCGGTGTATCAGAGCCTTTGGTGGCTCATACCCGAAAACCTGCAGAAGTGGAAATCCTTTCTGCCGGTTACCTGGACGGTGGTAACAACAGATGCCAGTCTGTCAGGTTGTGGAGCAGTTCTGGAACAGTCTGCAATCCAGGGGCTATGGTCCAAGTCCAAGAAGACCTTACCCATCAACATTCTGAAGATCTGGGCAGTATATCTAGCCCTAAAGGCCTGGACTATGAGGCTACAGGGTTGCCCGGTCAGGATTCAGTCCGACATTGCCACAGCAGTGGCTTATGTCAATCATCAGGGAGGCACCCGGAGCCGAGCTGCTCAAAAAGAGGTGAACCAGATCTTAGTCTGGGCAGAGATGCATGTGCCATGCATATCGGCAGTTTTCATTCCAGGGATAGAGAACTGGCAGGCGGACTATCTAAGTCGCCAGCAGTTACTCCCAGGGGAATGGTCTCTGCATCCCGACGTCTTTTGGGCCATATGCCAAAGATGGGGGTTCCAGATGTAGATCTCTTTGCATCCCGATTCAACAAAAAGATAGACAGATTTGTGGCAAGGACAAGGGATTCTCTTGCATGCGGGACGGATGCGTTGGTGATTCCGTGGCATCGGTTCTCACTGATTTATGCATTCCCGCCTATTCTGCTACTGCCACGACTCCTTCGCAGGATCAGGCAGGAAAGGAAGTCAGTACTTCTGGTGGCCCCCGCTTGGCCCAGAAGGACTTGGCATGCAGAAATAGTGAGGATGACGACGGGGTCCCTGTAGACCCTACCGGTACGCCCAGACCTGTTATCTCAAGGTCCAGTGTTCCATCCTGCCTTACAAACGCTAAATTTGACGGTTTGGCTATTGAGACCCAAGTTCTGAAGAGTCGTGGGCTTCCAGGTCCTGTGATATCTACCTTGATTAATGCAAGGAAGCCAGCTTCCAGAATGATTTACCATAGAGTCTGGAAAGCTTATGTATCCTGGTGTGAATCCAGGGGTTGGCATCCCAGAAAATATGTGATAGGTAGAATTCTTGATTTTCTACAATTAGGATTAGAGATGAAGCTGGCCTTGAGTACCATCAAGGGTCACGTCAGGGCCTTATCAGTATTGTTTCAACGGCCACTTGCTTCACATTCTTTGGTCCGAAACTTTATGCAGGGGTTTATGCGTCTTAATCCTCTGGTTAAGGCGCCCTAAACCCCTGGGACTTGAACTTGGTTCTGTCTGTTTTACAGAAACAGCCCTTTGAAAAATACGTCACATTCCTTTGGTCTTGCTGACAAGGAAACTCATTTTTCTGGTAGCCATCTCTTCTGCTAGAAGAGTATCAGAATTAGCAGCTCTTTCCTGTAAAGAACCTTATTTGATTATACACAAGGATAGAGTGGTACTGCGCCCTCATCCTAGTTTTTTACCGAAGGTGGTTTCAGATTTTCATCTAAACCAAAACATTGTTCTGCCTTCCTTTTTTCCAGATCCCTGTTCTCCGGAAGACAGGTCACTACATTCTTTGGATGTAGTAAGAGCAGTCAAAACCTATCTGGAAGCAACTGCTCAAATTCGCAAAACGGATGTTTTGTTCGTGCTGCCAGAGGGTCCCAACAGAGGACAGGCAGCATCAAAAGCTACCATTTCTAAATGGATTTGACAATTGATTATTCAAGCTTACGGTTTGAAACAGAAGATTCCTCCATTTCAGATCAAGGCACAATCCACAAGGGCTATTAGTGCTTCTTGGGCAGTGCATCACCAGGCCTCTATGGCTCAGATCTGCAAGGCCGCAACCTGGTCTTCAGTCCATACATTCACCAGATTTTATCAGGTGGATGTGAGAAGGCATGAGGATATCGCCTTTGGGCATAGTGTGCTGCAGACAGCGGTACAGGGTCCTCAGGTCTGATTGCACCCTACTTGGTTGTGATTCCCCCCCCTCAGTTGGCATTGCTTTGGGACATCCCATCAGTTATTACTGTGGCTCTGTGTCCCATGATGTTCGAGAAAGAAAATAGGATTTTTTATAACAGCTTACCTGTAAAATCCTTTTCTTTCAATGGACATCACGGGACACAGAGGTCCTGCCCCTCTTCTAATACACTTAGGCTGGATTCACACCTATGCATTTTTTGTGCTTTTTGCATTTTGCAGATTTGCACTACAGATCGTGTTCCATAGGAATCCATAGTAAATGGACTGTAGTGCAAATCTGCAAAATGCAAAAAGCATTAAAACTGCATAGGTGTGAATCCAGCCTTATATTGCTTTGCTACAAAACTGAGGTATCCCTGTAAGGGGAGGGATTATATAGGGGGTTGAACTTCCTGCTTAGGGTGTGACCAGTGTCCAATACCTAGTGGTACCTACATAACCCATCAGTTATTACTGTGGCTCTGTGTCCCAGGATGTCCATCGAAAGAAAAGGATTTTACAGGTAAGCTGTTATAAAAAAAATCCTATTTTTTTTCTAAAGCACAGAGTGTTAAGTTGATGGGGATCTCATGGTCTGTGGTTAGGTATGTTTCCAATTTTGTGTTAGAAACTAAGCAAAAGACTAGCAATATATTTAACAATAAATGATACCACAAAATATATATAAATGCCCAGTATTAAAATTATAAAGCATAAATATGTCAGGTGATATCCAATAATGAAAAAATATTTTAAAAATAAAGTTACTGTAAATTCATTTTATGGTATTTACATAGATTTCTGTTATTTTGTGTTATTTTCATATATGAACTAGCAATGTTTGAAAATATTAGTTATCACAAAAATAATTTAATATTTGCTCTGCATCAACATATACAGTACACTGCCAACTAATTTGCATTTCAAAGCGTTAATCAAGAACAGGATGCATGCTAGAATTAAATTAAAGAAAAACACCAATCAGTGCTATTCATATCACAGGATTTGGGAGCACAACTGAAAAATTAAATAAATAAAATAACTAAATACAGTAAATAAACTATGTTCACTTTATAATATTAAGAAAAAGTAGTTTTGTTCACTTTATACTATTCTGCAGCTGTGCTAAGTTATTTAGTATTTATTGCTCCATTAAATCAACAGCATTTAGGTGTGCTGTTCCACAACTACCTGTTTGGGGTTTAATTAACCACTTTAATACTGAGCACTTTCACCCACTTCCTGCCCAGGCCAATTTTCAGCTTTCAGTGCTGGCGCATTTTGAATGGCATTTGTTAGGTCATGCAACACTGTAACCTTATGAAATTGTTATCGGATAGAGATTTCTTTTGGTGGTATTTAATCACTACTGGATTTTTATTTGTTCCTAAACAAATAATTAAATACTGAAAATTAAAAAAAAATATTTTTTTTTCTTAGTTGGTGTCATAAAATTCTGCAAATAAGGGGTTTTTCTTCTTCACTGATGTGCGCTGATGAGGCTGCACTAATGGGCATTTATAGGCTACACTGATATGATGGGCACTAATGATGCGGTACTAATGGGCACTGATGAGGCCGCACTGAGGGGGAATGATAAGGTGGCATAGGTGGGCACTGATTGGTGACATTGATGGGCACTAATGAGGCAGCACTGATGGGCACTGATAGGTTACATTGATGGGCACTGATGGGCACTGGTAGGTGGCACTGATGGACACTGATGAGGAGGTACTGATAGGCGGTACTGATGGGAACTGATAGGCTGCACTGATGGACACTGAAAGGCTGCACTGATGGTTACTGATTGGCACTAATGGGCACTGATAATCAGGGCACTGATGATCAGCTCCCTGATTATCAGTGCAAATGATGTGCTGACATGCTTTCTGGTTAACGGTCCTTCTTTCCTCCCACAGACAGAGCGTGGGAAGAAAGGACTGCCGATAACTGGCAAGTCTGTTTACATGTGATCATCTGTGATTGGACATATCTGATCACATGGTAAAGGGTCACTGTGATTGGCCTTTTACCTCGATCTGTAATCAACTGTGTCCAAAGGACACATCGGTCACAGAGTGCCCCTGCTGTGCACCACAGGAGGTACACAGGGGGCGGGGTTCTGGAAGGATGTCTATGGGAACCCTCTCAGAACTAGGCGACCATGCTGTAGCCATCATTTGGCTATAACGAGGGTGGCAAGTGGTTAAATATTTGCTAGAGTTAAAATATAAATTGTATTGTCCAAGAATTTTAAATAGTTCAAGGTAGGTAGGCACATTTAGGAAAATATTGTACTTTCAGATTTCCCGCTAGTAGTCTAGCACTGCAAGGTATGCACACTTTCTTTCACTTCCCACAATGCAGTGCTTGGTTCATTAGCAATCTATCTATCTACCCAAAAGATATAACATGTTTACCATATGTTCGCAAATACCAACTTTCAGAAAAATCTGTATATACATATAACGCTTGATGGTTACTGTAGTAAAGGTAGACAGAAACTCTAATGCTGCGTACACACAATCGGAATTTCCGCCGCAAAATGTTTGATGCGAGCTTGTTGTTGGATCGTGTGTATGCTCCATCGGACATTTGCTGTATTTACGCCAACAAATGTTTGAGAGCAGGTTCTCAAATTTTCTGACAAAAAACTTTGTTGTCGGAAATTCCGAGCTTGTACACAAGTCCGACACACAAAATTCCACGCATGCTCTAAATCAAGTACGAGACTGAAGCGTTCGGTCTTGTAAAACTAGCATTCGTAATGGAGATAGCACATTCGTCGCGCTGCAAATGTTTTAATCTTTCAATGCAGCACATTCTGTTCTTCTTTATAATGCTAGAATAATGAAGTTGCTTTGCTGCTGATATTCACACAAAGTTCTGGAAAACTGATTTCTTATTATTTCTCGCGATCTCCTGAATGATCTTTTTTTTTTTTTTTTTGCCAGATATCCAGAATATTTTTTTTATTTTTATAGTGATCTACTTTCTTTTTCTCAAGATCTCCAGAATTTTTTTTATAGTGATCTCCATAATATTTTTTGTCGTTTTGTGTGTCAAGTTATCACAACACCATTATTATCTTTTATTTTTTAACTTCAAAAGAGTTTGGTTGGTGTTGTTGTCCCTTTGGTAATTTGACATTGTATTTTTGAAATGTACCTGCCTACTCACAAACAAACTGTTCTTTTTGAAGTAAAACACATAGCCAAGTATTTTATCAAGAAAAAATAAATAAAAATTGATTAGGGGTCATAACAAAATAAAGAGGAAGGCAACGGTGGATAAACTGTTGAAATTGGTGAAGCCTTTGTACCCCAGGGCAGACATCAATTATTTGACAGGTAAAATTGGTAGCCTGAGGAGTCCATCTAATTAGGATCCCAATCCGGTCCAGGATCAGGAGCAGCAGCAGATGACATATATGTCCCAAGACTGTGGTCTTACAACAGCCTGTGTTTTTTGCCAGACCAGACCAAACCCAGGCCATCACTCTCAACACTTCCTTGCATGCTTCCTTCCAGGTTGTGGCTGTGGTGTTGGAAGTGTTGCTGGAGTTAGTGGAGGAGTCATATGGTTCAACTCACAGATGTGGCTTTTATTGGTGCGTTGGCCCCTCACCCCTTTATTTAGAGCCTGAAATATGACCTCCTCACAGATGAGGTGTTGGCCCTCCTCCATAACTTGCATCCTACTGGCCATCATACACGCAAAGGTCTCCTGGACACTAGGGGTGGTTGTGAGCACTGCAGTAGCCTGCCAAATCAAATTAGTCGCTGACTCCTCCAGGTTCCTCCCCTTCCTGGTCCTTTTTGTTAGAAGGTGGAGGGGAGGAACCTGGGATTTGGTCAGGCTACTGGGCATGGCCAACTCCTGGCTGCCACTTTCCACGGCCTCATCCTGGCTGACACTTTCCTGTGTATAAAAATGGGACATAGTTTTAGTTTTTTGGTCATCAACCACACACAATTTTGAGCTCATGACTGTTGCAAATTGAATGTTAACAAATAGAAAAGACTATCATTCTGACCCCAGCATTTTTCATTCTTATCCCAATCATTTTTGGCCACTACTGTCTATTGATATGTAAACCACTTTGTTAAATCAGAAATTAGTGATCAATAATAACATCTAGTTAACATCATACATTTTTTGACAATAAATATGTTGAACAATGCTATACCTGGCTCAAGGTGGTCTCTGTGATGGGAGGGTCCCTTGAACCAAGAATCCCTTGGAAAGGTTGGGAAACCTATGCTTCAGCTCCCCATGCACCTCTTATGTCTAAGTCACCCTGTGCCATCGTGGCACAGGGTGACTGAGAAAATATATCTTGGATTACTTAAAATGGGACAGTAATATTTATCCACAATATCTCCCAGGATATATGTAAAGACTATTCTTGGTTTGTTTGATTCTGAACTCAACATGTTTGTTGAGAGAGCTGATCACATTGGCCTCTGTACAATGTAGGAGACAGGCTGACTCCTGCTGGAGCTCCTGATATTGTGAGAATGTGTTCTGTGTTTATACTTATGATAATGTATAATCTACTCTGTGAAGCTCGATGAAAACAAGTCTGACCTGTAGTGAAATCCGGATTAATCATAACAATGCTCAAGAGGGCACGGACTCACATTGGCTGCTTTAAGGGATTAGTTAATTAGCTCATGTTAATTCTATTTCTGGTTACAGGTGTATTGTTAGAGTAACATGAGCAGGGGGGGACCTCCTTATTTACTGTATATAAGACTTGTATTTTGGTTCTAATAAACAGTCCATGTTCAGCAACTAAACAAGTATCATCTTCTTTTGTGCTTGTGAGTGGTTAGAGTATCTGATATCTATATTCAGACTGGGAGGAAGTGGTATATGACTAAAGCACTCAAGCGGAGTGTGGGACATTTCCTTACAGGCTCCTCCACATCTTCCTGGGTGGAAGGTCCAGCTTGTACGTCGGAAGCCTCATCTGAGGTGGAAGGAAGTGTGGAAGGAAGGGTTGAGAGTGATGGCCTAGGTTCACTCTGGTCTGACAAAAAATACAGTCTGTCGTAGTATCAGAGCCTGGGTACATAAACATCATCTGCTGCTGCTCCTGATCTCATGGAATCCTGGACCTTTTTGCACTCCCTATTATACGTGCTCCTCAGGCCACCAATTTTGCACTTCAATTAGTTGATGTCTGCCGTGGGAATCACCGGCTTCACCAATTCCAACAGTTGATCCAGCACTGCCTTTCTCTTTATTTTGTTGTTATAAAATTGGTGTTTCACTAGTCATAGACAGGGCAGCTCCCTGTACTTATCAATGAAGTTGGGGAGGAAGTCATGGCCATTAAATGTATCCATTTTCTCTGCAAGACACAACACAAGACAAACCCTAATGTCAGGCTAAATTCTAATCTTGTCCCAATATAGGCCTCAATCAATAAGCAGTATAGGCCACTAAGCACTGACGCCCTAAGTTAAAATGGTACCTTCGTTTGCATGATTGGCGCTTACGCTACTCCGTCCTCCACTCAGAGATCGTTCGTCTGACACGCGCGTGTTATGCTTTAGATGCACTGCGCATGTGTGAAACTCTGCTCCTGACCTTATTTCTAGTATATTCCCCGCTCCTTCTCTTTTGTTGCAGTGGGAGAGCACATGGCAGAGAGACAACAGGTGCATGATAATAACAGCAACGAGGAGGAGGAGGAAAGCCTGGATCCAGAAACGTCCAGATCCAGGAGGAGATTTAAGACCTCAAATATGTCCTTTGTAGAGATGGTGGACATCTTGAAGAGGGCCAACTATGATGGGAAGTATGGACTGTACCCAAACCCAAATGTGAGAAAGGCCAAGATCATGACTAAAGTTGTGAGAAGTCTCCACAGGAATTTTGGAGTATGACGATCCAAGGAGCAATTGAGGAAACGCTGGTCAGACCTCAAATTGAGAGTATGATCAGTACAGAAGGATCAGGAAACTGCTTCTAAAAAGTAAGTATTTGTCGGGTGATCCTATTTTATTATCACTTGCATGCTGTTCCATGTGCTTTTCTTTACTGTTGGACAGTTTAAAATGGTGTTTAAAATGGCAAGTTTCAGGTTTGTGGGGACAGTAATCGTTCGTAGTAAACATTGTTCGTTCGACCACTAACACAATGTTTTTGGCAGATGCAGTTTAACTACATTTGTTCAGGCTTATTTGTATTAAAAGAAGTTTAGTACATTGCTATCTAGATGGGTTTGTAACTAGAATGAAATGCAAACTTGATTCAGTGTAAGGAGAAGACACTCAGCAGCTGTTTACACATCTGGATGCAGAAGCACTAGCGTGGGACACCAGAACACCCTTTTTAGGGTGTCCCACGCAGGTGCTCCAGTGGATACTAGTGGTCTCTCCATGTGTGAAACTTTACCAAAACAGGTAAGTATTCCAGCTTTAAGAAAGGGAAAAAAATCATGTCTTCACCTTGGAACTCTGCCAAAACAGACAATTGTATGACACTTCCAAGCAATGTTTCATATTCCTATATCTTGGCTCAAATATCTGTGTGCTAAGTATACTTTTTTTTATTCACATAGGGAGAAAAGAATCTGGACATCTGAGGACACCAGGAACCCCACACCTCCTAAAGAAGAGGAAATCCCCACACAACATTAAGAAGATGTGGAGGGAGGTTCAGGAATTGGGCGAAATAGTGACGACAATAGGTCAGTGTCTGAGACCACAGCTTCAGGTAATAGATGTATGTCTGCATATTTATAATACATGGTGTTTTTTTTTATTTTTAGGTGATGTGGATGTTGTGGAAGAAGAAACTCATTTCAACAGTGCAGGTGCACAGATCCTCATTGGGGAGATCATGGTGTGCAATCGGGATTTAGAGAAGATCAAGGAAAACTTCAATCATGTTGAAAAAACACTCAACAACATCATTGATGTTTTAGGCAGAATCTAAAACACCCACAAATTGACAGTTTGTCGTTATATTTTTTATTTTTACTAAATTTTTTAAGTAATTTGAAAGCCAAATTTTGAAGATGCACACAGTGGGGGTTATTTACGAAAGGCAAATCCACTTTGCACTACAAGTGCAAACTACATGTGCAAAGTGCACTTGAAATTGCACTGCAGGTGCACTTGGAAGTGCAGTCACTGTAAATTTGAAGGGTAGATCTGAAATGAGGGGAAGCTCTGCTGATTTTATTATCCAATCATGTGCAAGCTAAAATGCTGTTTTTTATTTTCCTTGCATGTCCCCCTCGGATCTACAGTGACTGCACTTCCAAGTGCACTTTCAGTGCAATTTCAAGTGCACTTTGCACTTGTAGTTTGCCCTTGTAGTGCAAAGTAGATTTGCCTTTAGTAAATAACCCCCAGTGTGTCAACATGTGCTATCTGCCTTCAGGGGATATTGATGTACGCGTTTTGTGGGTGCAACCCCTTCCTCATAACTAAAGTAGATGAGAGGAAGGGGTTGCACCCCCGAAACATGTCCATTCATCACCCATGATAGGAGCTAGCACATGTTGACATTAGGCATGGGATCAAGAGGGAAATACACATTTTGAGTTCCAATTTGTGTGCATCTTCAAAATTTGGCTTTTATAGGGGTGACATCACCCCACCTGATGAAGGCAATATCAACACAGTTTTGACATACTAATGTCTCATATGCCCTTCAATTTATCAAAGTTGAACTTTGTAAGTTCCTGAGTTGTGTATGTTATGGTTTTAAAAATGCCTGTTTAACCAAAGGCTATTTCTACAGTCAAACATAAATGTTATACAACAAAGATGTTGGTTTGTTAAAAAACCCTTTTATAACGCACATGTGAATGTTCATGGAGTAAAATGTTTTATACTGAACAATGTGTGGCTTCTTCTTTCAATGCTCAATATCAGTTTTTGGAGTAAGTTGTAGTTACAGTGACAATGGAGGTATTTATTGAAGGCAAATCAACTTTGCACTACAAGTGCACTTTCAGTGCAGTTTCTGTGCACTTTCAAGCGCACTAGCAGTGCACTTGTAGTGCAAAATGGATTTACCTTTAGTAAATAACCCCCAAATTTGCCCCAATCAGGCCATTTTAGGGACTCAAAGCAATTAATAATGGAGCTGAAAAGGATGATTATTTTTTTCATGAATGCATTACATACATTAACAACAAAAACAATGTGTGTGTAGCAGACCCACAACATAATAGTTAGCTGAAGAAGATATTGTCACCTCATATGGCCCAAAAGAAAAGGCCACTGGAGAACCTAGGAGACAGCTAAAAGAAACACAAGCAGTAAATCAAAGGAAATATGAGTTCAGTTTATACCAAAAACATTTATTTCAAAAATGTTTCACACATTGTCTGGCATATCAATGGCCCCCCTACCCTCAAAGTACTCTACGTACTTTTGCGCTTTGGGGGGCAAGCCAGGATGGCCAGCTTCAAGTGCCGTCAGGGTTGTTGGATCAGGAAAGCTGGCCTCAGTCCCAACTGAGGACACATAGTTTGTTGCATTTTTCCTTAAATAATTATGGAGTATGCAGCAAGCAAGGACAATATGATTCAGTTTATATTCCGCAATGTTGATTGCTGTGAGAAATAGTATTCCACCACTCTCTTGGCTCTGGCCAGCTGGTAATTAAAAACCCTCTGGTCCGGGGTGAGGGTTCTCATGGGGAACGGCTGCATCAGATGGTCACCAAGCCCAAATGCTTCATCAGCGACAAACACAAATGGGAGACCAGCCACATTGTCTTGTAGAGGTGGCAAGCCCAAGCCGCCATTCTGGAGACGTCTGAAGAAATCCGTGTGGGTGATTACTCCACCATCCAAAATCCGGCCATTTTTCCCCATGTCCACATACAGGAACTCGTATGTCGCAGACACCACTGCCAACATCACAATACTATTAAACCCCTTATAGTTGTAACAGCATGACCCTGAGTTGGGGGGTGGGACTATGTGGACATGCTTCCCATCTATTGCCCCTCCACAGTTGGGGAAGTCCCAATGCTGGGAAAACTGGGAAGACACAGTCTGCCATTCCTGTGTGTTTGAAGAAAACTGTGGAGTCAAACAAGAAAAAAAAATAGTACTTGCACATAACATTGCAAGCAGATTAGAAACACACATTCTTGGCCAACATAAGTATAACATTTCTTGAATTGTGTATTTAAAGACAAAAGTATAAGGTCCACTTATCAGATTCCTCACCCTCTCTGATGGCCCATTGTAAAAATGTTAGGGTGGGGGGTGGGGGGGTAGATGTTTTGGACAGGTAACCCTCTCCACTTCATTAAGAGCTGAATGCATAAATGATGTGTGTTACTTTGGCCAGCCCCTCCTTACTTACACTATTGGCAGCCCACTGGACAGGTAAGTGTCATTTTCCAAAAATATGAATATACACTGTCCAAATTGAAGCACATTTTTACATTCTACAATTACCTATCAAGATAATAGAAGAACAAAGCTTGAAACAGTACCATTTGAAAGTATTCAGGCAGGCCCTTGCACTACATGCTTTGGTGAATTCATCCAGAAATCTGACCACAAAAGAGGTAGGTATAGTGTGCATGGGTTTGGCAAAGTCAGCAGATAGAGTATTGGTATCGGTTGACTAAGTGGTTGGGGGGGAGGGAGGGTTCCAAATGAGTCCCCCCCCCAAAAAAAGCCTCTTGCACTCTGCATGAATTTAAGGACAACAATAACATTTCGCCACATTTTAGGGGGTGTTTAGGGTAAGCACTACAATGGAGCTGACAAAATACATTGTTAAGTTAGTAGGCTAGGTGTGTATGGGCCCAGGATAGCATGCTGGGGAGGCTGGTGAAGGAAAATACGCATGAAGGACAAAAAAGGAACCTTAAAAGCTTACAGCATGCATGAGGACAAAGAGGACATTCACAACATATTACAGTCATGGTAATTAGGGAATGATGAAATAAATACAATACATTAGCAAACATTAAATACATAGAATGTGATCTTAAAGGAGAAAACTTACCTTGATATAGTCCTTCTGCAGGACCTGAATAATGGCAGAACAGGTCCCTGGAATAATGATTCCCAGAGCCTGGGGGGGAGATGCCAGTCGAGAACTTTATGTCCTGCAGACTTCTCCCTATCGCCAAGTACCACAAGGTGGCGATTAGCCTTTGCTCAGGAGTGATGGCTTGCCGCATGCAGGTGTCCTACTTCATAATATAAGGGGACAGCAAAGACAACAGACGGTGAAAAACGGGGTCTGTCATCCGGAGATAATTTCTGAAATCATCAGGATTATTCTCCAGGATCTCCCGCAGCAAAGGCATGTACAAGAATTGGTTACGCTGGAGCAACCAATTTTTCGTCCATGAACTCCTCCTCACCCTGTTCATGGACTGGACTTGGGTCAAAGCAAGAACTCCAACACCAAGCCCTTGCACAGCACGAACTCTATGACGAGTACGTATGCAACATGGCTAGAAAATGGACGGATGGTCAGAACGAACTAACAAAACACACTGAAAATCAGAAAGGACCTGGGAAGAAAAAGCTGAAAATCAGAAACGAGCAGACAAGAACGCACTGAAAAACAGATACGAACTAATAAATAGAACGCATTGAAAGACAGTAACGAACTGACAACATGCACTGAAGAACAGATACAAACCCACAAGCACGAACTGAAAAGCATGAGGCTGAAAAGCACAAATCGTCTCTCACCAAACTTCTAATAACACGAGATAAACATGAGATTAACAGAAGGAGCCCAAAGGGTGGCACACTGGCTATTGAACTTCCTTTTTACAGTGCCGTCATACATGTTGTATGTCACCACGTTCTTGGCGATCGGAATCTCCGAGAGCATTTGTGTGTCCGTATGTATTCAAGACAATTTTTAGGCCCACATTCGTTGGAAAAAAATCCACGGTTTTGTTGTCAGAAAGTTCAATCGTGTGTACACGGCATAATAGTAATGAGTGGCTATGCAGCTGCATAGATATTCAATTTTTAATAGAATTGACACATTGTTCTATCTCATAGTGGGATGACATGGAGCTCTATTATTCATAAACCCAGGCATCTTTACGTGTCAGCATAACAAGTCTGCTGAAGACTTTTTTGCTTAGAAAGTTTTTTTTGTTTTTTTTTTTAAATACAGATGTATTATAAAGTAATCTTGTAGAATACAGTATCATATTACATGCACAGTTTCTTATGTATGTATACATAGATATTGCATTCAAAGGAATGTAGGGCTTAATGCGCACGGGATGTGTTATAACCTCTCCTGAACGATTTAACTTGACAGATAGTAACCAACGTTTAAAAACATCTGTTTTGCCGCGTTTACATGCCGCGCTTAGCCATGTTTAGCCGCATTTGCATTTAGAAGCATTTGGCTATTTTATATTTGTTAATAACCCTAATATTATTGTAACTCTAAGTTAATGATGTAAAGATTATAAAACATAGACATCCTAGATTTGCTTGTTATAGCTGATTTGATACTGTAGTATACAGTAACTTGTATCTGTCATCAGAATATCTGTAATCAACATCAAAAACATCAACAGAAAGATAAATGTACAAAATTACCCAGGATAGCAGAACAAATTTTTCATACAACAGTAGAGCGAGTAGATACTCTATAGTTTATGCACTTACCTGTGAATGAGCCAATAAAAGAACTGGTGTTGACAATGGATTCAGTTATTGCTTTTCTAGCTGTATGACAAAGATGTTATTTCAGAGCAAGACAGCTTTCAACCAAATTAAAGCAACTGAAATGTTTCTCAAATTACTGATGAATTGTTGTGTTACCTATACAGCATATTTCCTTCTTTTTTATTGTGTTTAAAGTTGAACTCTAGTCAAATATAGAAAACAACATTTAATCCTTTCACTTTTTTTTTTTTTTTGCACACATGTTAAAATACACAAACATTATAAATTTTCTGAAAGCAGAGACCCTGGATAATAAAATGACCATAGTTGAAGTTTCCTATTGCGTCAATTCCGACCGTGTGTGGCCTGTTCCGACGCACAAAGTGCCACGCATGCTCATAAGAAATTCCGAGATGGAACTGGTAAACTTAGCGTCCGCAATGGATACAACACTTTTGTCACGGTGCAATGTTAAAAATGGTTTAATACAGCGCACTCTCTACTTCTTTATAATGTGAGAAGAATGAAGTAGTTTTGCTGCTCATATTTACACAGACTTCTCACAAACTTCTTTCTTTACTATTTATCGGGATTCCCTCAATATATTTTGATTTGTCACATCTGACAACATTATTTTTGTGTTGTTTTTTTTTTTTAAGGCAGAATTTTTTTTAGGTTTGTATTTTTTTCAAGGCTGATCTTTGTTTTATTTATAAGGTTACACAATCACGCCATTTTCTGGACTCACCACATTTCTGTCAGGGTCAGCTAAAACAAACACAAGCAGTAATTGTCACCAAAGATTTGCGTATGTTTTTTTATTTGATCAAGGTTTCACAAATTGTCTGGCATATTGATGGTCCCTCTACCCGCAAAGAACTCAAGGTATCTTAACCGGACATCACGGGCACTCAGGGAGGGCAAGCCAGGACGGCCGCTTTCAAGCGCCGTCAGGGATGTTTCATTTATAATTCCAGCCTCAGGCCCATCTGAGCCAGCATAGTTGGCCGAATGTTGCCGTAAAAAGTTGTGTAGAACACAGCACGCCAGGATTATATGATTAAAACATGGAAAGCAGATTAGACACAAACATTCTTGGCCAACATCCAGATAACATTTATTAAGGGGAATTTTACAACACCAAAGTATAAGGTACACCTATCATATTCCCCCTCCCCCCTCTCATGGGCCATTTCTAACATTATGGGGGGGGACTCTTGGACAGGTAGCCCTCTCCACTTCATTGAGAGATGAATGCCTAAATAATGGGTATTACTTGGAACAGCCCCTCTTTAGTTACACTATTGGCAGCCCACTGGACAGGTAAGAAGTGTCATAATACAAAGATATAAATACACACTATACACATTTTAGCACATTTGGACATTCTGATATTACCTATCAAGATAATAATAGGATACAAAAACTTTAAACAGTACCATTTGAAAGTATTCAGGCAGGCCCTTGCACTACATGCTTTGGGGAATTCATCCATACATCTGAGCACAAAAGAGATGGGTATAGTGTGTATGGGTTTGGCAAAGTCACCAGATAGATGATTGAGGATAGATAGAGAATTGGTATCAGCTGACTTAGCAGTTGGGGGGAGGGAGGCTTAAAAATGATTTGGGGACACCACAAAAAAAGCCTCTGGCACTCTGCCTGAATTTAAAATACAAATCAGATTTTAAAACATTTTAGGGGGTGTTTTGGGTAAAGCACTACTATGGAGCTGATAAAATACATTGTTAAGTGACTACATGAGGTGAATATAGGGCAGGAGACCATGCTGGAGAGGTAAGTGAAGGCAAATATGTATGAAGGACAAAAAAATAATTACATAAAAAACCTGCATGCATGTGGACAATGGGGACATTCACAGCATATTACAATAATGGTAATTAGGGAATGAGGAAAGAAATACTATATATTATCAAACATTATATACAATAAAATGTGATATTAAAGGATAAAAATCTTACCTTCATATACTCCTTCTGCAGGACCTGGATGATGGCAGAACAGGTCTCTGGGATAATGCTCCCCAGAGCCTGGGGGGAGATGCCTGTCGAGAACTTCAAGTCCTGCAGGCTTCTCCCCATTGCCAAGTACCGCAGGGTAGCGATGAGCCTCTGCTCCGGAGTGATGGCTTGCCGCATGCAGGTATCCTGCCTGCTTATATAGAGGGTCAGCGAAGCCAACAAACGGAGAAAGTTTCTGAAATCATCAGGATTATTCTCACGGATCTCACGGAGCAAAGGCATGTGACAGAACTGGTCACGCTGAAGCTACCAATTCTTGGTCCATGAACTCCTCCCCACCCTGTTCATGGACTGGACTTGTGTCAAGGTCAGGACCCCAACACCAAGCCCCCACACAGCACGAACTCTACGAGGAGTACGTATACGCAACATGGCTAGAAAATGGTCGGCTGCTCAGAACGAAGTAACAGAACGCACTGAAGAACAGCAAGGCCTGTGAATAGCGACCTGAAAAACAGCAACAAACGAACAAGAACACAATGACAAAGTCACGCGTAGCTTGCTTGCAAGCACTGAAGAGCAGATACAAACTCACAAGCACAAACTGAAAATGATCTGAAAGCCACGAGTCTGAAAAAAGGCGAATCGTCTCTCACCAAACTTTTACTAACACGAGATTAGCAAAAGGAGCCCAAAGGGTGCCGTGCTTGGTTCTGAACTGGCCTTTTCTAGTCTCGTCGTACGTAGTTAAGGTCACTGCGTTCTTGGCGAACGGAAATTCTGACAACTTTGTGCAACCATGTGTACGCAAAACAAGTTTGAGCCAACATCCGTCGGAAAAAATCCTAGGATTTTGTTGTCGGAATGTCCGATCAATGTCCGACCGTGTGTACGGGGCATAAGTGTTCCGAAGGTGAAAAAAGCCCAGAGAATCTTGTTAATTAAAAGTTGTTTAAGGTTTGTAATTCTACCACACAAGACACAGTTTAAAGTAGTTTTAATTATGATTATTAAATCATTGTACATAGAAGCTCTAACAAATATATAATATTATAAAATGTAAAAAAAATGTTTAATTTACAGACTACTAAACCACAACATTTAGCCCTTGTTGGCTTTTAAAGTGAAAGGGCTAAGACTTTTCACCAAAGATCTAAAATCTTATGCGCAAAAAAAGCATCAGTTTATACTAAAAATGCTGCTGAGCTGAGTAAATTTAAAGTTAATTCCCTGCGCTGCTGCTGTTCTCTAGGACAGTGTTTCTCAACTCCAGTCCTCAAGGCGCACCAACAGGTCATGTTTTCAGGATTTCCACTATTTTGCACATGTGATTTGATCAGTTTCACTGCCTTAGTAATTACCACAGCTGTTTCATCTGAGGGAAATCCTGAAAACATGACCTGTTGGTGCGCCTTGAGGACTGGAAACGAGAAACACTGCTCTAGGAACTCCTATCAACAGCACAGATCCCTAATTCTGTTTTTAATATAGGCATCCCTTATGGTAGTTTTCATTATGGCTGGAGCAGGTCAAGATTAGGGATGTGCCGAACACTCCTCAGTTTGGTTCGCACCAGAACACCGCAAACAGGCAAAAAGTTCTAGCGAACATGCGAGCCCTATTAAAGTAAATGGGACACGAACATGAAAAATCAAAAGTGCTAATTTTAAAGGCTTATATGCAAGTTATTGCCATAAAAAGTGTATGGGGACCTGGGTCCTGCCCCAGGGGCATGTATGAATGCAAAAAAACATTTTTTAAATGATCGTTTTTCAGGAGCAGTGATTTTAATAATGCTTAAAGTAAAACAATAAAAATGAAATATTCCTTTATATATTGTGCCTGGGGTCCCCTTAGTCTGCTTGTAAAGTGCATGTGTGATGTGTAGAACTGTGCAGCAGCAATAATGACACTTCTAAAGGAAAAAAAAATATGTAAACTTGCACACAGCTATAAAGTATTGATGGCTCCCGGCAATATAGATGAAATCAAGGAAAAAAATGGTGTAGGGTCCCCCCAATCCATACCAAGCCCTTCGGGTCTGGTATGGATATTAAGGGGAACTCCACAGCAAATCTATACCAGACCCTTATCCGAGCATACAGCCTGGAGGTCAGGATAGGGGGGATGAGCGAGTGCCCCCCTCCTGAATCATACCAGGTCACATGACCTCAACATGGGGGGGTGGGTGCTTTGGGGCAGGGGGGGCTCTGCACCACCAACCCCAAAACACCTTGTTCCCATGTTGATGGTTAGAAGAGCCTCTTCATGACAACCCTGGCCATTGGTTGTTGGGGTCTGCGGGCAGGGGGCTTATTGGAATCTGGAAGCCCCTTTAACAAGGGCCCCCCATGTGAATGGGTATCGGGTACATTGTACCCCTACCTATTCACCAAAAAAAGTGTCAAAAAGTAAAAGCCACAACAGACAATTTTTGACAATTCCTTTATTAAAAAAGAAAAAAGTGTCCCGCAATGTCCATCCATCTTCAATCACGCCTAATGACAGACCCAAAAAAAAAAAAAATTGAAAAATACTCCACCTCCATGGGAGGCCTCCTGGCGACTGCTGTCTTTGCGATTTGACAGTTCTTATATAGGCAAGGGCGGGGCCACCCACTGATGTAACCGGATGACCCCGCCCCCTCTGACATCACATGGCATCAGAAGAGGCAGGGTCACTTGGTGACGTCACCGGGTGGCCCTGCTCTTGCCTATATAACAGCTGTCAAAGTCAAGAGACAGCAGTCGTCGGGAGGCCTCCCATTGAGGTGGAGCTTTTCAAAAATGTTCTATTTTTTGGGTCCATCGGGTGGCATGATTAAAGATGGATGGACATCGCAAGACACTTTTTGTTTTTGTTTTTAATAAAGGAGGGTTTGAAGATTTGCAAAGTGGTGTGGGGAAAACAACATGTCCTTACCCACTTCAATACAGGGCACTTATACACCTTCCTGCCCAGACCAATTTTCAGCTTTCAGTGCTGTCGTAGTTTGAATGACAATTGCGTGGTCATACAACACTGGACCCAAACAAATTTTTTTATCATTTTGTTCCCACAAATAGAGCTTTTTTTTGGTGGTATTTGATCACCTCTGCGGTTTTTATTTTTTGCTGAACAAATAAAAAAGACCGAAAATTTTGAAAAAAATAAAGTTTTGCTTTTGTTTCTGTTAAAAAAATTTGTAAATAAGTAAGTTTTCTCTTTCACTGATGGGCACTGATAAGGCGACACTGATAAGGTGGCACCAATGAGCGGGCACTGATGATGGGCACTGATATGCGGCACTGATGGGCTCTGGTAGGTGGCACTATTGGGTGGCTCTGATATGCAGCACTGATGCGCATTGATAGGCGGCACTGATGGGCACTCATGGGTGGCACTTTGTGGCACTGGTGGGTAGTGATGGGCACTGATAGGCAACACTGATGGGCATTGAAAGGCTGCAAATATGGGTTCTTATGGGTGGCACTGATAGGCGGCACTGATGGGAACTGATAGGCGGCACTGCTGGGCACTGATGGGCACTGATAGGCGGCACTGCTTAGCACTGATGGGCACTGATACGTGGCACTGATGGGCACTGATACGCGGCACTGATATGAAGCACTGATAGGCATCCCTGGTGGCACTGGCAGTGGTAGGCATTGTGAGTGGGCACTGATTTGCAGCTGCCTGGGCACAGATTAGTATTTCCCTGGGGGTCTAGGGGGCATACCTGGTGGTCCAGTGTGGATGGCCATCCTGGTGGTCCTGGGCAGCTTCCCTGGTGGTCCTGAGTGGCTTCCCTGGTGGTCCAGGGTGGGATCCGAGGGGGGGCTCTGCTGATAAACAATCAGCACAGACCCCCCCTGTCAGGAGAGCAGCCGATCGGCTCTCCTCTACTTGCGTCTGTCAGACGGGAGTGAGGAAAAGCCGATCACAGGCTCTTCCTATTTACATTGTGATCAGCTGTTATTGGACACGGCTGATCACGTGGTAAAGAGTCTCAGAGACTCTTTACCTAGATCAGAGTTGCGGTGTGTCAGTCTGACACACAACGATCGCCGCGATGCTTAATATCCTGAGGATGTCATATGACACCCAGTCAGGATATTGAAACCACTTTGCAGCTGTCATTTTGCTATATGGCGGATGGCAAGTGGTTAAATACAGGAAAGACCAAGGATGTGATTCTAGATTTTAGGAAGAGGAAAACTGACCTGGCGCCGCTCTACATTAAAAGAGAATTGGTAGAGCGAGTCCCTGTTTTTAAGCTCTTAGGTGTTTATATCACCGAGAACTTAACTTGGTCAGCAAACATGAGAGCTGTCATTAAAAGGTGTCAGCAACATTTGTATTTTCTGCGACTCCTTAGGAAACATGGTCTAGGTAAAAATATCTTAGAGTCCTTTTATCGGTCCTCTATTGAGAGTGTGCTGACTTACTGTATCCTGGCCTGGTAACATGTAAACATTGAGAGTTGTGGGCTGTAAGTTTGTCTCTGTAGACAAAATGTATCAGTCCCGCTGTGTTGGTAGAGCGGAAAGGATAGTGAACAATTTGTTCCATCCTGGACATCACTTTTTGAACTGGTGCCATCTGACAGACACTTCAGAAACATTAGGGTGAGTACCAATCGTTTCAGGGAAAGTTTTTTCCCAAGAGCCAACAGGCGAATGAAGTCTTTGATAAAGATAAATAGACAGTAGTGATAATTGTCTGTTCAATATTCCTATCACACACGTTCCTGGTAAAAATGGCTCATAAAATGGTGGGTGCTGCAGCGATTACCAGTTGGGTCCTGGAAGCATCAAACATACGTACATATTTGCCAGCACACCATGGATCAGCAATAAGTCGTCCAAAAAGGTTTTAATGAAAAAAAGTCACATCACAAAGGAAGGTACAACGTTTCGGGGGCCGTGCAGGACCCCTTTGTCAGGCATGTGATAAGGTGCAACAGTGTCAGAAACAGAATATATATACAGTGGTCACCAATCAAAAACATGTGCAAAATGAAAAAAAGAGGTACACACCCCCTCCCTCTGACATCAATATGACGTCAGAATCCCGCCATAAAGTGTTAAAAAACAATTAGGTATGAAAGAAACATTAAGTTGGCACTGAAGGGGCACTGAAGCATAAAAATCATGGAGTGAGGATCGCATCTCCAGCGGTAGCATGACAGCACCAGATCGGCTAAACCAGCCAGATGTGCCCGATCAGAGCACAACACCTCTAGGTCCCAGTGACTCAGTTGTCAGCTAGAAGCCCTTCCCGCCAATCGCGTTGCGCTACTTATGTCGTGCAGGCGCATGCATCCATGGCAATGGAAGAACGGGGAGGACGCCTAACAGTGGGCCGCCATCGTCATGGAAACCAGTGACGTATGGCCGACGCTGCGTCAGGCAACCAAAGGGAAGATGTGAGTGTGTGTGAGAGAGAGGGTAAAGAAAAGCGATACATGCAAAAGTAGAGTGAAAAAAGAGTGGGGCAGGAATAAAGAGCAGATGGTAATGAAGGGGTGAACTGAATGAATAGAGAAAAAAGAAAAAAGAAAAAAAGAGGGACAGCAAGAGGAGAAGAAAGAGAGGAAAGAAAAGCTATGAGGTAAAAAAGAGGAAAAAAACAGAGGAAAAAAACATGCAGCAACAGAGAGAGGAAAAAAGGAAAGGAAAAAGAGAAAATCAGAGGAAAAAAATATCAAAAGGGGAAAAGAAAATAAAGGCCAAAAAAAGGGAAAGCGGTTAGGGGGAGTAAAAAGGGGGAGGGGGAAGAGGAAAAAAATGTGGGGGGGGGGGAGTGCTGTGTAAATGTACAGTGCTATATACAGTATATCCAGGATGCCCAGCAAAAATGGCAGGCAGATGCCAGACTCCCAGGGAGAACATAGCAAAAGTTACCATATTACCCAAGGCAAGGCTTGCCTTTGTTCACCTACTTATTGATGAAAAATTGTCCAAAATGTCCACAGCCTCTCCTCACATCACTGTCACCTCACAGCTATTCAGTTACCTTCACTTCGCCCCTTTCCCTCTAGATAGGTGAAAGAGCAGTTGGTTGCTTGGTAAATAAGTAGCTCCCCTTAAAGTACCCCCAATATAAGCAACAGAGAAGAATGCTTATGTAGAAAACGTTTTCATTTTTGAAAATGTGCTGCATTTGCCAGGCTATATTTAAAGAGCCCATGTGTTAAAAGTGCAGTAATCTGCTAAAACTCCAGGGATGAAACCCATCTCTCCTCACTGACCCTACCATCATTGCTAAAATATAAAAACATCTACTCCATTTCTCAGAAAATGATCTTTCCGATATCTCTCAGCTAAGTAGATGGGAAGTGCACAAATGTGTGGTGAGAGGGGAACTAATAGCCTTGGCAGCCAAGCGTAGAAGTGAGTAACAAGCACACCTTGACACCTTGATTGCTCGTATACACAATTTGGAAAGAGCACACAAGATGGCACAGGCGATGCACTCTCTCTCAGACCTCATCCAAGCCAGAACTTACCTTCTGGTAGGTAAAAAATAAAAAGGAAATACATTCTTTTCCAAAATGTTTTCTATGAATATGCAAACAAATCCAGAAAACTAATAGCGAAATAAGCTTGGGTAATAATGGGAGCAGGCGGTTCGCAAGGATTCTGGCGTAGAGTTTGAGATCTACATTAAGTAGGGATATATTTAGTGACTAAAGAGAGGTCCTTTCCTGGCTTCGGGATCACGCTTATGTGTGCTTGTAGGAGATCTCTTGAGGGAGGTGTTTTTAAGAAAAATGAGTTAAAGGCTGTTTTATCAAGTGTGGTATGAGTGTATCTGTGAAAGTTTTGTAATAGCCTACCTACCATCAGTCCATCTAGGCCAGGGCTCCAAAAGAGCAGCCACCTCAGTATATTCACTGACAGACTCCTCTGGCCACAAACTAGTATCAAATACTGATATAGTAAACCAATTTGTCCAATATTATACTAATCTCTTCAAGTTATCCTCCTCAGATCCGCAGAGAGAGGACACGACCAGACACCAGAAGCTCAAAGACGTTTTACACAATTATAGCCCCAAGCTGATATCCAACTCAGAAGCTAAGGACCTGGAATGCCCTCTCTCAGTGGAAGAAATGAAACTAGCGATTAAACAGTTGAAAACTCGAAAGAGCCCTGGCCTAGATGGACTGATGGTAGGTAGGCTATTACAAAACTTTCACAGATACACTCATACCACACTTGATAAAACAGCCTTTAACTCATTTTTCTTAAAAACACCTCCCTCAAGAGATCTCCTACAAGCACACATAAGCGTGATCCCGAAGCCAGGAAAGGACCTCTCTTTAGTCACTAAATATATCCCTACTTAATGTAGATCTCAAACTCTACGCCAGAATCCTTGCGAACCGCCTGCTCCCATTATTACCCAAGCTTATTTCCCTTGATCAAGTGGGATTCATACCATGAAGGGAAGCTAGAGATAACACCCTAAAAGCAATCAATATACTTTACTGGCTGTCCTCAAATCATCATCCCAGGTTCTTTCTATTCCTGAATGCAGAGAAGGCATTCAATAGATTGGCCTGGGACTACATGTCTGAAACGCTCACAGCCCTTGGAATCAGAGAATGTATGCTAAACTTTGTACTAACACTATACTCCTCACCAAAAGAGAAAGTACGTGTCAGTGGCCACCTATTGGAATGCCTTCTCAATATCAAATGGAACACAACAGAGATGCCCCTTTTCCCCCCATAATCTTTGCCCTTACCTTCGAACCGCTACTTAGACGACTTAGAGCAAACCCTGATATAACAGGTGTGTCTATCTCCAAAAAAACCTACAAATTAGCTGCTTTTGCAGATGACATTCTTATATTTCTGAATAATCCTCTCACTATGATCCCAAACCTGCTTAAAGATTTCTCCAACTTTAAAACCTTGACCAATTTACAGATAAGTTTCTCAAAATCCCTCGCCCTTTAGTGTTAGTGTTGGTGTTAGTGCTCTGTCAATCCAACTTCCCATTTACTTGGAAGCAGGATGCAATAACATACCTTGGTATTCAACTAACATCCAAACTGCCTGACCTTTATACCAAATATGACATGCTAACCCTGCAAAATATACACTGAGACCTGAAGTCCTGGTCAGCTGATCTCTTCTCTTGGTTTGGAAGAGCAGCAATTATTAAAATGACCATTCTCCCCAAAATATTATACTTGATGCAAACCTTACCAATTAAACTCCTGCCTACCTTCTTCTCCTAATTTAAGGGAGCTTGTACCTAATTCCTGTGGGGAAAGCTAGGAGGTAGACTAAGCTATGAAAGACTGTACCCAAGATGAAAGGAGGCATGGGCCTCCCAGACACTCTTTAACCACTTCAGGCCCAGAAGATTTGGCTGCTGAATGACCAGGCCATTTTTTGCAATTCGGCACTGCGTCACTTTAACTGACAATTGTGCGGTCGTGCTGGCACTGCACCCAAACAAAATTGACGTCTTTTTTTCCCACAAATATAGCTTTCTTTTGGTGTTATTTGATCACCTCTGCGGTTTTTATATTTTGCGCTATAAACTAAAAACCTAGAAGAAATGACAGATCGTGATTCCTAGCTATTAGGAACTCACAATCTGTCTCTCACCTGTCTCTCGTGCCCATGATCGCTTGTGGCCGGCGGTCATCGCGACCGTCGGCCACGAGCATCGGCACCCCCGCGCGTGCCTGCTACCCCACTTAAAGGAGCCGACCTATAGCTACGACAGCTCACGGGATCGTGCCGACTTGCCGCAGTATAATGATGGCATGTAACCTTGCAAGGATAATAGACTGGAATATACATTCCGAAGTCAAAGACTGGGTTCAACTTGAACACTCTTTTTCCTCCTTACCCTTACACCAACTCTTACACCAAGACAAGGGACACATCCCACCAACATGTAGATCTCACCCTTTAATAGGCAACACTTTACACATCTTTAAAGAAGTGTGTGTAAAACATAAGATCACCTCAACACTGGGCCCATCCGCCATAACCCACACTTTACCCCGGGTTTATCTGATACATTTCTAACTGACATTTGGCCACATGCCAAAATCTGAACTAAGCATTTCTTTGACAGAGGACACTTTTTGACCCTAGCCTCATTATCCTCTCGCGTGACAACACACACATTTCCATTCTGTCCAAATCCAACATTTCCTAAGCCATCCCAAACTTACCCCATTCTGGTCCCACCAACATACACCATTTGAAACGATATGCAGCCAAAAAAAATCACAAAGACATTTAAACTCTGATACATATTTCATGCTGTTCTCCAATCACAACCCCATTTCCAACAAAGCAGGCCACAAATGGGAACAAGAACTATCCTTAGACTTAACAGAGGAGGAATGAGGAAAAATATATACATGCATTCACAAAGGAACAATTCATGTTTCGACACAGGAAAATACATTTTAAAATCCTCTCAAGATGGTACAGGACCCCCCTTAGATTGCCCAAAATCTACCCCACGGTATCACCAAAATGTTGGCGATGCAACAACCCTGAGGGCTCGCTGATGCACATCTGGTGGATGTGTTCACAAATCTAACCATTCTGGAAGGAAGTCCACCGCCTTACCAACCAAATCATGACATTCTCCTTAGACTTCTCCACAGCACAATTTCTGCTGCATCATCCCTTCATTCCGATAAAAGCATATTACCGCTCTCTAGCCATGCATATGGTGAATGCAGCAAAAATGTGTGTACCATTCTGATAGCACAACCCCAACCCTCCCACAATAACAGAGTGGCTCTGACACATAAAGAAAACCATGGAGATGAAGGAGCTTGTCCACCAAAGCAAAGGACACTCAGTCCAAATTTAACAAGCTATGGTCCTGTTGACATCACTTTGTCACAACGGACGAATATTCCAAACACTCGGCCTAACTAGCTGAATTAGACCGCCAACCCCTCTAGGCAGAGGAGAATGGAATCCTCATTCCCCTTACCCCTTACCCCTTACCCCTATTTATATTCTTCTCCCGGCTATCCCGGGCTCCTTTACCCTCCCTCCCCTGAGATCCTAAGCCGGCTATCCCCTCTCTCCTTCCTCAGACTGATGAGATATCACACCATACTTAAGAAATCCCACTATATATGACACGTAACTCCCCAGCGAACAACCGTCAGCCCACCAGGATATTCGCCCTCATGGCAAAGATTGCTCCTCGTCATAGAAGGCTGGGTAACAACAATAAATTAAGTAAATCATCCCACTCTGTTCTTCCTCTTTGCTATTTTCTCTAAATGTTCACATTTTCTGCATTAACAGTTTTTTTAATTTTTTTTCTGCTTGGTAATACAACAGGTTCACACAGACAGTACAATATACTTCTGATTTCTTCCACAACAAAATTATATGTTGCTTGAAATATTTTTTTTTTCACTAAGTGTTGCAAATTAATCATTTAGGAGTGTGACGGGAACATCAAGCGGATATTGTTTCAAAGCATGTTATTACTGTAGTGGAAGAATGGGTATTAAAGTTAACATTGCTGAAAACAGAGCTTCTAATCCATTTCTCTAATCTATTTCCATGTGTGTATTATTTTTATTTCATATGCATTAAATTTACATATTTTTTTCAGGTGTCTATGGTCCAGTTTTTTTTTTTACATTATAGGGTCGTCTTCCTCCTTGACTGTCCTCAAGAGTGGCAACATATAATAATGTGCTGTAGCACTCTGCAGCCTTCTTCTGCAACTGGAGGGCAGCCTGATAAAGCACCCCCAGGGACACTTGATACCCAAGAAGATATGTGATTCAGATTCTTCTGTAAGTCGAGGGCAGTCTGATGAAGCCACCCCAGGGATTCTTGACACCCAGAGTAGTGTTTCTCCCACAAAGAAGGGGAGTATTGCAATGAGAGATGCATTTTTTATTTAAACAATTGCTTTTTGGGGAGCTGTAGTTTGACTTTAATAACACCAAAATATAAAATTATTAACTTCAATACCAGGCACTTTTACCTGCTTCCTGCCCAGGCTAATTTTCAATTTTCAGTTTTAAGCACTTACACTTTGAGTGACAATAGTGCAGTCATGCAACACTGTACCCATAAGACATTTTAATTATCTTTTTCACATAAATAGAGCTTAATTTTGGTGGTATTTAATCACCACAGAAAAGTGGCAGACCGTGCATTGTGGGCACACGGACTCCGCCCCCCTCTATCCCTGTTGCTGCCTCCCTATGTATGCGCCTGGCACCTTTTAGGACACTGGACGCATGGATTCCTATGGTGGGGGCAGAAGGGGGTGTATTTTTTTTGTAGCACCTGATTAGAGCCAGAGGCTCTAATAGGCTTCAAAAAAGGGTGGGCTCGGGGAGCAGAGAGTGCGCCCTGATCCCACCCAATTGTGTGACCATAGCGAATCAATATTCACTATTTTCACACCGCATTGCCTCCCTGCCAATCAGGAGGCAAATCAGTGAGACCTATTTCCTGATTGGCCAAAGCACCAGGCATCCCTATTGGATGCTCAGCGCTTTGGCGGAAGTGGGACAGAGTGGAGGAAGCTCACTGGAGAGGAGACACTAGAGAAGAGGACAAGGTAAGTGCCTCCCGTGATCCATCAGCGGGAGGGTGGTGTTACGGTGTGTGAGCGGGCCAGTGTGTCCGCGCGGGGGGGTGGTAGCGGGGTGTCCCACGATCCATCCACGCAGGGGGTGTGATCTGGGTGTCAGCATATGATGGGCAGACTGGCAGCATGTGATAGACACACTGGCAGCATATGATGGGCACACTGGCAGCATATGATGGGCACACTGGTAGCATTTGATGGCACACTGGCAGCATTTGATGGGCCCACTGGCAGCATTTGATGGTCACACTGGCAGCATATGATGGACACACTGGCAGCATTTGATGGTGCAGTGGCAGCATTTAATGGGCACAGTGGCTGCGTTTGATGGCACAGTGGCAGCATTTGATGGGCACAGTGGCTGCAATTAATGGCATAGTGGCAGTATCTGGGGGCACAGTGGCAGCGTTTCATGGCACAGTGGCAGTGTTTGATGGGCACAGTGGCTGCAATTGATGGCACAGTGGCAGCATTTGATGGCACAGTGGCAGAGTTTGATGGGCACAGTGGCAGCTTTTGATGGCACAGTGGCAGTGTTTGAGGGCACAGTGGCAGAGTTTAATGGGCACTGTGGCTGCAATTGATGGCCACAGATGCTGCGTTTGATAGGCACAGTGGCAGTGTTTGAGGGCACAGTGGTAGCATTTGATGGCACAGTGGCAGCATTTGAGGGCACAGTGGCAGCGTTTGATGGCATAGTGGCTGCAATTGATTTTTTTTTCAAAAATTTTTTGCACCCCCTCCCCCCCCCAAAAAAAAATTTGAGCACCAGCCGCCACTGCCACAGGATTTTTTGCTAAATAAGCAAAAAAAGAAAATTCTGAATACAAAACTCCTTTTTCTTGGTTTCTTTTATAAAATTTAGCAAATAACAATTGCTCTTCATAAATGTAGGTCAAAATGTATTCTGCTACATTTCCTTGGTGAAAATACCCACATTTGTATTTATTATTCAATCTGTAGGAAAGTTATAGAGTCCACAAAGTATGGTATATATATCTGGAAATTGATCAATCCTGATGTACTGACACTCCATCTCATTTCTTGAGGCCCAAAAACACCAGGGCAGTACAAATACCCCAAAATGACCCCTTTTTGGAAAGTAGACAGTCCAAGATATTTAATAAGAGACATGGTGATTTTTTGAAGTTGTCATTTTTTGGAAAAGGAAGAAATTAAAAAAAAAATGTTTACAACTTTTTTTTTTTACATACTGTCATCATTATCATATAACTGGTGAGGCACTGACTGGTGACAGTATATATAAAAAAATAATAATATTTTTTTTCTATTTTTTATCACATTTGATTCTTTTTTTTTACTTTTGTTACTAGGGCAGTTTACCATAGTAACACTATACTACTGTGGGGAAGTGATCAGGATTTTTTTACACATTATGATTGCCTACACCAGTGAATGTGATTGGTCTCAACGATCACATAATACTGGCAGCGGCTGGTATAGAGATCAGTCATTGGCTGTGTACGGTGAACACAGATAGTGACAGATTGCACCACTGCATGGCCCCTTCTTGGAGGACATCATATGACGTCCTCTCAGGAGAATGAAAGGCCCGTCCATCCATCAATCGTCTATAGGCTGGGGCGGGAAGGTGTTAACTAATAATACTTTATTGTGCACAATAGAAGAGGCACTATGATCATACTCTTGCACCTGGGTCACCTGCAGCCCCTCTCACACTGGGGCGGGGGCGGCATCGGCGGTAGAGCGCCGCTATTGTAAGCGGCGTTTTACCGTCGGTATTCGGCAGCTAGCAGGGCTGTTTTACCCCCCGCTAGCGGCCGAGAAATGGTTAAAAACCACCGCAAAGTGCCTCTGCGGAGTCGCTTTGCCGGCGGTATAGCCGCACTGTCCCATTGATTTCAATGGGCAGGAGTGGTGAAGGAGCGGTATACACTCGGCTCCTTCACCGCTCTGAAGATGCTGCTAGCACGACTTTTTTTACTGTCCTACTAGCGCACCGCTCCAGTGTGAAAGCCCTCAGGGCTTTCACACTGGAGACAAAGCAGGGCACTTTCGGGTCGGTTTGCTGGCGCTATTATTAGCGCAATAGCGCCTGCAAACCACCCCAGTGTGAAAGGGTCCTAAATGTTAAATATTATAAATTGATTTTCTCTAAAAAAATATAAAGTATAAATAATTAAGTGCAGCGCTGAGACATAAACATAAGTGAAAATTAATGTAAATACACTGGTGGATAAATACAATATAATAACACACCAAATATAAAACTCGCAATATGGTCTGTTAAATAAAATTGAAATAATCTATAGTGAAATATGAGACAGCAAGGGACCAAAGTCCATGATATATAAGGTGAGTAGAAGTCTTCTCCAAGAGTGGGGTACCACGCACCCTGGGAGGTGGGTAGACACTCAAATGGAAAGGCGACCAGATGTTAAGGCACATAAATCTTCAAATGGAAAAAGTTGGGTACCCTTACCGGATCCGTAGGATGCACATGCCATATAGCAGTACGTCAATAGAGCATAGGGGATGGTCTCCCGGGATGTCCAAACGAATGATGTTCTGAGAGTCCCGGTCACCAGTGAAGAAAAGCCGTCATAAGCAGGAGCTGGGCCACTGTAACGCGCACCCTTTGGTCTCAGAGCAGGATGGTCAGACGGAAACAATTCGGAGTAGAGCCACGGAGGAAGAAAAAGAAGCACTCCGCATGGTGTAGGTCAAAATGTGGTTTTATTGGATAAAATCCAAATTATTAAAAGTGATCGGGAGACCATCCCCTATGCTCTATTGACGTACTGCTATACGGCATGTGCGTCCTACGGATCCGGTAAGGGTACCCAACTTTTGCAAGTTTTATATTTGGTGTGTTATTATATTGTATTTATCCACCAGTGTATTTACATTAATTTTCACTTATGTTTATGTCTCAGCGCTGCACTAAAAGGGGTTGTAAAGGTAAAAATTTTTTCACCTTAATGCATTCTATGCATTAAGGTGAAAAAACTTTTGACAATACCGCCGCCCCCAACCCCCCCGTTTTACTTACCTGACGCCTCGAATCTTCGCTGCTCGTTCTCGTCGTCTTCATTGCAGCTCAGCCTGGTCGCTGATTGGCTGTAGTGGATGGATTGAAAGCAGCGCAGCCATTGGCTCGCACTGTTGTCAATCACATCCGATGACGCGGCGCGCCGGGGGGGGGGCCGAGTGATACAGCGAGCGGCTATAGCCGCCGGCTGTATCACGGGAGCGTGCCCGCAAGCACTCACCACCATGCAAGGGAGCTCGCATTAAGGTGGTGAATGCATGCGGGGAGGAGCTGAAACAGCCGCCGAGGGACCCCAGAAGACCAGGTTCGGGGCCACTCTGTGCAGAACGAGCTGCACAGTGAAGGTAAGTATAACATGTTTGTTATTTAAAAAAAAAAAAAAATTACCTTTACAACCCCTTTAATTATTTATACTTTATATTTTTTTAGAGAAAATCAATTTATAATATTTAACATTTATGACCCTTTCACACTGGGGTGGTTTGCAGGCACTATTGCGCTAATAATAGCGCCTGCAAACCGACCCGAAAGTGCCGCTGCTTTGTCTCCATTGTGAAAGCCCCGAGGCTGCACTTAATTATTTATTTTCTGTACTGACTGGGTTTGTTTGTGTGCTAGCTGCTTTTGTCACATTTTGGGTTTGTTCTGTTTTTGGTTAGCGCAGCATTTTTTCTATCTTTCTCTAAAAAAATATACTTTTATGGTTCACTATCATGTAACCAATGTAAGATATATCATTGAATAGAGCTCTAGATTTTTCTAATGACAATTAACTAACAATAATCCATGGTCTTAGCAAAAAGTTTGCATTCATTTACCTGGAGTTGGCATTTATAAAGCTTCTGAGATTACTTTTTCAGAAATCAATTTAAACTTGAAGGCAATCAGCCATGTCAAGCCTAATCCTTAGGGGATTTTATATGTAAGTTTCCAAGCTATTTTTATTTTATTTTTTTCACATACCCAATTTCATTACATCTATCATTAAGCTGTGTTAATATTACATTTCTTTAAAGATTGCTGAGCATGTTTATTCATGTAGCAGCTACTTCAAGAAATGACTTGGCTTTTGTGATGTCAGGTAAAAATTTTAAATAAATAAGACATGATTATACAATAAAATATTAGAATAACTTTGCCTATTTTAAAATTCAGTTGTTATAAATACCATGTTCAACAAGGGACCTTTGTATCTCTCCAGCTAGTGTAAGCTCATCTCTGTGCACCAAAACATCTATAAACTCAGGTTAGCAATTAAGGACTTTAAATGTTCTCCGTGTAAGGTACATTTTTTATGTGGGGCCCTCCCAAAAAAACACTTGCAGGGGGAAAAAATAAATAATATATGTTGTACTTACCTTTCCATTGGCTTCTGTAACACATGGGGTAATTTTTTTTTCTATTATTATTTTTTATTGAACAAAGGAAACATGCCACAGAGCATGTACATAAATGATAGAGCAGGCGTAGCCACCATACAATTAGCATATCTATAACATGTATATATATATATATATATAACATACAGGTATCGTGCACCATGTTCGTAAATAAGGAAAGGATAGAACAATGAGGTGGGTAAAAAACTATATCAACGTTAGTCAACGTAAAAATCAACATAAAATTAAGCCACGTTGGGAATGCGCATGTGCGGGGCTCTGAAGATGGCCGGAAGTCGGAAGCTTTCCCAGAGGTTAAAAAAAGAAAAAAAAAAAGAGGTTAATCATCCTCATTTTTACCACAGAGACACATTAACTTCTTGCAGGTTTCCCATTCTGATGTGGGAGGTTTAACATTAGGGGCCCTAGGTCTCCTCCCTTCTCCCCCCCCCTAGAGGTAGGACTGGGAAGGACCATCCAGACAAGTTTTGGAGTCTTTTGTCACACAATAGTCTATGTTACTGGTTGCAGTGCTATAGCTCTTTTGCAATGATACCAAGGGCGCCCTGTTCAGGGGTGGACCCCATGTGTCTCCACCTACCCCTCAGATCCCCGAGGGCATCTGGGGGCTTGGTTGTCTGTGCCCATATGGGCCAGACCCTTATTGTTTTTCGTGTAAAGGACCTTGGGGGCTTCTCCCCCCCCAAATCCTGTTCTCTTATGCTGTTCTCTCCTATCTTTTCTGTCCCCTCATACCTTTTTCTCCCTTCCTGTTCTCTCCTCACTCTCTATGTACCTATTGCTTTCATCTGTTGCAGCCAACCACTACATCTATCCAGCGATTAACACCAAGACTTCGCACAATCCTAAAGGAGATCCCTCCCACTGCCACTCTAATGCCCCGTACACACGGTCGGACTTTGTTCGGACATTCCGACAACAAAATCCTAGGATTTTTTCAGACGGATGTTGGCTCAAACTTGTCTTGCATACACACGGTCACACAAAGTTGTCGGAAAATCCGATCGTTCTAAACGTGGTGACGTAAAACACGTACGTTTGGACTATAAACGGGGCAGTGGCCAATAGCTTTCATCTCTTTATTTATTCTGAGCATGCGTGGCACTTTGTCTGTCGGATTTGTGTACACACGATCGGAATTTCCGACAACGGATTTTGTTGTCGGAAAATTTTATATCCTGCTCTCAAACTTTGTGTGTCGGAAAATCCGATGGAAAATGTGTGATGGAGCCTACACACGGTCGGAATTTCCGACAACAAGGTCCTATCACACATTTTCCGTCGGAAAATCCTACAGTGTGTACGGGGCATAAGAGAAGACATCCAAGGGTGAGTGACGGTAGAGAAAGTGGATAAAAATATATATTTAGGAATGAAACAGCGCTACCTAGAAAACCTGAATGGCTAGGCATATGCAGGAAACATTATATAAACGTTTTTTCACATATACAAAGAATCCTATATAAGAAGAAAAAATGCGATGTTGTCACACCTATATCGTTTGTAGAAATTGGCTGGAAATATGTATATATGGGTCAGCATATAGTTGCATGCATCCTACATAGGGATAATCCAGTTCGTATGCTGTGGAGATTATGGAAAAATATAAAAGTCCCATGTATTTCATACAACAGTCAGGCAGGATATTCCCCAAGGTGACTTTCGTGTACACAAGGTTGGATGGTGACTTCTGTGATCCCCCCTCGGGGATTACCACTGAGATATATATATATATGCTTCTGGTGTATGCAATTTTTTTCTTTACAGGAAATATTATAATTGTATTTATACATGCTTTTGGTACATATAGTATGCTTCCATTTGCAATAAGTGCTATATGCAGTTTCTGATCTGGATAGAGTGCACTGACCTACTGTATCAGGAATACATAGGGTGTAGATAGTTGTTTTGTGACATGCCTTATATACTACTCCCTATGTAGGATGCATGCAACTATATGCTGACCCATATATACATATTTCCAGCCAATTTCTACCATCGATATAGGTGTGACAACATCGCATTTTTTCTTCTTATATAGGATTCTTTGTATATGTAAAAAAACGTTTATATAATGTTTCCTGCATATGCCTAGCCATTCAGGTTTTCTAGGTAGCACCGTTTCATCCCTAAATATATTTTTTTATACACTTACATGGCAAGACACCCCTAGTGAGTGTCTTTGTTTAAGGGAGGCAGCAACCTATGTGATTTTGCCCTATAGACCTGTCCTCTCGAACGCTAAGGCCCCGGGCCCCGATGGCTACACTCCCGAATTTTCTAAAATGCTCAGAAACTCAATCACCCCCTCTCTCCTATCGATGTACAATTCAATATGGGAAGGGGGCCCATACCTTCCGACAGGACATCAAGCAAACATAAAACTGATTGCAAAAAAAGGTAAGGACCCACAGAATCCAGGGTCATACCGTCCAATATCACTGCTAAACATTGATTCCAAAATATTGTCTAAGATAAAAGCTACCCATTGGCAAACATTATGTCTTCTCTTATCCACCACGCGCAGTCAGGATTCACCAAGGGCAGATCGGCTGCTATCAACCTACGAAAAGGTCTTAGCCTCCTTAGAGTATGTGAAGCAACACCCCTTAGAAGATGTAGCAATTTTAACTTTAGATGCCGAAAAGGTCTTTGACAACGTTAGTTTTCAATGGCTATCCCTAGTAATGCAAAAGTTTGGTATATCAGGCCCCTTTTACCATTTCATACATAACTTGTATTCATCCCCATCAGCCAGAGTAATAGCATCAGGCATACAATCTAACCCCATAAGACTGCACAAAGGGACAAGACAGGGGTGTTCCCTCTCTTCCCTGTTATTCAACCTGGCCATTGAGCGCCTTTCAAGATACCTTAACACCACAACCCCCATCCAAGAAATCCTTTTTGGGCGTGAGGAATTGCGAGCCACCCTGTTTGCGGACAACATTTTGCTATTCACGACTTCCCCCCACACAGATATTCCTGCCATACAAAATATTTTCAACTCCTTCCGCAAATGCTCTGGCCTGAGAATACATTTTGCCAAGAGTGAAATTCTTCCTCTGGGTGCACACACGTCCAGACCATGGGTGTCCTCCTCCCCTTTTTACATAAATGAGAAGCATATCACCTATTTGGGCTTCAAAATAGGGAAGGATCCATCCTCTCTTTACCACCTCAATTATCCTCCTCTGATTTCGAAAATTGTGGGTGAGCTGGAGGCTTGGTCCAATTTTCCACTATCACTCTTTGAGAGATGCGCACTCTTCAAAATGGTCAGTTTTGCTCGCCTTTTATACCCACTACAAACTTTACCTTTACTACTTAAACATAAAGATGTACAGTCTTTAAATAAGGCAATCTGCCTTTTTATGGAAAAAGGGTAAACCGAGAAAAGCTCTAACAAAACTTGTTCTCCCAAGGAGAATGTTTATTGCATGTTTATTGAGATCAGGCATGGACTGGCTATCACAATCATCAAAATACTCCAACTTTGACCTGGAATCTGCCATGGTCCACCCGATAAATTTGTCAGCACTCCTACATAACTCTCTGCGACAAATCCTGAGCCATATGAAACAAAACCTGATGTTTAGAGATACGATAATAGCATGGAGAGAAGTAAGGAAAAAATTGGGTCTCTCACCTCATGTATCCAAATTCCTCCCAATACAAGGCAACCCCATATTACCCCTTGGTCTACAATACGAACCTTTTTCCAAATTAAAAGACAAAGGGCTGACCAGAGCCTATTATCTATACCACTGTGCAAATGGTGCCCTTAAACCTTTTCACCTTATAGCGAAAGAGTTTAACTCACCTACCCACCACTTTCTTCCGGTTTCAGACCTGTCCAAGGAAAAACATAAGATTCTAATCATCCTTTTTGGATACTCTGATTGAGGAGCACAGATACTCTATCTTGGTACCACCCTCTGAATGGGAAATTTGCTAAACCTTTGCATGACACTTGCTTAGATCCTGGATAACAGACTTACCGGGCCAAGTCAATCTACATAACATTCTCACAGGCTACAAGGTCACCAGAAGCATTACACTGAACGAATCTTGGAGGGAAACTCAATTGAAGCTAATGCACAGAGCCTACTTCCCCTTTTCATCGAATCATCCCTCCACAACTGGCCCATCTTGTCCATGGTGCTCACTACGGAAACCATTGCTACTCCACCACCTCTGGCTTTGTCCAAGGATCACCTCCTATTGGTCCTCAATCCTCACATTTAACTGGCAATCAAAAAAAGACCCTATGCTCCTCCTGTTCGGATACCTCACACCAAAATCAGAATCCCTAAACACATCTAACTTGCTCCCTCAAGAAAATTGTCAATGGATCCTCCTAATGCTGCTCATAGCCCGCAGAAACATCCTTAACCATTGGATTGTTACTCCTCCTCCGAACGTATCCAGAATGAAAAGTTTCCTCAAATCCCTGCTTTTTCAAGAAAAATTGGATGCCATGATCCAACACAAATGGCCTAACAACAAATTCACGAGAAAGTGGTCATCCTTTATCGATTGCTGTCTGACACCTTCAGAAAAACACCACCTATACTTGACATCACTCCCTCTCATCCAACAAAATCACATCCCAACCGCGCACCTTAATCACAGGAAGACATGTCTATCCTCCCCATAAGCCAAGACACCAAGAGCTTTCCTTCTCTGAGAACAATTTGATCAGTTTTGCTTGGTCGACTCCACTTAGAGTAAATTAGTTGTCTGTTAGGATCTACACATTAGATAAACTTGTGTGTAAATTATTATTAATGTCCATGTATATAATCCTGGGTTTTTCCTGGGGCCACCGAAGGGGGACAACTAGCACCTGTCCCAAGGCGGTGTCTCTTTTTTGTTCCATCTTACATCCTTCTTCCTTTTCTCCCTCTCACCCCTAGCTGTTCCCTCTCTTCTTCTTCCATGCTCCTTCCTTGTAGCAATGGCTGTTATTATCATTGCAGAGATTACTTTGGTTATCTGACTACCTTGTTTGTTAACTACTCCAACTGTCAAAACTATCACAAAACTAATAAAATATCTTTAAAAAATAAATAAATAAAACCAGAGGGGTAGCAATTATAGCCTCTAAATCCTGTAAATTTGATTGGATTTTGGACTTCAAAGACCCAGAGGGCAGGTTTCTTCTAGTTAAAGGCACAATCGAGGGGCACCTATACTCCCTAGTCTCCTATTACTTCCCAGATAAAGGACAAGTACAATTTTTTAAACTCCTCATGGATACCTTGAAACTTCTGCTGGAAGGCACGATTATCTTTGGAGGGGACTCGAACGTAGCATCAAGAGTTAGTGTCACAAACTTGGTAGGAGGCCAAGATGCTGGGAGGGCTCGCCTTGCGGCCGAGCGCAGCACAACCCTAAAGGTGACACAGGGATGTGGTACCCACAGAAGCACAGGTGGACTGGTAGGTGAAGCTGATTGCCAGGAACTTGGTAAACAAGCAAAGTCACTGGAAGCAGGCGTGCTTGGAGGTCCAGCAGATGGAACCAGTGGGTAGCAGAGTCAGAAGCCAGGCCAGGGGTCAAACACAGCAAGACAGTCCAAGATCAGAGGGCAGCTTTAGCACAGGAGACAGGAACAAACGGAGTCCATTAGCCAGGCTGGGGTCAGATGCAGGAAGCAGGCAGGAGGAAGTCAGGTACAAGCCGGAAGGTCAAGCGAGGGAATCAGCAGAAGCAGGTCAAACAAGCCAGGTTTGGTACACAGGAGATCAGGTAAGCAGGAAACACAAGACACAGGAACGCAAGGAAAGCTGACAATAATCCAGCGATGCCCCCCTGTCAGCAGAGCATTTAAATAGGCAGTGGCGCCACATCACAACATTTGCGCGCCGCCGCGTACGCGTGTTTGCCTAATCGTGGTGCCATTGCGCACGCGCATTCACCTGATCATCTGTCTAGTTGAGACGTTGGGCATCCGTGTACGCTGATGCGCGTCAGTGCGTCCTTGCCTATGCTGGTTTGCTAACCTTGCAGTATTGCGCATAGGGATGCGCCTATTTCCCTGACAATTAGACAAATCCAAACCCCCTAAGGCTCAACTGACCCCTTCCATCCAGGGAGAGCCACAAAATAGCCAAACTAATCCATGCCCTGGCCTATGTCTAGAGAGAACTAAACCTCCCCTTCACTTATTACTCCCACTCACACAATACATACGCCAGGATTGATCATATCCTGGTCCCAACAACCCTTCTCCCTTTGGTTCTTCACTCTCAAATTAGAGATACCGTCCTGTCGGACCACTCCATAGTGTTCATGTCTATCTTTTTCCATCGCCCTTAACACAAAACAGGGTCAATGGAGATTGAATGAATCCATTCTCTCCAACCCAATCAGAGCCTCTGAGATTAACAAATCATTACAGAAATACTTTTTATCAACAATATAGAGAAAATCTCAGCTGAAACGTTATGGGCTGCCCATAAGGCCTTTATCAGAGGCAAGATTATCCAGACTGCCACCCAAATCAAGAGGGAACTATGGGCTGATATTAAACACTTAGAGAAGGCCTACATAGACCTGCGGGCTCAACACAAAAAGGACCCCTCCAACACCATAGTAACCCAAAAAGACAAAGCTAGACTGGAACTTAACCTGGCCCTTATGACGAAAGCGGAAAAATCAATTTGTTGGAGCGGCAACAAATTTTACACACACAAAGACAATATAGGACCGATGCTAGCTGCCAAATTATCCCACCGAGGGATCTATAACTCCCCCTCACAGCACAGCAAGGATTCTATATCCAGGTTTCTTTATCGCCTTCCCATACCATACCTTAATACTACACACAAGAGAAGCAGCCTTCACAGAAGAGGAGGTGATGGAGGAAATCAAGGGCCTCAAAAAGGGCTCAGCCCACAGACCGGACGGCCTTTCCATCCCCTACTATAAGGCCTTTGCAGGCACCCTGATCCCGCATATGATCAAGTTTTAGAAATCCAACTCAAACACAGCCTACATCACGGTCATACCCAAACCAGATGAAAACCCTGAAGAAGTCAGTAACTACCATCCAATTTCCCTTATAAACAATGACCTGAACATTTTAACCAAAATTCTGGCCAATAGTCTTGTCTCCTTCATCAGTACATATATAGACAAATACTAGGTGGGCTTTATCCCAGGCAGACAGGAACCCGACCAAATAAGACGAGCAATAGACATGGTATCAATACTGCAAACTAATTGGGATGGGGGCCAAAACAGGGTCTACTTCTCGCACTTGACTTACAGAAAGCCTTCGATTCAGTGTCTTGGCCTTATGCCCTGTACACACGACTGGTTTTCCCGTCTGAATAAACTCTGAAGGTTTTTCTGGCAAAGTTCCGATGGAATTCTGCTCAAACTGTCTTGCATACACATGGTCACACCAAATTCCGACCGCCCAGAACGGGGTGACGTACAACACGTATGATGGCACTAGAAAAAGGAAGTTCAATAGCCAGTGTGCCACCCTTTGGGCTCCTTCTGCTAACCTCTTGTTATCTTGTGTTAGTAGAAGTTTGGTGAAAGACGATTCGCGCTTTTCAGACTCGTGCTTTTCAGATCGTTAAACTGCTCTTCAGTTTGGGCTTGTGGGTTTGTATCTGTTCTTCAGTGCGTGTAGTCAGTTCGTATCCATTTTTTCAGTGCGTTCTTGTCTGCACATTTCTGATTTTCAGCTCACTCTTCACAGGCCTTGCTGTTCTTCAGTGTGTTCTGTTCGTTCGTTCTGAGCAGCTGACCGTTTTGAAGCCATGTTGCGGGTACGTACTCGTCGCAGAGTTCATGCTGTGTGGGGGCTTGGTGTTGGGGTTCATACTTGGACCCAGGTCCAGTCCATGAACAGGATGGGGAGGAGTTCATTGACCCAGGTCCAGTCCATGAACAGGATGGGGAGGAGTTCAAAAATTGGTTACTTCAGCGTGACCAATTCTCTCACATGACTTTGCTGCATTAGATCCAGGAGAATAATCCTGATGATTTCAGGAACTTTCTCAGGATGACAGACCCCATTTTTCACCATCTGTTGGCTTTGCTGTCCCCTTATATTATGAAGCAGGACACCTGCATGCGGCAAGCCATCACTCCGGAGCAGAGGCTATTCGCCATGTTGCTGTACTTGGCAATGGGGAGAAGTCTACAGGACCTCAAGTTCTCGACAGGCATCTCCCCCCAGGCTCTGGGGATCATTATCCCAAAGACCTGTTCTGCCATCATTCAGGTCCTGCAGAAGGACTATATTAAGGTAAGTTTTCTCCTTTAACATTGCATTCTATGTATTTAATGTTTGCTAATGTATTGTATTTCTTTCATCATTCCCTAATTACCATGATTGTAATATGCTGTGAATTTCCCCTTTGTCCTCATGCATGCTTTAAGCTTTTAATGCTCCTTTTTGTCATGCATATTTGCCTTCACTAACCTCCCCAGCATGCTATCCTGAGCCCATATACACCTAGCCTAGTCACTTAACAATGTATTTTGTCAGCTCCATTGTAGTGCTTTACCCTAAACACCCCCTAAAATGTGTCCAAATGTTATTGTTGTCCTTAAATTCAGGCAGAGTGCCAGAGTTTTTTTTTGGGTCCCAAACTCAGCTCAATCCCTCCCTCCCCCCCCCTAAAATTTTAACAATGGGTCATCAGAGGGGGTGAGGAATCTGATAAGTGGACCTTATATTTTTGTCTTTAAATACTCCTTAAAATAAATGTTATACTGATGTTGGCCAAGAATGTTTTTGTGTAATCTGCTTGCAATGTTATGTGCAAAAGTACTAATATTTTTTTTTTCTGTTTTGACTCCACGGTGTCCTTCAATGCCACAGGAATGGCAGACTGTGGACTCCCATTTTGCCGACCATTGGGACTTTCCCAACTGTGGAGGGGCTATAGATGGGTAGCACGTCCACATCGTGCCACCACCCCATTTGGGGTCTTACTATTACAATTATAAGGGTTTTAATAGTATAGTGTTGATGGCGGTGGTGTTGGCACAATATTAGTTCCTTTATGTGGATGTGGGGAAGAATGGCAGGATGTCGGAAGGAGGAGTCTTTGTCCAGACCGAGTTCAGCACATCACCAGAGTGGTGGCCTGGCATTTCCACCTGCTACAGACAACGTTGAAGGACTCCCGTTTGTCTTTATTGCTGATGAAGCATTCGGTCTGGCGAGCACCTGATGAGGCCATTCCCCCAGAGGACCCTCACCCCGGAGAGGAGGTTTTTTACCTACCGGCTGGCCAGAGCCAAAAGAGTCATTGAGAATGCCTTTGGGATAATGGCCAGCCGGTTCGGCCTGTTTCTGACAGCAATACATATGGCGAACTACAAAATTAACCACATCACCACATCACCACCTGCTGCATATTGCACAATTTTTTATGGAAAATGCCCAAACTTATCTTGCCTCAGTTGGGCCTAAGGCCAGACTTCCTGCTAATCCCCTGATGGACCTGTATACTGGCCATCCTGGCTTCAGGATGGATGGCTTGATCCATGCATACGTAAGACTTATCCGCTGGCGGGGTCAGCAACAAAAGCCTTTATGTTTTTCATTGAATGTAAGTACCCTTTTTATGGTTTTAAGCAATAAAAAGTTGAAACAATATTACACTATTGGAATCCTTCTCTCCTATGCTCTTAATCAGGGATATGCAATTAGCGGACCTCCAGCTGTTGCAGAACTACAAGTCCCATGAAGCATAGCAAGACTCTGACTGCCACAAGCATGACACCCAGAGGCAGAGGCCCGATGGGATTTATAGTTTTGCAACAGCTGGAGGTCTGCTAATTGCATATCCCTGCTCTATATGATCTATGAGACAAGAGTGACAACTGCTATCACATCGGGGAACACCCAGCTTCCAAAGTGCTACACAGTGGCAGATACTGTGAATGGTATATGTAAAAGGAGAACATTGGTGGGACTTTGAGTGAGGTATAGGGGTGCCGCTCAGGTCCCCCCTCCATCCCAATTAGATAATAAAAGTAAAAAGAGCAAGTAGCGGGACTTTATATAAGCACACAAAAGCAGTAATAAATAAAAATTAATAGCTTTTAATGAATTCAGATTATCATAAAGTTTTTATATTCAAATAATTCAATGCATTTTGCTATATATAACCATTTGTATAACTTTACAATTCATTGAAGCCAGAAAAATATACATAAATACATATTACAACAAGGAATCAATACATGATATGAAATATAGAAAACATTTGGAACATGGTTGCATGATTGGGTTGATAAAATATACAGGTTGGGAGATCAAAAATAAAATTTATAAAAAAGGAAAAACAATTGTATTGGAACGGCCTGACCAGATGCATCATTGTATACACTAGGTTGTTGTTGGCTCTACGCGTTTCAAGGTCTTTATGCCTATCATCAGGAGCAAAAAACCATAGTGATAATCTAAAAAATAATGAAAATAGAAAATTTATTAAAACAGAAAAAAAAAAAAAACACAAAACGGACAAGAGGGGTCCCACCTTTCTTGGACCCAGCCTGCCCATACACTTACATGGTGGTCCTCATAGTTATGGTGCGGCCATGAAATCCCCAGACTGAACCAAATAGGTTCCGCACAGGAGCTGAGGGGACATGCTGCGGTGGGCAGAACACAAGAATGAACGATGCCCCACAAGGGTGACAATGTGGAAAAAAGTAGTGGATCAATGGAAACAAATCTGGGGAGAAAAAGGGGGTTTCTGTAAAGTTGACAAAAGCAGGAGGTGAATAAAATGGAGTAAGAAACGGTGAAGGAAATAAGTGTACAGGAAGGAGAAGAGTAGAGATGGAAACAAAGAAAATGGATGCTCCATACCCCAAGAGGGGGCGGGGAATTCTGGTGAGTGCAGCCACAATAAGAGCATGAATAAGCCTCATGTATGGATGGATCACCTTTGCAAAGTGTAAACTATCAACACAATTATTGTCTTCACCAGCACAGAACACTTTATTAATTTTTGCAAAGTGGAAATTAACAACACAATTATTGTCCTCACTAGCACAGAAGCACTTTATTCTTTGACATTTATTGTTGGGAATATATACATTTTCTATTTTCAAATGCATATTTTTTTTATTATTATTATTCTGTTTAAGCATTGAATGGGACTATACATCTTCTAATGCATAGTTTTGGAGGATGTATTGGGACTAATTAGTCCGGTGATTTTGGTTAACACTTAGTATATTTGCACAGAGGTTATTTAACCACTTGTTTTCTATATATTTTATCTGCATTTAAATTTTGAGATTTTATTTTTCCTTCCCTTGGTTGGAAGGACACATTTGAAGCCATGTAGTATATACGCTAATAGCACTTTTATGCACATTCACCAATTTATTTAAATTCGCTTAGCATACACTTGCAGCTATCTGGTTTATCAAGGACAGGTGCACAATAGAACAGCACCATATCTACTTTATTCTCTCTCCAAATTTTGAAGATGCACACAATTTGGGAGTCAAAAAGGGTATTTCCCTCCTGATCCCATGCCTAATGTCAACATGTGCTATCTCCCATCAAGGAGGATCAATGGACATGTTTTGGGGGTGCAACCCCTTTCTTTCACCTACTAGGGTTATGAGGAAGGGATTGCACCCACAAAACGCATACATTGATATCCCCTGATGCCAGATAGCACATGTTGACACACTGTGTGCATTTTCAAAATTTAGCTTTTAAAATGTACAAAAAATATTTTGGTTTAGTACAAAAAAAGTTAAAATGGTGGCATTTTGACGATATTTTGATTCTCCCCAACACATCAATCATGTTCTTCATTTGTTGTTCGAGAACATTGGGATTATTCCTTATGATGTCTATTTCACGATTCCACACCACAATGTCCTGGATTAGGATTTGTGCACTTGAACTTGTGCAATGTTGAGCTTTCTCTTCCACAACCAGCACATCACCTAACAATTTTAGTGAAAACATGTATTATAAATATGCAGGCATACATATATTACCTGAAGCTGGGGTGTTAGATACTCACCTGTTGTGGTGACAATTGTGCACACTTCCTCCACCTCTCCTTCCTCCAGATCCTCGGGGTGTGGTGTTGTGCTGAGTTCCCCTTCTTTCTGAGATATGGGGTTCCTTGTGTCCTCTGAGTGGTGTCCTCTGAGTCTTTGCACCTCTATGAGAATGAAACAAAAGGTATGCTTAGCACACAGATATTTGAGTCCAGAAATAGGAATATGAAACATTGCTTGGAAGTGGGGTACAATTGTCTGTTTTGGCAGAGTTCCAAGCTGAGGACATGATTTTTTACCTTATCAGAGCTGGAATACTTACCTTTTTGTGACAAGTTTCACACATGAAGACACACCAAGTATTCACTGGAGTACCTGTGTGGGACACCCTAAAAAGTTTGTTCTTGTGTCCCACACTAGTGCTCCTGAGTCCAGATGTGTAAACAGCTGCTGAGTGTCCTCTCCTTACATTACACTGAATCAAGCTTGCATTCATTCTAGTTACAAACACATCTAGACATCAATGTACAAAACTTATTTTTCTACAAATAGGCATGGCCAAATGTATTTAACCTGTATCTGCTCAAAACATCGTATTTAATGAGCGAACAATGTTTACTACGACCGATTACTGTGCCCACGAACATGAAAGTTTAAACTGTATAACAGTAAAGAAAAGCACATGGAGCAACATGCAAGTAATAATAATAATCTGAACACACGACAACTACTTACTTTTTTGAAGCACTTTCTTGATCCTTCTATACTGATCCTGCTCCCTCAGTTTCAGGTCTGACCAGCGTTTCCTCAATTGCTTCTTGGATCGTCATACCCCAAAATTCCTGTGCAGACTCTTCACAACTTTAGTCATGATCTTGGCCTTTCTCACATTTGGGTTTAGGTACGATTCATGCTTCCCATCATAGTCGTTCCTCCTCAAGATGTTCACCATCTCCACCATCTCTACAAAGGCCATATTTGAGGCCGTAAATCTTCTCCTCCGGGATCGGGACGTTTCTGGCTCTGGGATTTCCTCCTCCTCGTTATTGGAATTAACACACACCTGCTCTGTCTCTGACATGTCGCTCCTACTGCGCGCCAAAAGAGAAGGGGCAGGGAATAGACTAGAAAGAACGTCAGGGGCAGGCAACGCGGACAGAGATTTACACATGCGCAGTGTATATCAAGCTAACACACGTGTCGTACCTATGTTCTGTGTGCAGAGGAAGGAGGAATGGAAGTGGCAGGCGTCCTAAACGAAGGTAAAATTTTAACTTGGGCCATAAGTGGCCTATACTGCTTCAAGATTGAGGCCTATATTGAGATAAGATTATGAGAGTTTAGGCTGACATTAATTTTTTTGTCTTGTTTATTGTCTTACAGCAAATATGAATCACTTTAAGAAACCCAGAATTCATGGCCAGTTTCATAGATGAGTACAGGGAGATGAGGAATTTGTGGGAGGTGAAACATAGGTTATATTATAATAAACAAGCTAGGAGGTCAACGCTGGAGAAACTTCTGGAATTGGTGAAGGCTCGGGTCCCTGATGCAACCATTGTGTTCTTAGAAAAGAAAATTGGGATCTTGAGGAACATGTATAAGAAGGAGCTTAATAAAATCCAAAAACCACTCAGATCAGGAGCAGCAGCAGCGCAAGTGTATGTACCCAGGCTGTGGTTGTTCAACAAACTGCGGTTTCTGGATGACCAGACTGAAGCCAGGAAATCACTTTCTACCCTTCCCTGCAGCCTTCCCTCCACCCTTCCTTCAACCCCAGCAGAGGCTGATGAGGAACAGCCTGGGCCTTCCATTCTGGAAGAAGTGGATGTGCACAGCTGGAGCCAGGTATATTATTTTTATACATATTTATTGTCCTAATATTAATGATGTTAACTAGATGTTATAATTGATAAAAAATTAATGATTTAAAAAAAGTGATTTACATATCAATAGACAGTAGTGGCCAAGAATGTTTGGGACAGGAATGAAAAATGCTGGGGTCAGAATGATAGTCTTTTCTATTTATTAACATTCAATTTGCAAGTCATGAGCTAAAAATTGTGTGTGATTGATGAACCAAAAACTAAAACTATGTCCCTTTTTTTATTCACAGGATGAGCTCAGCCAGGAGGAGGGTCTGGAAAGTGGCAGGCAGGAGGTGGCCGTGCCCAGTGTCAGCCAGGAGGTGGCCGTGCCCAGTGTCAGCCAGGAGGTGACTGTACCCAGTGTCAGCCAGGAGGTGGGCGGGCCCAGTGTCAGCCAGGAGGTGGGCAGGCCCAGTGGCCTTACCCAATCCCAGGTGCCTCCCCTCCGCCTTACAACAAAAAGGCCCAGGAAGGGGATGATCATGGAGGAGGCAGCACTGGGCCTCATTAAGGAAGCAAGTGATGTCCTCAGAAGCTCCCCCGATGCTGAAGAGGCCTAAGGCTGCTAACTAGCCACTAGATTGCAGAAATTGGAGGAGGGCCAATGCCTCCTCTGTGAGGGAATTTTTGCTCAGGCCCTTCAGAAGGGGTTGAGGGGCCAGCTGACTGAGAACAGCCACGTATGTGAGCTCGTCCATCCTCCTCCTCCTCTTCCTCCTCCTGCCACAAGTCCACCTCCAGAGCCACAGCCTCCAAGGAAGGCTGCAGGGAAGGCTGCAGGGAAGGATGCAGGGAAGCGTGGAGGCAAGGCTGCAGTGAAGAGAAGAAAATGATGGCCTGGGTTCAGTTCATTTTTTATTGGATAAGTTTTATAGCAGAAAGTAAAAAATATTGTTTTTTTTTCAAAATTGTATAAATAAAAAACACAGTGGTGATTAAATACCAACAAAAGGGTAGGGCGGGGGAATGGATGAGCATGTGTGAGTGAGTGCTCCTCCCCCCCTCCACGTTTCTGGGCTAATCACACAGGCAATCATCCTGTCTTCAGCTGAGGAGCAGTGCGTGTGAGAGACTGCTCTGGCCCCCCTTGCACCAAAGCAAAACACGTGCAGAGTGGCTGATCCGGTGACGGGCTCCTGACAAGCGGACAGCTGAACCATGGACGAGAGGCGCTCGGCTGTCTCCCCTCCTCTCCGGGCAGACTCTGCAGGCATAACAGCAGCAGCATCAGATGATGACAACCCGCAGACAAGCCGCTTCGCAGCCAACAGCGGGAAGGGGAAGGAGCTCAACGGAGCGGAGCGAACGCCACTGGTGGTACAGATAGAGCAGAGCGGGAGCCCTGGACGAAGAAGGTGAATACCCAGATAACAGGGGAAAGTGCCGCTGCGTAGGGTAAGAGATCACCTACAGCAGGTAGGGGGGGAAGACCCCTGAGCAAAGCCCCCCCTGTGGTGGTGGGAGCCCCAGGAGGAGAGGGGAAGAAGTAGGGGCTAAGGAAAAGGGCCAATTTAACCCTGGTATGGGACACCTATCATTGGATAGTGACATGAAAAACTCACCAGCACAGAACCTGGGTACAATGACCCACCTGGAGACTAATAGGTTGACATTAGAGGCGACACAGAACACAGAGATCATGTTGGGAACAGGAGGGGAGGACCCAGTCTCCAATATAGATCAAAGTCTCAGACAAGGCCACCTAACAGTAACAGGAGGGGACACGGGAGTATGTATGTCTACACACAGACAGGCCTTGTTACATGACCAGATGAGCCCCCAAAACAGTGATAGGAGGTCACAGGGGTGGAAAGGACAGAGCGTGGACCCAGAGAGGGATATCTGGGAATTGCTGAAGGCCCTTCCCACTAAAAATGACATTCAGCAACTAATCAATGCAGTTGAACAATCATGCCTGCAGGCAGTGGAAAGTCTAAAGGAGGACATCAGGGACCTGGGATACAGAGTAGAGGAAGTGGAAAAAGAGCAAGAAACCACTATACATGTAGTGGCGGATGTTCAAGATTCCATTAAAAAGTATGAGGACGTCACAATGGACGTCACCATTGACCCTGAACACATTGGAAGTGTGGGACAGGATAAACAAGAAGGGTAAATACGCCCCCAGGTGTCCCCTCTGACGCCTCTAGAGGGATTCCCTTGGTTTACCCCGGGGGAGGAGAGGGGATATCTGGGGGCCTGGAGTCGGGATGGGGACACCAAGTGTGGTAAGTTCGCCCCAAGTGGAGTCCTACTACCATTGACAGAAATGGTCTTGAGATTCGGGACGATACGTATGGCAGAATGGAAATATGACCAAATTATGAGTTTTTTTAACAAACTAAAACCTTTAATAAGACCCATGAACTCACTCACTGCTTTTGAGAGGCAATGTGCCAGAATCTGGGCATACGCTATCTCAGATGTATAGAATGATTCTAAGGGGACAGGAAGAAACAACCCAATACTTTGTAAAAGAATGGGAGAAGGAACTAGGTCAGGCATGGACAGATAAACAAATTAAAAAAATGATTTTGTTAACGTTTACCACTTCCATAAGTTCAAAGGTGCAAGAAATGGCATATAAGTTCCTGGCAAGATGGTACAGAACCCCAGTCAAACTGGCACAAATCTCCCCAACAACAAGTGATAGGTGCTGGAGGGGATGTGGACAGAGGGGTACCTTTCTCCATCTCTGGTGGACATGCCCAGTAATTAAGTTGTTCTGGGAATCAGTGGCCCCATGGATTGAGAAACTAACAATGGATCCCTTGGAGTTCAGGCCCATGCAGTACCTATTTCATGGAAAGCCCGGACCTATCAAAACTTACAGGGAAAGTATAACCCCGCACTTTTTAAATGCAGCAAAAAAATTAATTCCGAAATACTGGAGACAAGCTCGAGGCCCGACAGTTATAGAATGGAGAAATGAAGTCAATTTAATAAAGGAAGCGGAGAGGTGGGTTCATGTAGTTAAGAACCAAAAGGGGAAATTTGGAAGGACCTGGGCGAGATGGTAACAGTGTGCTAAGGAGATAACAGAAGAGGGAAATATTAGCGAGTAGGGGAGGAAGATATGGTATAGTCATTAGGAATAAAAATAATAAGAAGATTGCCCCTCTAAAGAAAGTTTTATATACTGATATGTTTTCTCTAATGCTAAATCTGTGTAAAGAGGGTGGGGGGTAAAGTAATATAGTTTATTTTTTTCTCTGGTCTTCTTCTCTTCCCAACTCCCTTACCTATGCACTGGGTAGGTGGTAGGATTTTTTTTTTTTTTTTTTTTTTTTTTGACACTGGCTAAAAAATGTTTTCTTGTGCACTATTCAATAAAGGAGTAATTAATATTTAATTCATGAGCACTATGAACTAAGAGGGGAAGAGGGAAGTGTCTTTTCCCCTTATCACTTTTCACAGAGTACAAGGATTTTGGTTGAGGCAAGTTTAAATTAGTATAATTTTGGAAGAACACATACACAATACACTAACAATGAATGAATTAATGGTAATTAAGGACACTAAATTAATGTAGGGGGGAAACTCACTTCATAGTTTTTTACTTAAAGTATGCACGTACACGGGGGGGAGGAATTGGAGTGATTTTAATATTTAGGAGTGCGGTAGGGATGAACCACAGATCAGGGAAAGGAGTAGGAGAGAATATTAGGGGGGAGAGAGAGAGGGGGAAGAGGGAGAGGAGAGAAGGGATGGAGAGGAAAGGGGAAATATATATATATATATATTTCTTGGTGTTGGTTTATAATATGTAAATTATTGATGTTGGGATAGGAGGGGTAATTGTGGAATGATGCAATGTAATCGGTGTATCTGATTTTTGAGTTGAGTGAAGGGGTAAAGTATGTTGTGCTGTATAACTGGTGTAATCATATAAATGAAATAAAAATTTTTGATTATCAAATACCAACAAAAGAAAGCTCTATTTGTAGAAAAAAGGACATCAATTATGTTTGGGTACAGTGTTGCATGATAGTGCAATTGTCAGTTAAAGTAACGCAGTGATGTATCCCAAAAAATGGCCTGGCCATAAAGGTGTAAATCTTCCGGAGGTCAAGTGGTTAAATAAAAGCATATCTGACTGCATTGTGGGAGACTCAATGGTATATAATGTTTTTGAAAATATTAAGCATTATCTGAATTTAACTATAAACTATTTCTGAAGGAATTGAGGTCCAAGTCTACATATACAGTATGTATAAACATTTTGCTGCATTTTGCTATATATATATTAGTAACACTTTGTCTTGGAATTTGTTAGGTTTTTATGATAACAGAAATTGAGAAATATTCAAGTAAGAACATCAATTAGACAAGCAATACACTTGGTGATTAGTAAAGTAAAAATTTTATGAGGCAGTGTGCAATGTTTTCATAATGTTCAGAATTAACGGTTGCTTTATACCACCACTAAAAGTATTATATGAAACATTATCAATATGCAGCTTCAATTGACACGCTAACCAGGCATGCAAATATTTCATTTTCTACTGAGATGATAGAAAATGTAATTATGTACTATGGGTAAGCCTACTCTAACACTTATTAGAAAACAGAGAACAAAGTCAAGAGCCTACAGAATTTTGGCAAAAAAATTACATTATGATGTTATTGCATAGAAAATGTAATTTAGATATATTCGAAAGTGCACAATGTGTTTATTTTAATGGCTGAATACTTAGCTAAGTACCTTGGCAAGCTACCAATGCAAATAATATCTGACATTTTTTTACAAAAAAAAAATCAAATTTATATCAAATCCAGGCAGTAAGTTATTCATGTGTGTGGACTGCTTAAAGAGACATTTTAATTAATAAAAATGATTTGAAAAAACCTAGATATGTGTTAAAAAGAGTAATTGTTGCTTAGCTCAGTGCAGACAATTAGCCCCGGCTTTCAGCACTCATTTCTGCTTTACTACTTGATATTTTCCACAGTCTTCTACTTTATAATGGTAACACGAGAAGTCAAAGCCCTAAAATACAGAACCATAATAATAATAAACAAGACCTTCTGCTCCATCGGTACTTAGTCAACAGTCAAAAGCTAGCATACAGTTATTACAGTTACTGATGAGCGATTGTGCTTGGGTTTGATTGTCAGACATTCATTGAACTTATAATAAAATACACAAACTGAACCCCAATTTGGACAATGGTATCAGATTTGAAAAATCACTTCTGGCTATTTTGAAGGGTATAAGGTGAGGTTTTGTCAGACAAAGAGCAAAGGGAACTGGGCACTATCATCGGGAACATGTACCAATGCAAAAAACAATTAAAAATACTTTTCAGCAGGAAGCGGGACCTCTATTTTATGCAACTTTGAGGGCAACATGGAAAAAACACCACATACATAAAAGTATATGCTTGGGGGATAGTTTTAAGTTATAGGAGGGGTGTTACAGGAACAGTACAATTTTCACAGACAGCACAACATTCTGGCATCACATAATTTGCTTACATACAGACGTTGCACCCTATATGATTCATTTCAACTTGAAATGGATGAGCTCGCCCTGAACTCTGCAACCAGATCTGGAAGTGACACTGTTTACACTGTATTGGAGATGATGCAATTTTTTTTAAAGCTCCTCAAGGGGGCAATTCACCAAATCTCTCTGCTATATATCAATTGTTAAACATTTTTTTCTATTTTTCAAAACATTATGACTAAACTTCAAGAAAACCGCTATGCCTCTTACCAAACACCTTGGACTATCTACTTTCCAAAAGGGGGTAATTTGGGGGTATTTGTACCGTCCTGGCATTTTAGGGCCTCAGGAAATTAGTCAGTACATCAGGATTGATCAATTTTCAGATATACAGTATACCATAGATGGTGGACTCTATAATTTTCTTACAGACTAAATAATATACATTGCATTGGGTTATTTTCACCAAGGAAATGTAACAGAATACATTTTGGGCTAAATTTATGAAGAACAATTATTTTTTTGTAAATTTTTTTTCCAAATGTTCAGTCTTTTTTTTGCTTATGTAGCAAAACATAAAAAACCCAGTGGTGATGGGTGAACTACTCACCAACCAGCTGCCATCATTATACTGCAGCAGGTTGGCACAGCTGCGCAAACTGCCGTAGGTGTACGTCGGCTACTTTAAGAGTTATAGGGGCACCGGGAGCCGATGAGAGTGGCCGGCGGCCGCGATGTCCACCGGCAACCCATGATACAGTTATTACAGTTACTGATGAGCGATTGTGCTTGGGTTTGATTGTCAGACATTCATTGAACTTATAATAAAATACACAAACTGAACCCCAATTTGGACAATGGTATCAGATTTGAAAAATCACTTCTGGCTATTTTGAAGGGTATAAGGTGAGGTTTTGTCAGACAAAGAGCAAAGGGAACTGGGCACTATCATCGGGAACATGTACCAATGCAAAAAACAATTAAAAATACTTTTCAGCAGGAAGCGGGACCTCTATTTTATGCAACTTTGAGGGCAACATGGAAAAAACACCACATACATAAAAGTATATGCTTGGGGGATAGTTTTAAGTTATAGGAGGGGTGTTACAGGAACAGTACAATTTTCACAGACAGCACAACATTCTGGCATCACATAATTTGCTTACATACAGACGTTGCACCCTATATGATTCATTTCAACTTGAAATGGATGAGCTCGCCCTGAACTCTGCAACCAGATCTGGAAGTGACACTGTTTACACTGTATTGGAGATGATGCAATTTTTTTTAAAGCTCCTCAAGGGGGCAATTCACCAAATCTCTCTGCTATATATCAATTGTTAAACATTTTTTTCTATTTTTCAAAACATTATGACTAAACTTCAAGAAAACCGCTATGCCTCTTACCAAACACCTTGGACTATCTACTTTCCAAAAGGGGGTAATTTGGGGGTATTTGTACCGTCCTGGCATTTTAGGGCCTCAGGAAATTAGTCAGTACATCAGGATTGATCAATTTTCAGATATACAGTATACCATAGATGGTGGACTCTATAATTTTCTTACAGACTAAATAATATACATTGCATTGGGTTATTTTCACCAAGGAAATGTAACAGAATACATTTTGGGCTAAATTTATGAAGAACAATTATTTTTTTGTAAATTTTTTTTCCAAATGTTCAGTCTTTTTTTTGCTTATGTAGCAAAACATAAAAAACCCAGTGGTGATGGGTGAACTACTCACCAACCAGCTGCCATCATTATACTGCAGCAGGTTGGCACAGCTGCGCAAACTGCCGTAGGTGTACGTCGGCTACTTTAAGAGTTATAGGGGCACCGGGAGCCGATGAGAGTGGCCGGCGGCCGCGATGTCCACCGGCAACCCATGATCGCTCCTCAGAGAGCTAGAACTGGGATCTGTCAATGTAAACAGACAGATCCCTGTTCTGTCAGAGAAGTAGAGAGAGATCTGCTGTTCCAAGTGATCAGGAACAGCGATCTCCCTGTACTCCCTGTCAGTACACTCCCCCCAACAGTTATAAACATCTCCCTAGGGAACACTTAACCCCTTGCTCGCCCCCTAGTGTTAACCCCTTTCCTGACAGTGACATTTATACAGTAATCAGTGGCTATTTTTAGCTCTGATCGCTGTATGAATGTCAATGGTCCAAAAAAAGTGTCAAAAGTGTAAAAATCTGTCTGCCGCAATGTCGCAGTCCCACTAAAAATTGCTGATCATTGCCATCTCTAGTAAAAAAAAAATAATAATAAAAATGGCATAAATATATCCCCTATTTTGCAGACGCTATAACTTTTGTGCAAACCAATCAATCTACGCTTATTGTAATTTTTTTTACCAAAAATATGTAGAAGAATACATATTGGCCTAAACTGATGAAGAAATTTATTATTTTTGGGGGATATTATATTATAGCAAAAAGTTAAAAATATTAGTTTTTTTTTCAAAATTGTCACTCTTTTTTTGTTTATATATGAGAAAAAGGAAAATATATTTAATTGGCATATTGAGTCTGACAATACATAATAATGATGCACATAGTAGAAAAGGTTTAATATGTATTCACACACATACATGGCATTGACCTCATGAATACATTACATATACATATCAATATAGATAAAATGAATTATTGCAAATTAATATATGTACACGTCATCTAAATGGCACTGTGCAGTGTAATCAATGGTAAGAAACACAGTATGATCATTTATAGATAATGAGTCTAAGTAGGTACCTATCAGTAGGCATGAGAATGCTTCCTAAAATCCCAATGCATTTCGTGGATAATACCACTCTTCAGGGGCAGATGCTTGCAACTCTATAAGAGACAACAAAACATGAGTAGACTATTAAGATTAAAAGTTATAACCCCAATATATATATTGGGTGTACTATAAATACTCTATATTATGGGGAATAGCTAGAGCCCAATGCCAAAGTGCAGGTGGACAAGTGAATGTGAAAAGAAGAAGTGTGTGAAGAGAGAAAAGTTTGAGAGGGGGCGGAGCTGGCTGCCAGAGCAGATGGCGGCGTGAGTGAATAGCTCTGACACAACGGGCAAACCACCGCGGCTCACAGCAAACATAGACACCAGTACACCAGTATCAGTATCCATGGCAAGGGGAGACTAAGGAGAACACCCGGAGAAGGATGTCTAAGCGAAAGGAGAGAGAGGACCCGAGGAAACTAACAGAGTTCTTCCCCCCTGTGACGGGCTGGCAGACTCAAGTTGGCGCAGGCGCCGGGAACTGTCCTCCCTCAGCCTCAGTCAGTGCGCTCCAACAAATCCTCTGCCATCCGAGGGTGAGTTGCCTGATACAGGCAAGCCACTGCCATCATCAGCATTTAACAGCCCTGTAAAGCAAAAACGGGGGGGGAGGAGGGGGTGTGCTGGATGACATGGGAGAGGAGGGGGAAGAAATAGAGGAGGCAGCCTCATAAATGCAGCAGCTAGATGCATTCCCCACCACAGGGCAGTCCATCTCAGACACTGCCATGAAGGATATGCTACTAACATTGAGAGGGGCCCTCCAGCAAGATATGGCATCATGAAATCCACAAATAAAGAGGTGACAGCAGTTAGCAACAGAGTGGAGTATGTAGAAAGAAAAATTGAGGAATTCACCCTGGCACACAATAAGCTAGTGGATGTCCACCTTGATGTGGAAGCGGAAATCAAAACCATGCATCTCAAAATGGTGGATATCAAGGACAGGTCACGCAGCAACAACGTTAAGTGCAGGGGGAACCAGCTGACCTGTGTTCATACCGCCAAAAGCTCATGACAACTGCTCTTCCATCTCTAGGGCCTGCTGACATTATTATAGATAGAGCCCATAGGCTGTCAAAACCGCCCTACCTTCCTGAAAAAAAAACCCAGAGATGTAATAGCAAGGATCCATTTCTACCATGTGAAGGATCAACTGATGAGCTACTCCAGACAACATCCTGCACTCCCAGATCCTTTTGCAGGAATTGCACTATACGCCGACCTGTGGCAAGCAACCATGACAGCACGGCACAACCTGGTACCAATTACAAAAAAACATAAAATCCTCTACAAGTGGGGTTTCCCGGTCAAACTACTAGTGGAAATGCACAATGAGTCGCACTCAATCATATCGCTGGAAAGAGGTATGAAGCTCCTCTGGAAATGAAGGCTAATCCCCACGAATGACAACCATGCAGATTCTGAACCCTTCTTGGAACAGCATCAACATCACTGCCAAAACAGGAGGGGTTGATAAATCTCCACCGTACAGAGCATATACAGCTCACATCCAAGCCTTACTATCCTCCTCAGGGTCATAAACCCTTGGTGCCTTTGTGCCTTTTATGGTTTATCGCATGCTTCTGTGACGACTAAGCTATTGCCCGCTGTTCAGCTGGCGTAAGTACTGTTAATAATCCCACTTTCATTTACATGATGTTTCCCATAAACTGTTCTCTGCAGCAATTCAGAATTGCACTTTTCATATTCCTGAGTATCTCAGTTCGGTTTGTTTTTTCTACAATTTGTTTTTTGATGGTTATGCAAAAAGATTTACCTCAACATATGCACATTTCAAGCAAAGAACTCATATCTCTTCTATTGCCAAAAATTACCACTAGATGGCGAAGAAGCACCTCCTAATGAACCTTAAACTAATGACATACAATGTGAGAGGCTTGGACAGTCCATACAAGCGCATAGCTTTCTGGAAGACAGCAATTGACCTACATTGTGAACTCATATGTGCGCAGGAGACGCACTTCTCCAGCATAAACCCGCCAAAGAACGCTCACATATCAAATTTCAGCACAACTTCACAGCCAACAACTCAGCTAAATGGAATGGAGTACTGATTGCTATCAAGAACTCTATATCCTTTTCCCTATTACAAAAGCATATTGACCCTAAAGGCCGCTTCATAATATTGGTGGCAGAACTTAATCATATCACCTACACCTTGCTGAACGTGTACGCACCCAATATCAGACCTCTGAAGTTTATACGTAAGGTCATTAAGACTGCTAAGCAAATGCAGAAGGGTAATTTACTAATATGCAGAGACTTCAATGTGAATTTGAATGATGATCTTGACTCCTCATCAGTGGCTCAGAGACGGAGGCCTACTTTAGGATCTCTATGTTTGGAAGAGAGACTTTTTGATCTGTGGCGATGCCTCCGAACCACTGAAAGGGACTACACATACTATTCAATGGTCAATAACAGCAATTCTAGGATTGACTTTTTTCTTACAGTTGTGTATACCCTACAAAATGTATGTAAAGCTGATATTCACAACATCACGTGGTCAGATCACTTTCCTGTAACTACGGAGGTTGCGGATACCAGCACCATTTCCCACAAACCCCTATGGTGAAACAACACATTCCTTCTATCGCATCCCAGGATTAGGAATGAGATCGAAGAGAAAATACAGGAATACTTACAAATCAATGGTACGGGAGAATGTTCCCCAATGACAGTTTGGTGTGCACGCAAGGTGTTCACTAGAGGAACCCTTATACAAATCGCTTCCAGGGAAAAGAAAAAGAAGCTACAGCGCATCACAAACTTGCACAAATCCATAGCTGGATTAGAAGCTAAACACAAAAATCCCACCTTCTCTTCAACCCACATATTAAAAAACCTCACCTCCTGCCGCGAGGAACTACGAGAGCGGACTATGACACCTGCTTTAAAGGACTAAAAATGTAATTTTATTCACAAAGTAACAGGGCAGAGAAACTCTTAGCATCCCGGCTCAAAAAGCGACAAGCACATTCCATCCTCACTCAGATAAGACACCATCAAACTAACGCCACCCTGTGCACCCCAAAAGACATAGCTAACGCTTTTAAAGATTATTATTGCTCCCTCTACAATCTCAACAAAGACCCATGTACTCACCATCCTACAGGCATAGAGATCAATGATTTCCTCCAGGGAATCCATCTACCCTCAATAGATGGCACCACACTACAGAAACTGAACTCCCTCATTACCGATGTAGAAGTAGAAGAAGTCATAAAAGCACTCCCAATGCATAAATCACCCAGAGCCGATGGGTTCTCCGCCGAATACTATAATGCTGCGTACACACGAGCGGACTTTACGGCAGACTTTGCCCGGCGGACGGGATTTCGTCAGACAATTTGATCATGTGTGGGCTCAAGCGGACTTTGTTTTCTCAAAAGTTGGATGGACTTAGATTTGAAACATGTTTTAAATCAATCCATCGAAATCGAGTCCGGTCGCAAAAGTCCGCTCGTCTGTATGCTAGTTCAACGGACAAAAAGCCACGCTAGGGCAGCTATTGGCTACTGGCTATGAACTTCCTTGTTTTTGTCCGGTCGTACGTCATTACGTACGAATTTGACGGACTTTGGTGGATTGTGTGTAGGCAAGTTCGTTCAGAAAGTCCGTTGTAAAGTCTGTTGAAAAGTCCGCCGAGCAAAGTCTGCCGTAAAGTCCGCTCGTGTGTACGTGGCATAAGGCCTTTACTACACTACTTACCCCTAAACTAGTTGAAGTCTTCAATACAGCAGCTAAGTCTGGAGCCTTCCCAAATGAAATTCTCCAAGCACTCATAGTCACTCTGCCCAAACCAGGCAAAGACCTGACACAGGCCCATTTCCCTATTAAACGTGGATCTTAAAATATACACCAAAATCCTAGCCTACAGATTAATAGAAATTACCCCACCCCTCATAGGATTAGACCAAGTTGGCTTTGTAAAGGGCAGGCAGGTGCCTGACGGGACTAGGAGGATGCTAAACCTACTGTGATTCGCAGAAATAACCAAGGAACCTAGTGTCTTCCTAGCACTAGATGCAGAAAAAGCCTTTGACAGGGTCCATTGGGGATACCTGTCTAAGAATTTACATACATTTGGTATATCTGGTCTGATTCACACAGCAATAATGTCACTATATTCCAACCCCACTGCCTGAGTCTATACCTCCAGCTTACTCTCTGACCCATTTGCACTTTCAAATGGGACCTGTCAAGGATGCCCATTGTCTCCAATCATTTTCTCCTTGGTTATAGAACCACTGGGAGAATACATAAGATCCACTGAAGATGTACAAGGTATCCGAATAGGCACTAAAAATGATCTTGTTCTAACCATAACTAACCCAGACTCCTCTATCCCTGCCGTACAATCATTACTGAACAAATTTGGAGAGGTCTCCTTCTATACAGTCAACACAACTAAATGCTATGCCCTTACTTTGAACACTACAGAGGAAACAGTCAGCAAACTCAAAAAGAAGTTCCTCTGCAATTGGGAATCCCCTTTGATTACCTACTTAGGTATACAGCTAACATCATCTTCCTCTAGAATATACCCTAGTAACTACCCTCCTCTGCTTACTAAAGTGGAAGAGGAACTAAACCAGATCAGCAAACTTCACCTGACGTGACTTGGCAGAATTGGTGCATATCAAATGCAAGTTTTGCCCAAATTGCTGCATTATTTTAGGACTCTGCCCATTCCTATCCCACAGAAGTTTTTCCACACAACTAACGGCATGCTTGCGGAAATACATATGGGCGGGGAAAAAACCCAGAATTGCACTGACAAATCAGTATAAATCTAAACAAATGGGGGGGGGGGTGTGAATCTGCCTAATGCACAAGAATACTACAAAGTCGCAGTACTTGAACAAGTGAAATACTGGTTCTCTTGCCACACTGACAAAAGATGGGCTGAATAGGAAAGAGAGGCAACACCTGGGAATAACCTCCCTGCACTAGCTATAGTGGCCAGTTTGCACCACAGCCCATCAATTCCTCCTTACCCGACCATTCAAGTCACTACAGCAGCATGGTCCTCACTGACAAGACAAAAATTCACTGACACACCAGTTTGCAAAATAACCATACCTTTAGCCTCATCCGAATATCTAATTCTGGGACTAGCCATGCAATCCTGGGCAAAAAAGGGGTGCATTTCTCCACAGCTGATACAACAGACCTGGAAGCACTGGACAGGTACAAAATCCACCAAAAAAAGCACTACAAAACTTTGAACCCAGTCCATCACATAGAATTACCTCTAGTATTATGGAACTATTTAAGGAACAAATAACAATGTACTGCTAAAGGGATATCTTTATTTTACAAGTCTGCTTCCCCTCTTCACATACAAACTAAGCTACCAAATATGATTAAATGGGAAAAAGAATTTCAAACAGAATTTACACTATGCCAATGGTAGATAGCAATACAATATAATAGTAAATCCTCAGCGTGTGTAGATCATTGGGACAACGCACAAAAAATACTCCACAGATGGTATCTCACACCCTTACGCATAAACAAAATGGACCCTAATACCTCACTGTGCTGGAGGGATTGCTATTGTACTGGTAATCTCTGTCATTTACTCTGGAGCAGTGTTAATTTTAGTCTTAGGACTAAAATGGCATTTTAGTTTTAGTCCCATTTTAGTCTTCTGCAATTGTTTTAGTTTTAGTCATATTTAGTCGACTAAATCTCCAGTACATTTTAGTGGACTAAAATGTCCTACGTTTTCGTTGACTAAAATCTCCAGTACATTTCAGTAATTGCAATTTAGTTTTAGTCATAGTCTTTTGACTAAAATGGCATTTTAGTTTTAGTCTCTTTTATTCTTAGGACTAAAATGGCATTTTAGTTTTAGCCTCATTTTAGTATTTTGACTAAAATGGCTTTTAGTTTTAGTCATACTTTAGTCATCTCAATTGTTTTAGTTTTAGTTGTATTTTAGTCGACTAAAATAGTATTCATTTAGTCGACTAAAATGTTTTAGTCATTTTAGTTGACTAAAATGTTTTATACATTTTAGTCGACTATATTAACACAACTGGAGTTGCAGTTCCCCTCCCTAACGAGGAAAGTGGTCATTCACATCTTATTTGCCACACGGATCACTTTAGCAAAGGAATGGTGCTCTAAGACATCCCCAAAAATTGAAGAAGTGGTATTCAGAATAAATACACAATACACCATGGAAAAAATGTTTGCATATAAGGAAGGGAGAGCCTCGGTATTCCATACATATTGGGATATCTGGAGAAACTCATCGAAAGCCTCCTCACATATATAATGTATGATTTGTACATCCTGAGAATGTTGATAACTGATCTAAAAATGTACAATGATCACCCTCCAGTGATAGTACTAATGAAAGTCCCAGCTTTCTAGAAGCAATAATATACCTATATGACCTAAGAATTGCTAGAATATGTGTATCGCTCTACACCCTAAGCAAGAGTTTATATGGTGTATCTGGATTTTGCAAAAGCATTTGACACAGTTCCCCATAAACATTTACTGTACAAAATAAGGTCCATTGGCATAGACCATAGGGTGAGTACATGGATTGAAAACTGGCTACAAGTGCGAGTTCAGAGGGTGGTGATTAATGGGGAGTACTTGGATTGGTCAGGGGTGGGTAGTGGGGTCCCCCAGGGTTGTGTGCTTGGACCAATCCTGTTTAATTTGTTCATAAATGACCTGGAGGATGTGGTAAACATTTCAATCTCTGTATTTGCGGACGATACTAAGCTAAGCAGGGCAATAACTTATCTGCAGGATGTGGAAACCTTGCAAAAAGATCTGAACAAATTAATGGGGTGGGCAACTACATGGCAAATGAGGTTCAATGTAGAATAATGCATTCGGGTGGCAAAAATATGAATGTAATCTATACACTGGGGGGAGAACCTGTGGGGGAATCTAGGATGGAAAAGAACCTGGGGGTCCTAGTAGATGATAGGCTCAGCAATGGCATGCAATGCCAAGCTGCTGCTAACAAAGCAAACAGAATATTGGCATGCATTAAAAAAGGGATTAATTCCAGAGATAAAATGATAATTCTCCCGCTCTACAAGACTCTGGTCCGGCCACACCTAGAGTATGCTGTCCAGTTCTGGGCACCAGTCCTCAGGAAGGATGTACTAGAAATGGAGCGAGTACAAAGAAGAGCAACAAAGCTAATAAAGGGTCTGGAGGATATTAGTTACGAGGAAAGGTTGCAAGCACTTAACTTATTCTCTCTGGAAAAGAGACGCTTGAGAGAGGATATGATTTCAATTTACAAATACCGTACTGGTGACCCCCCAATAGGGATAAAACTTTTTTTTGCGGAAGGGAGCTTAACAAGACTCGTGGCCACTCATTAACATTAAAGGAAAAGAGGTTTAACCCTAAACTATGTAGAGGGTTCTTTACTGTAATTCCCTGTACACACGGTCGGACATTGTTTGGACATTCCGACATAACAAAATCCATCAGATTTTTTCCGTCAGATGTTGGCTCAAACTTGTCTTGCATACACATGGTCACACAAAGTTCTCGGAATTTCCGAACGTCAAGAACGCGGTGACGTACACCACGTACGACGAGGTAATAAAAGGGCAGTTCAAAACAAAGCGCGCCACCCTTTGGGCTCCTTTTGCTAATCTCGTGTTAGTAAAAGTTTGGTGAGAGACGATTCGTGCTTTTCAGCCTCGTGGTTTTCAGATCGTTTTTCTGGTGTTCAGTTTGTGCTTGTGGGTTTGTATCTGTTCTTCAGTGCGTGCAGTGAGTTCCCATTCATTTATCATTGTGTTCTTGTCCGTTCGTTACTGATTTTCAGGTCACTCTTCACAAGCCTTGCTGTTCTTCAGCGCGTTCTGTTACTTCGTTCTGACCAGCCGACCGTTTTCTAGCCATGTTGCATGTATGTACTCATCGTAGAGTTTGTGCTGTGCAGGGGCTTGGTGTTGGAGTTCTTACTTTGACACAAGCCCAGTCCATGAACAGGGTGAGGAGGAGTTCATTGTCCAAGAATTGGTTGCTCCAGTGTGACCAATTCTGTCACATGCCTTTGCTCCGTGAGATCCGTGAGAATAATCCTGCCGATTTCAGGAACTTTCTCAGGATGACGGATCCCGTATTTCACCATTTGTTGGCATTGCTAACCCCTTATATCATCAGGCAGGATACCTGCACGAGGCAAGCCATCACTCCTGCAGGACCTCAAGTTCTCGACAGGCATCTCCCCCCAGGCTCTGGGGATCATTATCCCAGAGACCTGTTCTGCCATCATCCAGGTCCTGCAGAAGGACTATATTAAGGTAAGATTTTTATCCTTTAACATCACATTTTATTGTATTTAATGTTTACTAATGTATTGTATTTCTTTCCTTATTCCCTAAATACCATGATTGTAATATGCTGTGAATGTCCCCTTTTTCCTCATGCATGCTGGAATTTTTTAATTTTTTTGTCCTTCATGCATATTTGCCTTTACTTACCTCCCCAGTATGCTCTCCTGGGCCCATATCCACCTTGTCTAGTCACCTAACAATGTATTTTGTCAGCTCCATAGTAGTGCTTTACCCTAAACACCCCCTAAAATGTGTATAAATTTTATTTGTGCTTTAAATTCAGCAGAGAGCCAGAGGCTTTTTTTTGGGGTTCCAAAATCATTTGGAACCCTCCCTCCCCCCAACTGCTAAGTCAGCTGATACCATTCCTCTATCTGCTGACTTTGCCAAACCAATACACATTATACCTACCTCTTTTGTGGTCAGATTTATGGATGAATTCCCCAAAGCATGTAGTGCAAGGGCTGCCTGAATATTTTCAAATGGTAATGTTTAAAGTCTTTGTATCCTATTATTATCTTGATAGGTAATTGCAGAATATAAAAATGTGCTAAAATTTGTACAGTGTGTATCTATATCTTTGTATTATGACACTTCTTACCTGTCCAGTGGGCTGCCAATAGTGTAAAGTAAGGAGGGGCTGGTCAAAGTAACACACATTATTTATGCATTCAGCTCTCAATGAAGTGGAGAGGGTTACCTGCCAAAACATCTCCCCCCCTAAAATTTTTTCAATGGGCCATCAGAGGGGGTGAGGAATCTGATAGGTGGACCTTATACTTTTGTCTTTAATACTCCCTAAAATAAATGTTATACTGATGTTGGCCAAGAAGCAAGAGATTTGATCGATCAATTATCTACTGGTTGTGCCACATCCTAAATTCAAGTTTAAAGCAAAGAGAGATTCCCTGGCGGGACTTTAAAGGCACAGTTTTATAAGGAAAGTATTTGAAAGGTATATAGAGTAAATAACAGTTTATTCGTTACAAAAAAATAATATCAAGTAAATTACATAATTACATAGTTAAAAACAAGGAATGCAGTTCCATACATATAAAGGTTTTAGTGATACCAATACATATGCACCCGACGCGTTTCGGAGTTTCTTATGCCTCCTTCTTCAGGGGTGATTGTAGGGTTTGCAACAAGAATTTTCTATATGGGAAATAGTATGTATAGCATAGACATAGTAAGTATACAGTAAGAGATCATAGATATAAAACCTATAGTTGTATGAGTCTATATATGCACACATATATTTTTATGTTTACACTTACATTGGTATCTATGGATATAGGTTATGCATTCCAAGATGGATTAAAAAGAACATAGATAATGTTGATGCACTGCCCATCGGACACGTTCCCTGGTTGTGATGCGTAGAGCTTTAGTAAAGTATAACGGAAATATTCATAGAGCCACTGTCGAGGTGGAGGTAAGGAGGTGTGAGTACATAGGGTGGTTTTATTCTTCCCTCCAATAGGAAGAAAAGGCCCATAATTGACAGGGCGTATAACAGTTTTGGATCTGAGATCGCACTGAGGCCAAATGTATGTCCTGTAAATCATGAAGATATAGATATATGTAAGGATGTATATATATATGTATGGCCAAAATAGTACATGGACAATCCAAAGGCTATATCCTACCTGGTCCGTCTACAATGATAGAGGACAGTGGCTGGTGGTAAGTATGGATCGGATGTGGTCCAGAGAGCTGGAGAGTAACATGAGAATGAGGAGTATGTTAGAATCCTGGTTGGTGAAGAGAAGTGAGGGGGGGGGGGGGGGGGGAAGAGAGGGGGGGGGGGGGGGGGGAAAGGAAAAGGAAAAGGGGGGGAGGGGGCGGGGGATGGGGGAGGGGGGAGGGGAAGAGGAAAAAGGGGGGGGGGGGGGGGGGAAAGGACAGTGCGGAAAGGAGAGGAAGGAAAGGGAAGGAGAGGGAAGGGAAGGGAAGGGACAGGGGAGGAAAGGGAAGAGAGGGAAGACATAGTAGTGGTAAGAAGGCATGAAGAAAAGATGTGGGGCGTCCAGGTAGTGTGAATAGCTAGTGGTTTCAGTGAGAGAAGATGGATCATTAAAGATGTCATAAGAGAAAGGGACGTCCCAAAATATAGATGATAGATAAGGCAAATATAGCATGTTAAACAGCAAGTAAGGTTCACAGCCAGTGATTCCAACATAGAGGTCCATTACTAACCGTGTATCACAGCATCTCACACCAAGAGCGTCCTGTCTGCAGTAGATGACGCCTGGTGTGAGCTAGAACCGGATATATAAAGCCCTCCCCACCTATCAGCTGTTGATAGAGAAGTTCCAACAGCTGATTGTGGTGAGGGAGGGGCGGACACACTCAGACTGGCCCCCGGGTGGAGCGCGCGCCGCCAGGCACCCACAGCGCATGCGGACGCAGACGTCGCGGGGCGTGGCCACGCCCACTACACCCGCCGGCACGTCTAGCTTCCCCGACGGACTGCGCATGTCCGTTGGGGTCGCAAGATGGAGGACAGATAGATCTGTACCTCACACAGCGCCACCATGAGTCCAAATTTCGCTCAGGCGGCTCTTTTCGTGCCGGGCGGATCACAGATCACAGTGTAAAGCTACTAAGGAATAAATAAGGCATAAATTAATGCAACTTAAACAGAGAAAGTAGTGTCAGAGTTTTTTGCTATCCCAGGGAGGCAGGATCGATGGACAGTGCAGTACGGGTTAGGAATGTAGTTCAATGGAGGGAAAACATTTCAGACAAGGCAAAGTAGTAATCACATACAGATATTAAGGGTACAATTCGAGGGCATGTTATATAGGTAGGATGACATCAGGTATGTATACATATAATCCAAATATCAAAAGCCTCGAATGTTACACAATATACAGCATTAAGAACAACATTACAATACATAACCCAAGATGGCATAATGTATAATATGAAGACTATATACCCCTCTATATGGGGGGGGGGGGGGGGGGGGGGAAAGATGTGATTAGCTGGTTTATAGTATCGCCCCAAATATATAGTTATCTATGGGGTGGTCCTTTCTATTGCTCCCTACCACCGGAGGAGAAACCTTCGAGGAAGGGTTTGAACCAAATGGTTTCATTTAGGCCTGGGGGTTCGGTAGCCCTTAAGTAATATATCCATCGTGACTCTAATTGCAGTAGTGTCTTGTTCCAGTCCCCTCCCCTTAGCTCTGGTGTACCCGATCCAGGATAAGGAATTTGATTTTTGGGCATATGCCACTATGTACTGTTAGGGTGTGTCTCCCCAATGGGAGATCTGGATCACCGGTTTCCATACTCACTAGATGTCTATATGCCCTTTTCCAGAATTCTGTCTTGGTTTTTCCTACATAAAAGCAGGTACATTCGCACAGGAGTAGGTAGACAACCCCAAAGGTCCTGCAATTGGCAAAATGTTTGGGGTAAAAGGGCTGGCCATTTGGAAGGGTTGGGTTCTGGTTGTGAGCATGTATTTACAATATCTACATTTGCCACACATAAATGTCCCCTTGTATTTGCAGTGTATCTTACTATTCCCTGCCTTGAATTCGCTGGCTGTGATTTTGTCCCCTAAGGAGGTGGTTCTTTTGAATGTGAAGAGGGGTCTCTGTGGGACCAAAGGTCCTAGGGTTGGATCGCATTGTAACATGTGCCAATATTTCGTCACAATGTTCCTTACCTGTCTGTGTTGATTATTGAATTTGGTAATGATTCTAAGAGTACCCATGTCATTTTTGTCAGATTTGTTGGCTTTCTGGGAATATAGTAATTCCTCTCTTGGCTGCAAGAGGGCTTTTTTAAAGGAGCGTTTCAGAGACGCATGGGAGTATCCCCTTAGTAGTAACCTGTCACGTAGCTTATTTGCCTCTAATTTAAAGGGTGTCACTGTCTGAGCAGTTTCGTTTCGCTCTCAGGTACTGGCTGTATGGAATCGAGTTAAGAAGGGGTTTAGGGTGGAAGCTACTTGCATGCAATATGGCATTGCTTGCGGTTGATTTCCTGTACAATTTACTAGTAATACTACCTTCCTCGCCTCTACAGACCTCTACATCGAGAAACGTAATACATTGTTTGTCAAATGACATAGTGAAGTTTAGGTTGAAATCATTGCGATTCATCCTCAGTAAACACTCCCTAAGGAGGTCAACCGGTCCGTCCCAGACGATGAAGAGGTCGTCGATGTACCGGTACCAACATAATATGTGGTCCGTGTACATCGACAAGCCCTCATCGCCCAGGAACATGGCCTCCCACTCCCCCAGGTACAGGTTGGCATACGATGGGGCACAACATGTCCCCATCGCAACCCCCTGCACCTGGAGGAAGTGGGAGCCATTAAAGGTAAAGACGTTATGGCTGAGGATGTGTTCCAAGAGTGAAGTAATAAATTCGCTGTATGTAGGGTCCAGATCTTGTGTTGTGCGTAAAACATGTTTATGGCTGCTACGCCCTTCTCATGGGGATAGAGCTGTAGAGAGATTCAACATCAATTGTAACGAGTATGGCATGTTCAGGAATTTTTAATTGGTCAATAATTTGTAAAAAGTGTACTGTATCCTTTACAAAAGAGGGGAGGGCATGGACAAATGGTTTGAGTACTTCATCTATCAGCCTACTCGCATTTTCACTGATAGCCCCTATACCGGAGATGATAGGTCTACCGGGGGGATTTTTAATGTCTTTATGGACTTTGGGCAGCGCATAGAATACTGGTGTACGTGGGAAATCGTTTCTGATAAACTGCCATAAGGATTTATTAATGGTGAGTTGGAATATGCCATATCTATCAGTGTGTAGAAATCCTTATTGTATTTCTTGACCAGGCTCGCTGGTATGGGGACGGTACCACTCACGGTTGTCCAGTATTCTATTGCACATTTTAATGTAATCCTTATTGTCAAATACTACAATGTTCCCACCCTTATCCGCATTTTTGATCGTGATGTTGTCGTTTTTCGACAATGATTTAAGCGCTGCCTTCTCATTCTTGGTAAGGTTTTCAGGGAATTTGTTGTGAATTTTTATTTTATCTAATTCTTTACCAACTAGCCTTAAAAAGGCTGCTGCGTTTGGATGGGTACTTGGCGCCGGGCAGAAGTCAGACTTCTTTTTAAGCGTGGGGATATTTCCCCTCAGAGGTTTATTTGGTCTTTCGATGGAGTCTAGTATTTGAGATAAATTAATTTCGTCTATAAGATCGATCGGGTTGTTATCATCTAAAAGGGATACTAGATGTTCTATGGCTTGATGTTCTTGTGGCGTCAAATTAGGGGGTCCTTCTTGCTTGTGATATAATTTTTTCAAAATGAGTTTACGTATAAATAATTGAAGATCTTATAGATTTCGAAACTTGTCCAGATTTTGATTGGGACAAAAGTTTAGGCCTTTTTGTAGGACATTAGTTTCGTCCTGGGAGAGTATATGTGATGAGAGATTAATCACATTGAGACTGTTGAGTTGCGATTCTTGATCAGTGTCAGGGATGGTTAGAGTGCTATTTGGGTGTACGTGTTGGGGTTTGATTGTGTGGGTTGTACGCCCATCAGGATTTTCTCTAAAAAAGATGGATCGTTTGAAATTGTGTCCAATGTTGTGACTGTCGAGGGGTTTGATTGGGAGTTAATATCCCTTGTTGGGTGTGTGTATTATTCTGTGCGTGTGGTGTTTTGGTTGTTGGTTCCTGTGTTGCTGTGGGGGGATACGTTTTTTTGGGGATGTCAAGGGTTAGTTTCTTCGCTTGTTGTCCCTCATTAGGGTCACCCCGGAATGTGCGTTTGGTGCTGTGTCCCGTGTTGGGTTTCTGAAGTGTTTGAGTGTGAGTTTGGGGTGGATTGGGAGTGGTTTGTGAAGGATTCGTTTGGTATCCCTGATATTGATGGTTTCTATTTTGATTAGTCCTATTTTGAGTCCATCTATAGGCCCTTCCATCTTTAAACGCATTCCTATCACGAATGAGTTTCTGTCTTTTCTTAATGAGTACATCTTTATTGAATGTTTCTAGGTGTGTTTTCAGTCTATCTTCTTTGTTAGTGAGTGGTCTCTGCGTTTTTAATTGCTGTAGCTTGTTTGCAGAGGATAACAATATCTGAGTCTAGGGTGTTGGATCTTTTTTTATATTCCTCGATCAGAATTTCCATAAGGCTTTGCGAGCATGCCCGTAGTGCATGCTCCCATTTGCTTTTGAACTCCGAGTCCAGGCCTTCCAGTGTCGGGAAGATCTGGACTCGCAATCCTGCAGGATTGATATCCTCTTTAATGTAGTCCTGAAATGATTTCACATGCCAATAGAGAAGAGATTTTTTCTCCAGAGTTTTGGATAGTCTGGAGAAAAGGAAAGATATTTCAGAGTCAACAGATTCCTTGTCTCCAAAATCTTTTAAATAGCCCTCCATCAAGGTTTCCCATCCATCACCCGTAAAGCTAGTCATTTTATTTCTTTGTAAATAACCCAATGTTTAAAAAGAAGGTGTTTGATGTTAGTTTACTAAATTTAAAAACAATAAGGAGTAGGAACAAAAAAAAAGTAATTTATTGGCGGTCCAGAGTACTCAGCTAGAGTTCTGGACGGCCATATAGAGATAGTTGTCGATCTAGTGCGGGGAGCGGTATCTACTACCAATAAGCTAAAAGCAAGAGATTTGATCGATCAATTATCTACTGGTTGTGCCACATCCTAAATTCAAGTTTAAAGCAAAGAGAGATTCCCTGGCGGACTTTAAAGGCACAGTTTTATAAGGAAAGTATTTGAAAGGTATATAGAGTAAATAACAGTTTATTCGTTACAAAAAAATAATATCAAGTAAATTACATAATTACATAGTTAAAAACAAGGAATGCAGTTCCATACATATAAAGGTTTTAGTGATACCAATACATATGCACCCGACGCGTTTCGGAGTTTCTTATGCCTCCTTCTTCAGGGGTGATTGTAGGGTTTGCAACAAGAATTTTCTATATGGGAAATAGTATGTATAGCATAGACATAGTAAGTATACAGTAAGAGATCATAGATATAAAACCTATAGTTGTATGAGTCTATATATGCACACATATATTTTTATGTTTACACTTACATTGGTATCTATGGATATAGGTTATGCATTCCAAGATGGATTAAAAAGAACATAGATATGTTGATGCACTGCCCATCGGACACGTTCCCTGGTTGTGATGCGTAGAGCTTTAGTAAAGTATAACGGAAATATTCATAGAGCCACTGTCGAGGTGGAGGTAAGGAGGTGTGAGTACATAGGGTGGTTTTATTCTTCCCTCCAATAGGAAGAAAGGCCCATAATTGACGGGCGTATAACAGTTTTGGATCTGAGATCGCACTGAGGCCAGAGCCGCCTGAGCGAAATTTGGACTCATGGTGGCGCTGTGTGAGGTACAGATCTATCTGTCCTCCATCTTGCGACCCCAACAGACATGCGCAGTCCGTCGGGGAAGCTAGACGTGCCGGCGGGTGTAGTGGGCGTGGCCACGCCCCGCGACGTCTGCGTCCGCATGCGCTGTGGGTGCCTGGCGGCGCGCGCTCCACCCGGGGGGCCAGTCTGAGTGTGTCCGCCCTCCTCACCACAATCAGCTGTTGGAACTTCTCTATCAACAGCTGATAGGTGGGGAGGGCTTTATATATCCGGTTCTAGCTCACACCAGGCGTCATCTACTGCAGACAGGACGCTCTTGGTGTGAGATGCTGTGATACACGGTTAGTAATGGACCTCTATGTTGGAATCACTGGCTGTGAACCTTACTTGCTGTTTAACATGCTATATTTGCCTTATCTATCATCTATATTTTGGGACGTCCCTTTCTCTTATGACATCTTTAATGATCCATCTTCTCTCACTGAAACCACTAGCTATTCACACTACCTGGACGCCCCACAT